>OY754964.1:30408538-31608538 GCA_963576475.1 Molanna angustata | reverse complement strand
AAGGCAGGTTATTTTTTTTAATACAAGTGGCATAAAAATGAAAGAATAATTATCATTAAAAAAATATGTGTCAAAAATTACATTGTTGGTAAACGATAAATTAAATTTAGGTGATCATTTTTGTTTTCGTGGTATCAAACTTTTGTACATTGTAATGTCCTTCAGTATGGTAGAAAGTACTCCTCCATTAGTAGATGTAGTGAAAAGAGAGTTACCACATTGTACACAGAATGAGAGAAGTTTTCTGCAGAGAGGACGAGTAATAGCAAATGAAGAACTAACTAGAGGAACGATATCGAGAGCTTTTAGTATCAGTGAGTTAGCCAATGGCAGGATCGACGTAGGAAAAGATGTAAGTACTAAATTTGCATATTGTATATTTTTATTCGGACAATGAGCTAAATATCAGTGTTTTATTAAAATGTATAGTTTGCTGATTCATGAAATTTTCATACAAATAATCCGACTTCATAATGAATGTGTTAAAATAGAAAAAAAGGTGTTTGGTATGTGTGTATGTAGTAATATTATTTATCACACAATTCGTCTATACAAAAATACGCAACTCTTTCTCATGATTCCCATCATCAAATCTCTTGGCTTTGTTAGGATGGAATCGATCCCATAAGTAATTGATCCCTTTTTAACGAAAAAGAAATCATCGAATTCGGACGGCGTGGTAAAGAATTAGGTATTATTAATTGCAGACGACTTTGCAAATTGAAGAGTTTGATCATTTTTTTCATGAGTTCCATCATCAGACCTCGATGTTTCACTGCCTTCTTATTAAAAAAGCAATCATTAAAATCGAATAATGTGGTAAAGAATAACTACCTATCGCTGTAGTGAAAATTGAAGAGTTTGATGGTTTTCTCATGAGTTTCATGATCAAATTAAAATCGGACCAATCAGAAGATAGCCGCTTTCTAATGAAAAAAGAATAATCGAAAAATCGAAATTGGAGAACACGGTAGATTTATCGCCGAACGTACGTAAAAAAAAAATCACCTCGAATTGGTAACCTCCTCCATTTTCGGAAGTCGGTTAAAATTACATAACATACTTTTCAAAAATATATTTCCGGACTGAAGAAAAATGAGAGTTAATAAAATTAATGACACGTAAAAATGAACTTGTTTGAATCATCTGTTGTTGAAGGCATTATGTATATTTGCGTTTTACTTTCGAAAATTTGACTAGCAAACGAAAAAAAACTGTAATTTAGGATGTTTTTTCTAATATCACAAAATATTAAATTAAATTCAATGTATTGAAATTTTCAACATATCGCCTATTTATTTGCAATGTGTATATCAGGAAAAACAATTGATTTTGTATAAATTACTAATTTCGTGAAAATAAAAAAATGAACTAAATTTTAGATAACAAAGTATTACTTTAAACTTACTTTAGGAACTTTTGTTATTTTGATTTTTTTTTCTAATAAGTCATTACTTAAAAAAGTCATCGTCAAAAATCCTAAAATGTTTTTGATTTGAATTACACATAAATACATACACAGATACCATCACGGCATATCCCACAATGTGGAGTGACCAGCGACAGGTGTAAATATCTTATAAGGCACGAAATATGCGTGTACATCCACACACCAGAGATGTAATTTAGACTGTGAAATTTTGGATGCACTATTTTATGCCAGTTCTTCACAGCTAAAAAAATAAAGCTTGAATAAACTTACTGTAAGATACTATACATTGCAGCATATTAAAATCTCTATCACATTGTGTACTATATGAAGTCATATATTATTGGCAGTATAATAATTGAAAAATGCTCATGTCACAAAATGCTTGCAAGTCAAGGTTCCACTTTTTTTTACCAATCTACACTGTATCTTTATTTCGATATTTTTGGTAATATATTCTGAAAAACATTTGGTTTTAAAATGTTTTGATGTTTGTAGTAAATATAACTAAATATCAATTCATAGAAGTCACTTAATTACTGTAGGTAATATTTATTTACAAAATTCAAAACCAATTATATCCTTAAATCTTTTATACACAACCCTATATTTAGTGATGACTTGGTAATGAATTAATGTTCTGATGTAAAAATATTTTAAAGGGCAATTAAAGCTTTAGATAAAGAGCTCAAATTTTGTTTGGTTGGTATGTGTAAAAACCATGCACATAATATACAACGTCCATGACGAAAATTTTCAATTTATTTACCTTTTATATAAATATTGAGGTTATATTCAATATGCTACAAAAATACCTCAAAGTGATGGTTTTATATTGTTTTGTTTTCAGATACTTATAGGGACAACCAGTCTAGGAATTTTAGATATAAAAACTAACAACAGTGAACAATCTTCTAAGATCTGGAATAATTTACCAAGTCTGTCTCCCGACATTCACAGCTGTAATATTCAATTAGAAATAAATACTACCGGATTGACTGAGGTTGAAAAAGCAATTGATGTTTTTGTCTTGAAAGTAACAAAGAATGTTGAAATAGGTGGAGAGTTACTTTTATGGTTCTCTGAAGAAATTCTTGCCATAATTGATATGCCATTTTTAACACCAAAAAACATAACAGGTATGTATAATATTTTATAAGTATACCTTCCCTGTAAAATAAACTTTTGCTATTAAACATCTTTTTCAGTGCCAAAATATGAAGATTTTAAATTTATAAATATATATATATTATTTGGCTTCAATCATCTATACCATGCTCCATTTATATATTTTGACTAGAGGCCCCTTGGATATTGAAGTCTTCAGTTTTAGCAGTCTGATTAAAATAGAAATACTTTATATTTTTTATGTATCATATGTTTTTTTGTATTCTTTGTTTCAGGTCATAAAAAGTATTCTTGTCACATTTGTAATGAAACTTTTGAATACCCAAATCCATTAAAAATACACTTATTCCTGTCTTGTGAAAGAGAATCAATGTCTCAGCTATGGCCAAAAATAGCAAAAACTTTATGGAAACAAAATTATATATTCAAACAACCTGGAACTGTCAGAAGTATTGATCAATGTTCAAGTGAAGGAGATAGACCAAATAGTGTAAATACTTTACCTGTTTCAGTCAAAATTGAACAGAATTTGAGATGTATATCTGAACCTCCTATATCTGCATTTCTTCCATATAAAAAAAACTTAATTAATTACGAAAAATTAGACATACATAAAAAACAAAAATATGATGTACCAATATCAAACGTCCAACCTTTAAATTTGACTACGTCACAATCGCCAATAAATACAAATGTTCAGCAACCATGGATAAACAATCTTTTGGAACTTCGATTATCGAGATCTTTAGAAGAACTGTCAAGCAGCTATGCAGCGGATGTTGAGCTTTTTGCTAGTAATTGGGGGAAAATGAAACAGGGTCATCTATGTGTTTATTGTGGGAAAGTTTATTCAAGAAAATATGGTTTGAAAATTCACATTCGAACCCACACAGGCTATAAACCGTTAAAATGTAAATTTTGCCAACGTCCTTTTGGTGATCCCAGTAACTTGAACAAGCATGTGAGATTACATGCGAGTGGATTAACTCCTTACATGTGTTCACTCTGTGGAAAAGTTTTAGTTAGAAGACGAGATTTAGATAGGCACATGAAATCACAACATAGTGGTGAAGACAATTGTTCTAGTGATGATAATATAGACATAGATGACTGATTTTATAAATTAAATAAAAACATTATGTAAATTATAACTTGATACTTAGCTAAATAAATTTGGAAATTTTGTTTAGAATTTTGTATTATTGAGGTAAACAATATTTTGTAGGATGCAATAAAAAAATATCAATATGATATTGAACAAAACTTTAAGGAGTCCGAAGGAATGATTTTGAGCATGCCGTCGAGCCTAACGGTGATAGCAAAGTGAACGATAATGGAAAAAGATTGTTGAATGCATGTGTGGCATGGGATCTTTTTATGTTTAATACTATTTTTTGCCACAAAAAGACTCACCAGTAAACGTTGAAAAGGGGCTGTGAAAGATCAATTATTTTGTATGTGAGGACTCCACTTTGAGGAAGGCAACGATGGACGCTAGGGTGTATAGGGACGCAGAGCTGGAGACAGATCACTATTTGATTGTTACCTAATTGCATCTGTTCATCAGTTGGCACTCTAAAACAATTCAAAGTGCACCACCAATATGCATCAAAGTGGAAAAATTACAAGATGAGAATGTAAGACATGAATAGGAAAGAAATGTTCAGTACAAATTAAACTCTCAAACGCATAGTGAAAAAAGTGTGGATGAAGTATGGAAAGGTATGAAATAGAAGAATTGGTAAAAAAGGCATCTGATGCGAAAAAGGAAGTATTATGTTTATTGATTTTATTAATGATCTCAAGTTTTAAGTGTGAACCTTTTGACAGCCATGACAGACTGACTGACACATGTAACAATACTCCACACTGAGGGGTACTCTGTGATTCAATACATAACATCTTTCACCCCCCAAATCACAAACCACAGCTCTTCAATGTGAAACCACAGCATCCTCCGGAATACCCAAAATCTCCCTCCATCTCTGCACCTCATCCTTTAGAGCCTGCCCAATCCCCGATCCTCATTCAATCTGTTTATCTTGGAGACCGCTTGTCCCAGGCTCCTCACGTCGGTCGGTTTGATCGGTAGAAGTGTTGGACTCCTGATATCTATTCTGTGATGTTTCTCCAATACTCAATCTAGGCTCAACACGTCTTTTCAATTGATCAATGTGCCTTACCACCACGATTCCAAGACATGTGTCTATTATATATCTAGTTGGACCTCTCACTCTTTTGATTTCTCCTTTTAACCACTTAGGTCCGCGTCCATAATTTCTCCACCATACCTTCTCCCCTACTTGAAAATTTGTACATTTCACTTTATTATTATTTTCAATATCGCTTTTTCTTCTTTCCATGGTTGATAATGGGTGTAAGATATCAAATCGAGTTCTAAATTTTCTTCTGTTCAACATTTCGGCAGGGCTTTTCAATGTTACCGTACTTGGGGTAGTACGTAAGTCAAATAAAACTCGTGGTAAGTACACATCAATATTCTCTGTTGGTAATTTCTGTAATTTCTTCTTCACAGACTGCACTGTCCGTTCAGCCTGTCCATTCGATGCTGGATGATATGGTGGGCTCAAAATGTGTCTAATTCCATTTTGTTGTACAAAACTTTTAAACTCTTCAGATGTAAATGCTGTTCCATTATCTGAAATTAGAACCTATGGTATTCCCTGTTGTGAAAATATTTCTCGAAGATTCTTTATAACATATTTAGAAGATTGTGTTGGTACAGTTTTAACTTCCGGCCATTTTGAGAATGCATCAATTAAAATAAAAAATATTTTCCCTCTGAAAGGTCCGGCGAAGTCCACATGAACTCTTTGCCAGGGATTTGTTGGTGTAACCCATGAATGTATAACTTTTGCAGGCATGTTTCCTACTTGTTGACAAACTTCACATGCTGCTATCATGTTCTCAATGTCTTTATCTATATTTGGCCACCAAAAATAGCTTCTCGCTATTGCTTTTGTTACCACCATTCCGTCATGGGCTTCGTGAAGAGATGTTAGTAGTGTGTCCCTTATTGGTGGTGGAATAACTACTCGATTTCCCCAAAGGATGCAATCCTCCATTATGGATAATTCCCTTATTGGTGGTGGAATAACTACTCGATTTCCCCAAAGGATGCAATCCTCCATTATGGATAATTCCATTTTTTTTGTCCAAAAAACTTTATATACCTCAGGTACCTTGTCTGGCCATCCTTTCAAAATCCAGTACTTTATCTTCTGTAAATGCACATCTTGCGATGTTAACTTTGCAATATCTTTAACTGTATATGGCACTGTATTAGGAGTTTCTGATAAAAGTAACACATCATAAAATATACTTTCTTTTTCTTCGCTATCACTAGACACATCCTTTATCATCATTCTACTGAGTGCATCAGCATCACCTATCTCTTTCCCAGGTTTGTATTTCAACTGATAATCATATGCACTCAGTTTTAATGTCCACCTTAACATTCTAGGTGATAAAATATTAGGTATTTGTTTATTAGGATCAAAAATACCTAGTAACGGCTTATGATCTGTACAAATAGTAAATTTCCTGCCATATAAATATTGATTAAATTTACACAGTCCAAAAATAATTGCGGCTGCTTCTTTGTCTATCTGGGCATAATTTCTTTCACATTTGCTTAATGTTCTTGATGCCATGGCTATTGGTTGTTGTGTGCCATCATTCATAATATGAGAGATTACTGCTCCCACTCCATAAGGACTAGCATCACACGTCAATATTATTGGCTTCTTCAAATCAAAATGTACTAAGGTTTTATCACTCGACAGAGTTTCTTTAGCTTCTTGAAAAGCTTTATTCTCTTTAACACCCCATTTCCATTTCACGTCCTTACTCAGTAACCTGTGTAGTGGTTCCAACATTGTCGCTTTATTTGGAATAAATCTTTCATAGAAATTAATTAATCCAAGGAATGCTTGTAATTCTGTGACACTTTTTGGTTCATTAACATTTTTAATTGCTTCCACCTTTGCTGCATCTGGATGTACTCCTCTGTTATCTACCACGAACCCCTAAAATGTCACTGATGTTGAACCAAAAATACATTTTGATTTATTCAACTTCAAACCCGAACCCTTCAATCTTTCAAGAACTTCATCCAATCTTTCGTTATGGATCTTTACTGAACTTCCTGCTATTAAAATGTCATCCAGCAACACAGAAACTCCATCTATTCCAGCAAGTAATGTTGACATAAGTCTTTGAAAGATTCCTGGGGCCGCCTTCACTCCAAAGGGCAAGCGTTTTACTTTATACAATCCTTTGTGTGTGTTTAAAGTAAGAATATTTGATGTTGCTTCATCCACCGTTACTTGTGTATACGCTTGTTCTAAATCTAGCTTTGTAAATAATTTACCTCCTGACACGGCTGCTAATGCTTCATTGATGGTTGGTAAGGGGAAAGTATCTGTTTCTGTCACTGCATTTACCGTTGAGCGGTAGTCACCACACAATCTTATACCTCCGTTTGATTTGAATACTGGAACTATGGGAGTTGCCCACTCTGAATAAGTTATGGCCTCTAATACTCCGACACTAACCAATCTGTCTATTTCATTTGAAACTCGGTCTTTCAACGCAAAAGGTAACTGTCTATGTCTCAAAAACCTTGGTTTACTATTTGGATTGACTTTAATAGTGACAGCTGGGCCTTTGTACTCTCCCAATCCTTCTGTAAATACACTTTGATAATTCTCTGTTACATTTTCTTGAGAAATATTATAAACATTTTCTGATAAACAAATTCCTTCAATCCTTATTTCTAAGGGTTCAAACCAATTTCTGCCCAATAATCCAGGGCCTTCCCCTGTAGCTATTAACAATGGTAAATTAAACATTTTTTTATTAAAAATTATATCAACATTTATCTCTCCCAACAGTGAAACTTGTTGATTAGACCAAGTTCGTAGTTGGATACTTGTATCTTTCAAATATGGTAACCTATGTGGCCAAATTAACTTGGCTTGTTTTTCTGATATAATAGTATAGGTTGCTCCTGAATCAATCTCCATACATATTAATTTATTCTCTATCACAATTGGCACTTTTATTGGAGATGTTTGCGTTGATGTTTTAGTAATACAGTATAAACTATTCATTTTACTATCATCATACACCTTTATATCATATTTTTCCTTCTTTCTACGGCACATGTTCTTTAAATGTCCCACTTTCTTACAATTATAACATTGGGCCTCACTAAATTTACACTTATTTGCCAAATAATTGCCGCCACACCGATAACATTTTAAATGTTTGTAATCTTTAACGGTCACCTTATTGACTAACATTGGTTCATCACGTTGATCTGATTGATATATTTTATTTGTCACATCATTACTTTTATTTATTAACACAATATCTTTATCTGTTTTCTCACAAGATAGAGCTATTTCTACTGCCGATGTGTAGTCTAGGTTAGATTTTCTTAATAAAATTTCTTGGGTTTTGGTACACCTTATTCCTCCAACCAGTCTGTCTCTTAACATTCTTTCTAATTCTTTAAAGTTACAGTGTGTACTCATCTTTCTTAATATTGCAATACAATCTGCAATAGATTCATCTTTTTGTTGGTTTCTCTTATGAAATTTGAATGTTTCTACAATCTCATTGGGTCTTGGATTAAAATGTACATCTAACAAGTTTTTTATTTCTACCAATCTTAATTCTGATGTCAACCTTGGAGATGCTATATTCCTCACCAATTCATATAATTCACTTCCACAATATGTCAAAAATAGGGCTTTTTGAACATTTTCATCACTTATATTATGGGCTATCAAGTAATAAGAAAATCTTTCAATGTATGTCTCCCAACTTCCTTCCACAACATAAAACTTTTCAAACACTTTTTCCATATTTTCTCGTCGCCACTATTATGTTTATTGATTTTATTAATGATCTCAAGTTTTAAGTGTGAACCTTTTGACAGCCATGACAGACTGACTGACACATGTAACAATACTCCACACTGAGGGGTACTCTGTGATTCAATACATAACAGGAAGAATGGATGTTTTGGATATCAGTAAAAGCTATCGACAAAGAAGAGTAAAAAGAATGCAAGAGGAGAGAAAAAGTTACAGTGAAGAATGAAAAAGAAAGCCAGAAAATAGTGAACAAATTTATGGGTCACATGAAAATGTTCTGGAAAGCTAAGCAAAAGCAAGGGGAAGAAAAAGGTTTATAAATGATAAAAATAGAAATAATATATGTTGACAGATGATGAAATTGTGAAAGAGTGTGAATATTGCAAAGAATTGTATGAAAGCATTCTAGGTGACAGAGTGAAACAGAGGACATGGGTTATTGATGAGTATGAAAGAGATTAAATAATGGAATGTGTAGATGAGTTAATTGTAGTGCCTACTTTGAAATATCCCAGTGTAATACGAACATGAAAAAAGACTCATGAAAGTAGAATAAATGCTGTAGAAATGAGATCACTATGAAGGGTATGTAATAGAATGATATATGATAAAAAATGATGACATAAGGAGAGAATGCAAGATAAAGAAGGATATTATGAGTAAGAAAAAAAGACTGACTGCCGTGGCACACTTGGTAAGCCGTTCGGTTTCTGTGCGGGTGTCCTGGATTCGATTCCGCAGAGGAGAAATTTATTTAAATTTATTTCTCATGCAAATAGTTGGAAGAAATTACCATACGGTAATAAACTCGCTACTTGCGCAGGGTGCAAGGAAGTGTTCATGATTATTATTAAAAAAAGTGAACGCCTCGAGGGGGTTTAGACGTATTGAAAGAATGAATGAATGATTGACCAAAAAATATTCATGGTTTTAAGAGATGGATATTTATGATGGATGGATGTATGGATAGCAGGGGCTGTCCCAGAAAGGGAGGACATCACAATGTGACTTATATTTAGAAAGAAAGAAACATAAGAAGCTTGAAAAATTAACAAGCATGAGTGAGACAATGCATGGAAGTAAAAGAAGCCAGGAATGTGTGCAAAAATAGAGGAGTAAACATTTGGTATAAATGTTAAATATAATACACTCTCGACAACAGGCGAAATCAAAAGCATCCATGTGTACCCATATCATGGATATAATTATCTTATGGAGTTCTATGATATCCTAAAGCGCACATTACACGGAAGAGTTTTTCGACGGGGTTCAGGTTTTCAGGTGGGGAAAAAAATAGAAGTCTGTAAAATTATTCGTTGCCGAGAAGTCAACATAGCTGCCGTGTGTGATGTGTTAACTTCATAGGTTTTCATATGTTTACTTTGACCTTCGTGGTCTTTTGTTTATTTGGCATCTCTCCATCAGAGAGCAATGTTTTAAAACAAAAACGTGATGGTCCAAAACAAATCAAATCATGTCCAATTCAAGTCAAATGCCAGGTAATCAAAATGCAAAGTCAAACGAGAGAAAGATAAAACACTGTTGAATGAAACGTGAAATAAGCTAAAACTAAAATGTTGCTATTTTTCACATAAATGGCATTTTTAATTTTATTGTAATTGCAATAATAGAGGTCGCAAATAAAGGAGAAAATAATACTAGTGTAAAGCAATGCTTTGAGTAACCTGTATTTTGGATGCTGTTTTAAGCTTTGAAAACCGCGTTAGTGTAAAGTGCGCATAAGATGTTACAGAACTCCATAAGATAATTATATCCATTAAGCCTGTTGACCAGACTCACCAGGTGGGTGCAGACTGAAGAGTTTAGTGTAGATGGTCACGGGTGGTGTAGAGTTGGAGGTAGAGATAGGATATGGACACTTGGATATGGGAACATTGTAAGAGTGGAATTAAATGAAGAAGTGTATTTTACTTAACATTTATATTAAATAATGAATTTCCATAAAGAATTGAACAAATTAATTCTATGATTGAGCCTGGAATCTTCTAAATTGCAATTACACTAAAATTGAATACCATGAAAACACAATTTATAATTATTAGACCCCCTTGAATACTTTTAGTAAATCAATAACATAATATAACCAATTATTATGTTTTTATTAGATTTCTTAAAAAGAATCATATATTTTTCATGTACATAAAAAAAATAGAGCTAGGGAGCTGTATGCACAAATCCAGATCCGCCTTAAATAATGTGTAGATACCCCTTAAGACGATTGCAGACCAAAGCTAAGCTAGTTTAGTTTAGCTCGCATAGCTGAGGTCGTTTTTCATACTAGTGTGCAGACCGCAAACTTTGTGAGCTAGTATGAAAAAAGACCTCAGCTATGCGAGCTAAGCTAAACTAACTTAGCTTAGCTTTTGTTCTGCAACTGGGTTTAGACATAATGCATAACTTTTTCGTGCATTTGTAAGCAGTCATTGACAGAATTATTGTATTGCTTCTCAGACAACCATGTAAAATATTAATTTAACACGCACTCAACGAAAGTGTTTACCAAACTATAAACACAAATTAATAAATATTTTGTTTTCTATATAAAACATGTCAGTATGTATGTATGTCAGGATAGAATAGTATGGAGGTCAGTCTGTCTGTGTGTTACCCAGACTATGAAAACAGCATGATGGTATGTAAGTATCAAAATATTGAGGCAGCGTAGATATTGTGTAGTGTATACTGCCTTACAAAATGTATGAAACAATGACGTCACTACATTCAATTTTTATAAAAAAAATTAAAAAAAGTTTTGATATACTACTACAATGTTCATAGTTTTTATAGAAAATTAAATTATCAAGTTGGGGTGTTTCAGCTTTTTCAATATTTTTAAAAACTTAGGAAACATAGGTACCTAGAAAAAAAAATAAGAAATTCTGGAAGTATAATGCATAAATTTATCAAACTTTTTTCTTAATAAAAATTTTTGAGAAATTCTGGAAGTATAAAAAAAATAAATATGAGATTTTGTATTCGTCTATATTTATACAAATTTTCAACTTTCTAAGTGTATATGGTTTTTGAGATTATATATGGAAAATAAAATAAAAACTCAAAAGTTGATAACCCCTGACTGAAACAAAAATTCAAAACTCTGAGTACCAAAGTTTTGTAGGCCTGTAACTTTCTATATATTCAGAAATTTTAGGCTCTGTGCATTGAGCGGATCAAAAGTTATAAGGGACACACAAAATGTGCTACTCCGAATTCTGAGTAAATCCTCTAAGTTGGTGTTTTTTGACTTCAAAGTTGTAAAAACCGTGAAAAGTATAGACCGTGCATACAATCTCGCGTATCCTGGCTTGATACTTTGTCGATATGTTGATAGAAATAAATTCTCTTGAACCAATCAACAGTTGGATTATTATTCACATTGGATAGCTTTACGGCAGAACACAATAAGTAAATGTGTATCATCCAGCTGTACATTGTATCGAGAGCATTGTATTAAATAGTTTTCTGAACACCAATATTTCTTATTGTTGTAGATTGGATAAACCTTATACTTACATACATATTACTCATAATAAAATGATTAATATTGGTAATTAAAAAAAAACTAAAGAAAATTATAATACACAGCATTTTGTCAATAATTCACCACTGTTTTGTATATATATGGTTTTGCTTTATTTTTGTGAACACCTCTATTCATCAGAAAACCATCACTAAATACGGGGGTATACAACTATAATGCACTAAGCCATATTTTGTTGATTTTACAACCAAAAGATGCCCATATTTTTTATCTTAGTAATATTTTTACTGTCAAAATAAATTATATCAAACTAATTGTTTTAAATAAATTATATAAAATTTGTGAAGGAATAAGTTATCGTTTTTATAATATAGTCACACAAAATTTTTGTAAAATCGGGCTACGAAAAGTGGTTTGAAATTTGATTGAGTTCAAGCATTGTAAAATGTTCAAGTGATGGCCACAACCCATTCGTTTATATATATTGCTATCAATTATTGTGAATTAAGTATATACTATTTCTGCACGCATGGACTATGGGAAATGGTTTTGAACATAGTGATTATAAAGGTTGTAAAGAGTTTAGTATTGGCCACAACCCCCATTTTTATATAATGTCATCGAAAGCAAATAATTTTTATTGAGAATTTAGTAATTTTAGATGATAGGAAATGGTTTAAAATTTAATTAAACAAATACTGAAAAGAGTATAGTGATGGTCACATCCCATTCATTTTTATATTTTTTCATCAAGTGTGCATATAGTTTATTATATTTTTGCACAATTAGACTGATATGACTCAAAACTGACACAGTCTACATTAAAGAAGAAGACTAACAATGGTAAATAGTTTTTAATTTGAATATAAACGTTGTGAAGAGTCCAGTAATGGCCACAACCCCGATTTTTTTTTATATACTGTCATTGAAATCAAAAGTATAGGTATTGAAAATATAGCAATGTAGGATGATAGAAATGGTTTAAATTTGATTAAACAAAAGTATTGAAAGATAGTGTTGGTCACATCCCATTCATTTTTATCAAGTAAACATATAGTTTATAATTTTTCTGCACAATAGACTTAAAACTAACCCAAAGGTCTAAATAAAAAAAGAATAAGACTAAAGGAACAGTTTGTATAAAAACTGGCCAAAAGTTTTACATAAGAGAAGAATTAGACTATAGGAAATAGCTTGTATAAAAACTCACCCATGGTCTACATAAAATAGAAAAAAGAAGAATTATGGCAAAGGAAATAGTTAGTATAAAACTTGGAGGAGTAAATGAGTATAAAAACTGACCCATAAGTCTTAATAAAAGAATAAGAAATAGAATCTAGAAAATAGTTTGTATAAAAACTCACCCAAAGTTCTACATAAAATAAGACTAGGAAACAGGTTGTATATTGAACTTAACTTAAAATAGCTTAATATTTTTCTGATAGGAAATCAGTATTATGTTGGATTGTAAGTAGCATTAGGTAGGTACCTACCTTCAACAATGTTCTAAACAAATTCGAATTCGATTCATAACGGATTCTATTTGAATATCATATTCTGTGTGTAACCATAAAAACCAATCGAACATGGAAGAAAAATCAAATGGTTTGGACACATTTTTCGAATATGTAGGTACCTACATAGGTTTGTTCGAAGTCATAAAAACGAAATCCAACAATTGTTAAAAAAACAAATATTATGTGACAAATTATGCAATTTTATAGTGCCTATATCGTTATTAATAATTAACAGACTTTTTCAGTATAAATCTTAAAACTTGCTGTAATGTCTTGTGTTCATTTTATTTCATAATTAAAAGCTTATTATTATAAAGAACATTTTCATTCCGTAGGAAAATGAAATATTGCATGAAGAGATTAAAATGGCGGCGTTGTATGTATAAAACGCTTACTTTAAAAACATTATAATTATTGAAAATATTCACCATATTTTTCACTTAAACGCTGTTATATTTGAAAATACATACTTTATTCTTATAAATACGTTCTTCTAACTTCTACTGAAACAGGTATATGCGTGCAAAAAGTATACTTTTCTTGACAAGATTTGATTTTGAAAATTTACTATGAAAAAATTAATCATTGAAATATATTTAATAATTCAACATTATCTCAAGTTTTTTAGTGTGCACTACGTTGGGTATACTGGTACATGCTCGCATATAAATTAGATTTTTAGATGGTCTTATTTTTCCAGGATGCGTGAGACAAACACACACACGCGCTAACATTATCATTGCTTTATTGCTTAAGATAAAATAATGAATTAAATTTATAACAAATTACCAATGTAATAATTAAGTAAGATAAGAACTAATATTACTTGCTTCTAAGAATGTTTATATTATTGTGTTGTGTCGTGTTGCAATGTGTCGCATTTTCAGATCATTGTGAGTTGAGCCGTGGTTAAATGCAATGTTTTTCTAGGATACAGACGAGTCTTCTTAAAAAAGAAAAGAAGATATTGGGTCAGGGGCGCATTTCTCTGCCTCGTTTAGGAATTAGAAAGGGATGAAAAAAGATTTCATAGATATTTTAGACTGACTAAAATACAATTTGATCAAGTTCCAATTTAATTGAAATGGATATAAAAAAAGGACCGGCAAGTTTCGCCAACCTATAGGAACAAAAGAAAGACCGATTTATTTAATGTCTTTGCTATTTCCTCTCAAACAGCATATTATCTTATAGCTTGGTCCTTATACTCTTTGGATTTTGTGTCATATAGAATTTTAAATTGTCTTACTCGATTAGTTCGTCGGAAATTTTTAAACAGAATGACACTATACAACCATTCATTTTTTTGTTTAAAAAATATTATATACTTTTTGTTTATACAAGATGTATTAATTTCTATATCTAAATAAAATTTACTATTATTATTATTATTGAGTATACCGCGTTGACTGCTAGATTCACATTAGTGTGGTGTGTTGTGTTGCGACAGATCTCCCACCACCTCTGTGGCGCGATCGGGTATCCATCGATTGCCGACACGATAGAAGCGCCACAACACAATGCAACACATTAATGTGAATCTAATCATACTAAATGAATGAAACTGATAACATTCTGTCTCGCCACGACACAGTAATGTGAACCTAGCTTAAGCCATATATCTTGTCATTGTCAGCAACCTCTGGATTTGCAGTTTTTCTGTTATATCATGCTGCAATGTATGGGGTATAATTCCTAATATACACACCGTTTAAAGGCTAGCGTCAATGTATACAGTATGGACGCTAGCCTTAAGACGGCAACGTTTTTGCATAGAAATCAGTATGTTTTGAATTGTTTAGTCTTGTCTCACCAGCCATTTTTTCTTCCTACATTCTGGCCTGTCTAAATGAAAAGAAAACAACATTAAAAGGTAAAATCTGCATAGCTATAGTTAGCGGCAAACTTCATGAGTATGTCACGCGAGGTGCACAAACTTGTTTTTTTGCTTGGTTGGTATATGTGCAAACCCCTCCATTCCATGAAGAAAATGCTTATTAAGCTATTCACCGGAAACAATATCATTCATACAACATGATAATGGATGATATGTGATGTAAAATAAAAGAATATTTATATATTTTTCATTTATTAAAATATAGTTTTAACATAATTAGGCAGCACTTTTGGCAGCGAGCCTCTTGTCCCTCTCTTCAGCTACTGAAAGTTTCACACCCTTTCCTCTTGGCAGGGACACATACGCCTTCTTCCTCTTACCAATGATGAACACGTTGTTCAATCTGAAACAAAAAATAATTTTATAATATATATATTATTTACATATGAAAATTGTAGATGCAATTTATTTTTACAATAGGATTACTGTAATTGTGTCTGCAAATGTATTAAAAAAAAGGGAGCAACCAATTATTTTCTATACATTAAAAACAGGTACAATGACAAAATAATAAACACTACCATGCACCCTACGCAAGAGGTGAGCTTATTATTATAAAATAATATTATATTTTAGAATGGGTCAGGGAAAGAGCAATGCAATAGTGTGCTGCTATACCACAAGTTTTTTTTTTTTTTTTTAAAAAGGCAGTGTGTATGGTTGGACAATTTACAATTCCTACGCAAGGCATCTTGAGACCACTGAAATGTGAATGCTTAGGTGTGGTCAGTAGGAGTATCATTTAAAGATAAAATAAATAGTTCGCATATTCGTGGTAGCCTGGGAGACTATGACATAAACATCAAGCTAGAAGAGCATCAGCTGAGATGGTATGGGCATGTAAAAAGGAGACCACCAGACCATATTGTAAATAAGGCAATCCCATAAGTTTAAAACATCTCCCACTCTGACGGTATGCATGCCATGGACGTTTCCGGTTTAGTGGGGCGCGTTGAAATAATTATACCAATATCAATTTTTGCTTTCAAAATATTTCTCAAATATAAAAATAAATTGAAATGAAAAAGTACAAAATGATCATTTGAAATGTATTTTCAACACCAATTGACAACATTATTTTCCAAAAGGAGTCATCAGTACTTATCCCAAATAATGGTGTGTGTCAAAAATTTAGATTATATTATTAATGACAGTGGTAAATTAGATGTAAATAAGCATGTTGCATATCTAAACAGTATAAATCCAATACCCTAATGTATAATACCCCTAATTAAAAATGCATAATATCCTAATTATACATTTTTGACTTATCGTATAATTTCTACTTATTATATTACATTTAAAATCAATGTGTTTTTATTTTCCACTGAGTGCATGGTTATGTACTTTCAAATATTGTAAGTAGTATTAATATGTATCAAAATATAAATATTAAAATGAAGCGCAAAGGGGGGCTGTGTGGCCCTGTAAAAGCCGCCTATTGGAAATATATGAGGGTAAATATATTATTGAAACGTTGTATGGCATAAAGTCATTTGTAGTTTTTTTTAATTAGATATAATGTAGAAACTACAAACATTCTAGATGGAGGGCAGGAAAACTGTAGTATTGTGATGCATTTTCCTTTAGCTTAGTTGGTTCGATGCGCAACAGCAGCAGATTGGTGCGAAGCACAAAAAAATTGTGTTTGGGCTGCAACGCAGTCAGCGGCATGCCCCTAGAAAATATTGATCTTCCTTGTTTAACTAAACAATTGCTCCAAGACACTATAAAGAAATGGCTAGAAAGAAAGCTATACCTAGAATCACAAAGCCCGAGGACGAGATAGCCGACCCCAATAGCCAATATAGGCAGCAAGTTGGGATAGTGCCAGGCAGAAGATGATTTACTTATTTATCAATGATGTCACAAACCTGGTAGCGAAAGTGTGGTCCTGGGAGTCCTTAACGTGTACAATATCGAATGATCCAGGATGACGCTCCCGAGATACGATGGTGCCGACACGCCCCAAGTTACGACCTCCGGTGATCATGCACAGATTTCCTAGAAAAAAATTGATACACAATCAGTTCTTCTCTATATCAAAGAAAGAGTAATAACATAAACTCAACAAATCCTAATCTTAGAAGCAAACAATAAATAAATATTAAACTTTACTATCAACATTTGTACTAGTTTTTACGTGACGTCAATATATAGTTGATTTGAAATGGATCAAAACTTTTTGAGATTCTAGCAATATTGAGTTCAAGTTGTAAATAATTATGACTTCTTTTGATTTATAGACATCAACATTCAGCACATAAGTGTTGTATGAATACATCTAATGTTAAATATATTAAAATACACCACTATTTCAGCACTACTGTAAAATACACAGAATTAAGTAGGTCAGTGGCAGAGCAGTCATCGCACACTGCATTGGTGATAATGCAGAAATGTTGCGTTTATCGATATTACAGTGAAACAACGACACATGTGTTGTTTCTCTTGCACTTATAGAGATATTGTACTGAGAATTGGAGACAACGTGAAAATTGATAACATTTCTGCATTATTAACTCATAAATCAGATATTTGAGTTATGTTGTTGTTCTCACAAACGAGCGAAATCTTAACATTGGCTTAATCTAACAAAAATCACATCTTCAAAATAATACATTTTAAAATACTTTCACACAATTAATAGATGAACTGGAAGCCTGATTCTCTATAAACAGAGATAGTGTTACGGCTCGTAAAACCCTAAAGGTTGTTTTATACCGAGGCTGGCTCGAATGAACAGCCTGAAATCTAAAAAACATCCTTTACTGGTGTTTACGAGCATAAACACCAGTTGGTGTATATAGAGAATCGAGCTTCAGATGTATAATAACTATCCAAGACTGGATGCTGTAAAAGAAAAAGTAACTGAAATCAAATATAGCTGAGCTTCAACAAACTGAACAACCACCCTACCTCTAAGCAACCCCCGTTTCTTGGTAACTCTCTGTCAACAGTTAGTGTCTCGGTGGTAAGAGTTTTCTTTGTTACTAAACACTACACGTCAAAACAAATATTGAAATCTTTGAGAGTGACTAATAACATTTTATTTTTACATTACTTTTCGTGCAACTAACAGGTACTATGTCAAAACACACACCCATTAACAAGTTGCCACATTCTGGACTAACAATATTAATCTTCTCACAGATCCAGACTGAAAACAAGTAAACTGTGTCTTCACTGGGAACTGTGGAATTTTCAGCAGCATTCAGATATTTAACCAACTGAGCCACAAAGGCAGATTATTTTGCATGATTAAAACATACTTTCAGTTACAAAGTTGTTTTATTTTGAAAAATACTTCACAAAATATCTGCATGCTATAAAGCTTCATATATCCAAAAAGGGTATGAATTTCTGGTGTTTGGATTATTGAGGCATTACTGTTATATAGTAATTTGGATGAAATTGGGTCAAGCTGGTATGAATTTCTAGCATTTCTGAAAATATATGATTTGTTACCTGAGTCAAATTTGATAAAGTCAATGATCTTGGATGTAGCAATGTCCAATCGGATGGTGTCGTTTACTTTGATAAGAGGGTCTGGGTAGCGGATGGTTCGTCCATCATGTGTGGTTAGGAATGGTACATTCTTGGGACCCATCTGGACTTTCTTCACCTTGCACAGTTTGTACTAAAAAAACATTTGAATTAAGTAAACACACTAAATAAAACTTAAGAAATAAATTGAAAATTCTTGGACAAGCATTTTATTTGATTTGGTTATGCTTAAAATATTTTTAATAATTGCTTCAGTTGAGTCTTCAAAATATTTTGTTTTTTTTTTTAATCAGAACACAAAGTTATATGTTTCAAAAATACTTCCTTGCACTCTGCGCAAGTAGTGAATTCATTGCTAAATTACAATTTCTTTGAACTGGTGTTTCCTTTCCAGAGAAGCGAGATTTGAGTGAGAATTTTAAACAAATTTCCGGTCAGCCAGAAATGGAAGTTTTGTAAAGGACATGAATTTTTTCATATTTGAAAAGATGAGTATAGTTTTTGCCAACCTTGATATTTTTTTGTCTTGAGGGGGTTGGTTTGTGCACACGCATTATCAACCAAGAAAGAAAAAAAAACGTGGTTTAAGCACCCACGTGATTTGTCAAGATGTTTTTAACAATAACTATACACATACTCAAATATAAAAGAATGCTCATACTCAAATATAAAAAATTTAATAAATTTGACAAAAAGAGTTACTATCTCGACTCACACATAAAAAGAAGGAAAATAATGGGGAGTTCATTTTAAACAATACAACATATAGTTTTAATTGAAAATAAACTCTAAAAACTGTCAGAATTTTATAAAACTCCAGCAATCCCGTCGAAGCTGTGTTATTTTATGTTTGTTGTGATATCTTTATATTATGTTACTTGCCAAAAACACAGTAATACGTTACAAATTGAAATAAATTCCAATACAAACTCTGTCTTCTTCTTTAAACAACTCAAAGCGAACTGAGACAAAATGGTGCATTCATTCAAGCACATTTACGAGTACCACTGGTTTTCACTCGCAAATTTGCCGTACCGACCAGACGTTGTACACTGCATAGCATGGATGAAGAGTTGACTATGTTGCTCAATACCACTTGTTAAATAATAGCATTTTGCACGATTAAAACATAGTTCAGTTAAAAAAAAAGTTCTGCTTCAAAAAATAAATATATAAAGGTGGACAATTCAGACAGTGATTGTATGTAGCCGTCATCCTCATACACGAGGTCAAGGATAAAGATGAATTCTTATAAACAAAATCCACTGTATAATTATAAAATGAAGTATTTCTATACCTTTGCTTCTTCAGCGGAGATACGATGAACTGTGAAACGTCCCTTAACATCATAAATGAGACGGAACAATTCCCCAGTCTTCTCAATGCTGACGACATCTGAAAATAAAAAAAAATGTTATGTTGTTATTGGCGTACGTATTTGCTAAACAAAAGCTAGTCATAGTAAGCAGAAATGTGCAGATAGTGAAGACATACAAGCTAAACAATTGTTTTTTTTTTTATGGCTAGATAGATTATTTACAAATACACAGACAAGGCACGTCTATAAATATTTTAACAGTCCACAAAACATCAAGAATTTGAAATTACAAACAAGTGTCACCTCTCACGTCATATAAACCGCGACAGCGGAAATTTTTCTAAAAAATATTTTTGTTCATCAAAGGACAACGGGATTTTATGAAATATTTAATTTGTATATCGTCTGCTGACTGGAAAAAGTCAAAAAGTCAGAGATAATGGCTGTCAAAGTTTTTTGGCAATATAAACTCTCATAACTCCTTTAATTATTTATAGATTGTCCTGAATTTTTCAACATATATAAAAAGTTGCCTAATCTAACTATAGTTAATGTTCAAATTTGACAAAAACTCATAGGGAAAGAAAAAAATACAAAATTGCATATAATGAGATTTTCCTGACGGCTCATCGGCAATATTGCGTGAGATTGTATGTAATATTTCTATGTGGCAAAACTCATTATAATGCTTTCATAAAAAAATTCTAATTTTAATCACTTCCTTGCAACCTGCACAAGTGGCGAGTTTATTGCCATTTTGCAATTTCTTCTAACCTTTTTGTATTCTTCTAATATTCTCATTACATTAGTACCTATCATGAATATTTCAGATGTTTCAAATGAAATGTACTTATTGTGCCCAGGACCTCTAAAATTTTTTCTTGACTTTAAAATTAATATAAATTTAGGTATTTACTCACATTTTCAGTAGATATTCAGATCAACTTCTATTTTCTGTCTTATATTTTTTTTATGAATTAACCAATATTAAACCTGGGTTTGTTCTAAATCATATTATGAATTCTTAACCTTAAATACCGTCAACATCAACAATACATGTAAAAATATAGTTTTTTTTGTTTTTTTAAAGAACGAATATGTTTGTTTAACAAGTACATTTATGCATCCTCATAATCCCCAAATTTAAGCATATGCTTGTGCTTTAAATTAACAGTGTCAGGCAAACACCTTCTCTCTCTCCTTTATTTACTGATAAGAGATATTGTACCAGGAATGCAGTTTTTCTGGTATATCACTACAATATAAATATTATTTAGGCCTCGTTCACATTGGATGCGTTTTCGTACGAATTTCGCTCGTGCGTAAACGTACGTAAATGCACGAACGATCCCGATACTTGATGTACTACGAGAGTGCTCACACTGGATGCGAGTTGGTCGTACGTGATCGTACGTAGTCGTACTGTGGTCGTACGTATACGCACGAATTGTTACGACGTCTGAGTTCGCTCATGGACATGCTCACATTGGATACGTTTACGTACGAAATTCAGTCGTCCGAATACGTACGAAAACGCACGAATAATCCCGTTCCTTTGAGCACTATGAGAGTGCTCACACTGGGTGCGAGTTAGTCGTACGTTGACGTGCGTATAGTTCCGACATACGAATTCGATCCAAACTTGTTTGGATATTTTGCTCCGTTCGTACTTTGATTACACATAAATGGATACAGAAAATTTTGTTTTTGGACACAAATGTTTATGAGATTTCTGATTACGTTATGCAATTTGATCCGAATTCAAATAACTAAATATTTTTTTATGACTTATCTTTGTAAACTGTTATTTTAAATTTCTCTTCATGTGTTGTTACCTGTTTTTTATAATTTGCTTACCCCAAGGTTTTGTGATGTTTTGTGCTATGTGAAGAGAATATGTTATTATAAAATGTTATAAACAAGATAATTTTGTCTATATATATTACAATTGTTGACCTTCGTTGCTCAGTTGGTTGGGTATCTGACTGCTGATCCAAAGGTCCCGGGTTCGATTCCCGGTGGAGGCACAGTTTTTAATTGTGTTTTCAGTCTGGATCTGTGAGACGACTAATATCGTAAGTCTCCAGAATGTGGCAACTTGTTATTGGGTGCGTGTTAAATAAATATTTGACATAGTATCTGTTAGTTGCCCGAGAAGAAATATTAAATAAATGAATAAATAAATAAATGGGAATAAAATTAGATGGGTCGATGGCAGAGCGATTAGCGCGCTGGGCTAGTAATCCAGTGGTCGCGAGTTCGAATCCTACCTCAACCGATTTCGTTCACCTATAGCACCAGCATTTATTTTCTTATTTTAGGGAACGTAGGAAGATGTATATGTACTTGTTTAACAAGGACATATTCATTTTTATCTAAAAAAAAAAAAATTGGCTAACCCACAGAGAGGCTGTGCCTTGTGTGATTTTTGTATGCACGGTAGCTTTGTTGTGATTGATATTATGTTTATGTGTATTGTTTGTTATCCGTGTACCAAATCTTAAATACATAAAATTGTATGACCAGCATCGTACGTCGACGTACGATCAAATTCGTATAAAAAATCGGAGAAAGCCGTATCTAGTGCGCGCACTCGACCAGTATCGTACGTATACGTACGATGCGAATTCGTATCCAATGTGAGCAAGCCAGTGCGCGCACTCGATTCGTACGACCAGCATCGTACGTTTACGTACGACCAAATTCGTATCCAATGTGAGCGGGCCCTTAGGCTGGTTCGACCATACGAACGAAATTCTGAGAGAAAGAAATCTAAGAAACATGAAAAAAAGATGAACATGTAATAATGATGTATGAATATTGACGAGGCGATGTATGTGTTCCAGGATATAAAAATATAGTGTTTGGTTCTCTCTGCCTACCCCGTTAGGGACATGCATGGGTTGATGTATGAGAATAACAGACTAAAATGTTGAGATGATGTATCAATGTAAATAAGGCGAAAAATGCAATCCGGGATAGAAAAATGGTGTTCTTTTCTCTCTGCCTACCCAGTTAGGATGCTATGCATTCATCGAAAATTAAATTCTTTAGTTAATGTGTTAAAATTTTCGAATGTTGGTAGTTAAATACAAAAATATATAAAAAAAAGACTTCATTACAACGATAATGACTTTTTCCAGACGGCATAATTGAAAAAAAAATGCAGATAATGAATATTTTTCCGAAAAATCTCTGCAACGGGACCTGATATGAAGATAATTTTTTTTCCAGATGTAAAGTGTGTTTTGGTGAATATGATAGCATAGTTAACTCAATTTTGCCAAAATAGGCAGTTAGTGACTTCTTCCAGTCAGCAGACGATATGTACACTAACTATCCAGGTATAAAATTCTTAACCCTAAAGCACTTTTACTAGAATCTTTAATTTAATACAATTGCAATGTAACTAAACAAATACTGATTAAAAAAAACAGCAAAATCATATCCTACCCATAAATCCGGCAGGATAATTAGGATCAGTCCTAACTTTTCCATCAACCTTGATGAGTCGCTGCATGACGATTTTGGTAACCTCGCTGTTGGTGAGAGCGTACTTCAATCTGTTTCTTAGGAAGATGACGAGTGGCAGAGACTCTCGTAGCTTGTGAGGGCCAGTAGACGGCCGGGGGGCGAATACTCCCCCCAACTTGTCCAACATCCATGCCTTGGGGGCATTTAAACGTTTCAAATGCTTCTTTGGGCCTCGGGCCTGAAAAAATATTTAAATATGAAAACTTTGAAGTAAACTCCATTGGCATATTTTTTTAAATCTAAAAGAATAGATGATTTTTGTTTTTGTTTGATATTCTGTAAAATAATTTTTTAAAATTTAAATACATTGATACAAACAACGACACAGCATCGAATTCATTTCGCAGGAACTTTTGACAGATCGGACATTTCGTTTACATGCCGAAACATAACCTAGGAATAATATTTCTTGTACCGAGTACAAGGTTTTATTGTTAGAACCACTGATAACATAACACGCGATCCATTGAAAATCTATATCAAAACTATAGTATGAAGAAGTTATACAGAACAAAAACATCGGAGAAGTGTATATAAAATGCATGTCGTCAAAATATAATTTACACTCGAATAATAGAAAAAATAAAGATCATCGTATATAAACACGGTTCAAGATATTAAAAACAACACATCGATTGATTTAAATTTAAACACAAGTTCACGATTACACAAGATTTCTCAAAAAAATTTAACTGTCACTCACCATCTTTACGGCATACAGTAAAAAGAGAGAAACCCGTCGGCCCGGAAATACTTCTATGCATAAACGAAAAATGTTGCCATGTAGCAAAAACCACAGAAAAATGTTTTTTTTTTACTAATGACCAGTGAATATTATTATAATTCAATAATTTTAATTTTTTTTCACGGCAACATTTCTAAAAGCAGCTAGCGTTCTTTGCGGGCGAGCAACGAAACTTGCAGATAGCACGCGCTATGGCACGCGCTCTCTTGGCGTTCAACTCTGGTGGAAGACGGACGGTTTGGTGTGACGCCGTCATCGGTCGACATGTGCTCCCGATGGCGGCCGTATTTTCGACGACGCAGGAGGTCTGCGTGACAGGACACGTCACGCACATGGGCGCTGCCGGTGCTACGGAGCCAAGATGAGGGCATCAACAGGGCAGAGGCGTGGAGGCAGGGCGCAGTGTTGGGCCACCGCAGTAGGGAACGCGGCGGCTCGCAGATTGGACCACGAGGGGCTTTCCGTGTCGTCTGGGGCGTCGGTTCGCCTCCGGTGATGTTCCCAGCTGGCCTGCCACCTCTGTCGAGATGCGCCTTCATAGCGTTGCCGTGTGGCACGGAGCCAGCCATGGGTGACTGTCTGGCAGAGGCGAAGAAGAAACTACGCCGAGTACGACAAGGACCTGCCAGCCTGACGCAGAGGCTGGGCCAGCCTGACGCAGAGGCACGTGGAAGACAGTGACATGCCTGGAGAAAGGATGTCGCTGTACCCTGGGGCTGCACCTTCTGGTCGGCGTCTCTTCGTGCTCGGTTGTGTTTGAGAGTTGGACTGGACTGTCATTCTTCGTTTTGTTTTGTTGATTTTGTTTGATTTTTTTTTTCTTTGCCGTTGGACCTTGATAATATTTTGAATAAATGCGCCGTACTAAAAGAATTTCATAGTGTCACCATCATTTGTCTCCTTTTCTTCCTCACACTGGCATTGATGTTTCCTCGTGGTCGGAGAGAGGGCTCATAATGATTTATATTTATTTTTTTAAATTATAAGCCTTTGTTTTGCTAGATGGAATAAGTTACTTACAAGTTTTTAAAAAAAAAAGTATATAAGTAACTTGAAATAAAAAAATCTACTTTTATTAAAAAAAAAAGCTCACCAAAATAAAAAATGTGGTATTGATAGCACTTCGCTCTGACAGCAGAGCAAGGCACCCAGTTAATAAACGTAAGGCGTCCTAAGTGCGTACTGACGCGTCGTTATTTGGATCAAGTAAAGAAATCTGGATTGCACTCACCTCGAGGACGCGGTCTTTTCTTTCTAAACCATTCATTGAGGGAGATGCTCAACGGACCACACCAGTTATAGGACGGCAGGAAGCTGACGCAACCTCTTCTTTTGTTGGAATTCGCCGCCAAACCGCTGACAATCAATAAGCAAAAAAATAAAGAAGAAAAAAAAAATTATTGTTCTGATACCGGCCGGTCAGTCTTCACAAGTGACGTGAGCGAGAGAAATCCGACGCCCCTATATGACGTGCGGGTATTTTCGGGTACCTACCCAAAATACCGCGGGAAAATTGCATTAATTTTTGGGGAAATTTTTATTTTATTTTTTTATTTCTTGGGATAAATATTTTACGAAATGGCAACATTTTTTTGTCAGCTGACATAAGAAGCGAAAAAAGTGGCGCGCTGAGTTTTGCCGCGTGTGGGAAAATTCTGATTTTAAATAGAGGAACGATTTTTTTTAGCTTTAAATTTCTTTTTATTTAAAAAGGGCAAATTTTAAAAGTCTGGCCGTGCTGCCAGCAGTCAATTTTAATACGTAACTACTCGTCTCATGCCCGGTGCCCCAGGACCGGCAATAATTTTGATTGTTTTTACTTACCCTACGAAGAGAAGAAAATTCTAACTTGAGCCAAGCCTGGTGCAGCTGGCTGGGTTTAATCCTGAGACTGTTGCCTTGGCTGAACCGTAGAGGCCTTTGCGCGTTTGTGTGACAGTTTTTGAAAGTCGGAAAAAGACGCGCGTCGTGTTCCGCGCTCGTTGAAAACAGATTGGCGTTCCTTGCGCCAGGACCATGTCGAAAAATATCACGACATTGGTCGGGCCCTGCTCCCTGGAGCCATGAGAACCTGTCCTGAGCGGTAGGCGTAGCAGAACCATCCCGCGGGAATGTTGTCGTAGTCCTGGAGAGTAGAAGATCCTGTATCGGAAAGGTGTCGTTGAGTCGCGTCCGTCTTAGAGCCGCAGCCTGCAGTGCCGATATTAAGCCCTGCCGTCCTGAGGACATCTGCCCTGCCACTCAACAAGCATCTGCTGCCGTCTAGCCATTAGCCAACGACGACATCCGTCCTGGCATTGGATGTGCCTACTATGACCATGAAGGAGGAAAAATCAATATGTGCTAATCAGAACTATATTTTTTTTTGTGACAACTATTATAATTTTTATATTTTTTATATGATGTTTTCTAATGTGTTAGTTTATTGGTTTTAACCATTCCTAATATATGAGGTCGCATAGCAACCGAGTTGTCAACAACATTGTGTTTATATTCGCTCTGTAAAAAATATTGTTTTTTACTAAAATATAAGTGTATTTTATATTTATTGTGCACTAATTTCATTATTGTGAGTTTTATTTTGTATCCGTTCATTATCCATGAATATGGATTTGGATATTCCACCTGATCCGGGACCAAGTCCAAGTGTTAAAAAATCTGACATATCAACGCCACCTAAACAAAACAACAAGAGACCTAACACAAATAATTCTGACATTATCCATCCGTCTAAAGCTCCAAATTTAAATAGTTCTCCGGAAAAATTGTACAATACTCATAGTGAAATTGAAAACCAATACCTGGAAAATTCGCCTGGGCCTTACATTGTTTTCGTTCAAGATATTGACTCTAGCAAGAATATTCACCCAATGAAAATTGGTAATATCCTTATTAAACATAACATTAAAAATATTTCTCCGGGTGGAGTAAAATCAGAAGGGAGAAATAAAATCTCAATTACTTTCAAAGATGCTAAGAGTGCGAATCAATTCACGACAGCCATTTTTTTAAAAATAAATAATTTAAAGGCCTATATACCTAGATTCAAGGTGACAAAAATGGGTTTGATTCGTGGTATTTCAACAGACTTTTCGATTGACGATATTATAGAAAATTGTGCAGTACCAAACCATATTGGGAAGATTTTAAAAGCAAGACGCCTCAATTTTAAAGATAAATCATCAGGAGAAACAATGTGGAAACCATCGCAATCTGTTGTCTTAACGTTCGAAGGACAAAATCTCCCAGAGTATGTTTACCTTTTTTATAACTCTCTGAAAGTTGAAACTTATATATTTCCAACAATACAATGTTACCGCTGTTGTCGCTTTGGTCACACGAAGATTCAGTGTCGTTCTATTATTCGCTGCTTCAAATGTGGAGATAGTCACCTTGGAGAAGTTTGCCAAGTGGTGGACTTTTTAAAGTGTATAAACTGTTCAGGATCTCATTCAGCTACAAGCCCAATGTGCCCGGAATTCACTCGGCAAAAAAATATTAAACATTCAATGGCTACAAAAAATATATCATATCTGCAAGCATCTCAACTCTTCCCAACTTCTGTGAAAAGCTATTCTGAAGTAACTAATAACCAATTGAACAATAATCAAAGTTTTAAAAAAACAATATACACTAAAATGTCATCGGAAACTCAAAAACAGACAATTCCTCATATTAATATTAAAGAAATAAACAAGTGCATGTCGTATTCAAATGGTGAAGCTAGCCATCCTACAAATGGATGCGCAGTTTTAAGCCAGTCAACTGCTTCTGCATCTAATGAAGTCCAAGAAAATATTTTCCAAGATGATACCCATTCTGTTGTATATTTAATTACGCAAATTCTTATTAGTTTAATTTCTAAATCAAATTTTAATTTACCGTCCAACGTTGCCAATCTTATCCCGCTTTTAAATTCTTTTTTAAAAAATGGTTCGAAATCACAAAACCCATAATCCTTTAAACATTTTACAGTGGAACTGTAGAAGCGCAGTGAGTAATAAATCAGATATTTTATATTTATTAACGAAATATAATATTTCTATTGCAGCAATCTCGGAGACTTGGTTCACTCCAGGTATTCATTATAAATTCCCTGGATTCTCTTGCATCCGCGATGATCGATCCGATTCTTACGGAGGATCCGCCGTTCTTATCAAATCTTCTCTTTCTTTTAATAAGATTAATTTAAATCCCCACCCTTCTTATCAAGTTGTTGGTATTACTCATAATAATATATCTTTCTTATCCGTCTATATTCCACCTAAAACTCATTTTGATGTAAATTATTGGAATGCAGTTATATCATCTCTCTCATCAGATTTTTATATCCTTGGCGATTTCAATGCCCATTCCACCTCATGGGGATGTTCTATTTCAGACTCAAATGGAATATCAATATTAAATTTTATTGATGACAATAATTTATGTATCATGAACGATGGGTCTCACACAAGATTGAGCAACCCTAATCAAAATCTCAGTGCAGTTGATCTTTCAATTTGTACTACTAACTTAGCATCTTCCACTGCATGGACTATCATTTATGACTCATTATCTAGCGATCATTACCCCATTATTTTAAATTCATCTCTTTCAAATCCACGAGAACCTTTGTATACCCGTAAAAAACATGATCTGAACAAAGCAAATTGGTCAAAATTTTCTCAGTTAATAGAATCAAAATTAGATTCGATTATTCCTCTTAACTCACTTTCTGATATCTCTCAGATTCCCATTGCATTGTCCAATCTGATACATACTTTAGAAATTGCGGCCGACTCAGCCATTCCCTTATGCAAAAAATTCTCCAGGCATACCCCACAAGCTCCATGGTGGGATGAAGAATGCTCCAATATTATAAAATTAAGAAAAGAGGCTATGCATAAATATAGGAAAAACATGTCCCTAGATAATTATTTGGCGGTTAAGATGATCCAAGCGAAAGTAAAGTTATTTCTTCGTAAGAAAAAACGAAAAGGGTGGATTGACTTTTGCAATTCCCTCTCACCAGATTCTCCCATTTCATATGTCTGGGAAAAAATCCGCAGATTTAGATCGGCTTATTCTTCTAAAATTCAACATGCTTGTACGAACACCTGGATTGAGTCATTCTTAGATAGACTGGCCCCTCCTTATGCCCCTAATTTAAACGAAATTAAATATTATGCGAGCATAGAGCCTTCTTCCTCCTGGTTTTGTGCCCCTTTTATTATGGAAGAATTGCTCATTCCTCTTAAAACAGTTCACAGTAATACCCCTGGAATCGATAACATCCCTTATTCTTTTATTCAACACTCTCCCCTCAAATTCAAATCTTTCCTTTTAGATATTTATAATTTCATATTTCAATCTGGCTATATACCTAAATCCTGGAAAACTCACTTAATTCTGCCCATTCTTAAGCCTGGTAAAGACCCAACAATAGGGTCTTCCTATCGCCCTATTGCTTTGTCATCATGTTTTCTAAAATTACTAGAACATTTGATTAAAAACAGAATAGACTGGTTTGTGGAAAGTAAAATGTTGCTTTCTCCAATTCAGTTTGGCTTCCGAAAATCTAAATCCTGTTTGGATAATATCAGTATTTTGACTACTGACATCCAAATTGCATACACAAAACAACAGTTTACTTTAGCTGCATTTTTGGATATAACTAGTGCATATGATAATGTCAATCTTTTTTTACTCCAAGAAAAATTGTTTAAAATTGGAATTCCTAGAAAAATATCCCAACTCATACACAATATTTTTTCAGAAAGAATAATAAAAATTCTGAACTCCAACGAAGACAAAATCCGTACTATTTGGAAAGGTTTACCTCAAGGGTCAGTTTTAAGTCCCATCCTCTTTAACATATATTGCCATGACATACACATATGTGTTGAAGGCCTCTGTTCTATTCTAATGTATGCTGATGATGTTGTTTTATATCTTTCTATGAAAAAAATTGATACAGCTGTAAAGAATTTTAACATTGCCCTTAAGTGTCTTAATGTATGGCTTAATATAAATGGTCTTGAACTTGCTCCGCATAAAAGTCAAGTTGTGGTCTTCTCCAAAAAACATAAAATACCTAATATATCTATCCAAATTGACCGTATACCGATTCCAATTTTTGAGACTGTTAAATTTCTTGGTATAATCCTCCATCGTAAATTATCATGGAAACCTCACATTGATTTTATTATTTCTAAATGTGAACGAAACATAAATGTTCTTCGTGCAGTTACAAAGGTGTGGTGGGGTGCTCATCCATCTACAATGAAACTTCTTTACAATACTCTCATCCGTAGTCACATGGACTACGGCAGTTTTTTATGGGATCCTCTACCAATATATCTCAAATTAAATCTTGAAAAATTACAGTCAAAATGCTTACGATTAATAATTGGTGCTATGTCCTCCTCGCCCATTAACTCTCTTCAAATTGAAAATTCTGATATGCCACTTTCCCTCAGAAGACAACTGTTATCAGATAAATTCATTTCTAAAAGACTTCGTTTGAGTACCCACCCTCTCCCTAATAAATTGGCTACACTCCATTCAATTACTCAGTCGAATAACTTTTGGAAAAATAAATCCCCCCCTCTTTTATGTAAAAGTTATTTTTCACTTTCTTCTAAAATTCCTCCGTTTACCTTTTCACCAATCCTGCCATATTATCAATTATCATATAAGGCAATAATTGTGCCTATTAATTCATTTGAAAACATAGGTTTAGACAAATCGTCACATTGTGATTCAAATAATATTAATAAAATGTTTAAAAACATAATTTCCTCACATTGGCCATCAGCTATTTGCTTATACACAGACGGTTCCAAACTCGAATCAAATGGATATTCTGGAGCTGCCATTTCTATTCCTTCACTCAATAAATCTTATAAATTTAAATTGCCACCAGAAACGTCCGTCTTTACCGCAGAATGCTTTGCTATAAAAGAAGCCCTTGTTATCTCCCAAAACTTATATTCTCCTGATATTTTAATACTAACAGATTCACTCAGTGCTATTAAACTCATTAAAAATAATGTCTCCAAAGTCCCAGATAACGATTTAATATGCTCAATTAAGTCTTTATTATCATCCTTGAAAAATGACAAAAATATTTCGATTGCTTGGATCCCTGCTCATGTAGGTATTATTGGTAACGAAATTGCCGATACTGATGCTAAGTCTGCAGTTTCTTCAGGCGTTGTAGCAAAATCATTTTCTTTACCTAATTCTGATCTGATTCGCTCTTTAAAAAACTCAATATGGAATCAATGGAACTCTGATTGGCTGTCTGAAACCAAAGGATCATTTTACAAATCTATTCAAAACAATATCATTCCAAGAAGACCTTGGTACAACGATGTTAAATTTTCAAAAAAAGAAATTTCAATAATTTGTCGCATGAGAATTGGTCACTGTCTAATTGCAAGTCATTTAAATAAAATTAAAATAGTCGATAGTGATGTATGTGAATGCAATACCGACATAGAAACGTTGGATCATCTGTTCTTTTCGTGCCCAATCCAGTCTTCTGGTAATCTTTACAACGAATTTAGTGAAATCTCTAGACCTTTTAATGTTGCTCACCTCCTAGCTCTCAAAAAAATAATGTGTATCGTAAGCTAATAAAATTTATTGTTAAAAATAATATCCTTCTGTAATGTACTTTTTGATATTTTATGTTTATTTTTAGTGTTAAGTGACTTTCTTTTATTTGATACTGTTCATAGTGTATGTCTTGTTTATTTTTAAGTTTGAGTGTTCTGTGAATACAATTATGGCACAAATCATACAATATTGTGTGAATTGCCTAATAAATATAAAAAAAAAAATTCCTAATATATCTTAATATACTACAATAACTTCAGCGACAACCTGTAAATGGCTTTATTCTTAATCAAATTATCTTTATGTTTTATAATTTATTATATGCTGTATGTTGTCCTTTTAAATAAATAAATAAATAAATAAATTTTAAACATTTATAATTGACGTCTATCATTGACAATATTTTACATTCATTTTTATGACGTCCTAATTTATTGACGTATTTATTTTAATTTTTATATTGTGACATGATCATGCCGTCTGACTTTTGTATAATGACAATTTGGCATTCTTTTTATTCATCGCTAGACCACGATTTCATATACATATTTCAATATTACTTATTTTTGCGTCTTGTGTGCGACAAATAATGACTATGTAAAGTAAACCTAATCTCTACGTGTCCAGAAGGAGGGTTTTAAAGCTACGGGCAGGTGACGTTCTCGCTTTTGGCCCTCGACCCAGGGACACGAAAAAAGAAAGGAAACAGAGATAGTCTTTTGGTTCTTCTTTCCTTACATGCGGGTACAAAAGGCGCTATGTCACGTCAAGGCACCACCTCCCCGAATCGCCGGCGTCTTGAGTACCTATAAAATATAAGGTAAAGTAAAAAAATCAAGAGGTTACAGACGCGTAGCGGTTTGGGGAGTCCAAGAATTTCCAGGCTTCAACCTGCAAACGCCTTTACAGTTACAAATATATGGCCTAGAAATAAGGCACCAAAAGATATACATTAATTTTTAATTTTTAGCATTTTCTAATTTCCAGGTCCCATTTATGAGAACAACTTTTGGCCAGCGCCATTATATCTTTATCGCACCAAAAATTTACAATACTTTAAATGAAAATATAAAATGTATGGATAAACGATATCTATTCAGAAAGGCCATACATAATTTAATACATGAACAACAGAGAAAATATTTTTATTCCTTCTTCCCTTGACCATATTCGCATGTGCATGCGTACATGTGGACATGTGTATGTATGTATCCATGGCTGCGTGTGTGTACGTACCTACATGTAAATAAGTGTATATATATGTGTCACTGGTGGGTGTGTCATTGGTCTATGATATATTGTGTCATTGGTATACATATATATATTATTTTTCTATGTGTTGTATTTTGTTTTTTATTTTCTTGTCAAACAATATATTTTAAATACACTGATTTTACGTGTCATTTTTATGGAAGTGTATTATTATAATTTTTTTTTCTCATATTGTTATTATTGTTTTTTTTGCTTATTGATGATGTTGTTGTTTTGATGTGTGCATGTGTATGTGCATGTGTGTATGTGTATATGTGCATATATGCATGTATATATGTATAATGTATATTATTGTATTTTACTGAATAGCCTCACCTTAAGACAGGCGTAGCCGTTTAGGTGAGGTTATGATGAATAAAAAGAGAGAGGAGGAATTTATTATGTATTATGTTTTGTTGACTTTTTAGTTTCTTTTCTTTCTTTTTTGTACTTGTATTTTTACTGTATTAATAAATAAATAAATAAATAAAAATAAAAAATTTAAACTTGTATCGCATGGAGTGGAGCAGCTGGTCTCTCTCATATTGGGTCCATCGCCAGGCTGTTATTGGTACAATGTGCCTTTCACGGCGGCGCGGCGGGGCCAATGGATTATAGTTTCAAAATAATAATAAGCAATTTGCAAAATTATAAATAAATATTTACTTTAGAAAAAGTAGCGAATAAAAAACACAATCAGTTTATAGATGAATTTATTATAAATCGTAACAAGAAACACTTTATTCTTATTCATTGTTGTTTAATATTTCGTAGAAAATTTTCTCTTCATTCTATTTCTAAGCATTAAAGAATGATAGAATATCATCAACCAAACCAACCAAAACGTCAAACGCGCGATATAGTTTATCGCGCGTTTGACGTTTTGGTTGGCAACATATTGCAGTTTTCCTTACATTTCAACATTTCCTAGAAAACTGTTTTCTAAATCCTAACGAACAGTGTTTTCAACCAATAAATCCGAAAACAATTCACATTAGTCATTATTCTCTACAGAAAAACGATGTGGTCTGCCAACAAATTTGTCAAAAATCCCGCGGAAAAAAGCCTTACTTCGATTTATACAAAATTTGCTAACTACGACATATATTATTTTACAGTGAAAATCTATGAAAAAAAACATAATTTTTGTAAAAGAAAATATGGTGAACATTTATGAACGCAAAAATTACAATAACACAAATTATATAATAACTAATTATATAATAACACAAATGTATGTATGTATTTAATTCTTGAGAGTAAAGAACTGACTGTCACTGTTAATAAAAGAAAATACGATTTTTTTTATAAAAAATGAATATGTCCTTGTTAAACAAGTATACCTAAAATAAACATATAAATGCTTGTGCTATATATGAACGAAATCGGTCGAGGCCCATCTAATTAAATAATGATCTCAAAATATGTCAAACCAAACAAATAATATCCATGCAAAAATAGCTCATGTAATTAAATTAATGTATTTATATACCCACATCACATAAAGCGGGATATAACATGTCCACTTGGATAGAAAAAAGTTCAAAATTAATATTTTTTTAAATACCTACATAATCACATAAAATGAAACTTAACATTCGGATATTTTATCATTGGTTTTGATTCAAATTAAATTCATGGATTCAATGGTTAGTAATATTATTGGCAATTGTCAGTTTTGGTCCGTTTTGGAAGCCATATTTAATTATTTTATTTGACTTAGTATAAAGGTGGAGGTGTCCCCTCCAAAGTGTCAAAGTGTGGAACTGTGGCTGCCATGAAAGAATGATTGGTTACTTAAAAACCCAAACGGATGCGATCTTTTTTTGAAATCATTGGCGGCAGTCTCCTTACACTAAAAGAAGAAATTTAGAGCCAAAAAGATTAAATAGGAAAAAGATAATAGATAGGTAATTGTTATAGCCGAAAAACAGTGTTGTCGAAAAACAATAATTTTTAATTTTTTCCGCGGCAACATTTTGGCGGAAGACTACTAGCGCCCCTGACGGCGTGAGAGAACGACAAGGAAGCTTATAGCACGCGCTATGGCACGCGCTCTCTTGGCATTCGACGCTGGTGGAGGACGGACGGTTTGGTGTGACGCCGTCATCGGTCGACACGCGCGTCTCGATGGCGGCCATATTTCAAGAGCACGAGGAGGTCTGTGTGACAGGACCCGTCACGCGCATGGACGCTGATGGTGCCCCAGAACCAAGATGAGGGCATCAACAGGACAGGAGGTTGGAGGCAGAGCGCAGTGTGGGGCCACCGCGTAGGGAACGCGGCGGCTCGCAGATTGGACCACGAAGGGCAATCCGTGTCGTCTGGGGCGTCGGTTCGCCTTCCGGTGAGGTCCCGACTGGTATGCCACCTCTGTCGAGATGCGCCGTCATAGCGTGTCGTGGGGCACAGAGCCAGCCATTGGTGACGGTCTGGAGGAGGAGATCAGGAGGAGAAGAAGAAACCACGCCGGACACGAGGAAGACCTGCTAGCCTGACGCAGAGGCTGGGCCCCACCGATCTACCGTCACCACGTGGAAGACAGTGACATGCCTGGAGTAAGGATGTCGCTGTACCCTGGGGCGGTATATTCTGGTCGGCGTCTTTTCGTGTGTTTGACAGTTCGTTTCGGTAGATGCCACGTGTTTTTATTTGTTGTCTGTTGTTTTGTTTTTATTTCATTATTTTTTTTTGCCATGGACCATTTGTGAATATTATAAATAAAAAAAAAAGCGCCGTACTAAAACAATTTTTAAGTGTCACCATCATTTGTCTCCTTTTCTTCCCCACACCTTGGCTTGATGTTTCCTCGTGGTAGACGAGAGGTCTCATCATACTATATAATAGATAAGATAATGGATACCAATACTTACTTTACTTTTCGTATGGTTTTATGTCAGATTTAAAAGTCTCAGTTCCAGCGCTGAGAACGTTCACCGCCTTTGGATTCGCCTCGTCGATTTCTTGGAGGCTTCGACTAAATTTCTTAAACTGGCAGTCTTGCACCACGTTTCGCACCAATGATACCAATATTAAATAAAAAATATTTTAATAACAGCAATAAATTATGAACGAGCGCTTTTGTATAGCGTCACAATGACATGAAAAAAAAAGTGAAGAAAAAAGTTATTATTTTATTTAGTTTTATTTGTAATTTATATAGTGACGAAAATAGTTTTTCTGATGAAACCGAAAAAAATAAACGGACAGGCGTGCAACCGGGAGGCGTATTTACGTTTCCGTGTTGATTAGAAGGCAAGTACTGCCTCGAATTAGGCACTGGTTTGTAGCGCTAATGCACTTAAATACTCGTGTTAAATTCGAAGCACGTGTCCTCCAAATGCACACGGTTTAGCAACACAATCTGTTCCTGCTAATACGTGTTCAATTCGAGGCAATTAATTATTGAATATGGAACATATATAGCCACGAAGTGCGCAAAAACACACGAAGATAAATTAAAATAATTAGAAATACAGTTAAATAAATATAATTAAAAAACTTATAACTAATGTTTTAATCCTAAAAAAAAAACATTTGAAATAAACTTAAAAGAACTATTATGCAAAAAACTTAACAAACTTACGTTATAAAAATAAGTATTAGAAATACACTTACTAAATTTTATTTAAAAAACGTAAATACGCAACCGGGAGAATCCGGTCTACCCTTTTGCTGCTCCTGCCGTACGGGATTAAATAAATTATGAATGGAAGATTGTATTTAATTATATCCATTGGGTTTATAATAGCATAACAGACTATAAAGTTAAATAAAAGTAAAAGTAGGTAGGTATATATTGGTACTGGCAAACAACTTGACAATTTTCGGCGCAGTGGATGAAGGTTTGCTTATGTAGGTAGGTACTTACCAACTAAGCAAAAACCCTAAAATTTGTGTTCTGGGCAGCTATAGACACCTTCCTATAACTAATTGAAATATTTTGATTTAGTAGAGTTATAAAATAGTGCAATAGATTCGGTTGTTTATTTATAATAATATTTTTATAATTGGACACTGCATCAGAATTGCCGCAGACTATCTGACTACCTTCACACAATGGTTGAAAAATCGGTTTAAAGGGTGCTGCGGTACCCACCACCCGCTGAGAATCAGCCCCCGCTAATATAACGGACAAAGATAAATGTGTATTTGCTGTGCAGGTATTCGTTTGATTAATTGTTCAGCATTCCATAGATGAGCGTTATCTGACCTTTTTTATATAGAAGATAGGTACCTACCTATATTTTTATAATAGATTTATGGTGTACTTAGTGAGAGTTGTATTTACACCTAAAATTACATAACAGATATTTATTTATTTATTTCTCATACGGCATGTATTGCCTTTTACAAACATACATTAAAATATACATAGGTACTGAGAAAATACATAGAGACTAAAAACAATAATATATTAAAGTAAAAGGAAACAAAAAAAAGAAAACATAATAAAAAAGTTAATAAAACAATATGTGAAGCAACTAAATACAAAAAAGATAGGTATATACAAATAAAATTTGAACACAAATCAGCAGAAGAAACAGTGCAACTTAAAAATACATTTGTTTACAGTTATATTTATAAAAGAAAAAAAAAAGAAAAATAATATTACATAGATAGTCAAGATTCATTCATTACATAATATAATCATTTCATTATATGAAACAACAAACTCTTGTATGCACCATAACCCAATGCAAAGACATCGATCTGCTCAAACTTATTTGCAAGTCTTGGAAGTCTCTGCATTGGTGAGCCAAACAAATAATTTGTGTAGACATTTTGTAAGGCGAAACATTCACTATTGCGAGTGAGTCTTGACGGTACACGTAAGTGAATCTGTGACAAAAGACGAGGACAATCTACAACACCATTCAGTAATCTATGAAAAAATGCAAGATCAGCTACTACTCTCCTTATCTCCAGCGCATCAAGAGAACAAAATGGTCTCAAAAATTCATAATTGATGTCAGTAGACTGAATTCCCATCTTAAAATTGATGTACCTCAAAAACTTGTTTTGAACTCTCTCAACGTTATAAATATGAACAGAATAACACGGACTCCAAACAATTGAGTTATATTCCAGTATTGGTCTAATTAAATTTTTGAATAATAATATAAATGTATAAATATTTTTGAAATCCCTACTCAATCTAAGTACAAAACCTAAGGTTCTGTATTTCTGTAATATTTGTTAATTGTTATTAATATTATAATATTTTCAATAACATCATTAATCGATAGGTATGAAAATGATTTTAATAAACTTGAGATTGAAAAAAATACATATCACGCTGTGTCACTTTCAGTATTAGGTACCTAATAAGTAGAAAAAAATAAATAAAAAATAACGGAAAATAAATTCAAAATGTTTCGATTGTTTGAGTTTAATTTTCTTTTGTTTTAATATCTGACTATAAAACATAGTTTTTTTTATGATCCAGAAATATATTTTATATAAGAGATTCATTAGGGGTAAACCACCTCGGAACAGGCTCAGGCTAGTGCGGTGGTTTATGCCGAATAAAAAAATATTTATATTATTTTAAATTGTATTTTTAGAAAAGTATTCTGGTTATTTGTAATAATAAAAAATAGGTAGCTTATGGACAAGAAATAATTTACGTATAAAATATGTTTTTCATTACTACAAAGTATAAAAAAGGTTTTTTATATTTTGTAGTTTTGAGCAAATTCAAGACCATGACCAAGACCAGGGTGGTCTTTCTCTTGGTCTTGTTCTTGCAAATCAATTTATAGTAGGTATAATGTCGAGAGTAGAAATTGTTTACTTTATAATTAAAATAAATAAGTTTATAAAATTTCGCGAGACCGCAAGAATATTGCATTAAGCCTTGCAAAGCCTGGTCATGGTATTGGTCTTGCACCCCCTTGTCTTGGTCTTGCAGCGAAACATGCGGTCATGGTCTTGCAAATCTCGCAAGACCAAGTCTTGTAAGACTTTTGCTCATCACTACTTCTCCAGACGTGTTGCTGTGTAAAGTGGATATGTCATTGATTGAAGTTGAAGTTTTTCAGTTAGGTATTTAACATCCACTGTCTGTATGGCAGCTATATTACCAATTGGGTCCCTAGGATAGCATATTTAGGCAAATTCTAGTATAATACTTAGGTACATTTAATAAATAAGATAGCTTGATGGCAGAGGTATTCGTGCGTTGAACTAGTAGGTAATATAGTGGACCAGGGTTCAAATCTGTTATCAACCAATTAAACCATCATACCAACCGATTTTATTAATCTCAAAAAAAATCCTCAAAATTTAGGAAGATCATGGTGGCATATAATATATTTTTTTCACCAAGAATAAATTCATTCTTTAAAAAAATATGGGATAACATCTTCTCAAATCTTACCTACATCGGTGCAATATATTCAGTGTTAAATGCATAAAAACAACAATACAAATAAAAAGGTTATGAAAAAGTTGATAAAATACATTGGATTGGTTGCTGGGCGAAGGGCGACAGGATCAGTGGAGGCAGCAGCGATGTGCGAAGGACGATAACACGTGTTTACAGTTTACAGGAGTCAATGTTGGAGACCTTCTGGTAAGGATTGACAGGGCCAGCATCAGCGAACTTTACTCATGTATACTTACATACACCGAGAAAATTCTTCTATTGGAAAATAAAACTTCCTTAATTATGAAATTTTTATTTTTAACTTTATAACGGAATTCTAGTTTTAAATCAATATTTTTTCTCTTAATATGAATATTTTATCACACTATCATCAAATAAACTGTACCTAAACAATAAAAACATCACGAATATATATAACAGTGACGAAGATTAAAAAAAAAATACACAATTTTTAAAGTTACTAAAAAGTGGATTTTTATTCATTATATATTTTTTTATTTATGTTCTGCGATAATTTTTTAAAACGTCCGATTTCGACGATTCTATTTTCCGATTCCTTTTTCATTAGTAAGTGATTAATTTTGGGGTGGTTCCATCTCAACTAAGCCAAGAGATTTGATGATGGGAATCACGAGAAATCATGAAACTCGTCAATTTTCGAAGGATTCGCGTGTTATTGTAAAGGCGAATCGTATGAAAGATAATATTACTAGATACATAGGTACCATCTTGGTATGTCCCTAATAGGTTAGAGAGAGAACCGAATACAGCATTTTCTATCTTGACATATGTAGGTACATTAATTTTCAAGTCGGTTTTTTTATATGAAAGATTATTAATTGGTATATTCGAAAATTATCACCTATTGATAGAAGCAACTTATCGTTAAAATAGGTAGGTACTCATGATAGAATGGTATGTTGTATTGTATTAAACAATAATTACAAGATACATTATCTACTTAATCACGTAATCATCATCTATTTTAGATCATTAAAACTTTACTATTGGGAAGAGTTTGGGGTGATGGTCGCCAACCTCCGTTAGGAACTGCACAAGAAGAAGAAGAAGAAGACAATTTTACCAAAAGTTTGAGTTATGGATATTATAAATGTATTATTTATTCACATTGCTTTGAAATATTTTTTTTATAATTTAAATCAATGAACAAGTAGAAATATTTTTTTCTATAAAGCATAGGCATAGAATAGGCATAGGTATACAAATATTTTTAAAACACAAATATAATAAAGCATAAAGAAAAATATTTTTAAAGCATTTAAAAATATTTTTGATTTGTATTTTTTTAAGTTCATCATAAAAAATATTTTCTTAAAACTACCTTACAGTATTTTTCGTCCAAAAATTAAATTAATCGATGACGGATGAAAATAAATAAACATAATATTGACTCTAGCATTCATCGCCTAGTTGAGTAATTCGTAATTATTATTATAAAAACTTGATTTTAGGAAAATTATAAAATAATAAAAATGGATTAATCGATTTCAATGAAATAAATGATTTTTTTATTAATATTTATTTATTTAAATATATTGTTTGAATTTAAATTAATCCTCCGGCTGATCCTGTAGAGATTTAAGATTATGTAGCACAAAGAATCGGATTCTGAGAGTTGAATATTATTATATTAAACAACTGATAAGAGATCTTCGGAGGGGCATTTAGTCCAGGTCTGATGTAAAAAATGACAAAATGGTACCTTATCTTGGTGTATAAATTATATCGACACCCTTGTTTTTTGTCAACATTGTAATTTAATTTAAATATTAACTGGCAACTCGATAAATATATTATTAGTATGGTTTCCTGCTTATTAATATACCTATATAATATATTTAAGCATAACATCCCAATATGAAACGAAGACGCCACAGAATAGGGTTTATAAAGGTAATATATTGCACCTACAACCTACACGGCTTACAACTTATTTCGCACATCCTATAGAAGAGGGTTATATCTCAAAAAATCACGAATTAGAATTAAAAATGCAGAATTCTGATGAGCGTTATATCCGTGTCTTCTCTTTAAATCACTAGAGTAGGTACCTACGCTAATAACTCTCTTCGACATAAGAGTCATGGTGGTGCCAACAAATTTCAAACGCGATTTCTGTAAAGTACCTAATAATTATTGACATCCAACCTAGTTCTTCTAGTGGATAATTATTACGCGTATACGCATCGAAAGTTCTTTAATCATTAGGTATTTAGGTATCTACTTTTGGCGTTGGTCATGATATCTATCATTCAAGAATTTGCCATGTCACTTGAAAGGATAGCCTAGTCTTCACACCATTTTTTTTAAACATAACCTACAAAAGTTTGGTAAAAATACCAATTTAGTCATTTATTTTAATACTTTAGTTACTTTTTTTAAATATATAATGCAACTGACTCACGCCAGTCGCAATTATAACTACAAACAAACCTAACCAACCTATTTTTACCAAACTTTTGTAGGTTGGGTTTACAAAAATGGTGTGAAGACTAGGCTATCCCACTTGAAAAATAAGTGCTTGCATCGTATATAATTTTAATAGGTAAGGTAGTTAACTAAATTAATATTTTATTTTTTTTTTTTTTTTCAATATTAGGCACTGTCACTTCGTGGTAGAACTCCATAATTAATTAAAACTATGAAAAAAAAAATTATATTTAATTTTACGTTCTACTTAAATTTTTCGCAAACGCGACTCCCATTCACCGGTATCGCAACCATTCTGACGATGCTCATCATAGAGCGATACTGGTGAATGGGAGTCGCGTTTGCGAAAAATTTAAGTAGAACGTATAATTAAATATAATTTTTTTTTTCATAGTTTTAATTATTTTATTTTTATTATTTTTTTATTTATTAGGGAAAAACTAACAGCATTTATAATATTACAAAAAAATATACATATATAAAGAGTTAGTGCACGATAGAAATATACATATATAAAGAGTTAGTGCACGATAGAAATATACATATATAAAGAGTTAGTGCACGATAGAAATATACATATATAAAGAGTTAGTGCACGATAGAAATATACATATATAAAGAGTTAGTGCACGATAGAAATATACATATATAAAGAGTTAGTGCACGATAGAAATATACATATATAAAGAGTTAGTGCACGATAGAAATATACATATATAAAGAGTTAGTGCACGATAGAAATATACATATATAAAGAGTTAGTGCACGATAGAAATATACATATATAAAGTTAGTAGCACGATAGAAATATACATATATAAGAGTTTAGGTAGCACGATAGAAATATACATATATAAAGAGTTAGTGCACGATAAGAAATACATATATAAGAGTTAGTGCACGATAGAAATATACATTCATAAAGAGTTAGTGCACGATAGAAATATACATATATAAAGAGTTAGTGCACGATAGAAATATACATATATAAAGAGTTAGTGCACGATAGAAATATACATATATAAAGAGTTAGTGCACGATAGAAATATACATATATAAAGAGTTTAGTGCACGATAGAAATATACATATATAAAGAGTTAGTGCACGATAGAAATATACATATATAAAGAGTTAGTGCACGATAGAAATATACATATATAAAGAGTTAGTGCACGATAGAAATATACATATATAAAGAGTTAGTGCACGATAGAAATATACATATATAAAGAGTTAGTGCACGATAGAAATATACATATATAAAGAGTTAGTGCACGATAGAAATATACATATATAAAGAGTTAGTGCACGATAGAAATATACATATATAAAGAGTTAGTGCACGATAGAAATATACATATATAAAGAGTTAGTGCACGATAGAAATATACATATATAAAGAGTTAGTGCACGATAGAAATATACATATATAAAGAGTAAGTGCACGATAGAAATATACATATATAAAGAGTTAGTGCACGATAGAAATACACATATATAAAGAGTTAGTGCACGATAGAAATATACATATATAAAGAGTTAGTGCACGATAGAAATATACATATATAAAGAGTTAGTGCACGATAGAAATATACATATATAAAGAGTTAGTGCACGATAGAAATATACATATATAAAGAGTTAGTGCACGATAGAAATATACATATATAAAGAGTTAGTGCACGATAGAAATATACATATATAAAGAGTTAGTGCACGATAGAAATATACATATATAAAGAGTTAGTGCACGATAGAAAAGCCACTGAGTGGATTCAACGAAGTTATCATAGAATAATACAGGCCAGCCCTAGTGAGGTCGATTATTGTATATTATCATTGTGACATGTAAATGTAAAGATATATTAAATAAATAAATAAATAAATAATAAACATAAAAAAAATTGGCAAACCTTTTAACATCTCAATAGAGACGATGTCGGAATATTATAGAAGAACCAGGAACTCAAGGCATTTACAGGTCTTACGACCTGTCATAGACTGTTTTACGTGATCACTTTATGCGCTTACCCAACGTTCACCAATTACGCCTTCTTATTGAGTTTCCTTATCAATGCAAATTTTGAAAGTTCCATATATTTAAAAATGAGTACCTAACTAATCATCTGAAAAAAAGACATTATTACTACTGCCATCTATGAAGTTACGAAGAAAAATATTTGTAACGCCACCTATTGAGAGATTGGTTTATTATGTAAACAATGAAATATCTTTCGACACCCGACAGGGAAAAAATCTAATGTTTGCGTATATGCAATTAAAAAAAAACATGTATACATGTAAAAAAAAACATGTATACACCTATAGGTACCTCCTTTCTGAAATTTTGGTCTCTGTACATCAAGAGGATAAAAAATAATAAGAACACACAGACATACACATAAAATGTTCTACTTCGAATTCTTAGTTCATCCATATTATAGAACATATGTATATGCTACGAAGCCTCTAAGTTGATTGTTTATTGCATGCAAAATGTCCACTACGGCATTGCAAAATTGTTCCTTCTTTTATAGTATGTACCCGCATTTTGGCTTAATGTTAAGAGAAATAATTCTCTTGAACAAATCGACAGTTGGAAAAGTTAAAAATATTTAAGTAATAACTTAAAATTCGTCTTCCAAATCAATAAATTTATTTTTTACTATAAGAATTTATTTTTAGAGTAGGTAGGTACCTACTTAGGTATTAAGGATGTATAGGTACAATACAAATATGATTAAATTTTCATTATTAGGGACACAACCCATGAACCATGAAAATTAAATGGGATATCTGCTTGAATAAATCAAATCATTGTGCAAGAAATAAAAAATAATAATATTTTCAACAAAGTGTTTCCCTTCTTCGTAGGTATTTATTAAGTCAATAAGTGAATGAAATGCCACGCGAGATAATAATTGATATGGATTAATGAAAGTCCAATTATTGTATTGATAAAATATAAATTGACAGATGTCATTCAACGACACGTTCCATATTGACGAATACTTTTGGATTTTAATGATTTTAAAACGGTGTCTAAAATCTCTCCATAGGGGTTTATAACAATACCGTCGCGACGCTTATAGCCGCATGTCAAAGTTTAATGACAGGACGTCGGCGTCGCATTATGCTGTGTCAGGGTGTTATTCATCACGCATTCTAGTAAAACAATATAAATATAATATATACCTAATTTGGATAATTTATATAGCGCCGTTTTCGTGAATATGACACCTCAAGGGTGCAAGGGCAAAACAATGATGCTGAATATACGTAAAAGAAACATGTGATTTTTATGATGAAACAGTTAAAATGTAACATTGTATTTATTTTTTAAATTTACGAAATCAAACGAAATGCTAAAAATAAAATATTGTGATAACAACCATTCTAACAACAAACGTATATTTGATAGTTACTTTGAAGTATATAGGTAATATATAGTGTCCGACCGAAGGTCAGATTTTGGCCTAAGCCGATTGTTCGGCCTTAGCCGTAACCTTTGGCCGAAGCCGAAGCCGAAGCTGAAGGTTTGATTTTACTAAAAAAATCGATTAAATAATAAATAATCTGCTTTCGTGACTTAGTTGGTTAGATATCTAACTACTGAGCCAAGGGTCCTGGGTCGTATGATTTTACTAAAAAAAAACGATTAAAATAATGAATAAACCCGCTACACATGTCATGTTCGCGCATGTTTTTACAAGTTTTAACTGTTTTTAGCGGCTGACAAAAAGCTTCGGCTTCGGCCGAAAATTCGGGTTATTTTTGGCCGAAGCCGAAGCTAAGGGTGTTTTTTTTAGCCGAAGGTGGCCGAAGCCGAAGCTTCGGTCGGACACTAGTAATATATTTGTAATTAGATGGCTGTTGGCAAAGCAGTTACAGCGCTGGATTAGTAATCCGGTGGTCGTGAGTTCCTGCAACTACCGATCTCGTTCACCTTTATGTAGTACAAACATTAATGGTTAGTTTAGGAAATGTATGAGGATGTACATATTATATTATATACCTACACTTGATTCAAGGACATATTCATTATTTTAAAAAATGTGTAGATAATATAATACCTACTTTAAGATCATCATTATACCTACGGCATACGTATATTTTATTGTTTATAACACGTATATTATTGTGGTATTATAAATCATATGAAAATAAAAATATGAAAAATAATGTAAAGATTCAATAATTTAACTTGTGTATAATTCTTATCCACTGGATGTTGGTACTGATATATTGTATTCATTTTGTCAGTGCCAACATGTTATACTAAATTGTCAATTTTTTAAAAATTTTTTTTTTGTTCTATGTTTCACTGTCGTATTGTTGTAATTTTTTATGTATGGTTATTGTGGATTTAAATAAATAAATAAAAAAATAAATAAATAAATAAATAACTCAGTTTTGTATAGGTATATAGAAAAATCAATAAACAAATAAAATAGTGCGTGAAAAATAAAAAAAAAACGAAAGAATTAACTTTTGATGGAACTAACGAATCTTATGTACTTGTAATGGATGAATTAAAATGGATTAGAATTATTAGTATTTTTATTTTTTCTATTTATTTTTTAGATTTCGTTCTAATACTTAACGTATCTAACGTATATGATGGATAAAAACACTAAAAAATGTCAACGTATTAGTGTGAAACCTACATTCATATATCTAATATCAAATTGTTTCCAACATGACATGGCGGAAGTTGTCTTGTCGTTGAAATTTGTTAAATGATAGATAGGTACTTATACTTTGGGATCTGAGACATTTGAAGGAATTATTCATGAGGGTTTTATAATGGTTCAGTTTGTTTTTTGTATATTTTTATGTAAACATATTCAACTGGATACTGAATGCTTGATGATGAGACTAATGTATGTTAACAGAGACAAATTTATATTCGGTAAACATTATTCAGAATAAAATTACCACTTTGATATCAATTATTCATTTAACACATCGTGGGCTCATGGGAATACCATTCTGTGATCATATCGCTTTATCATCAGAACTAAATTGTAGTAAAATAATAATAAAAAAAAATGAAGTCAATATTGAATGCAATGGAACAGACTATTTATTTTAATATTCCTTTTCACTAAAAAATATTACAAACATAAATTTACAAAATATATGATATTTACTTTTAATAATATTTTGCAATACCTCATCGAAAAGATTAAAATGTTGTGCATAATAAGGGAATCCATTGTTAATAATAAATCAAATATAAAGAGAAAGTAGGCAAAACAACTTAAACAAAAAACGAAATCAAACAAACATTCAAAAAGAAAACAGGTAATTTAAACATTTTTGGTTATTATACCAAAACAAATCATACATTGCACTATTTTAGATTGTTAAATGCATTCTCACCTTTCTTTAAAATTTTCTTAATATAATTTTCTTTAACTCACTGGGGAGGCAATTGAAACGCTTTATTCCAAAAGAAATATAATTGTTTTGTATTAATTACATTCGATTTTAAATTGTTTTGGAATCGTAGTGATATATTTTTTCAAATGTTTGCAAAATATTATTGAATTTGACGTTCATTTATAAATGTCTTTTACTAGGAACCTTAAATATATCAAAGAGCATTTTTGTGGGAAAATATTATTTATATCTATTATCGATATTTTTTTCCCATTGATCATTGTTTAAGTAATGACATGTTATATTCCATATAAAAGAAAACACAATAAAAAGAGAACACAAGTTTCAACTTCAAAAACTTCAAGAATCGTAAATTTATCAAGTCACACATATAGAATTTTCAAAATTTGGATTGATAAGGGTATTCAATAAAAAGTCATAATTTTTTAACGTTGCACAAACGTGTAAAGTATCACATAAACCTGCCGAATACAGGTCGTAAGCCTTGTAGGTGTCTGATTTCCCGGTATGTAATTATAGGAATAAATACATATTTCCGCTTCTTCTATTGAAATTCTTAATTTATCAAAAAATATCATTGACTCCTGGCAGGGAATGCGATATCTTGTTCTTCCTGGCACTGTCCCAACTTAGTGCCATTTAAGGCTGTTGGAGTCGACTCTTCTTGTCTTCACGACATCGTCCTCATCTTCTTCTATTCTGTATATCCTTCCAGGCCATTTCTCCGCAGGATTCTGTCGCACTGTGTCATTCAGGTGTTCTTTTGTCTCCTTTGCCTTTGTTTATTCTTTGTTACTTCTCTAGATTCTTATTTATGTCAGTATCAACCATGCTACTACGAGTGTGTCCCTGACCACCTAAGCATTCGCAGAGCGGTTAGAGAGCTGGGTAAGTAATCCAGTGGTCGCGAGTTTGAATCCTGCCACGACCGGTTTCGTTCATCTTTAGCACACGCATTTATGTTTAGATTACGGAATGTATGAGGACGTATACGCAATTGCTTCAAGGACATACATATTCATTAAAAAAATATGAATTCTTCAACAAAAATAAGTTTTTTAAAACCGATAGGAAAAAATATTTATGTATCAAATGGATAGTAAGGGTTAAATAAAACTAGTGGGTTAAGTAGGTGACTTTCAAATAAGTACCTACCTACTAATAATATAAGTAGGTAGGTTGGTACCAACATACATATTTTTGACTATTGGTATTCAAAATCTATGTAGAGACTTTTAGGTACAAATGCAGATAATATACAATTTTTACAAAAACATGCCACATTGACTGCCGAATGAAAATATATTTTTTATTATATTCCACAAGGTCCACCCTCAATCCCGTTTAGTTTTTGATTAAAAACAATCCTTTATTATTGTACTGAAAGTACAAAACAAACAGATCGTTCTTGTCCATTGGTCCATACAACGCAACGATATAAAGAGATATTTTTAATAAAAATGCCAAGACTGCAATGCTATATAAGTTTTGTTTAGAAATTTGTTGGTACCTATATATTGTTTTCACTACGTAGGAACTATAGAAATAAATTTTATAATAATTTCAATAAAATGAAAAATAGTTTCTTGTAGAAAAAATTCAATTTTTTTTGTAATACTAAAAGATAGAAAGATCTTGCCAAGAGAGACAATTGCTAGGAGAATTTATGTTGAAGATAATACATAAAAATAGACAACTCGACAAATTAATGACTTATTAAAAAATATCTAGATATAATTGTTACAGTCAAGAGTTTGATTATTTGGTTGTTTTTTGACGTATAAACAAATAAACGAAAATAAAAAAATGATCAGTGAATAAAAATCATATATATTTAATGATTCAAATCATATATATTTAAAAGTTTCCACGCCTAGATCATTTAACCCAGTGATCAATGAACATATTGAACAGCCACGGTGATAATACGCAACCCTGTTGTACATCCTTATTAATAGGGAATCACGTTGTCAGTAAATCATTTACACTGATTCAAGCACTGCTATTTACCTACATATAGGGAATTGTTTGAATATTTAAAATTTATACGATTATCTAGTGTGATCAAGGATCGTCAAACTAGGTAAATGTATTAGAGGACATTTAATATTAACTTACGAAGATCATACATCTCTCACGGAATGATCGATGAATAATCTTAATCGAAACAACAGCAACAATAATAATAATAATAATATAGCACAAACGTAGAAACAATGGGGATAATGTGAGGATCCATTGGTCTGATGTTATCAAGAGATCTGACGCATGATTTGTTAAAAGTCTGGCTGGAGGTATCGATTGAATATGTAACGTGGCTCGGACGCGGGAGCCCAAATTTGAATTTTGATTTATTCAAAACTCACCAGCCAGATTTGTTACGACAATCTCGTATTGTCGATCTGAAAACAGTAGCGACTTAACTCATATAATACACTACGATATTCACACCGAGCTATATTATAATTTTATACCATATATATATATCAACATCTACAAATAGATAAAATCGTTAAATAATTCAGCGACCAACTAATGCCACGATCCATCAGATATAGATCCTTTGTCGTTCTACGTTATCCATGGATTGTGTCCTGTAATTTTTCTATTCATTGTTAAGAAAATTATCTATGATTCCATCGACGACATTGAATTGCAGATTTTAAACATCTGTGTTATCAATTCATTCATCTTAGGTTCCAAAACGTTACATTTGAAATAAAGTCGAATTTGGTGATTGAGTATGAAGATAACACAGTGTACCTATAAGTTAAAACAATCGTAGAAAATGCATGTGCTTCTCATTTAATCAGCCTTTTTTGTATATCATAAGGACCTTAGAGAAATCTTCAGAGAATGTTTAATTAATATTTCGATTTATGTAATTATTTTCTCATTGTAAAGAGGATAGTACACAGTACATGCATACAATTATAGAGAAATAAATCAAACTGAAATATAAGATGTACTTACTTTTCCAAATTTTAAGACATAATGAAAATGTGTGATTTATCTTCTTTTTGTTCTTTTTATTTAATTTTTTAGTAATTTTTGTTCTTTTTATTTAATTTCAAGACTTATACATATAGTAGCAGCTATATGTATAAGTCTTGAACTCGTACTATTATTAATTTGTTTCAAATAAGTACTTAGTCTTGATTGTCATAAATCATAGACTGATCTCATATCAATGAGTATGTATAACCTGTTATACTATTAATAAATTGTTTCTTACACTTAGTCTTGATTGTCATATTTAGACCATAGACTGATCTTTTGTAATTGAATGTTTTAAATTCGTACTAATATTAATTTGTTTCTAATACCTACATTTTCACAAGTTTCGTAGACTGATCTATGTTTAGAACGTTGTATTGATAACGTAGTTTGGCGTAGTGTCAGTTAGAATTTACACAATTCTGACCTGTCTTTCTTATAGACGATCTTTCTCTTCCTCGTCTGTTGACACAACCAGTCCACAGAAAAGTATTTAGTTTTTTCAAAAAATAAGCAGTATATTGACGTTGTTGATAGCATTTCGAAAAAGTATATTTTTAATATGAAAATTGTGTAGCCTTGTTTAATGTTGGAACAACTTCAACACTATTATAATTATCATGGTAAATATCAGTTAAAATTAAGTTATCAATATCAATTATGGAAATTATTCCTATAAGTGAATTTTTTCTGTCTTGTCATATAATGCGGATGCTTATTTTGGTTTTCAATAAGCATTTGTATGAAATTGACAATACTTGGGATTACGGCTAAAGAAAACACAATGAATGAAAAATGAAAAGTTAGAAATAAATATTGGTATATTATGTATAAGAATCGTATGAATGTGTACGAGTAAAACCGTGGAAGGTTGAATAAAAAATGACTATAAATCAATTTGGACATTGAGGATATTATTTGCCGGAGGGCTTGAGAATTTTAACTACGTCACTGAACTGGTTTGGGATATAAAAATACATCATTCGTTTTGAATTTATCTAGTTTAGTCAAAAATGGGTGCAATTGGTATTTTTTGCATGGGGTACGATAATTTATGACCGAATAAGTAAGAACTCACTAGTTTCTTATACCTACAAGCAGGAACTGGAGTTGTGAAGGTACATGTTCCTTTGTTACTATGTATGTAAGTTCTAGTAACCGATCCAAAGACTCGTAGTATTATTATATCTAATATTTTTTATCACACTGAGATGGGTGTCGATTTAACGAAGCGTGCAAGAAGATTAAAGAGATATGTAATTAGATCGATTATTAAAAGCAACTGTTGGATAAGAGACCGATAAGATCGCTGGAATGCCGTACGATTTGTCGGCCGGGGTAAGCGGGCGGATAATCCACAAGGAAAAACAACAGGAACCAAACAAAACAGAGCCATTTCATAAGAAAGTCTAGATTAAAATACGTATTAATCGTTTATCGATGCATGTGTTTAGTGGTGATTTTTCGAATAAGTTCCCAACGAATTGATGAAAAGGCGGATGGTACATGTACGAGGATGGGCGCAATCGCCCGCGGTTAGGGCGCGGGCCTCGGCCATGGGCGGATCTCAGGGGGTGGAGGGGGTCGGTAGATTACAGTCCACCGCCTTCCGAATTAAATTACTGCAGACTCAGACGAACAGAACCACGAAGACAAGTGGTCAAAGAAAATTAATGTGCATCCAAAAATATTGAGTGTTAATTCAAGAATGCCGATTTGGTCTTTTTCACGTTTTGGAAAAATAATACCGAAATATGGGTCTTTTTCGAAGACATTCTCGTAAAAAAATACACAGCACTTATCCATCGAAAAAACAGAATTAAAAAAAAATATTAGGTATAACTCAAAATTCTGCGGGTGAAAAAATTTAATTATATTTATTACACAGTCAATATAATAAATAATAGTTAAATTAAAATAAGACAACATGACTATAAGAATTTGTTGACCAAATAAATAAAGCTATATCATATGGATGCTTAATGTCGATTCATAATATTGGTTTCTATTCTCCTATAAAACTGTTTTGGCAGACAGAAGAACAAACAATAAAGAAAAACAACTTGAATACGACGGCGAAATTTATTTTTGAATTTAATTAAAATTGAATGAAATACGTAGTTATTTTTATGTAGGTACATAAAAATATAAACAAATATTTTTAATAGAAAATGCAGTTTAAATACTGTTTTTTTTTGTAATAAAACGCAAAAATCGAGGATTTAGGTAGTCAAAGTTTTATTTGTTTTCAACTTTTAAATCAATTTTAAATCTTTATTATGGAAATTATTTAAGTATATTATCATTTATAGTGAGAAAAAACTTGAAAAAATCCAAATTATTTGTTGATTTCTCATAACTTACATTTATTTGTAGAAAATAACATCGATTTCTTAAAAATGTCACCATTTTACTGAAAAATAACACCGCTTTTCATAAAAAAATAACACCGATTTCGTTAAAATACTTTTTTTCTTTGTTCTTAATAAAATAACGTCGTTTTCTACAAAAATAATATCCAGATTTCTTAATAATATCACCTTATTGCTGGAAAATAGCATTGCTTTTCTACAAAAAATAACACCCCTTTTCCAAAAAGAAATAACGCGAATATTTCGGGTCTTCTTTACCTATAAGATAAGTTGAGCTCAATTGCTTGAGTAAAGATTTATGTAATGTTATAGGAAAAATAATTATGTTTCATAAAATGGTGCAATTGTTTTGCTTATTTTATGAAAATGCGGTGAAGTGAATCGTCACAATTTCGAAAAATTTTATAAAATCAAACTTAAACGTTTTACCTTCTTATGTAATACTGAACTACGTAACAAGAGAATTGGTTCAATTCCGAAAACTCACTAAAATTTTGATGAAATTTTTAATTTTTAATATTTTGTGATTTTTTTGCTATTCTGAAGATTGAATAAAATAAAGGAAATTAAAATGGCAAAAGAACATCACTAGTGTATTATAAAATGGATATAGTTTAAAGTAACAGTTCTTGAACACGTGTTTGTTTTTAATGACTTTAATATTTATTTTAATGCTGGTTGTCGTGGGTGGGGTTGAAGGTATAAGGGAAGAGGGAGATGCCCCACAAGATGGACGGACCAGCTCCCCTAGAATCCTAGATAACGTGTCATTTAGCTAAAGAAAAGATAACTCAATGTATGGAAGTGACAGTTGCCAGTCACGTGAATCAGTGGTGGATCAGTGGTTGGAGCAATGAGGACGGTGATGTATCGAGAGAAATAGAGGACAAAAATACATAACATCACGATGACAAGGAGAGTCTGATAGTCACGACCCTCAATAAATGAGGAATTTTAGTACGTCTTCGACATATTTTCACATTTAAATAGTAAGAGGGCTAAAATAAAGTTAGATAATATTACAACCACCGACAAAGGAAATATTTTATGTGTAATTTTAAATACAGCAGACGAGCACACATATCACCTTATCTTAATCGGCACGGGATTCTGAACATGTCTAACAGAAGGAAGCTGCACTTTCTTTGTCAACTATGTACATAGTGTGATAGGGAAAAGTTCTCCTTCCTATCTGTTTGACAGACTACAGTGGTCACGTGACTTGCACGTCCACTCAACGCGACAGAGAGACCATTTGCTCGTCCTCCCCAGACATCGAACCTTCGCATTCGAGGGTAGTTTTAGGTATGCTTCCTCAAAGTACTGGAATGAGTTGCCGCAGAACATACGTGCGATGAACTCTTTGCAGAGTTTTAAGAAACACTGCAAGATATGGTTATTGAACCAACAAGGGTGCCAACAGTAAGAAAAGAGAAGGAAGAAATACATTTTATTATTTATTACATTATTAATTTTTTATAGGTTATGACATGTGGTCTGTCCTCAATGTTTTGTCTTGTCCCAAGGCTTTGCTAAAAACCAGCAGCACACCAGGGATACGTGTTAGTGCGCTGCTGAGCAATAGCCTTTTTGTTGTCTATTGTAGTTCAAAATTGTATATTTTTTTTGTTTTTATGTGATGTAACAATAATGGCAACAAATAAACAGTTTATTATTATTATTATTATACATGAAAAGATTAATTCAAAAATATAAATGTGATGTTATGAAAATGAGTAAAGATATCAGCGAGACCAATGGTCAGAGGCGTGACCCATAAAACGCCGGTAGCTAAAAACCTCTTCAATACCACATGCGTATATTATCGTTGGCGGGGAAAATATTATTTTTTTATTATTTTGACAGTGGCCCCGTGGAATTTATCGGTTTTATTAAAGATGCCCGATCAACATTAAACAGTGCGCTGTGCTGGACCAAGCAGATAACTAAATACACTATGAAAGGTGAGTAGATTGTTTGATCATAAACCACAGCAACTATCCATCGATAGAACACCCATGATAAATGCAAAATCATATTTCATAACGATAAGTATTGTCTATTGTAATGTTCTGACATTCCTAATTGATTCCACATAGACAATGGAAATATAACACTGGTAAATAATCATAGATTCAAAAGGAATCAACACAGCTTATCTTGATACAGAAAATTACCACCTTCTTAGTATTGACGATAAGTTCGTATGTGGTTTAAATACAACATTCAACACCCCATTTGAAAATTGATAATCACCAATCGTCAGGTATGTTTACAGTTGAAGTTACATTTTTGAGTTGTATTGTTTGTACTATCTTGTAATCTATGCAAAAACCTAGATTCGATCCCGCGTCCTATGGAATATCTACTTAACTAGCGTGCTATCCGCATTGCTACTGATCTATCTAAAAACGACAAATGATAACATTCATCAAATATTTTTTTAATTGCATATACGCAAACATTGGATTTTTTTCCCTGTGACATGTGATGACAGATCGTATAAAGCCTTGTAGGTGCCTTGAGTTCCTGGTTCTTCTGCAATATCCCAACTTCGTCTCTATTGAGATGTTAAAAATTTTGTCAGTAAAAATATACTTTTACATGTTGAAATTAATTGTAGAGCTCAATTACTTACATATATATAATTTTAATATATTCACAAATTAAAAAGGATTTTTCCAAATCAGGTTACAAACTATTGAGCCAAACTTACATTACTTATAACAATACACTATCTAAAAGCTCTGAAATGTTTTAAACGCTACAGTAAATATATATATATTATATATTTTTCTTTTGCCGGCACAGATATTAAATTATAAATAAAAATCTCAGACACAAAAACAATCTTGGGTATATAAACATTTACGTAGGTATCATACCTATAGTTAAATCATTTACACCTACGCATACTTCGATGATAAATAGCATTGCGAGAAGATTTTTTACGAATATCTTATATTGGAATGCAATAAAAGATATGCCTGCGATTTGAATACGATCAAAAATGTAATTACAAATTAATACCACGGTTTTGCGAATACATAAAAGATTATAAAAATAAAATTAAATCTCTTCTAAATTTAATGTACCTTCACGGTTTTGGAACGGAAGTTCCTAGATAAAAAAATAATAAGATAATTGAATTTGATATATAGGTATATACAATTTATAGTAAGTAATTCTCGTAGGTCAAGAAAAATTTCTATTCATTTGGTAGATATGTTCCTAGAGCTAGCGGGAGGAGATATGACGAATTGTACAGCATCAGTAGTAATTATCTCAACGCATTAAATAATGGAACTTAAATTCAGTTGTTTTATTTAACCAAAAACTAATTTATACAAATTATATATTTATAATTTGCTATGGAGTTCCGTCAAGAATCTTACGTTGAATAATTAATTCGATTATGTATCAACATAACCAAGAGAAACATAATTGAGTAGGAGAAAAGAGAAATATTGTGATACCAAGAATTAGGTTGGAGGACGATAAAGAGGGATATGTCACAGTTCCTGTATCAAGCTGGTAAACGGCAGCTGAGGATAGACGGAGTTGGAGGAAAAGAAAAGACTCCATTTGTTCTATCGAAGAAAAATAGTTTCAATAGATATAAGAAATTTAGAGCGCCTTTGATGAAACGAGTAAGGTTGTTCGTGTTCATGATGTTGTATCTAGATTATAACTGTAATGCCTAATCTCAAATTTTAATTTTATTTTATTTAATGAAATAGGAAAACATAATATATAAACAAAACCAATAAAGTTCTTTAATGCGTTTATACAATCAAATGGCGTGATAATAAAAACTTTCATATACACACAATACCTATCTAATTTATAGAACCTTGCAAACAATAGAAAGGAAGAGGTAAAATTGAGATAGGAATAATCTAGATTTTACAACTTACGCCTTGATCAGTCGCACACCACAACAACAACAGCGCGTATTATATTTAAAAAGGTACAAAGTACAGCCATTGTGTTTTCAAAGTGACAAATTCCCAAAACAATCTGAAATACTTACTACAAGTTGTGCAGCAGCACCCAGTTTTTCTTGCATTGTTCAATAATGGTCATAATTCAGTTTTCATATTAATTTTATTTAGGTAAAGTATCCTTGTCTTTACAAGCATATAAAATAAATTGCTGGTTGAATGATACATTTTAAACGTTGTGGATATGCATCGGGTATTTTAGCTGATTGCACAACAAATCAAAACAAGGATGAATGGTTCGGACGGGATGAGAGTGATATCACTTTGTTTATGTGATAATATCAGATCTGGCATCATCATAATCATCAGCATCATTGGTCGCTGGTGGGATCCAGACCTTAACTACGTATGTATGTAGGTACATATATTTTAGAGCAGTCGATTTAGGTGCACACGTCAAATATAATAATTAGCTCGGGGCGGTAAGTATCCTTGATCGACCGTTGGTCGTTTAAATTTTTGGACAAAAATAATATCGGGCAATATATTGATCGGGGGTTTTAAAGACCGGTTAGTTTTTGGACTATTACAGGTTCTTGTTATATGAATTACACGACTACCGTCGGTATTTTAAATTCTCAATAATTTTCGACAGTGCATTTTCTTAAGGCAGACCATGCTCCTTAGTCGGTATGACATGACACTATACAATATGAATTTGTATTTTTGAATAAAATTTAGGCGATAATTAAATTTATTTATGTTTATTTAAAGAAAAAAACATTTCTGTAAAATAAATAAAGACAACATCGGAAATATACAATTTGGTAAAAAAAACATAAAACATATTTACGTGTAAAGAAAATACTTATTTAATATAATTATGTATTAGTTAAAACATCTTAAAAAATCGTACCGTATTAATAAACGTGTTTATACGCAGGTTTGGTAGGTACCTAATTATAAAAAGTGATATTTTTACTCTCTACACTATGGAATAGGGGAGAGTCATGATTTCGCAAAATTTAAGCGCATTTTTTTTACATCAATTTCTCAATGGGTATCCATGTAGAGAATGCATACTATGAGTTTCGTCGTGATGTGTTTGTGTGTATGGCGTATACGGCATACACGCCGTACGCCGTATCTTTTTTGTGTCCTCTCTACACCCAAACAATAAGTCCGATCGACTTCATATTAACATCATATGTGTTAAGTCCATAAACATAGTGTTGATTAGTTTTCCATAGACAACGGTTCATTTTTTCTCGATGTTTCTTTATGATTTCATCTATTAAAACTGAAAAAATGCTCTCACGACCTGGAAATTAGAGATATTTTAATTTGGTTTCAACTATTTATACAACACCAAGAATCTTCATATAATTGTGTTCAAAGTTGGTCAACGTTAAAAGAAAAATATTCAACGGTTTCAAAAATTATATTTTATTTAATGGATTTTTGTATGAAACTTATATGTAACAAGAGAATTTTTTTATGTTTGGCAATGTTCAGTTCTTTGATTTCATATTGATATAAAAATATTAATAGGTTGAACTTAGAACTGATTAGCTTTTCATAGATATCATAAAATTTCTTCATATGATATCACGTGTCAAAATTTTCAAAATGCTCTCGCGTTCTTTAAAGCAAAATTTATCTGCTTTTATTAAAATATTTCATACAACATAAGCATTCTTCACCATACTGCATTAATAGTTTGTCTATCTTAATATAAAAATATACTATCGTTAGAAAATTTATATTCCTGGTAGTAAAATTTAGAATGAATAAAATATTTCATATAACATAAGCATATTTTACCAAATTGAGATTGTCAACATTTGAAGAAGAAAAAATAAACGCTTACTATGGTGTGGAGAGTTTAATGTTGGCCACAACCCACTCGTTTTACATTAGTTCCATGTAACATATATTATGATATCCAACTGTGACGATGCCAATTTTAACAAAAAGATGTTAAAAAAAAGTTTTAGATGTAGGTACCTACTTCTATAATGTGTGAATTTTTTATAGAAAATAGAATTATCAATATTTTTAAAAAAATTGGAAATATAGGCAGGTAAACACAAAATTGTCATAAAAAATTCTCAATAAAAAAGATAGAGATTTCCTGGATTTTTTTTTATAAAAAGCAGTTTGAGATATTGTAATTGCCTCTATTTATACAAATTTTCAGCGTTATAGCCTTTATGGTTTTTTTGAGATATGGGGAAATTTAAAATAATAATTAAAATGACTGGAATATATAACCCCTGTAACTCCTGAATGAAACGAAAATTCAAAATTCTGGGTATAAAAGTTTAGTAAAACATCAAAAGTTGTAAACGACATATGCACACACACAAACACATTAAATGTTCTACTCCGAATTCTAGAATATATCATCTTCCTGGCCTCTTCCCAACTTATCGTCGATGAAGACTGTTGGTTGTTGCAGCTCTTCTCGTCCTCAGGCTATACACTCTTCGGTTCTGGGCCGCCTCCGATGTTAATTCTTGTTTCATCAATTGTGAACTCCTTTGTGCCATCCGTGTATTTTTTGGTCTTCCCCTATTCGTTGATCGGGGGATGTCTACGGCCATAGCCTGGTTCACAATGTGATCCTCGGGTCTTCTTAATATGTGACCATACCATCTCAATTGTCGTTCTTCTAATTTATTAATAATAACAGAATATATATGTACTTAGTTCATCCATAGAATATAATATAGGTATGTTGCGAAACCTCTAAGTTAGTGTTTTTTGATTTCAAAGTAGGAAAAAAACATAAAAAATGCAGAACTGGCCACATAAAATCTCGCGTATCTTCGCTTGAAACTATGTCGATTTATTAAGAGAAACAAATTTTGCTCAACAAATCGACAGTTGGTTAGCATAATATATGATACAAAGCCTTTAAGTTGACTTTTTTTACTTTAAAGATGAAAAAATGAAAAATGTATACAAAAAATGAATATGGCCATACAAAATCTCGTAAATATTGACTTAGTACATATTTATTAATTTATTGTTTGTTTCACAAACATTTGTACATATTTAGGTTAAGTAAATAACGCCCCTCTAGGTTAAACTTGTTCTGGGGCTATTACTTTCATACAATGGGGTATACAAATTATTTACACATAGAGGATACATAATATTATATAAGGTACACAGATGTTAAATGTTACATTTAAGTAGTTAAAAAAAGATTACCAAAGATTAAGAAGCAAAGTTTTAGATTAAATATAAGAAATGAAATAAAGGAAATGAAGGATAGGAAATAAAAGTTCATAAGTAAGATGTCAAGGGTGGACAACCTACTCAGCATAGAGCCTGCCCGAAGCAAATAACTATTTTTTTGTTAGAATTTTCAAGGAAATATGAAGTGGTGTTTTCTTTATGTTATTGTCTAGTTAATTCAATATACGTGGGGCAATAAATTTAAACTGTCTTTATCCAAATGAGGTCTTCATAATTGGCACAGTATAGTTAATGTTATTTGCCTGTCTATTGGATCGTGTTTTTTTTGGGATCTGTTTTGAAACGTTATGTTTTTATGGAAATGTACTAGTGCAGTTTTGAGGTACAGTTGTCTCGGGTCAAGTACGTCAAACATTCTGATCAAATTATCCGAAGGAAATGATATCGCTCATTTGTTTATATATTTAGAATAATAAATTGTCTTGAACAAATCGAAAGTTGAATAAGAATGAAATATTTCGCAAAGACCTATTTTTAATTAGTATTATTCAAGATATATTCATAAAATTTATATCGGCAGAATATTGAACAGTAATTGTAAATTAATTTATAAGTGTCTAAATAATCTCTAAAAATACACGAAATAATTCAATGCAAAAAGTAGATAGAAAATCAGGTAGGTACCTAAAAGGGGCCCCTAACTCGAGTGTCTGTGAAGTATTTATTATAAAGGTATAAACAGAAAATGTTAAGGAATTCAAAATGATTTGTCGGAGCAATCACCTGTTGAACAATTATAATTAAAAATTATATGAATAGCAGCAAGCTGGGTACTGGGTACTGGACATAGACCCCATTGGACCTGCCTCGTGCTGTCTTTGTCGAGAAATTAGATGATTATTATTTTGCAGGGGCGGTACATTTTTTTTAAATATACGAAAATTGGGGAACACTTAAAAAAACAAACATATTGTATTCTGTATCGTCTGTTCTCATTTGGAGTAGGTACCTATTATTTTCAGCAGTAATTCGACGACATTTAAAATTAGTAAAAATATTTACCTACTGACAAAAAATTAATATTTTTCACTGATTTTTTTTAGTAAAACGATGTATTATTATTTGATCCAAACTAGTACAGAACAATGTTTTGTGATACCTACAAAATATTTTTTGAGAAGTATTTATGTACAAGATGAATTGATTCCTACACGTCTTCTTTCATTTTGTTAATATTAACTTTCAAGTGAAAACTTTTTTCACATTTATTTAAAGAGATAAAAAAGAACTCATAAGGAATATTTTATATACCTATATATATACCAGAGTAAATCTATGTCACGTTACTATATTTTAGATACTAATCATCTCATAGTTTCGCCCTGAGGTAGATAAACACAAGAAACATGAATGGTACGGTGTAATATTAGAGGAAGGAATAGTTAACCAAATACAAAAATGTTGGTCGTTTATATAGGGTGGTAGGTAGGTACTTAGGTACCGTTGAAAGAACCTATTAAAGCCCATTAATTAATAAGATAGTTTTTAACTACGGTTATAAATCTGGAAACAACTAAAACCGTTTGACTTGAATTTTGTTTCACGAAAAATTTATTAAATATTAGATTTGTGTTGTTTTTTTTTTTAATTCTCTCCGCCACTGTAGTATGTTGAAATGAAACGCGAGTGTTATTCGATAGCTGGTGTAGGTAGTTGTTTAATATTCTTAAATCATAGACCTGTGTAAGACAGAAGCTGAGTTTAATTTACAACATGTAGGTATATAGGTAATGGAGAGCAGGAATATTGAAGAAAAGGGATGTGACTGATCTTCAACGCTATCAACTCAAGAACAAGTATCGGGCCACATAGGTACAAAGGTATCGTATTGAATTGATAAATAATATACATTGGTACTTCTACAAGCTTCTAATAAAATGTTTCAAAAGCTAAATTGCTATACCTATTTTGGAGACCTAAAGTTTTGATTGTTCCACAAATCCAAATTAAATACAGATTGTAAAACTATGTTTCCACTATAAGAATCGAACACGGGACTTGTTGAGTCAATACGGAAATATTAAATATTACAACTGCAAAACCTTTTTTCTGCTCACTGCTAAACATCCTTGATACCTTGTAACGTCGAGTTTTGAATTTGTGAGTATTTTGTTTTCATTCTTCCTCTTCATGAATAATGTTGATGGAGGCATTATTACGAATAGTGCTAGCCGTATTCTGAATTTGTTCGGTCGATCTTATAGGTAACCTTCTTCGCCCTCGTTTTGCATTTTGTTAAAAGCTATTGAAACTTCTTAGTATTGTAGGATGGAGACATACGTTTCCAGAACCACAAATAAATTTAATTATTTATTTTTATTTAAAGGACCACTTACAGCTAACAAGTTATCACACATCGTTGTTCCATCAAATAAGCGAAAGCTACTACAAAACTGGTCAGCAAATTATACAAGTGGCCACATCCTGCATTAAAAGTTGGCTTACAAATTTATAAGGAAATGAAAATCTAAAAAAGAATCTATATAAAAATGAAATGATACAATAGAAACTAAGATCACAACAAAGAAAAATAGTGGAACATATTATCAAAAGAAACCAAAAAGAAAGCATTACTATAAAAGATACAACTAAGAATAAACAGATAAAAAAAAAGAAATATTATAGCTAGAAAAAAACAAAAAAGCTAGTATATTAAGTTAATGTATAAGTGTGGAAAGTTTTGTTTTGAATGTCACCAGACTGTCACCAAAAATATATATGTCTATATATATTAAAATATTTATATATATAAAAAAAAACATTAGAATTATTCCTTCTTTGCTCCGCTCTAAAAGATACAGCCTTTTCACTCTCATGAATTTCAGTCCGTACATTTTATGGGTAGGAGCATACTAATTTTAAACTTAATTAATCAGATTTGATTTAGACTCGAGTAGATATACCTGGAGTGTTGTTGGAGAAAGAAAGAGGTCTCGATGTAGTTAGGTAGGTATATATATGACATTATATAAAGTATTCAGGTTCGGTTGAGGAAGGCACATCATGTCTAATATGTTGCCATCGTGGAATTCAGAAGCCGTGTAAGTCCGCTGTGTTATGATTGCGCCCCTCCCACTAATTATATTTTACGTTTTGGACGGTCCAACCCTCCCACGTCCTCTTCCATACATACAATCCCCACTCGGTACCTACCTTGAGTGTTATTCAACTTGGATAATAACTATAATAATCCGGTTATCCAACCGATGTGACGATGCTCCCGGTTTTGATTGCACAAATTATTGTGAAGTAAAATAAAAATCGTGATTACTGATATTACCTCTAAGCTGGCTAGGATCATGACTATCTATCGAAAGTACCTCTAGCAAGATACTGTAACATCTATCTATTATTATTATATCTACTGAAACCGATAAAATAAATAATTACTTCTCAGCTCATACAATTTTAATACGACTGGGGAGTCATACTTTTTTGTCCATATGTGCACACTCTATAATTTTATGTTGCATAATATGACTGATGATAAGAAGTTTAATATTAGTACGATAATTTACAAAAAAATACAATAAAAAAAGAAATATTATCATGTTTTTGACAAAAAATATAATTTTGTTGTAATCGTTACAAAAAAGTGTAACTGGCGTAAATCAAAAATAAATTATAAGATATATTTAGACAAAATTTATAAAATATAAATGAACAAAGAAGTATTTGTTATATACCTATCAATTAATGATCAGAGGTCAGTATTTTACCTAAGAAACTTCAAGATAATACTTCATATTAATTTGAGATTAAAAATTCTAATATTTAAATGGATAAGAAAAAAAGAAAACTGTTTTATATTTCACTGTATTTAATATTTACAGGTATCTGTCGTATGCTTACATAACTCTATTAAATTGTAAACATTTCCTTGTGTCCTCTGCGAATTTCACTGTATTGAATATCAACAGGTATGTCATATGCTGACAAAACTGTATTGAATTGTAGACATTTACTTGAATCCTCTGTGAATTTCACTGTATTGAATATCAACAGGTATGTCATATGCTGACAAAACTGTATTGAATTGTAGACATTTACTTGAATCCTCCGTGAATTTCACTGTATTGAATATCAACAGGTATGTCATATGCTGACAAAACTGTATTGAATTGTAGACATTTACTTGAATCCTCTGTGAATTTCACTGTATTGAATATCAACAGGTATGTCATATGCTGACAAAACTGTATTGAATTGTAGACATTTACTTGAATCCTCCGTGAATTTCACTGTATTGAATATCAACAGGTATGTCATATGCTGACAAAACTGTATTGAATTGTAGACATTTACTTGAATCCTCTGTGAATTTCACTGTATTGAATATCAACAGGTATGTCATATGCTGACAAAACTGTATTGAATTGTAGACATTTACTTGAATCCTCTGTGAATTTCACTGTATTGAATATCAACAGGTATGTCATATGCTGACAAAACTGTATTGAATTGTAGACATTTACTTGAATCCTCTGTGAATTTCACTGTATTGAATATCAACAGGTATGTCATATGCTGACAAAACTGTATTGAATTGTAGACATTTACTTGAATCCTCCGTGAATTTCACTGTATTGAATATCAACAGGTATGTCATATGCTGACAAAACTGTATTGAATTGTAGACATTTACTTGAATCCTCTGTGAATTTCACTGTATTGAATATCAACAGGTATGTCATATGCTGACAAAACTGTATTGAATTGTAGACATTTACTTGAATCCTCTGTGAATTTCACTGTATTGAATATCAACAGGTATGTCATATGCTGACAAAACTGTATTGAATTGTAGACATTTACTTGAATCCTCTGTGAATTTCACTGTATTGAATATCAACAGGTATGTCATCTGCTGACAAAACTGTATTGAATTGTAGACATTTACTTGAATCCTCTGTGAATTTCACTGTATTGAATATCAACAGGTATGTCATCTGCTGACAAAACTGTATTGAATTGTAGACATTTACTTGAATCCTCTGTGAATTTCACGGTATTGAATATCAACAGGTATGTCATATGCTGACAAAACTGTATTGAATTGTAGACATTTACTTGAATCCTCTGTGAATTTCACGGTATTGAATATCAACAGGTATGTCATATGCTGACAAAACTGTATTGAATTGTAGACATTTTCTTGTATCCTCTGCGAATTTCAATGGCAATTTCTCCAGGTTACAGCCCAGAGAGAAGTATGACGATAAAAATATTTGTTTGTTTGTTTTCTCCTCTGTTGGTACATAAACCAAATGAGTAAGGCCCAACAAAGTGGTTGGTAAACTTCGGGATCTTAATCTGTTAACCATTTTAATAATTGTCACCAAATGATTTTGACGGAAATGATGCGATGAACTATATTTTACCCAATTGAAAAGTAAATTTAATTACTGAAATATTGATTAATTTGTTAAAATTTCATTGTACTTTAAAAGGATGAAAAATTGTTTGTTATGATTCTACATAATATAATATAATTTGCTGTGTCAAAAGCTCGCTTTCGAAGGCCATCATCAGGACTATTATGTAAGTCTCTATAATGTCTTTGTAAGACTGGTAAATCAAATAACGTAGAATCGTAAACAAATTGATTGGAATTAATTAAACTATTTTATTACGTAATCCAGAAATATTTTAATCCAGTGATTAAATTATTAAATATTGCGATACTGGTACCATATACAATATGCAATTGGAATGTCTGCTTGTGTTTTAGCAATAAAGATTAACCACGAAGAAAAGTCCGTGTTCATTTGTGAACATTTTTCGGTCAGAGTTAATGCCAGAGGCGTGCGTGACAGCATTAACAATGATGAACTTAGAGTTTTTTTCTGTATGCCTACAATTAAAATATCTGAACCAATAATTACTATTATCGCCATATTCACCAATATATATACTTGAGAAAAATAACAACTGCCATATGTAATTATTTTAACAAGCCAATTTTGAATACTTATTAAGAAATTTTGTATAACACAATGATACAAGAGAAAAAACAAAAAATAGGGAACACAACTATGAGAAATATAAGTAGGGTTGAGTGTAGTGATAAGTTAAAAAATATTTAGGCTTGAAGGTTGAAAATATATTACTGGTAATTAGAATTCTGAGACTCCAATTCGAATTCATTAATTTTTGTTGTTATTCGTCCTGACGAAAACATGTTTTTCCGTCCTGACGAGGAAGTGGTACTCTTCGAAACACACCGTTTCATCAGACGGTCGAATAAAATACTCAATTCGTGGTTATAACAATATATTTGGGTTTTTAAAAGCTGTAGGCACTACAAAGTGAATTCTGAAAATATTATTAATTAATATCAACAAAATTCTTCCAAATGAATTAAATTAGAATTGGAAGATGTCTGGAGAGAAAGATAGGTCACACAAAATACTTATGATAAACACTGAATAGCTGACTTTCCAACCCGAGAACCTGGTTTTGATCTGCCACGGAGGGTTTGGGTGCAGCAAAGCAGAGCAGGACTGCTGCAATTACTTACTCTGGAGGTGGGAAAAACGGATAATCCTGACTGTGAGAGCGGAGCTGAGTAGTCGGTGAAACACGTGGTGTAAGACTGACAGCTTAAGAAATTTAGTGGAAGATCCAACACATCTACGAGGAAAAACCAGAGGCGGTGAACTGGATCTCAGCGCTATAACCGAGACTTTTAAATGTGATATAAAACCATACGAAAAGTAAATTAAATATCAACAAATTCAATTTACTCGCAGAAGAAATATTTCAATACGACTCCTTCCAAAGGCTCGTCTAACAGTGATATTGCCTTACATCAGAGGTTCCCAACCTGCATCATGGCGCCCGCGGAACGATTCGTATGTGCCCGCCACTATTCGAAAGACAGAATTTTTTCATAAACATTAATTAAAAATGTGAATTATTTTAATTTATTTGTTTGAGTTTTAATTTTTTTGAGTGCCTAGGTATACTAAATACGTTCGTATGTTTTCGATATTGTATGTATGAGTGGTTCCTTTGCTGACAGTAGGTACTTGTCGCTTATGATTGTTATGATTGTTTGCTAACAGGATTATCGTCATACTCTCCTAATTATGAGGCACTGGCCAACGATATGCAATGTCAAAGATCACATTGACATATTGATATTATATTTTTTTATAAAAAATTTTCTCTGTATTTGTGTTTTTTTTTGTTTACTTTGTTTACGTTTTTTAAATACATATCTCTGTGTGTATCCAATTTGAATAGTAATTTTACTATTTTGGAACATTTTTGTTTATTATTTATTAATAAATTGTGAATATAAGAAAATAAATTATAGGAAAATGAGAAGTTATGGAAGGAGTATGTCGATTAAAAATACGTGGTGCCCGCCATCCTACCGATATTTTATAATGTGCTCTAGAGCACAAAAAAGGTTGGGAACCCCTGCCTTACATCGTGATATATTTTAGATGACTAATTATACTATCAAGATACTGCAGCTATTTTATTTATATGTAGTTATTATTTTTTGCTGTACAATATACCTACCTTCTCTTTTTCTCAGCACAAGCAAAAATGCTTTTTGGGAAAGGAATATGAAATACGTAATAACTATTCAAATTGATATAAATCTGTATGATAAATTAAAATAAATAAATTAAAAAAAATCCGTTTTCATTTCGCTTGTCATCGATTAACTATTGTTGATAGCATAGCATTGACTACAACAGCCTACTCGTTTGTTTTGTAATCATATTTTTCTTGATATAAGTATTGGTTATATTATTTGTGCTTACATATCTCAAGATTATAATAAGTAGAAGCTTTGAGTAGCCATATATTATGCAAATGATTAGGGACTTCCGATAATATAACTTATAGTAAAGTGAGTAGGTAGTAAATACAAGAACATGGTAATTATTATTGAATGATAGCAGGTATTTTAGGAGCTACATGGATTATATACCTATTATAGATATTATCAATGATAAGTATCTTCTTATTTTGTAGGTAGGTAAGAGAACCTACTTGCTGGTTTCTTTGTGGTAACTTTACATTTGCTTTTGATTTAGAGTTTTCTTTACAACTGGTTTGTTGAGAAATAGCAATATTATTTCCGGTAGCTTTTGCATATATCAGGCGTGTGAATATTCTTATGACTGATTGTTTGTGTGTCTACCTTATCAACTAATAATAATCGATGACTCGATGTATTTTTGATAGTACCTATTCCCAGTATGATATTGTTTTCCTGGTAAAATTCGGTATTTGTCTATAACTATTTAGAGCTTTACTCTGGGTACCTAATCAATAGAATGCCTAATTTTTCCGTTTGTGAATAGGATTTTCTAATCTTAAAAATTCTATTTATGAGTAGGAATTAAGATTGTACACCAATGTTTTTAAACTTTTTATTGATACACATCCTACGCTTTTTCGATCATAAATTTTTAAATATTTCATAGTTCTATTAGTTTCAGTAAGAATCAATAATGTGTCCTCATCTGAACTCCATGTCCAGAAAGGCGTACCTACATCAGGCATACATTGTCTCCAATACTATTCAACTTATATGGAGAATACATGCATAATGTGGAGAGTACTGGACGGAGGAGTGAAGATTGTGGGGAAGACTATACATATGTAACCTTAGATATGCAGACGATACCACACTCATGGCAAAGTCTGAAAACGAAGTGGCACGCAGAGAGTATAATAGAGCAAGAAAGAGCAGACACCTACACTTGGAGATAAACCAATGAAAAACTAAAATTATGAACGTAGAGGACGAATGTCGTTGAATGTATGATGTGTAAAAATATGTTTATCTTGGTTCTTTGGCTCTCGTGGACAACGATGAGTGTGTTGACTAAAAAAACGTCGCGTCGCAATGGCCAAAACTGCCGTGATAAGATATGGAAAGATAGAAGTATTTCCAAATCCTTAAAGATTCGCATAATAAGGGCACATTTTCCCCCATTTTTCTCTATTCTGGAGAATCACAGACAATGGACAATCAAAGCACGGGAAAGACAAAGAATCGACGCCTTTGAAACGAGGTGCTGGAGAAGGATACTTCAAATTACCTGGACGGCGAAAAGGAAAATATATCCATCTCAATGGAGCTGAAGATAGACAGATTATCCACCATATGTCTCATGCGCGGCCTTCAGTTTTTTGGACACATAGCCAGACGCGATGAGAATAGCCTTGAAAAGCTGGTTGTCGTTGGTGGAGTTGAAGGAAGAAGGGGAAGGGGAAGGGGAAATCTCTCACAATATGGAAGGACCAGATTAGGGCTGCCACTGGTACATCGGTGGTTGGGGCAATAAGGACTGCGATGTGTCGGGAGAAAAGGAGGACTACAATACACTACATCAAGATGACGAGGAGAGGTTCAGGTCACGTTCCTTAGCAATGAGGACACTGATGATGATGAGTTCCAATATCTTATAAATAGTTTTTATCTTGGAAGGGTTTTCAAAGAAAAAATTTCAATTTTCTATATCTTAATGAAGATTCTTTAGTAGAAATATTAGTAGAAATCATCAAAAATATAAATCTCATACTTTTGTTTGGATGTCGTTACTCGACGTGCGTTTTCATAATTTTCTCTTATCAAATACTTTTTTACATATTAATTATTTTTAGCAATGTGAATCTCACTACAAATAGATCTTTTAACAAGAAAAATAATTAGAAAGAAAAATCGTTAAAATAAAAATACAAAAAAAGTATTGACGGTCGATAATCTTAATTCGATGTGGTATTGAGAGAAAATGAAAATTACATTTAAATTAAAAATAATAATCGGTATATATGTAGATATTTTACATGATGTAGGTATGTAATTTATGTCTGATTAAAGTCACGCTGTAATCGATGGGTTAACAATTAAAATAAATACGATATTATAAAAGTAACTGGATTCGCCATATGCTTTGGTGAAACTATGTAAAGAAGTAAATATATGTACATATGTATATGTACCTTTCCAACTATATAGCAGAAGAATCAGAGTAGGCAATCCTTTGTGAGGAACTTAATTATAGGTTGCGAGCGCGTGCAGTAATTTTACAAATATTAATACTTAGTATTTACTGCCATGCGGTTATTTGACCAGCAATTTGTTTCGTAAAATAAATATCTACCTACCTCAGAGATTCAATGTTGCCATCTCTGGAAATGATAACTCGCTGTAATATTTTATTTGTCGCCCAGTATGAATTAGTCTTTCTATAATATTTGTCACACCGTCAATAAGTAGGTAGGTAGATGATATAAGAGGAATTGTGCACTAGACCAGGGACAACGATACCTCGCTTCCCAAGGTCGGATGAGCTGTCAAAGTTGACATCAAACAGGTTGCACCAAACGATAATAAATGGGTACCTATGAAGGCACGAGAAAGGCTATTCAAAGATTACAATTATTAGTGAAAATCACAAAATATGTGTTGATTTGTTAATATTTATATATGAGGCTTTGAAAATAAAACAATTGATAAATAGATAGGTATAGCGTAGATGACAATTTTCGCGAGAATTTTCAACATAAAAAATAACAAGTACCTATATTAAAAATAGTAGGTAACATTCAACTACGTAAATAATATGTTGAGATAATAAAAGTGTATTTGAAAAATGTGATCAAATGTGAATACATATTAACTTATTCCTAACCTCAAAGATAAATGGAACAAACTTAAACCACCTCCGCTTTGCAGATGACATAGTTCTCATAAATGATGATGTGAACTCCACGATGCTTCTCTAAAGGTCGGCTTGGAAATCAACATTATCAAAACCAAAATCATGAGTGGATCCAACTATCACAATTGATAACAAAAATATTGAAGCTGTTGAGGAATACATATATCTGGGACATTAAATAAAATTAGGAAAAGGTCACCAGACATTGCAGCAGAAATACCCTGAAGGATAGGACTAGGTTGGGCAGACTTTGGGAAACTGAAACATGTCTTAAAAAAGTTATTGCCATATAATTAGTCTAAAGAGAAAAATGTTTGAAATATGTATCCTGCCTGTGCTTACGTATGGTCTGGAATCTCTGGAAACTATCACGTTAACTGCGCGGCCGATACATAAGCTTAAATGCACTCAAAGATCCATGGGAAGGCAAATACTAGGCGAAAGTCTAAGAGACAGAATACAAATGAAATCAGACAAAACTTGTCGATATCATGGATTGAGTTGCTAAACTAAAAGGCAATGGGCGGGTCATGTTGCCAGACAGGGAATTGACAGATGGGGACCATGGGATATGAAAAGGGGAATAGGTCGGCCTCAGAAAAGGTGCATGGGCCGATGATATTGTCTCCATCGCTGGAACCGGCATCAAAGGGTCCGATAAGCCCAAAAAAAGACGAATGGAAGTACTTAGAAGAAGCAGTGGAGAGATGGTTGAAGAAAGAAGAAGAAGAACCTCAAATGACATAGGTATTGATAACATTTTTCCTGCAACCAATATGTACACAAAAAATGCGAATACATAATTAACTTGTTCTTTACTTCAAAGGACAAAGGTGTTGATAACATGTTTCCTGCAATCTGTATGCACATAAAAAATATTATTTTACTATCCAAGCTATGTTATAGTGGAGAGTCATGATTTCACAATTTTCAAGCGTATTTTTTCTCAAATCAATTTCTCAACGGGTATCATGTGGAGATTGCACACTATGAGTTTCGTCGTGATGTATTTGTATGTAAGGCGTACGCTGTAAGGATAATCCTTTTTGTGTCTTCTCTACAGCCCAAACTATAAGTCCCATCGACTTCATATTGACATCATATAATATGTAAAGTGACCTAGAGCTGATGAGCCATAGACAACTTTTTATTTCCTCTCTTATGATTTCATCATTTACATTGTTTTGTGTCCTCTCTGAAGCAAAAACTGCAAGTCCGATTGACTTCATATTGATATCATATAATATGTACCTAAAGTCCATAAGCTTAGAGCTGATTAGTTTTCCGTAGATATCCATTAATTTCTTCTCTATGATTCCATTTGTCCAATTTTCAAAATGCTCTCACAGTCTGGAAAATCGATGTATTTTTATACTGATTATAATTTTGTTACAATAAAAATACACACTTATCAAAAATGCATTCAAGGATTGTCAAAATTTAAAGGAAAATCTATGGTCATCCATATCAATGTGAAATAAATTTCACAGCATTCTTTTATCTTGACACATATACATATATGTACATCGCCTCATCAACATTGTTACACTGTTTCATACATGCTAATCTTGCTAGTAATGCAATTTTACTTAAAATTTCTCAAAAGATAAGTACAAACTCAACCTAACCGAAAATTATGTGGTACGCAACAAAATAATAGTATGACGTGTGCGTAAAATTTCATTCCCCTTAATTTTTTGGTTAGGTTCATTTAGTCTTTAATAATAATAGCGACTCGCGTGAGCTAGTAGATATTAATTAGTATCACATAAGATGATACTAGGTACTAACTATTGAATATTATACAATAAAAATATTTAGCCAATGTCATTAAAAATGATGCCTTATTAATGTTTTACTCAGTGTACCTACTCGTTTTTAACCAAACCACTGAACGAATCATACCACTATAATTATATTAACTTGAGTTTTAGCGTAATGGCTCGAATTTTTTCAAACAGGTATAATTAATTGAGTTATTCAATGGTTATTTTATGTTATAAATGTAATCTAAATTTCCATCTGCAAGTATCAATTGCAAATCATTCAAATGTAAGTTCACATGATGATGTATGAAGCTATGACTATGTCGTTTTGTTGATGAAAAGTTAAAACTATGTAATTTATACGTAGTGTGATAGAATCCACCCTAACCTAAACTAAATATCGTCCTTAAACTATTTTTCTGTGGATCCATAACCTCCTAAACTAGCTAACTAAACTACCTATTAAAAATCTAACGTCTATTTCCTAGTTCTATAGCTAATTTCCCTAACTAGTTTATTCTCTACCTGCAAAGTAAAATCGAGAATTTGTTACATCCATTTGATTATTCATTACTGGATAATTCTATAATGAAAGAAAATCGTATTCTTCTATCTTATTTCGCTAATTTTATATGTTTTTAACGGATTTTGGCCAATGATCGTCTAGTGATTATTATTATTATTTACGTTAAAAAGGACCCTTTACGTTGTGTTTTATTTACGAGTTATTAACAGACGAATATTTATAATAAAATTTATAAATATTATATTAATAATTAATAAATTAATAGACTCCATGACCGTTGAAAGGTAGTTAATCTTTACATACAAAGTTATAACTACAGAATTATTAAATTCGTATAAAGTAATGATAAAACTTCGATTCAAAACCTAAATTATGTAACTTAATAGTTACTCAATTTGATCGATATATGTATATTAATATACCTACAGACTTAATAAATTTTACTTTATAATAAAATGAATCTTTAACAAATCCATTTTCTTATTCTTCTATATACAAGACACAATGTGTCCGTATACCTACAGAGTTATTGAATTATGTATTCGATAAATTATTCATAAACATGACAATTGAAAATTATTTCAGTTTAGAAAACAAAATATACACGGTTTCAGTAAATTTCGGAGTAGGGGCAAGTAGTGTACCTTCGAACGCGTGTACCTTCAAACAATCTCTATAACTCGTAAATTGCAAATTAATTAATTAGGGGAACACTGTATTTACAAAGTTTTTTCTAATATAGCAACACTGTTTTAACGTCAAGTGCTTCGTTTACAGCGTGGGTTTATTAACTATCTTTGAAGAATTTTGATGCAAAAAGTAAGTTTTTCATCAATATTTTGTACTTGTTTTACACAATTTAATGTACATAATTTATGAATTCTATTTATTAACCTGGGGCTTTAGTTAATACCCTACATTATGTAGCATTTTGTTTTGAAATGCATAACCTCAAAATATTTAAACTGACGATTCATTGTATTTATGGTCTGCGTGTACCTTTGAACAGAGTTGTGCGTGTACCTTTGAACAGTTCGAAGGTACACACGATACTCCCTTCTAAGGTATACACAACGTTGAATGTGTAGTTACATATGTAATAATGTGTTATTTGTTTATTTTATTTTCTTTCTTCTCTTTTTTTTACATATTTTTAGCCACATAGTGCAAATCTTAATGAAATTTTAAAATATAAGCACAACAAATAAATTATTATTATTATGTAGGTGTTATACAGTATTTTTTTCAGTGCCGAGGAGCAAAACTGGTGTAAAAAGAAATCCAATTTCTAATGAACACTTGGAAAAAGCTGTTGAAGAATGCCGAAAAGGAACATTTATTCCAAAAAAATATAACAAATGGTTTCCGAGCTACTGGAATATGTCCCTTTTCTGACACCATTTTTACCGATGAGGACTTTTTGTCCTCATCTGTTACTGACAGACCAGAAGTTGTCAATAACAAAGATAAAACACCCAAACAAGAAGAACCAGCCTTATCCCAACATCACAATCAGGAAGAGGCGAAGAGAAACGAAAATATAATTGATTTTCAAATTACTCCTGAAGTGGTTCGTCCTTTTCCTAAGGATCCACCTAGAAAATTAAACCAGGTTCGAGGTGGTAGAAAGCAAGGACAAACCAGAATATTAACTGACACTCCTGAGAAATTAGAGATTCTTAAAAAAACTCTGGAAATACAACAACAAAAACTACCAAAACTTAAAATAGCAGCAAAGACCACGAAGAAGCAAGAAAATTTGCCGACAACCAGTAAAAACATAAAAATACTCCAGGACATCACTTTGATTACTTGCAGCGAATGCAAAAAACTTTGTGACAAAAGCAAAGCAATCATATGTGATGCATGTAAGTGTTATTTTCATGAATCATGTATTCCAAAACTTCATAGGCATAACATTCCCACCAAAGAAGATAATGATGGTTTTCTGTGTCATAGACGTTTTAAAATTTCACACGATTCTACAGACTCGGACTCTCCTGTAGATATTGAAACGCTTGCTCGAATTGCAAACAATAGTTTGATATAATAAATTCACGTAAATTTTTTTAAATTTATTGTTTTTATAATAGCTACATATTTGCATGACTTTTTATATTTATTTTTAAAAAAATGTTTAGAGTTATTTTATTTTAAAAATAAATTTCTAATATACATCTGCGTGCGTTTTGTTTGAGTTTCCTGAATCTCTGTTTATGTTCGAAGGTACACATCATGGTGTTCGAAGGTAAACACATGAGTGTACCTGTGAACAAAATATTAATGTTTCACTTAAATTATTATATCAAATGGGTTTTTGAGATTTTCTGAAACTAAAAATATATATTTGATAAATAACATTATTGCGAATCCAATGATATATATATTATTCTAGTATGTTAAATGGTTATTAAGATATAAAAATACAAAGTCACTTTATAGCGATTTGTTCAAAGGTACACTACTTGCCCCTACACATTTTATCAATAATTATGTATTTCACCCATGAGGTTAGTTATGAAAAAAAAACAAGAAATATTCTTCTTACCTTTTATCCAATCTAAAAAAACAAAACATATTGAAGAAAACAAAGAACAATAAATAACATTGCACAACAAATAATACTTCAGGTTCACATGGGTGAAATTTCAAAACGATCGGTACATATCTAAGAAAATATAGTTATTTAGTCTCTTTCAAAGATTAGTGTTAGTTCATAGAGACAGTATTATAAGTGGACCAAGATGAGAATTTTTTTTCATTATTAAATCAATGATATTAAAGATTTAGCAATACCGCTGATTTGAACACAATGTATATATATTATATATTTTTCTATTTGTACAAATTTATTTCACGCAAATTTTCATGCTTCATGCAATTAGAAAGGCCCCAGTACACGCCTTTCAACGTCTCAAAACACCGACAATTACTATTTTTGAGTCCGAGTGCACTAACTACTTTTTATACTTATAAACTAAATAAATCATGCGCTACTATATATATTTATATATCTGCCACATATCTCTTAATTAAGTTGAGGACTTCCCAACCACTGGGATGTCGGTAACTCCTTAATTCTAGTGTCCATCTATTCATTTATCTATCTAAATGACAAATAAACAAATAAATAAACTATATAGAGATAATTCGAAGAATGGAGCCATTGGTCAGATGGCGATGTCTTTGGGACATCAGAGGGTTTTTGGATTTGGTAAAAATTAGGTTAGTATTATATTTTGTTAATGAGACGTTTAATCCCGAAACTCAGAAACCAAACGTCAGGTAATTTGGATTTAGAAATATAAATATATTCTAATAGGAAAGGACATGCCTCGTGCAGAATATTGGAAAAGGAATAATTGAATTGATTAGTATTATAAATAAATAATTTCTTGAAAAATATGTAAAATAATGTAACATGCAATTTTGTATTCAATATTAGGATCAACAATATTTCAAAATAAAAATTAGAAAATAAACAATAATTTTATAAACAACATTTCAAATCTTAGTCCAGCTCTATAAAGAATAAAGGTGTCAATAAAATATATATAAAAAAAACTTATCAAGCTCCTTGCGTCTCTCAGGAAGAATGGCGCCTTCCAAATTTATTTTAAGAATTATTTTTAACGAAGCGGTTTTATTATATTTTTAGTAAACAAAATAACTAAATATATTTAATATTTAAATGGTCCCTCTTCTCCAACAGCACTTCACTTATATAAAAACTATTTAATTATTATTAATTAAAATTATAGATTATTATTTTATACTTAATTACTGGTTTTTTCTAAACAAAGGAATATCAAATGTGTTGAACTTTGAACCTCGTCGCGCGCGTTTTTAAAAGTATAGTTCAACCAGCTTCCCCAGTAATTGATCTATTTCACTCCCATTTTAAAGACTGACCATCTTTCTTCGCGACTAAAACCCGATTATTTTGAAATCAACACCACCCGATTCTCATAGTTCATTCTCCCTCTCCCCCCCAGTACCCCAGCAATAAAATATATACATCTACTTATATATATACGGATATGTTGAACGCTATGCTTCATCACACATCTCAAAACAGCCATTATATACCTCTAATAGAAAATACACAATCAGTTGAATATTTTGAAGAAAAATGAGATTCATCACACTCTCCCCTCTGAAGTTACGCAATTTTATTAGGAAAATTGTGGAACTTCACACAAAAGCTACTAAATAGTCAACCGCAATTCATAAGAAGTAATTCGACGCGTTGTTCTAATCTAAATAATGTAGCCCATATTTCTATTATAAACTTAAGATTTCCTCCCCTCCGATTGTTAATCCATTCATCCATTCTGAAAATTATTGTCGACTAAAAGGAACAGACAACACTACTCCTTCTCCCCCCCGACCTTAACTGTCTTCGTCCCTTCAGTGAATTGGCAAATATAAAACAAACTCAATACAAAACCTCTCCCCTCCAACTATATGCCCTGATATCAATATCCAAACTTTGAAGTGTATAGATAATATTGAAGACACCATTTGAAATTCCATCCTTTATCTATTAAAAAAAAATAATGCGGTCACCCTACCATTTCAACCGAATAATGTATCACTCGATAAAATATTTTGGTCACCCTATTCCTGTTACCGCTCGTAAGCAGTAAATCATCTCAATCTAAGTGGTATCCATGCGTGTCGACCCAACGTACAAATCCCGCGCGTATGTTTCATATATAAACAAAGAATGCAACGCTGGTAGGTATTCTTACATATAACACAACTCGTAAAAATGAAGCCATTATATAAATAAACATTTTAAATCACTACTCTGAACTAAATAATCTGAATCTTTGTTCTTTTTTTTTTTCTTTTTACCGACGATCTAATACTGTACAGTAAAGTAGAAGTTATCACAGATTGTAATCTACTGCAGAAAGATACACATAATTAGTGTAAACTAAATGACCCTTATTTTAACGACAGCAAGTGTCAATATTTTCCCTTCACAAATAATAAATCTAAAATATCTTTCCAATACAACATAAACAATTATTATTTAGCAAGATGTGATACTGTGAGAGATTTAGTCGTCCTATTCGATATTAAACTTAAATATGACACGCATATAGATGAAATAAATAATAAAAAAAAAAATGTTCAAACCACAAGGATTTATATGCAGGCAAACAAAAGACCTTTTGGACCAAACAGTAGCATCGAATTTATACAAAAGTCTCATAGTTCCTGCTCTAGAATATAATTCGGTCTTTTTGTCACCGAATTTCGAAGTGTGAGAATTGAGAGAATAAAAAAAATCTTCAGGATTCTGGCTTATCGCTCAAAGAAATCACATCTATATACATACGAGAATAATGAACTTTTATAAAATCCCTGAAGGAAAGAAGAAGAACGGCTGACTCCCATGCTATGTCAACAATCGCAGACAAGTTGCCCCCAATATACCGCGTCCACCGAATTTTGATAGAAAAGAAAAAAAATTCATACAAGATCTCGGGACCCCTTATCTTAAGTCATACAAAACCAATATAGGCTATTTCTCCCCCCTCCCCAGAATCACTCGCGATTCCAAAATCATATCGTTGACCAGACATCTTGTAGATATTTTCCCAAAATTAAACGAATCTGAAAATGTATTTTCTTGCCCTGACTTGGGGAGATTGTACAATCTACCTTTTTTTTTCTTTTGCAAACAAGCGAATGACCAGTAGATCATTCTCGAATGCTTTAATTTAATTTTTGCAATTTACAATTTGAAATTTTATACACAGCGATGCAATACTTTATTAAGATTAATCGTGTAAAACAATTGTAGGTTAAGCCTGTTTATTTTACCTAAATAAATAAACTATTCAAAAAAATACCTAACCAATGGAGGAATAACGAAACATAACGATCCCCTCGTCCAAACAAACAAATTAATGTTTACGATAATGAAAAGAATTTATGCCACATTGAGAAAAAAAACAACAATTTTCAAAATTTTTTTTTTTTTTCGGAAAATATTTACCTAAACGACCTCAAATTTCTGAAACCATAATTATCATATAAATTTGATCAACTTTACATGTTACATAGAACTCAATAAATATGTCCAATGTATGGAATGCCTATCTAATTTAATATTTTTCATAATTTTCTAACAAAACTGACTAACTCTATTAAATGTCATCTAAATAAATTATTATCCTTTTTAATATAAATTAGTATACCCAAATATCAATAGTATTATGACCAGTGGATCAACAAAAAAATAGGAAAAGAAATCGAAGAGGGTTGCAAACACTCAATAAAATATTTGACGACCCAACTATAGTCAATTTTAATACCTCACATACTCCAAGCGCCCCATCTTCAAAGATTATCTCTAATCGGATGAAAGAAAAGATAAATAGAAAGAAAGCAATCATTGCTATATTTCCTCCCCTACAATGTAAGTGTATTTATCATTAATGCGCATTTGAAAATGTTAAATAAATCCTTTATATCGACTCCAAATTCCAATGATTGGTTAACAAAACTATTGATCGAAAAAAATATTTCGCCAATATTCAAGTTATTTGCACTAGAAAGCGTCAAAAGAAGAAAAGGTGAGATAAGAGTGCAAAAAAATTAATAGTTTAACAGCCAACTAAATGAATCAATAAATAATCAAACGATGAATTTAGCAAAACTAATTTATAACAATATCACGCCAAATTGTATTATTATTACTCAATTATCGTAATTCTGAAACACTGTCAATCGTTATACCAAAAAAAAAATAAAAAAAAAATTGTATTAGAAATACAATGTCTACATATAAGTAACATCAATTTCTTCTTTTTCCCGATGAACTAAATAAAATGAACCCATGATACCATACAACAGTTCCGAATGTTTGTATTTGAATAAGCCCATTTTAAGTACCATTTAAAACAAATATACCTAATCTATTCAAAGTTAAAGACAAAGTATGTACTCCTTTTCTTTCATAATAATATTTTTCTATGCGTGTTGAGCCATAAATCAATGCACTCCCACAAACGACGAATTTCAGTTTGTAATATATAACAAGTCCATGCATTGTTTATATCTTTAGTCACAACAGAAACATTGGTACTCATAAAACTTAAAACATTGATTCATTAAATGCATATGTTATGCGTTTCTTAATGGTAAACGATAAAAAAAACATATATGTATATTATTCTCCTAGACATAAAAGAAAACAATATCCCCTTTCAAAAAAAATTAACCATATCGGGTCTGTAGGTAATTAATAATATTATTTATTACCAAATGCATTACATGTACAATAAACCCTATTCATAATGATTTTAAATACCTTCTTGTTCTAAGTTCATTGCCCCAACATAAAATATTGTTTATTTAAACTGACAAATAAAAATGCAGTTATCAACAATACAATATATCCCCTTTGAAACATGGTTTCAACGAAGTACATCTTTAAACATTGGACGACATTAAAAGAAACAAACACTTCAATAAGCACCTTTTATTTGTTTATTCATTTTTCTCCTTAGGCAACCAATATATAAGTATATCATACCATTCCCGTTTATTTTATGATCTCACTAAAGACATTAGGCACCAAAATATACTCTGATAAAATATTTCGTCTATGATTTCTTTGTTCCTCCTCGATAGCAACCCCAACATTTTAAAACATTAGATATTATGTGCGTCTAAACAAGAAATTCAAGTTGGACGACGTCGTTAAAAATGCAGCTCTTACCATAACAAAATATTTTTAAAAGACCCCAAATTAAACACCCAAATACCTATCGTAATGGTGTAATTAAAAAAAATAAAAAAAAATGTATTTATAAGTTAGGCAAATACAATTCATTATAAGACACGTGTCAAATCATTTTTTTTTTCCAACAAAACCGAAAATTAATTCTACTCTAATACTTTTATCATCAATTTAATTGAACTACTTATACAATTAACAGTCCAACTAGGGATTATTCCTGATAGTTAATATAAGTTTTTCTATATCATAAAATCTCAAAACCAATTTATACAAAATTAAGCTTCAATTTTACCAGTAAATCTCCAAAACATCAATGAGATGTCTTGGAAGAAATTATCTTTTCACGTTATGACTCTGATCACTATTCTAAATTCGTTATTCTTAGTATGGTAAAATTTATAACACAAATTTAGGTACCAATATTAATATCAAGATAAATCAAACATATTATTTATGATAAATTATTTCCTAATTTTCATCAATGTACATGATTAAATAATTATATTTATCTCTCCCCACAATCGTAATTGTGCGAGACAAACAAACAAAGCCCCACACATTTCATTTGGTATAGAGAACCGAACTCCACACTTTTCTATCAGGCATATCAGACAACTTTAGTTCAATAAATAATGACATTATTATAGTCTCCGTTACGTATTCATTTTATTTATCTATCCATTAATTAGCCTGTTCAATTATCTATTAAGTGTTTAAAATTAATAAGATTACCGCTCCTAACACTGTTCATTATTAAATAATTTCAATTTTATATTAAACTATAGATAATATTTTACTCAATAAAATAACCAAAATCTAACATACAGTGGACACTACTAATCCTATACAAAATCTAACATACAGTGGACACTACTAATCCTATACAAAATCTAACATACAGTGGACACTACTAATCCTATACAAAATCTAACATACAGTGGACACTACTAATCCTATACAAAATCTAACATACAGTGGACACTACTAATCCTATACAAAATCTAACATACAGTGGACACTACTAATCCTATACAAAATCTAACATACAGTGGACACTACTAATCCTATACAAAATCTAACATACAGTGGACACTACTAATCCTATACAAAATCTAACATACAGTGGACACTACTAATCCTATACAAAATTTATTTATGTATCTATAATTTCGACTTTCGCATATATATTGGCGAGTCGGTTTCAAACAATTTATACCAATTTATATTTATTGATGTACCCTTTCAGCGTAAATATTATAATTTGAAATTATGCTTGTCTATAATTGGATCATTTAAATTGTAATCTCCATTGCAACATGCATGTACAAAGCTGTTGACAACAAATAAATAAACAAACAAAACAAAAAAAAAAAATATATATATATACTTTCGAATAGCCAATTTCTCTTTTCTGTTCCCAACTACTATATATAGATTATAATTTTCCTAGATTAACAATTGTACAATCCCTCAAATAAATAATTATTTAATTTACATATCATTTATAGATAGAGACACGAGCAAATAAACGATTCTCTACCTTTTTCTACACTTATGCCAAAACAATTCTCCCCCCAGAGACTTCAGCTATCTATCAAATTCTGATAACTTCATATTATTGTGAACTAGGCAAAGAGGATAGAACACCACACTTTTCCCTATACGAGAAATTTATGATTCCGCCGTGATGGTATGAATTAAACGAATGATTAGAGAATACCACACATTTCCCTATACGAGATTTATGATCATGCCGTGATAGTATGACTGAAATGAATGATTTCGTACCCTCAAAAGGTAGGCAAAGAGGAGAGAACACCACACTTTTCCCTATACGAGATTTACGATCCTGCCGTGATGGTATGAATGAAATGAATGATTTCGTACCTTCACGAGGTAGGCAAAGAGGATAGAACACCACACTTTCTCCTAGACGAGAATTTAATGATTCCACCGTGATGGTATGAATGAAACGAATGATTTCGTACCTTCACGAGGCAAGCAAAGAGGAGAGAACACCACACTTTTCCCTATACGAGATTTATGATCCTACCATGATAGTATGACTGAAATGAATGATTTCGTACCTTCACGACGTAGGCAAATAGGAGAGAACACCACACTTTTCCCTATACGAGATTTACGATCCTGCCGTGATGGTATGAATGAAATGAATGATTTCGCATCTTCACGAGGTAGGCAAAGTGGACACAATACCACACTTTTCTATTTTTTTCTCTATACAAGATTCGTGATTCTGTTGTGGTGGCATGAATGAAACGAACGATTCCGTCCCCTCACAAAGTAGGCAAAGAGGAGAGAACACCACATTTTTCCCTATTTTTTTCTATACAAGATTCGTGATTCTGCTGTGATGGCATGAATGAAACGAACGATTCCGTCCCTTCGCGAGGTAGGCAAAGAGGACACAACACCACATTTTCTCTAGACAACTAATTCTAATGCTTCCGTAGCAATCCCAGTCAATATTTAAAATGATAAATATTGATATATCCTTTGTCACGAGCACCATTCTGTGATAGAATCCACCCTAACCTAAACTAAATATCGTCCTTAAACTATTTTTCTGTGGATCCATAACCTCCTAAACTAGCTAGCTAAACTACCTATTAAAAATCTAACGTCTATTTCCTAGTTCTATAGCTAATTTCCCTAACTAGTTTATTCTCTACCTGCAAAGTAAAATCGAGAATTTGTTACATCCATTTGATTATTCATTACTGGATAATTCTATAATGAAAGAAAATCGTATTCTTCTATCTTATTTCGCTAATTTTATATGTTTTTAACGGATTTTGGCCAATGATCGTCTAGTGATTATTATTATTATTTACGTTAAAAAGGACCCTTTACGTTGTGTTTTATTTACGAGTTATTAACAGACGAATATTTATAATAAAATTTATAAATATTATATTAATAATTAATAAATTAATAGACTCCATGACCGTTGAAAGGTAGTTAATCTTTACATACAAAGTTATAACTACAGAATTATTAAATTCGTATAAAGTAATGATAAAACTTCGATTCAAAACCTAAATTATGTAACTTAATAGTTACTCAATTTGATCGATATATGTATATTAATATACCTACAGACTTAATAAATTTTACTTTATAATAAAATGAATCTTTAACAAATCCATTTTCTTATTCTTCTATATACAAGACACAATGTGTCCGTATACCTACAGAGTTATTGAATTATGTATTCGATAAATTATTCATAAACATGACAATTGAAAATTATTTCAGTTTAGAAAACAAAATATACACGGTTTCAGTAAATTTCGGAGTACACATTTTATCAATAATTATGTATTTCACCCATGAGGTTAGTTATGAAAAAAAAACAAGAAATATTCTTCTTACCTTTTATCCAATCTAAAAAAACAAAACATATTGAAGAAAACAAAGAACAATAAATAACATTGCACAACAAATAATACTTCAGGTTCACATGGGTGAAATTTCAAAACGATCGGTACATATCTAAGAAAATATAGTTATTTAGTCTCTTTCAAAGATTAGTGTTAGTTCATAGAGACAGTATTATAAGTGGACCAAGATGAGAATTTTTTTTCATTATTAAATCAATGATATTAAAGATTTAGCAATACCGCTGATTTGAACACAATGTATATATATTATATATTTTTCTATTTGTACAAATTTATTTCACGCAAATTTTCATGCTTCATGCAATTAGAAAGGCCCCAGTACACGCCTTTCAACGTCTCAAAACACCGACAATTACTATTTTTGAGTCCGAGTGCACTAACTACTTTTTATACTTATAAACTAAATAAATCATGCGCTACTATATATATTTATATATCTGCCACATATCTCTTAATTAAGTTGAGGACTTCCCAACCACTGGGATGTCGGTAACTCCTTAATTCTAGTGTCCATCTATTCATTTATCTATCTAAATGACAAATAAACAAATAAATAAACTATATAGAGATAATTCGAAGAATGGAGCCATTGGTCAGATGGCGATGTCTTTGGGACATCAGAGGGTTTTTGGATTTGGTAAAAATTAGGTTAGTATTATATTTTGTTAATGAGACGTTTAATCCCGAAACTCAGAAACCAAACGTCAGGTAATTTGGATTTAGAAATATAAATATATTCTAATAGGAAAGGACATGCCTCGTGCAGAATATTGGAAAAGGAATAATTGAATTGATTAGTATTATAAATAAATAATTTCTTGAAAAATATGTAAAATAATGTAACATGCAATTTTGTATTCAATATTAGGATCAACAATATTTCAAAATAAAAATTAGAAAATAAACAATAATTTTATAAACAACATTTCAAATCTTAGTCCAGCTCTATAAAGAATAAAGGTGTCAATAAAATATATATAAAAAAAACTTATCAAGCTCCTTGCGTCTCTCAGGAAGAATGGCGCCTTCCAAATTTATTTTAAGAATTATTTTTAACGAAGCGGTTTTATTATATTTTTAGTAAACAAAATAACTAAATATATTTAATATTTAAATGGTCCCTCTTCTCCAACAGCACTTCACTTATATAAAAACTATTTAATTATTATTAATTAAAATTATAGATTATTATTTTATACTTAATTACTGGTTTTTTCTAAACAAAGGAATATCAAATGTGTTGAACTTTGAACCTCGTCGCGCGCGTTTTTAAAAGTATAGTTCAACCAGCTTCCCCAGTAATTGATCTATTTCACTCCCATTTTAAAGACTGACCATCTTTCTTCGCGACTAAAACCCGATTATTTTGAAATCAACACCACCCGATTCTCATAGTTCATTCTCCCTCTCCCCCCCAGTACCCCAGCAATAAAATATATACATCTACTTATATATATACGGATATGTTGAACGCTATGCTTCATCACACATCTCAAAACAGCCATTATATACCTCTAATAGAAAATACACAATCAGTTGAATATTTTGAAGAAAAATGAGATTCATCACACTCTCCCCTCTGAAGTTACGCAATTTTATTAGGAAAATTGTGGAACTTCACACAAAAGCTACTAAATAGTCAACCGCAATTCATAAGAAGTAATTCGACGCGTTGTTCTAATCTAAATAATGTAGCCCATATTTCTATTATAAACTTAAGATTTCCTCCCCTCCGATTGTTAATCCATTCATCCATTCTGAAAATTATTGTCGACTAAAAGGAACAGACAACACTACTCCTTCTCCCCCCCGACCTTAACTGTCTTCGTCCCTTCAGTGAATTGGCAAATATAAAACAAACTCAATACAAAACCTCTCCCCTCCAACTATATGCCCTGATATCAATATCCAAACTTTGAAGTGTATAGATAATATTGAAGACACCATTTGAAATTCCATCCTTTATCTATTAAAAAAAAATAATGCGGTCACCCTACCATTTCAACCGAATAATGTATCACTCGATAAAATATTTTGGTCACCCTATTCCTGTTACCGCTCGTAAGCAGTAAATCATCTCAATCTAAGTGGTATCCATGCGTGTCGACCCAACGTACAAATCCCGCGCGTATGTTTCATATATAAACAAAGAATGCAACGCTGGTAGGTATTCTTACATATAACACAACTCGTAAAAATGAAGCCATTATATAAATAAACATTTTAAATCACTACTCTGAACTAAATAATCTGAATCTTTGTTCTTTTTTTTTTTCTTTTTACCGACGATCTAATACTGTACAGTAAAGTAGAAGTTATCACAGATTGTAATCTACTGCAGAAAGATACACATAATTAGTGTAAACTAAATGACCCTTATTTTAACGACAGCAAGTGTCAATATTTTCCCTTCACAAATAATAAATCTAAAATATCTTTCCAATACAACATAAACAATTATTATTTAGCAAGATGTGATACTGTGAGAGATTTAGTCGTCCTATTCGATATTAAACTTAAATATGACACGCATATAGATGAAATAAATAATAAAAAAAAAAATGTTCAAACCACAAGGATTTATATGCAGGCAAACAAAAGACCTTTTGGACCAAACAGTAGCATCGAATTTATACAAAAGTCTCATAGTTCCTGCTCTAGAATATAATTCGGTCTTTTTGTCACCGAATTTCGAAGTGTGAGAATTGAGAGAATAAAAAAAATCTTCAGGATTCTGGCTTATCGCTCAAAGAAATCACATCTATATACATACGAGAATAATGAACTTTTATAAAATCCCTGAAGGAAAGAAGAAGAACGGCTGACTCCCATGCTATGTCAACAATCGCAGACAAGTTGCCCCCAATATACCGCGTCCACCGAATTTTGATAGAAAAGAAAAAAAATTCATACAAGATCTCGGGACCCCTTATCTTAAGTCATACAAAACCAATATAGGCTATTTCTCCCCCCTCCCCAGAATCACTCGCGATTCCAAAATCATATCGTTGACCAGACATCTTGTAGATATTTTCCCAAAATTAAACGAATCTGAAAATGTATTTTCTTGCCCTGACTTGGGGAGATTGTACAATCTACCTTTTTTTTTCTTTTGCAAACAAGCGAATGACCAGTAGATCATTCTCGAATGCTTTAATTTAATTTTTGCAATTTACAATTTGAAATTTTATACACAGCGATGCAATACTTTATTAAGATTAATCGTGTAAAACAATTGTAGGTTAAGCCTGTTTATTTTACCTAAATAAATAAACTATTCAAAAAAATACCTAACCAATGGAGGAATAACGAAACATAACGATCCCCTCGTCCAAACAAACAAATTAATGTTTACGATAATGAAAAGAATTTATGCCACATTGAGAAAAAAAACAACAATTTTCAAAATTTTTTTTTTTTTTCGGAAAATATTTACCTAAACGACCTCAAATTTCTGAAACCATAATTATCATATAAATTTGATCAACTTTACATGTTACATAGAACTCAATAAATATGTCCAATGTATGGAATGCCTATCTAATTTAATATTTTTCATAATTTTCTAACAAAACTGACTAACTCTATTAAATGTCATCTAAATAAATTATTATCCTTTTTAATATAAATTAGTATACCCAAATATCAATAGTATTATGACCAGTGGATCAACAAAAAATTAGGAAAAGAAATCGAAGAGGGTTGCAAACACTCAATAAAATATTTGACGACCCAACTATAGTCAATTTTAATACCTCACATACTCCAAGCGCCCCATCTTCAAAGATTATCTCTAATCGGATGAAAGAAAAGATAAATAGAAAGAAAGCAATCATTGCTATATTTCCTCCCCTACAATGTAAGTGTATTTATCATTAATGCGCATTTGAAAATGTTAAATAAATCCTTTATATCGACTCCAAATTCCAATGATTGGTTAACAAAACTATTGATCGAAAAAAATATTTCGCCAATATTCAAGTTATTTGCACTAGAAAGCGTCAAAAGAAGAAAAGGTGAGATAAGAGTGCAAAAAAATTAATAGTTTAACAGCCAACTAAATGAATCAATAAATAATCAAACGATGAATTTAGCAAAACTAATTTATAACAATATCACGCCAAATTGTATTATTATTACTCAATTATCGTAATTCTGAAACACTGTCAATCGTTATACCAAAAAAAAAATAAAAAAAAAATTGTATTAGAAATACAATGTCTACATATAAGTAACATCAATTTCTTCTTTTTCCCGATGAACTAAATAAAATGAACCCATGATACCATACAACAGTTCCGAATGTTTGTATTTGAATAAGCCCATTTTAAGTACCATTTAAAACAAATATACCTAATCTATTCAAAGTTAAAGACAAAGTATGTACTCCTTTTCTTTCATAATAATATTTTTCTATGCGTGTTGAGCCATAAATCAATGCACTCCCACAAACGACGAATTTCAGTTTGTAATATATAACAAGTCCATGCATTGTTTATATCTTTAGTCACAACAGAAACATTGGTACTCATAAAACTTAAAACATTGATTCATTAAATGCATATGTTATGCGTTTCTTAATGGTAAACGATAAAAAAAACATATATGTATATTATTCTCCTAGACATAAAAGAAAACAATATCCCCTTTCAAAAAAAATTAACCATATCGGGTCTGTAGGTAATTAATAATATTATTTATTACCAAATGCATTACATGTACAATAAACCCTATTCATAATGATTTTAAATACCTTCTTGTTCTAAGTTCATTGCCCCAACATAAAATATTGTTTATTTAAACTGACAAATAAAAATGCAGTTATCAACAATACAATATATCCCCTTTGAAACATGGTTTCAACGAAGTACATCTTTAAACATTGGACGACATTAAAAGAAACAAACACTTCAATAAGCACCTTTTATTTGTTTATTCATTTTTCTCCTTAGGCAACCAATATATAAGTATATCATACCATTCCCGTTTATTTTATGATCTCACTAAAGACATTAGGCACCAAAATATACTCTGATAAAATATTTCGTCTATGATTTCTTTGTTCCTCCTCGATAGCAACCCCAACATTTTAAAACATTAGATATTATGTGCGTCTAAACAAGAAATTCAAGTTGGACGACGTCGTTAAAAATGCAGCTCTTACCATAACAAAATATTTTTAAAAGACCCCAAATTAAACACCCAAATACCTATCGTAATGGTGTAATTAAAAAAAATAAAAAAAAATGTATTTATAAGTTAGGCAAATACAATTCATTATAAGACACGTGTCAAATCATTTTTTTTTTCCAACAAAACCGAAAATTAATTCTACTCTAATACTTTTATCATCAATTTAATTGAACTACTTATACAATTAACAGTCCAACTAGGGATTATTCCTGATAGTTAATATAAGTTTTTCTATATCATAAAATCTCAAAACCAATTTATACAAAATTAAGCTTCAATTTTACCAGTAAATCTCCAAAACATCAATGAGATGTCTTGGAAGAAATTATCTTTTCACGTTATGACTCTGATCACTATTCTAAATTCGTTATTCTTAGTATGGTAAAATTTATAACACAAATTTAGGTACCAATATTAATATCAAGATAAATCAAACATATTATTTATGATAAATTATTTCCTAATTTTCATCAATGTACATGATTAAATAATTATATTTATCTCTCCCCACAATCGTAATTGTGCGAGACAAACAAACAAAGCCCCACACATTTCATTTGGTATAGAGAACCGAACTCCACACTTTTCTATCAGGCATATCAGACAACTTTAGTTCAATAAATAATGACATTATTATAGTCTCCGTTACGTATTCATTTTATTTATCTATCCATTAATTAGCCTGTTCAATTATCTATTAAGTGTTTAAAATTAATAAGATTACCGCTCCTAACACTGTTCATTATTAAATAATTTCAATTTTATATTAAACTATAGATAATATTTTACTCAATAAAATAACCAAAATCTAACATACAGTGGACACTACTAATCCTATACAAAATCTAACATACAGTGGACACTACTAATCCTATACAAAATCTAACATACAGTGGACACTACTAATCCTATACAAAATCTAACATACAGTGGACACTACTAATCCTATACAAAATTTATTTATGTATCTATAATTTCGACTTTCGCATATATATTGGCGAGTCGGTTTCAAACAATTTATACCAATTTATATTTATTGATGTACCCTTTCAGCGTAAATATTATAATTTGAAATTATGCTTGTCTATAATTGGATCATTTAAATTGTAATCTCCATTGCAACATGCATGTACAAAGCTGTTGACAACAAATAAATAAACAAACAAAACAAAAAAAAAAAAATATATATATACTTTCGAATAGCCAATTTCTCTTTTCTGTTCCCAACTACTATATATAGATTATAATTTTCCTAGATTAACAATTGTACAATCCCTCAAATAAATAATTATTTAATTTACATATCATTTATAGATAGAGACACGAGCAAATAAACGATTCTCTACCTTTTTCTACACTTATGCCAAAACAATTCTCCCCCCAGAGACTTCAGCTATCTATCAAATTCTGATAACTTCATATTATTGCGAACTAGGCAAAGAGGATAGAACACCACACTTTTCCCTATACGAGAAATTTATGATTCCGCCGTGATGGTATGAATTAAACGAATGATTAGAGAATACCACACATTTCCCTATACGAGATTTATGATCATGCCGTGATAGTATGACTGAAATGAATGATTTCGTACCCTCAAAAGGTAGGCAAAGAGGAGAGAACACCACACTTTTCCCTATACGAGATTTACGATCCTGCCGTGATGGTATGAATGAAATGAATGATTTCGTACCTTCACGAGGTAGGCAAAGAGGATAGAACACCACACTTTCTCCTAGACGAGAATTTAATGATTCCACCGTGATGGTATGAATGAAACGAATGATTTCGTACCTTCACGAGGCAAGCAAAGAGGAGAGAACACCACACTTTTCCCTATACGAGATTTATGATCCTACCATGATAGTATGACTGAAATGAATGATTTCGTACCTTCACGACGTAGGCAAATAGGAGAGAACACCACACTTTTCCCTATACGAGATTTACGATCCTGCCGTGATGGTATGAATGAAATGAATGATTTCGCATCTTCACGAGGTAGGCAAAGTGGACACAATACCACACTTTTCTATTTTTTTCTCTATACAAGATTCGTGATTCTGTTGTGGTGGCATGAATGAAACGAACGATTCCGTCCCCTCACAAAGTAGGCAAAGAGGAGAGAACACCACATTTTTCCCTATTTTTTTCTATACAAGATTCGTGATTCTGCTGTGATGGCATGAATGAAACGAACGATTCCGTCCCTTCGCGAGGTAGGCAAAGAGGACACAACACCACATTTTCTCTAGACAACTAATTCTAATGCTTCCGTAGCAATCCCAGTCAATATTTAAAATGATAAATATTGATATATCCTTTGTCACGAGCACCATTCTGTGATAGAATCCACCCTAACCTAAACTAAATATCGTCCTTAAACTATTTTTCTGTGGATCCATAACCTCCTAAACTAGCTAGCTAAACTACCTATTAAAAATCTAACGTCTATTTCCTAGTTCTATAGCTAATTTCCCTAACTAGTTTATTCTCTACCTGCAAAGTAAAATCGAGAATTTGTTACATCCATTTGATTATTCATTACTGGATAATTCTATAATGAAAGAAAATCGTATTCTTCTATCTTATTTCGCTAATTTTATATGTTTTTAACGGATTTTGGCCAATGATCGTCTAGTGATTATTATTATTATTTACGTTAAAAAGGACCCTTTACGTTGTGTTTTATTTACGAGTTATTAACAGACGAATATTTATAATAAAATTTATAAATATTATATTAATAATTAATAAATTAATAGACTCCATGACCGTTGAAAGGTAGTTAATCTTTACATACAAAGTTATAACTACAGAATTATTAAATTCGTATAAAGTAATGATAAAACTTCGATTCAAAACCTAAATTATGTAACTTAATAGTTACTCAATTTGATCGATATATGTATATTAATATACCTACAGACTTAATAAATTTTACTTTATAATAAAATGAATCTTTAACAAATCCATTTTCTTATTCTTCTATATACAAGACACAATGTGTCCGTATACCTACAGAGTTATTGAATTATGTATTCGATAAATTATTCATAAACATGACAATTGAAAATTATTTCAGTTTAGAAAACAAAATATACACGGTTTCAGTAAATTTCGGAGTACACATTTTATCAATAATTATGTATTTCACCCATGAGGTTAGTTATGAAAAAAAAACAAGAAATATTCTTCTTACCTTTTATCCAATCTAAAAAAACAAAACATATTGAAGAAAACAAAGAACAATAAATAACATTGCACAACAAATAATACTTCAGGTTCACATGGGTGAAATTTCAAAACGATCGGTACATATCTAAGAAAATATAGTTATTTAGTCTCTTTCAAAGATTAGTGTTAGTTCATAGAGACAGTATTATAAGTGGACCAAGATGAGAATTTTTTTTCATTATTAAATCAATGATATTAAAGATTTAGCAATACCGCTGATTTGAACACAATGTATATATATTATATATTTTTCTATTTGTACAAATTTATTTCACGCAAATTTTCATGCTTCATGCAATTAGAAAGGCCCCAGTACACGCCTTTCAACGTCTCAAAACACCGACAATTACTATTTTTGAGTCCGAGTGCACTAACTACTTTTTATACTTATAAACTAAATAAATCATGCGCTACTATATATATTTATATATCTGCCACATATCTCTTAATTAAGTTGAGGACTTCCCAACCACTGGGATGTCGGTAACTCCTTAATTCTAGTGTCCATCTATTCATTTATCTATCTAAATGACAAATAAACAAATAAATAAACTATATAGAGATAATTCGAAGAATGGAGCCATTGGTCAGATGGCGATGTCTTTGGGACATCAGAGGGTTTTTGGATTTGGTAAAAATTAGGTTAGTATTATATTTTGTTAATGAGACGTTTAATCCCGAAACTCAGAAACCAAACGTCAGGTAATTTGGATTTAGAAATATAAATATATTCTAATAGGAAAGGACATGCCTCGTGCAGAATATTGGAAAAGGAATAATTGAATTGATTAGTATTATAAATAAATAATTTCTTGAAAAATATGTAAAATAATGTAACATGCAATTTTGTATTCAATATTAGGATCAACAATATTTCAAAATAAAAATTAGAAAATAAACAATAATTTTATAAACAACATTTCAAATCTTAGTCCAGCTCTATAAAGAATAAAGGTGTCAATAAAATATATATAAAAAAAACTTATCAAGCTCCTTGCGTCTCTCAGGAAGAATGGCGCCTTCCAAATTTATTTTAAGAATTATTTTTAACGAAGCGGTTTTATTATATTTTTAGTAAACAAAATAACTAAATATATTTAATATTTAAATGGTCCCTCTTCTCCAACAGCACTTCACTTATATAAAAACTATTTAATTATTATTAATTAAAATTATAGATTATTATTTTATACTTAATTACTGGTTTTTTCTAAACAAAGGAATATCAAATGTGTTGAACTTTGAACCTCGTCGCGCGCGTTTTTAAAAGTATAGTTCAACCAGCTTCCCCAGTAATTGATCTATTTCACTCCCATTTTAAAGACTGACCATCTTTCTTCGCGACTAAAACCCGATTATTTTGAAATCAACACCACCCGATTCTCATAGTTCATTCTCCCTCTCCCCCCCAGTACCCCAGCAATAAAATATATACATCTACTTATATATATACGGATATGTTGAACGCTATGCTTCATCACACATCTCAAAACAGCCATTATATACCTCTAATAGAAAATACACAATCAGTTGAATATTTTGAAGAAAAATGAGATTCATCACAGTAGGTATTAGATAGCTATCACCGTTTTGTATTTTAAATATTAGGTTATTAAGATGATTTATTGAGCATAATTATCATAGATTTTATTACATAAAGATAATTACGTACCACCTCTTTTTGCGATAGCTTACAAAGCGCCTACCAACTTTGTATTTTCATATTCTGAAAATACATAATTAAATTAAAGACATATTTTAAAAACTAGTTGCATGTAACACATGAAATCCAACTGTTGATGGCGATTGTATGTAAGTTGAAGAATACGTACCACATACGTACGTACCTAAACCCTTAAATCCAAATTATTGAGTATTTTAAGATATTCTGTTTTCTTTACAAAACATGGAGGTATGTAAGTCAAGATAGGATTATATGGAGGACAGTCCTTTTTCCCTACCCAGAATATGAAAACAGCATGATGGTATGTGCGTATGTTTGGAGATTAAGTATCAAACTATCGAGTCCCCGTAGATATTGTGCAGGTAGTGTATATACTGCCTTACAAATTGTATGAAACAATGTCGTCACTAAATTCATTAAAAAAAATTGGTAGGTACAAAAAGTTTGAGATATACTAGGTACTATAATGCTGATATTTTGGAAAAAAATTAAATTTTCTAGTTGGGGTATTTTTCTATATTTTTAAAAACTTTGGTAATATTGGCAGTTAAATACACAAATTTATCATAACAAAATATATTTCTTAATAAAAAATGTTTAAAAAACTGGAATTTTTAAAAAAAAATTGAGATTTTTTTTATATATTAATACCAAAATTTTCATGATTCTAGCTTATATGGTTTTTGAGATATATGGAAAAATAAAGTAAAATTCAAAAGTTTATAACCCCTGTACATTTTCAAAATATTCTGAAATTATAGGCTCGGTGCATTGAGCGGATCAAAAGTTATAAGGGGACACACACAGGCACACTTAATGTTCTACTCCGAATTCAAAGTAAATCCATATAGGTACTTATATAAAATATATGCTGCGACGCCTCTAAGTTGGTGATTTTTGACTTCAAAGCTGGAAAAACCGTGATTAATATAGACCATGCATACAAATCTCGCGTATCTTGGCTTGATACTTCGATATGTTAAGAGAATTAACTTCTTGAACAAATCGACAGTTGGATAATTATTAGGTAGGTATTATATTTACAATAAAAAATAATTTAAGCCATTATTTCGTTAATTTTACTATTATTTTTATATAATGAATATGCCCTTGCAAGAAGTACATATGCAGCCTCATACATTCCCTTAATTAGGCATATGCTTGTGCAATAGGTAAACGAAATCGGTCGTGGTAGGATCAGAATTTTGATTGCTGGTAAGTATGCATATCTCTAAACATGACATGGAAAAATAAAAACATAATTATTAATATTTTTTTTGGGTCGTAGAATCAAATAAAAGAGTGACACATTGAAATTAAAAAAAAACTTCGAAATAAGAAGCACTCTTACATAACATATGTAGGTTTTTACTTAGGTACTTTTTTAATTTAAAATCAGTAAACGATAGTTATATTTTACGAGACCGCAAGAATCTTGTATTAAGTTTTGTAAAGCCTGGTCATATAATAAATGCCAGGTCTTGGTCTACCAGCGCCACATGCGATCATGGTTTTGGTTTTGGACTTGCAAGTCTCGTAAGATCAAGACTGCAAGACTTGGAAGACATTTGCTCATTACTAATAAGTTACCTGTAGGTACCTAATTGTCGACGTTTGTATATTCCAACTGTCGATTCGTTCATGAGAATTCAATTCTCTTAATGAATCGACATTATTAAGCCAAGATGCGTGTACGAAGGAAAATTTTGTATGGTGTAGTGGACTTTTTGCATGCTAATAACAACAAGAGGCCTCGCAGCATATATGTTCCGATACATGGATTTACTCAGAATTCGGAGTAGAACATTTTATGTGAGTTTTGTGTGTGTGTCTGTGTGTGTGTGTGTGTGTGTGTGTGTGTGTGTGTGTGTGTGTGTGTGTGGTGTGTGTGGGTGTGTACGTGTGTCCGTCCCCCCCCTTATAACTTTTGATCCGCTCAATTTACTGAGCCCAAATTTTCAGAATATATAAATAGTTATAGGCCTACAAAACTTTTATACTCATAATTGTGAATTTTTGTTTCAGTCAGGGGTTATCAACTTTTGAAATTTTGGTTTATTTTTCCATATATCTCAGAAACCATAAAAGCTAGTACGCTGAAAATTGGTATAAATATAGACAAATACAAAATCTCAAATTAATTTTTTTTTTAAAATTCCAGGGTTTCTCAAACATTTTTTATTAAGAAAAATATTTTTTTTATGATAAATTTATGAGTTTAACTGCCTATATTTCCAAACTTTTAAAAAATATCGAAAAAAGCCGAAACACCCCGACTAGATAATTTAATTTTCTAGTAAAAATATTAACATTGTACTTGTACATCTCAAATTTTTTTTAACAATTTTTATAAAAATTGAATTTAGTGACGACATCGCTTCATACAATTTATATGGCAGTCGCCTATACACAATATGTAAGAAGACTTAATAGTTTGATAGGATCTTAATATCCAAACATACATACAGAACCATCATGCTCTTTTCATATTCCGGGAAGGAAAAGAGGACTGACCTCCATACTGTCCTATCTTGACATACATACCAACATGTGTTAAAATTTTCAATAATTTGGATTTATGGGTTTATAGTTTGATTTTTATTCTTCAATTAGGTATACATACTATTGCTATCGACAGTTGGATCTCATGTGTTACATGCAACTAGTTATAGATAAAAATATCGGAAACTCTACAGGCAAGTAAATACATTTCAAATGTAGACTCAAATACTATTAACTAATTTGATAGTTAAAAAATATTGTAGATACATCATACTCGCGATGGAAAGAATTCTCAATACATTTGTAGATATAAAACATACCTACACAATAATTATGTACCTATGTAGGTAGGTACTTACATAGGTATATGACAGATTATTTCTGCTCTAAACGAAAATTGTGTATCTGCTTGCATACTTATAAAACATAATTTGTAACAGGAACAATTATTGCAAGCATATATACGTGTGTCTTTATTTTTGATATGGCTTAAGGCTACAGACGAAAATTTGCCTACCTACCATAATAGATTTCTCATAGTCAAGAGTAGCAGCAATGGATAATATTAAAAGAAGGAGGATTATCTGGAAATGCCCATAAATTATAGGCTTGAAATGTAACCGATAGAGTATGCATAAAAAGTAAAACAAAAAAAACATAGGAATGTTTTGATAGAAACTGAAATATCTAATTTGGGGTTCGGGAGCCCTCAGGGTAATATTGGTGGCAGCCGAAACAAAATATCGATAGATTTTTGTAATGGGTAGGTGCCTACCTGTCACAGAGGCGGTTCACTGTGTCTAGGAATATAAACATTCAATTTTGACATTATAATTATTTTAGTAAATCTATTCTTCTTCTTCTTCTTCTTGTTCGTTTTCTTCATTACTAATGGTCGTGTCCAACTTGGTGAGACACGACAGACAGTGCGGCTCCAAGGTATTTGGGATAAGTACATGGGTTCAGGTTTTTTTCCCCAGTTTATGGAGGGCGTTCTTTTGGCATCTCTGTTTCTTAAGCGGAAGAAAGACACTCGAGTTTTTGTGAGGTTAGGTTGTTGTTAGTTCTATTTATAGCATTAAGATATCGAATCAAAGCCATAGGTCAAAGTATCTTCCGCTTCTTCAAAGGTTTGTGGTTCGGTGATTAGTGCCAGGTCGTCTGCGTAAATTAAGGATTTTGTTCCAGTTGGAAGTGGTTGGTCGTTTGTGTAGATGTTGAACAAAATTGGTCTCAAGACGCTCCCTTGTAGAAGTACGTTTCTCTGGTAAAAATGCACTGTACCTAGATTTTTTTTATTTATCTCCTTATTTTTTATTTTAAATATATTTTTACAATTGAACTTATTCTTACAAGAAAATGTTCCTATGTTGAACCAATCTAATTCTTATGACAAAATATCTTATATAATATCTTCATCTTCATTCATCAACTTAACTTATTCGATATAGAATTGTATTTAAAACATTTTTTTTAGTAAAATCATATATATTTTTAGTATAGTTATAATAATATACGATAAAATACAATATCACTTTAATAAAATAAATATGTCGGCCTTCGTAGCTCAGTTGGTTTTGGTTAGGTATCTGACTGCTGATCCAAAGGTTCCGGGCTCTATTCCTGGTGGAGACACAGTTTTTAATTGTGTTTTCAGTCTGGATCTGTGAGACGATAAATATCGTAAGTCTCCAGAATGTGGCAACTTGTTATTGGGTGCGTGTTAAATTAATATTTGACATAGTGGTTACCCGAGAAGCAATATAAAAAAAATAATAATAATAATTTTTGGCGTAGGTGCTTTAAATTTATCTTTTCACTCAATAATTATATGAAGAAATTAACTAGACACGGCCCTGATCGATACATGCTTTGCATTCCTGCGTCAACATATTAATGGTTGTAATTTCTCAAAAAATATTTTCAAGGAGCTTTTTTTCTAGAAGCAGGTGGTAGGTATGTATAAACACCTACTTTACTGTTCACTACCATAGGTACTAAGCTACAATCAAATATCTATATAATGTTTCCTTCTCGTCTTCAAGATTAATAAAAACCAATCATTTTGATATTTAAATCATCAGCGACAAAGAAGTCTAGAAATGTCTGACTTAAAAAAACCCTACCCTTTTTAACATATACATTCCCTATATTAAGCAAAAATGCTTGAGTTATAGATGAACAAAATCGATTAAGGTAAGATTCTAAGTAGCGACCACTGGAATACTAATCCAGTTCGCTAGCCACTCTGCCACTAACCCATCTTAATTCGAATACGATTATATTTTTTACATAAAGTGGCTTTATTAAAAAAAATGTATTTTTTAAATAATTCAATTTTAAGCATTCTACCCATATTTTGTTTCTTATTTAAATACTTTATCTATTTTATTTACTTACAAACATGTGCACACAGGAAAGTTCACTGCCATAAGATAGTTTCTTCAAACCAATCCAATATATTTTTATTTTATTTTATTTATTTTTATTCTTTACACTTGTCTTTTAATTTTTATGTGCGACCGACACCCGCTTCACTGGGAACATACCCGTGTCGGAGCGAGTATCAAAATGACATTAATTGTGTAGAAGCATATCATACTGGCTTAAGTCACATGCAAGTAACTTTTGGCAAAATGCGAAAATAGTTTATTTCTTCAAAAAATTAACTTATCCGTGATATTGACATTCCTTGGAAGCTATTTTATAATATGTATGTAAACAAAACTGAAAAAAACAATCGGTCCAGTATTAAAAAATGATAAAATTATGTTTTATAAAATGGACTTAGGTGATAATGATAAGAATGTAATGGATTTAGGTGTGTTTGAAATAACCAATATGGACTTACGCAGTTTTGAAAATAACTGAGTGCGTGAAATGGCCGCCATGACAGCTTCAAACTAACGCAGGATTGGTCGAATGTGACTTAGGCGAATTTGATATCAAACATCACTGTGACTTGTGAGAGTTTGAAAAAAAATCGATATTTTGATACTTATTTTATACCATAAACTCTGTACATAGGCAAGTTTGATCTCAATCACAGTAAAGTTTTAGTGATAGTAAACATGTTGATCACATAAAGTAAAAAAATGTCAATATTGGACTTAGGTGAATTTGATATGCATCGTCACAATTAGATTGTCACATCACATTTGTACCTTAAAAATAACTCATACAATTCCTAATAAATTTCAAGTTGCAAGTTATCATCAGCAATAATACAAAAACACAACAATTGTCACTACGTTCACATTCTCGAATAAATTCGATAGAAAAGTTTTTTTCAAAAACATAAAATGTTTTTCCATTTTAAAAACACAAAAATATAAACAATACACATACATAATACACATATGTGAAGCAGGAAAATCAATTCAATATAATTTTAAAAAATAAAAAAGGTCTGCTATCTATCGAAAATTACTGAAATTAAATACCAGATTCAATTGCAACAAGCTGCTGATGTAAATGGTAGCGAAATAAATAGGGGTTGGTTACAACCACACCCTAGCTACACTGTAATGAAGCTCTTTTAAAAATGTATACAATAACAACGGTAAACAGAAATTCTCATACAAGTTGGTTCTGAACATTGATGTTAGTAAAAGCTGCGGCATTTAATTACAATAAACTCAAATGTATTTAATCTAAAATTATTTACACTACTAATGATAATTAAACATTATCAAATAAAGTATATAATTAGGTATGAATATTCAGATTTTTTCCTGGTTTAGGAATGGTCTTTTTATATATTTCTTGTTTTTAACTTAATTCAATGTTTCCCCGTATAGAAGACAACTGACGCACAGAAACGAATAGTTATTATTAATTAATATTAGTCCTCATTTTAGTTTTGGTTCAATAAGACAAATTTACATTCGATTCCCGGTGGAGACACAGTTTTTAATTGTGTTTTCTGTCTGGATTTGTGAGACGATTGGTATCCTAAGTCTCCAGAATATGGCAACTTGTTATTGGGTGCGTGTTAAATTTATATTCGACGTAGTACCTGTTAGTTGCCCCAGAAGTAGTATAAAAGAATCAAAGAGAAGTTTTTTACTTTACATAAATTTTCATAGGATATTTCATCTTATTTTTAATGAAAACTTTTCTTCAATCGAAAATTTATATATAAAGGGCCTTATTTACTATTTGAAATACGAGTTTAATCCGATGCTAAGTCAGTTTAGGCCATACAAAAAACTAGGTAAGTATCTGCTTAAACACAAATTGCAAATAGTACACAAAGAGTACCTACCATCAAATGATATACAATTAAATTATCAAGTGTAATGTTTGACTTGCAGATCAAAATGAAATCAAATATAATAAAGTTTGATCAATAGTTGAAGAAATTGCCATACGGCAATAAACTCGCCACTTGCGCAGGGTGCAAGGAAGTGTTTATTATTTTTTTATATCAATACAAATTTGATTCGAGCTATACAGGTTGCATGAATACAGGCGTATTTGTAAAAAAAAAAATGTTTAATTTCGTATTATTTTAATCTCGATAATTATATGGTTAATTATTTATTCTAAGGTAAATAAATGTTTGATTTCTTTTCGAGCCCATTGGTTTAGTTAATAACGCATAAAATCCAGAGGTATTTTTCATACAGTTAATGCAAAATGATAATATTTTATCGTCGTCATAGGAATATCTATGTATCTATAATAGATAGGTACCCTTGAAAACGTTTAAATGTCTTCAATTTATTTTGTTAATTTATATAAAAATAATTGATATGATACTATTTAAATATATTTGTACCGCTACCTAGCGAATATAGTTGCAATTTATTTCATGTGATATATAATTTACTGTATGCAACATAAGCATATAAGCAAGGGGTGACAATTTTGTATCTAATGCCATCTAGGGGTTGTTCGCTGACCGACAAACTCACTCAGTTGGTACAGGAACCTGTAATATTTTGAATAAAGAAAGAGGGTGATAAAGGAAAATACATTTCAGTGGTTTGAAGCCAATACTTATATTTAAGTTTTTAAGAAATATATTTTTTAGCATAATATGACGTTTACTGCATTTCATGTTGTAAATATATAAATATGGTATTCAGCAAACAAATTTGAGTTTCAAAATAATTTAATATTAACCCTAAACAATGTTCAAAACGACTGTAGTGTTTGGATCTATAAACAATTATGAAGATATCCGTAGGTAGGTATATATGTTAAATTATAATTATTTATGGAAGGGTTTCGAAGAGATTCGATATTGAATAAAATTCGATGCATTTCAAATAGGTAAATCTTTCGATTAGAAAGATTTCAATCGCATTCATCCTACTTCGAATGATTGCGAACGCATTATTAGTGGGCACAATATTTATATTAGGTATGCTAATGTAGGAGTTTAAGCAAACCGTTATACGTAAACGCATAATGAAAATGTACCTACCTACATAAATCATTCCTTAAGTAATTTAAAGAGACTTTTATTCCATAACTGTTGAGGAATATTTGATCAAAAAAGACGCTTGATATTCAAAAGTTTTATTGTAGGTACCTACTTAGGTTTTAGTTTTTCAAACATTTTGACGGATTGATCATTTGTTCAATCCGTCATCATGCGCTTGTTCCGTCATATTAAGAGTAGAGGAATTAAAAAAAAACGAAGTGGAGATTAGTATTTGAAAAAAGAAATAGGTATATTAAAAAATATATATACCTACTGTTCATACATGAGTAGTAATAAAAGGATGTTCATGTAAAGAAACAGTAATTTTATACTGAAAATGTTTTGTGTTGGTAGGAACTTATAATAATAATACAAAAATAAAACGAGTGGGTTGTGCCCAACATTAAACTCTCCACACCATAGTAAGCGTTTATTTTTTCTTCTTCAAATATTGACAATCTCAATATGGTAAAATATGCTTTATATTTTATATAATATAATATAATTTGGATGATTTATATAGCGCCGTTTTCGTGAATATCTCACCTCAAGAGCGCTGTAATGGGCGTTATATGAAATATTTTATTCATTCTAAATTTTACTACCAGGAATATAAATTTTCTAACGATACAACAAACTATTAAGGCAGTATGGTGAAGAATGCTTATGTTGTATGAAATATTTTAATAAGAGCAGATAAATTTTGTTTTAAAGAGCGGTAGAGCATTTTGAAAATTATAACACGTGATATCATATGAAGTAATTTTATGTTATCCATGAAAAGCTAATCAGTTCTATGTTCAAGCTCTTTACATTATAACATGAAATCAAATTACTGAACTTTTTCATACATAAGAAATTTATCTTACTATATACATTTTAATTCATTCTAAATTTTACTTCCAGGAATATAAATTTTCTAACGATAGTATATTTTTATGTTAAGATATATATTTTTATGTTAAGATTTGCAAACTGAAAGCGCCCTTGAGGTGACCACGGTTGTCACTAAACGGCGCTTTATAAATTGTCATTATTATTATTATTATTAATGCAGTATGGTGAAGAATGCTTATGTTGTATGAAATATTTTTATAAAAGCAGATAAATTTTGTTTTAAAGAGCGTTAGAGCATTTTGACAATTTTGACACGTAATATCATATGAAGAAATTTTATGATATCTATGAAAAGCTAATAAGTTCTAAGTTCAAGTTACTAATATTCTTATATCAATATGAAATCAAAGAACTGAACATTGCCAAACATAAAAAAAATTCTCTTGTTACATATAAGTTTCATACAAAAATCCATTAAATAAAATATAATTTTTGAAACCCTTAAATATTTTTCTTTTAACATTGACCAACTTTGAATATAATTTTATGAAGATTCTTGGTGATGTATTAATAGTTGAAACCAGATTAAAATATCTCTAATTTACAGGTCGTGAGAGCATTTTTTCAGTTTGAATAGATGAAATCATAAAGAAACATTGAGAAAAAATGAACCGTTGTCTATGGAAAACTAATCAGCTCTAAGTTTATGGACTTACCACATATGATATCAATATGAAGTCAATCGGACTTATAGTTTGGGCTGCAGAGAGGACACAAAAAAACAACGTAAATGATGAATTCATAGAGAAGAAATCAAAAGTTGTCTATGGAAAACTAATCAGCTCTAGGTCTTTGCACTTTACACATATGATGTTAATATGAAGTCAATCGGACTTATAGTTTGGGCTGTAGAGAGGACACAAAAAAGATAAATGCTACGGCGTACGGCGTATACGCAATACAGACAAACACATCACGACGAAACTCATAGTGTGCATTCTCTACATGATACCCATTGTAAAATTGATGTAAAAAAATACGCTTAAATTTTGCGAAATCATGACTCTCCCCTATTCCATAGTGTGGAGAGTAAAAATATTATTGAATGGAACCTACCCATACTCGAAATATAATTTTGCGTATTGAACATAAGTGAAATTGAGACTTTTTCTTAGATTTAAATGGGATAGTAGGTACCTATCTATGTGTAAAGTTTAAAAAAACTCATAATCTAATATAAACCACTTTTGATTTTGAGTAAATACCAGGGATTCAATGTGAAATGTAGATTAGGTACTTAGTATAGAAAACCTACTAGCACTGTTTAATGATTCGTCGGACCATTCATAGATGGCAGTAACGGTTTCGCCGGGGAACTTTATAAAATATTAACAAATATTAGTAGGTCTGGGTTTGGGTTGTCTATTTACTCTAAACTAATTAGTATTGAGACATTATCTATTATTTGTCCAAACAAATAGTTTATTTTTATCTCATTGGATTCTTTCTAGATTCAAAGAAGCAAAGGAAATACCTAGTCTAAAATAATTAAAAATTATTTCGTCGATGTCCCAATGAAATAAATGATTCGATACGTGGCTCCTAGTAGATCAGGCTTATTTCGAGAGTAGTGGATTATCCATCTTCAGTTTTTTTTGAGAACCTAAAAGTCCTGAGGAACCTAGCTAAATAAGATTTATATCTAATATTTTAAAGACAAAAGTTCATTCTGTTTAAGTAGATCCAATTAAATCTTATTTAGCTTTTTTGAAATGTTGGTAGACATCAATCTTTGATGTTACATAAATATTTGGAGATGAAAATTGGCGGATTTTCTGTAAGAATGTTGAGAAGACTGTTAATACGTAGTCGTAATAATAAGAAATATTTGAGATATTTCGAAATTGCTTAATAAATTCCATTAGCAATGTTCTAACTCTACAGTTATTTCAGCAGGTAGGTACCTACATACTTAGGTACCTACACATGTCGTGTATCGCGCGGGAAAAAATTGAAAAAAAAAATTTCATTAATAGAATCCCGTTTGAAAAATCAAGAATAAATAATCGAGAATTTTAAGCGTCCATCTGATAAATATTTTTTCTGAGTGAAGCTGGTTTCTTGATCACTAAAGGCGCTTGAGAAGCGTTCATTACAACAATCTTCCTTCACAATTCTCTTTTTTTTATAGTTATAAAATGTACCTATAAGTAAGGTACCTACTTACATCTATTTCAACCGTTTTAATTTGAAATAAAAAAAACTCAAACCATCTACCTATTGGGAAACATTGTAGGCACATGCATAAATATTACGCTTCAACGAGAATATTAGGTACCTATCTTCATGAAAGGGTTAGAATTGTTTTTTACTTTTTGCTTTTATGTACCTACCTACTTACTCAATTATTAAACCATTTGAATGGCAAAAAGATAATCGTTAGATACATAGCATATTAATTTACAAGAAACTAGGTTGTTAGGCAGCTACCTACCTATTTATCTACGGATATATGTAGGTAGGTATCTAGGTGGTGACAATACATACCTATGTACACTGGTACAGAAAAGACAAAATTTATACCTACCCTGAAAAATAATAGTAGGTACTTACCAATAAAAGTACCAACAACAATAACACAATAGTTTGTTATTATAAAAGTTATAGATGTTGACTTGAGAACTGCCGATAAGTCTAAAAATTAGATTTGGCAAGACACATAACCGGTGTTTTTTATAATAGATAATAGGTATTGTGCTTTTACAATTTTTCAATAACTAAATAAAAAAAACCTACAGTAATAACTAATATCTACTTATAATATGTAGCAACCATGAAGGTTTACCTAACCAAGTGTCTGTACCAATATTTATAATCTTACGTAGTTAGGTACCTTTTTATAGATATGTAGGTACCTATCTACCTGATGTTCCTATTTATTTTCCGTATAGAAATAGATACCATCTACCATCTAAAAATTAGACTATCCAACTTTCTCTGTTGCTCTGAAAAGAGAGAATAAGTTTTATTGATATACAAAAGACTATAAATGAGTAGGTATTACAATAAAATAAACAAATTCACAAATTATAGGTAGGTATAACTAGAAAATAAATAAAAATTTACGAGAAACGAGATTAAAAACTGTTATTTTCCTTTAGTTTGTTTTATATATGAGAAACTATATAATTGTAGTGTCAAAAAAATATTGAAACAAAAAATAATCAAATAAAATAATGGAACATATCAAAATAAGTAGGTACCTACCTACTAAGTAGGTGACGTTGACTAAGTGTAAAAATAAATCAATTAAATAAAATCATTAATTTTTACATAGGTAGGTATATATCTACCTACCTTATATTGAATATTTACCTTTTTGTATTTCAATTTTAATTTAGAAATGTAGGTACCTAGGTACCTACTTTTAATCTGCTGTAAAAAATAACACAAAAAGGATAACATTTCTAGAAAATCAACTTCTTAAATATAAAGGAGATTATCTAAGTCTTTTCCGCCTAAAATACAACTACCTATAGATTTCTCAATAAATAAGGTTTACATATCTATCTGCCTAGCGTCTAGAAATATAATAAGGTAGGTACCTATCTGTCTACCGTCTAAAGTAAGATTATTCACATTTATACCAAAATATTTACCTTTCAGATATTGTTTTTCTTATTCATTTAATTTTTAACTGGAAAGACTGGTTAGTTTTGTAATAATAATTATTCAATTTTATCTACCTAATATTTTTTTTTTGACTAGGAATTTATCTATAGGTGGGTACCTACCTATGTTGTACATATCTATATATAAATAAATATCTACCTATAAATACGTAGATATATAATATTTTAAAGAAATGTATTAAACATTAAAGACTAGGCGTATAGGGAGATGTGTAGATACCTATTTATGTATTAGTTACCTATACCTAAGTAGGTACCTAACATCTACATTAAAAATAGTATGAAAAAATAAGCGGACAAACACATTTCTTAACAAGACAGGATATTTACCATATGTAAGCAAAATATTTTCCTTAAAAAAGTGAAAAATAATACCGAAACATTCATAGTTGTATCTATGTACCTACCTATATGATAGGTACATATTTAATATAGAATTTGCTTTTTATTTACCAATTAAGACTGGCAAACACTGAGAGAAACATAAAAAATACTGATTAAAATCAGAATTCCGTTTAAGATATTAAGAATACCTATCTAAAGATTTTTCATCAAATCAATATTTCTCTAAATTTAGCTATAGGTGGATATTTTTAGTAAACTCACATATTTTTTTTAATTATTCTGAAGTTTTTGTGTTAACAGAGTGAATCCATTTTTAAATTAAAAATTCATATTAAAAAAAGTATTAGGTCATATTAAATTCATATTAAAAGTAAGTATCCTGTCCCAAGCACAAGTTTCTAACTTTATTGGGACAGTGCCTTTTGAAAAAAAAAACTGTATTAATTTAAATTTTTGTAAGTACCTACTATGTGTTTATATTATGTATACCTACTCAATAAAAAAAAGGTAATCATTTTTGTTTTATTTATTATTTTTTTTTATTATAGTTAAATAGATAATTGGTAGGTAGGTACCTACCTACCAACCGCATAAAAAGATCAATTTATCCCATTAAAAAGGTGATAATTAATTCCGTTGTTTGCTGGATTGTCTCTTTTTTTATGAAAGATTAACGTACTAAAAAAAACGATTTGAATATTTATACGCATAGTAAGTTATGAGTGTAGTAAAAAAGTACCATACATATATAACTATGAATAATGGTGGTGGTATACCTACTTACCTTAGTTAGATATCTAAATATGCCGAGACATGATAAACTCCGATCTTTTATTGTTTGTTGTTTTGGTTTGTGGGGTGAAAGGCCTCAGTAGGGGGGAGATAATAATATGTAGATTTTAGATGGGTTGGTTTGTAGATGCACGGCGCGCGCCACAGAGACATGACATGATGGTATTATAATTTGTAGGTAAGCGCTAAATAACTTGAAACTGCGCACCACTGTGCCGTGCGATGAAAAACTTAAAAACCTCTTCGATTTTTCTGCACTCCTACTACACTAACCTACGCGATTTTCTAAGGGTTGCCTTGAAAATTTTATTCAATCTGTATCATTATATTTATGAGAAAGCAAAACATATAATGAAGGTTATTAAAATAAATCAGGTTGTAAATAAAATCAGATTATCAAAAAAGACATAAGTAGGTATTTCCAATAGGAATACTCCTCTAGGATTCATACTAGATAGTAGTTATTTATTTAATTTTATTCAAAGTATCTATACAATCAATAACTGAACAAAATGAAACAGGTGATATCTACAAAATTACTTATTTAATGAAAATAAAACAGATTAATGAAACAATAAAGTAAGCGAGATGAAAAATACATTAAATTATTATACCCGTAGAAAATAAATCATAATAAATTGAAAAATGAAGATGCACATTTTTCACAACTTTTATTGCATTTGGGTACCTACCTATATCTGTCTAGAACGGTGACATACCTTCATATCTAAGTATATCGACGTGCCTATGTATGTTTATCGAAGTATCTTATTTAGTTTATATTTTTTATAGGTAGGTGAAAATTGTTTCTTAAGGTAAGTTTGGACCACTATAAGGGCAATGACTACCTAACACTTAAGTAGGTACTTACTAGTGTATATTTTTTAACGACCATAAAAAATAAGGTAGGTAGTTTATAATTTATAGGTAGGTATACCTACATAGATTCAATCATTGATAGTTATAGGTAGGTATTACCTATACCGACTATCATTAGGAAAACTGTTCTTTTATCGATGGCGTAAAATGATTTTTCTATTTTTATCTTATCTTATATACTTATTTGAAAATGTATGTCTCTATACATATTGTAGATCGAGTAAATATTTCCTCGTAAAAATAAATATAGTTATGTTGGTCTATACCAAATTTTAAAATCGACACGTGCCGAGGTATCAACTGATAAAATAATTTTTGTTCATCCTCGGAAACATCTCTAGTGTCCTGTACTAATTTTGGTGGATGGACGAGATTTTCATCGAATTGAATTCATTTAAATCCGAAGCGACAGAGCCCGTTCGGCAGAGTACCCTGTCCCTGTCCCCCTCTTGGTCCTCATCTCTCTCCGGGAAATGGCCAATGGTGATACGAAGGGTGACGTCACGGCGCCGACGCGCCAATGCGAAGGGCGGTCTCCCCTCTACTGTGCAGGGGGCGGGGCCCAGGTCGCAGAGCGCCCGCCGCCGGCCGCCGCCTTCAGTCCGAGTTGAGAGCGCGCGCGCTACGCATGCTACGCGAGCAGTCCGCACTTAATAGAGTATAGTAGACAACGTGTACAACTCAGTAGAGCGAGTGTCCGAGTCCGTATCGCGAGTGCCAGTGTAGCTAGCGCATGTGACAGTGGCCTAGACGATATATAATATTATATAGAAGATAGTGTGTGATGCAGCAGCGGCGGTCGGATACCGCACCCGCCGGTGACATACAACGCACAATCCTTGTCCCCGTCTCGCCCTATGCTACGACATGAGCGACGGACGGTGGAACCATCTGTGACGTTCGTGTTCGCAAAGCTATATCATAGATTTTTCACAGAGAGACGGAAGGCTTGCGAGAGCCTTCGAAACGTACAAGACGCCTTCCTCGGCGGAGCTGCGGTACGGGGCGATGGCGGCCACCACGTACATGAGCGCGGCGGCCGCTCCCGGAGAGCTGGACGGGCTGGGAATGCTTCCGGGGGGTTACCACTCCTCGGCCGCCAGCCCGAGATCCGCGGCGGACGCCACGGAGATGAAGTACCAGCATCACCATCACCTGCACCACGGCCACGGACAGGGTTCCCCGGGGCATGTAGCCGGCCACGGACCCGCTCTCGGACATTGGGCGGCCTTGCCACCCGCCGATCCTTGGGCCGTGCATCACCATCACCATCAGCACGCCGACGTCAAACCGCCACCGGAGCGACACCATCAGCAACCGGTGGCCAGTCCTCACGCCTGGCACGCGCCCGTAGTCTCGCATTATGGGGGCGGCTCCCCGTTGCAGTATCACGCGGTGAACGGCATGCTCCATCCTGCACATCCTGCTCATCCGCAACACGGAGGTCCTCTGCATCCCTCTCTTCGAGACTTGCAGCCGTCGCCCGCTTTGCATCATCATTTGCCACCGGAGCGAGACCTCAGCGGGGAAGAAGATACTCCTACGTCAGACGACCTAGAAGCTTTTGCAAAACAGTTCAAGCAACGAAGAATCAAGCTTGGTTTCACTCAAGCGGATGTCGGTTTAGCCCTCGGGACCCTTTATGGAAACGTGTTTTCCCAAACGACGATATGTCGCTTCGAGGCGCTACAATTGAGTTTCAAGAATATGTGCAAGTTGAAGCCGTTGCTTCAGAAATGGTTGGAGGAGGCAGACTCGACGACAGGTTCACCGACGAGTATCGACAAGATTGCCGCACAGGGTCGCAAAAGAAAAAAGCGGACCAGTATAGAAGTGTCTGTAAAGGGAGCTCTCGAGCAACACTTTCACAAACAGCCCAAACCTTCGGCGCAAGAGATAACCTCACTGGCAGACAGTCTGCAGCTGGAGAAGGAAGTGGTGCGAGTGTGGTTTTGCAACAGGCGGCAGAAGGAGAAGAGGATGACGCCTCCGAATACGTTGGGAGGGGACATGATGGACGGGATGAATCCACAGATGCACTACGGTCACCACGACATGCACGGCAGTCCCCTGGGGCCACATTCACATTCCCACTCGCACAGTCCTCCGATGCTGTCCCCTCAGGCTATGGCGGGTCATCAATTGGCCGCGCACTAACAGTTAGCCTGCTGGGCGCCCCTCGACAGACACTTCCTCTGCCCGGACGATAACAACCCGTAGCGCGCCCTCCAAGGGACTCTACGTGAGACTCGACCGGGGGCCGAAGCGCTCGCTTCCCGCTTTGGAGACGGGTACCGAGCATTCCGGGCCGCAAGTGACGCCGCCTACAGGTAGTGGGGCCCAGACTGATATTACAAACTAAGATCGTGTTCGATCCATATACCTACGTGATAATAAATAAACTGATTAAACATTTTACGAAGACAAATAGTCATACCTAGTTAAGGTGTAAATAGTGAAGATGTAAATATAAGGTAAAAAAAGTATATGATTAAATGTACAATTGTCAGATTTCGTTTGTGAAAGTAGTACATTGTTGACTTGTTTAATATTTAAGATCAGATTTAATGAAATTGCCCATTACAAATAAGAATTTACAAGTGTTTAAGCTTAAGGCCAGAAAAGTACCGAACCAAAATATATTAAGAATCTTTTGTTTTACATGTAAATGATATTCTCAAAGCGCCAAGAACATCAAAAGCTAAATTTCGTGCATAACATACCTATAGGTAACCTATACAATGCAAAGCAAATCTGTCATTTATGAACACAAATAAATAACTATATATATTTTTAAACTGAATTAATACCTATGTAATTATCTATTTAACGTGGTTTGTTTCGTTATTTTTCAATACGAGAAAATTCGTTAAAGCGAAAATACGTAAAATATTGAAATATTTGTACGTAGTTCACAATAATCAAATAAAAATGTTTATTTCTCCCTTCATAGATCGGCTGTACAACTATTAATATTTTGTATATAGGTACCTACACTTGTATAAATCCTAATTATACCTATTCTTGTTTTTGTATACCTACCTACATACTTATTATTTATATTTTACATAATTTTTCACCAGATTTTTTAAACATACGTTATTTTAATAACTAGATTCTAGTACGATATAACTTTGAATGGTATACTTACATAGCGCTCGCTGTTTTGTTAAATAATAATAATTTGAGTTAAGTTCTGAGACATTTAGGGATGTCTATCGAGTTGAACCTCTGACCAAACCTAGTCTTTGTATCAATGTGCGTCATACATTGTTTTATATTATTGAAATGAAGTGTGAGTCCGTGAAATGTTTAGGCGTCTTGAGTTTGTCACATTTGTATACCTAACTAATTATTAAATACGTTTTTGTGATTATATGGTATATGAATTACTATTAAATATTATTATTATTATGTATTTATGATAACGGAACTTCAGAATAGTATACACTTTACCTTTATGAATACCAATCAAAGTTTCAAAATATTTTAGTGTTTATTTATAATTTTGGTTTTCGGTGAACTTTCACATTCAATTTGATGTTATTAACTTACAGTATACACCTACCATTGTTGGTAATATGAAAAAAAATATTGTTGAAAGCCTCTCAAATAAAACATCTCAATTTTGATGTAATAATGTTTGTCGGAGAAGATTCTTATACATTATAGATATTATTGTTAGTGAAAATAAAAATATGTGTTCTAGAAATGTGAAGAAAAATCATATTAAACTAAAAAGTTCAATGAACATCCAGTGAAAATGTCAAAATAGTGTTGGATCAGTTGTATTGCTAACAAATTAAATCTAAAATTCGGCAGTGAAAAATGAAAGTTGAAATATACCTAAAGATAGTTCCATCGTGTGGTGTGAGGGGGCGAGTCACATACCGTAGGGACCTCAAGGGACTAAATCCCAGGTACCACAATTCTATTTTATTATCTTTCTCGATGCCAATGCTTTACTATTATATTCTATTCAGACTTTTATTATTGCTTGGCCTAACATTTTAATTTTTCATTTAAGTATTTTTAATATCGAATATTTTATGATGTATCAGTTTAAATTCGTGTGTCGTAGATTCAACTTTTAGGTATATTTCTTATCACACGAAATTCACTGCCGAAATATTTTTTTTTTCATTTGTTTTGTACGATCCATTTATTGCATTCATATATACATAATGTATACGTACTATCTGTCAGAATATTTATTGTATATTGATTAATCATAGGAAATTATAAAGATTTTATCAGTACCTACCTATAAACATTCATTTTATTTTTTTTCTTAATTAATGAGTGTGCGTTATTTATTTAAAAATCAATACCGTTGAAATATGGTAAATATCAGTAAGAAATATTGCAACGTCAAATAGGTACTTGATTTGTTTGCCAAAATTTACAAAGATTGTTTACGTCGTTATTATTATTTTTTTTGTATAGGTACCTACATATTTAATCTTACAAAATCTTATTTATTTTAAATAAAATATATATTTCATTATCAAAATGCCTGAAATGTAGGTATCTAAATAATTTATAGGGATGAAAAAGCCAAAATTGTTTATATAAAAAATGTTCTTGTTATATTTTTTTTTGTTGAATACCAAAACTATAACGAGGGTTTCATCAACGAAATATAAAATCGTTTGTAAAGAAATGGTGATGTATTTTTATCTTGGATCTCTCTATGTCCTAATGATTTTGTAATACCATTTTTAAAGATACGTACCTACATTAAATTTTATACCGAGGTATTTCAAAATCTCAAATCTCAATTCATATATTTTATGAGTTAATAGTACCTAAGCTCAAAACATTTTCATTTATTAAATCAGCTTCTTTTAAATAATTTTTGAAGACTCAAATTATTAAACAAGAAAATATAAAAGGTAGACACGTATAATTCGTATATGCAAGGTACCTACCTAGGTACATACATGATAAAAAAGCCAGAATAGGTAAATAAGGTATCAATATTTTGCCTAGAATTTTCGTCATAAACTACTTATTTTTTTAATACTATTTATCCACCAACCTCTTTATTTTTAGACAGCTAAATTACAAGGTTTTAGTTTTCAAGAAAACAAAATATTTTAAGAAAATACTTAACTGATGAAATTAAAGTCACGTTGCAATGACACATTTAAAAATGTTATTTTCCATATTATTAACTTTTTGATAAATCGATTCACAGCAGGTAGGTACATGTTAGTTATATTAGTATGATTTACTAAATAATTAAGAAAAAGCAATGTTCTCATTTTATCGTTTATTTATATATCCAACAATAAGAAAACATATAAGTGGGTATAATAATATCGATTTGAAAGTTATATATTTTCATTGTTATAGTAGGTTTAAATACCTACTAAATACTTACATATAGGTACATTGTTGTACCAAATCTACCTATTATCTATTATTTTGAATTAGGTATGTTTAAATCCATTTAATTTACCTAAAGTTATTTAGGGAATTTATCAAATGAATGATCGGTGGCAGAGCGGTAAGCTCGCTGGGTTAGTAATCCAGTGGTCGCCAGTTCGAATCATACCTACCACGACCGATTTCGTTCACCTGTAGCAAAAGCATTTATGCTACGTTTAGGGAATGCATGAGGATGTATATGTTATACTTGTTACAAGGACATATGCATTCTTTCAAAAAATGTCTTGATACAATAATATTCATTTCTCTTAAAAAATACTTTCATCAACCTTTTCATTTCTATGTATCTACCTAATAATTTCGAAACGATTATATATTTTTTTTGTAAACGATCATTCTATTTGTTTCCTCTCAGTCAATAAGAAATTACTGTTGGATTATTATTCGGTATATTTTAACATGTTGGTACTTAAGTATTCCCAGGTACCTACCCATGAAAGATATAAAAAGTGTTTTGTATAATACCACCTTATTGCTCAAAATAATGAATAGGTATAATGTAACTCGTTTCATTAAGAAAAACATTAATTTTGTGCAAAGATTATTTTCAAATCATATTATTATATATGAAAATAGCGTTGACTCAAAAAATATTTGTTGTGGGATTTGAATTGAAATCGTTACATTAAATTAACACTAAAAACATGTTGATTTATTTAAAAATGGTAATGTATTAGAGAGAATAACTGAATATACTTATAGTTCGAAAAAAATATTTTATATCATTAAGTGTCTATAAAGTACGAACCCATAATATATTATTATACATATTACCTATCATTTTTTTATAAAAGTGTTTTTTGAAATTATAACTACAAAGGGTAATAATACGAATAATATTATTTTCAGAAAATAAATGATTATTAATTTGAGTACTTAAATATATAGTTAGGTAACGAAAAATGTGATAATGAAAATGATTGTAGCGAAAACCGCAATGAACATGCGAATGTTAGATATAATGTTTGGTGTGACCAGTAGACTGAATGAGTCACCGTAGAACATTAAGATTTCCCTTCAGGTTTTTCATTTTTTGCATTTCCTTGCATCAAACTTGATCAGTTGTATTAATCCATTGATTAAAATTTTGTTTTACACCTTTGGAAATCCTATGAATTTCCTTTGTTAAATGTAACCTTAACTATGTTCAGCGATGTCTAATGTCTTTTAAGAAAATATTGTAAAAAATGATACTTTAAACATTTGGCTCTAAAACGAGTATTTATTTTTGCCGTTAGGTAAGGGTTTTTTGTAAAGAAAAAATAATGTATACAAAATAAAATATTATGTAATTGAATTAATTGTTTTCCTTTTTTTGTTTTATAAAATGTTACCATCTGTAAAGGGAATTTCACGGATGAATGTTTTTGTGTAATAGTTTTCAATTTGTAAATAGGTAAAAAGTTTCTTTTTTTGTTAATTTACAGTGAGAAGTGTAAATAAAAAGGACCACGATGAGTGGAACTTAGTTCTAGGACCGAAATATTCTTGATATACACATAAAGATGAAACATTTTCTATAATACCTATTTCTGGTATTATTTTTGTATTAAATTAAAATGTAAAATAAATCGACCAAATGATTTTATTTCTGTTGTTCAATGAAAACATACCGCTGACATAAATTAATTAGAAATATCTAATGAAATTATTGAATGCCTCTTTGAAAAGATTTAAAAATTATTTATTAAACAGTGTAATTAAATAAATAAAAACATAATATTCATCCTTATGTGTATGCCACCGAATTAATCCTTTGTTTTTCACAATTTCTTTTACGGCGTTATTTTGGATTGGTGCGTTGTATATGTGTTATTATATATCATATTGCTATACATATAATGAAATAAAATACGAATTACAATAATTATAAATTGAATAAAATAAAATGACACACTTTTATTAAATTTTTTGTTTTTGATTTTCGCAACCTTATTACCTATGGTAATTACCAAATACATCAATAATATTTTTGATAACTAATAAACATGAGTATAATAATGTGTATAAATTTATGTTTGTGCATATTGTGTGTTAATATAACACGAAAAACATAATATATGTAGGTATACGAGTACCTACCTACTTACTTCAAACCATTAATAATAAGATAAAATTAAACACGCAAGACCATTTAACAAGTGGATATATGAAAAAAAAACGACTGCTGACTATTATATTTGTATGAATGTAGACACTCAACACAAAAATGAAATGAAATGTTTTATAAACAAATTGTACTGCGTTTACAAATGAATAGTACCTACCTGTTGAAACAAAATAAATGCAAACAAAATAACTATCTATCTACAGATTGATGAGAATTAAATTCTCATATATATAGTTATTGTTTCAAAATTATGAAAAATATATAAGTTGGTAGTAATAATATGGAATTAAGAATTTTTACTCAATGGAATCATATTTCTACCTAGTTACCAATATTATATTCTGTCTTATGTTACTTTATGCAATTTTTTCTTTATTTTGTAGATCTACACATATGAAATATATATATAATTAGAAACTAAATTTTACAACATTTTATCCTATGAACGATGAGTTGATATAGTGAACTCGAGCTGAGGTTAGCGAACAAGGCACTGGGCCTGAGCCAAATTGAAAACCCTTAACGATATCGCCAAACGCTATTTTCTTTTGTATGGGATTTGACGTTTGTTGTAGAATTTTTTTCTACATCAACAAACAACAAACGTTAAATGCCATACAAAAAAAATAGCGTTTGGCGATATAGCTAAGCGTTTTCGATTTGACTCAGGGGCACTGTGTAAATAACATCATGTTATGTACAAATGAAATTAAAAATATGGAAACAAATGTTGAAAAAATGAAATTTTTGAAAACTGACTGGATTCAATGGTGTTATTATTAATGAATATATGAAATAATAGAAGACATCAGAGAACTACCTAATGAAAAAGAAGAATTACTTACATAGGATCATCTGTTTTCCGTCTTCTTCAAAATCGACTCTTACAAGTACCTATATATGTTTATACAAACGTTAGTTATGCACTTTTACCATTGAAGATATGCGTCGTATAACATAAGGGATATAACATTAGTGAAAATAATATGAACTTGTACATTTAATGTTCTTGTATTTTTATTTGTTAAAATGTAGGTATATACCTAATAAAAACTGATGTCAATATTATTTATATATCCAAATGCACACATTGGAATAAATACATTATAATACAATGTAAAAGTATAATTTATTCTGTAACTCTGGTTTTATATATTTTTACAATTATACCTACAATTAAGTAAAAAGACACAAGTTTATTAAATCAATTTATTTAATTTAAAATCCACAACTATATTCATAATTGATTCTGGATTTTAAAATCGTTAGTATCTACTCCAATATAAATGCCAACCAGGTAACATCTGCATAGAACAAATCAAATAATATAAAGATATTACAAAACTGTCTCCGTCATGTACCTAAACTAAAATATGAGATTCGCTATAAAAAAAAAATTATTTCTATATCATATGTACGTATACGGATTTAAAAAAAAACTTTTAAAAATGTTCTGTGCATATATCCAAACAAAAATATTCTTGATGCTTTGCAGTTCATTTTAATTTAAAAATATTCTTCTCTTTGAAAAGTTTGTTGTTTTAAATTTTAGACTTTCAGTTGAGAGGTTTATAATTTTATCTATGGAATATTTAATATATTAACATCAACCATTTTTCAATCCCCTTAAATAATCGCATAACTTATATATAAAATAAAACTTAACAATAAAAACATGTGAAGAAAAGTAGAAAAATAAACAGATTAGAGGTTTATATATAAATTAAAATGAATTACTGTTTTTATGTAGAAACAAATGAAGGAATCATACTTAATTAAATGTAATATGATCAGTTAAAAATGTTTTTAAACGGCTTGAAATGTATGTTTGTATAGTTTATTACGTGTGTATGGAGAGGGCCTGTGCGTGTATGTTAGGAAGTGTATGATCGATTGTGTTGAATACACTTTAAAATAATGTTGTACACTTTAAATTACAAAACCAAAGACTGAACCCAATATAACACAGGGATTATCCCTAGCATATTGGAGAGCAAAAGCTCTAATTGACAGCAAAGTGTAAGAGAGTGACAATGGTCTGGATGTGTATGTATACCCTTCCATTGTCTTTGTCTTAAATATATATATAATTATTTAATTTTTTTATACTTATATCTTTATTATTCTTGTCAAATCTCTTTATGTAGAATGCCATGTTTATTATAGATAAATAAAATATTTTATTTAGATGTAAAAAATAAATACATTTTCTTACGTTTACTATAAACAAAAGAATATAAACAATGATGGAATAAAAAATAAAATTTAGATGGTATGACTTATAAAAAAAACAATAAACAAGAAAATATCCCAATATCCATACACAGAAAACGCAGCAGGCACACAGTATCTTAAAAGGGTTTTTATGTATTCAATACCGACCAGATGCTTCCTTCAAACATTCTGGCAAATCATTATACAATTGAAAACCTTTGTAATACACATTATTTTGTGTACCTGTCAGGTTAGTCTGAGTTAATCTGTTTGTATTGATAAATGTTGAAATGCCATATAAAATAAAAAAAATAACTCATTTTCGTTGTGACATAAAAAAATCACAACGAAAACGTGTAGGTACCTATAGCTATCAAAAACAAAGCATTGAAAACAGAATATTGAAAAGATTTATTTATGTTTTATACATATACCAATTTATACCACATTTTCAGTGTCGATTTAATGAAATATTTAAATAGGGTAAGTACATGTAATAAAAATATATGATACATAATTAGTCAGTTAGTAAGTAGATATATGTATAACTACTAAACACAAGTATATTGAAATCTATGTTATGATCTGACACGTGTGCCTGGAAAAGCAATCAAAATATCATCTTAGCATGTTTTGGACATGTGAAAGATTTGATGATTGTTTTTAGAATAATTATTGTTACAACTGGTTCTTATTTAATATACCTACAATGCATCATGTCCCATTAATATTCATTATTTTTACTCCTCACTAACCCAAGGGGATATGGTGGGGAGTTATGATTTCGCATTTGTAAGGCTATTTTTATTACAGATTATCAACTAGTATCATACTGAGATTGTATTCTGAAAGTTTTATCACAATGTATCTGTGTGTGTGTGTGCTATGAACGGTGTGTTTATTTTACTTTATCGATTATAGACTAAAGTACTCAATCGATTCTTTTCAAATATTGGAAAAAATGTATATCTAATACTTGCTAAGACCCCATTAGATTTTGTAGGACATCTGAATAGTGTTTCTCAAATTTTTCAACTGTCAAATATTTCAAAGTGACCCCAAGCTCAGGAAACTTAAAATTTGAAAATTTTATTTTCAAATTGGTAAAAAGGCACATCACTTCCATAAAATAGCATTGAAGAAATATCAATTTTACATAATGAAATATTTAAATAAAAAAATATTGAACAAAAACTCATTTCATAAATATGTTGAAAATTTTCCATATAAAATTAGAATACTTTGTGAAGTGAGTTGGTAGTGAGGAGTATAGCGTTGGCCACAACCCACTTCTTTTTTAATAGATAAAAACGTAGTAACCAAGTTTTGCAAATCGAATTGAAGAAAAGTGATTTTATTTGAAATATGGAATTGTGTAGAAATCGATTAAGAAAGTTTGAAGAGGTCTATTAGAAAAAAATATATGTTATAGATTTGAATGTAATACAATTGTTTTTTTTACTATTAATTAAATGTGTACTATTAATTTATACCTATAATTGGTATTGAAATAAGGTTTTGAGCTATTGTTGGTGGACACTTTAGGGAGGACATAATAAAAGATTTACAATTTGTTCAGCTAATCATTATACATTGAGATAGACTGGAATTGTAAGACTTTTTGAGAGGTAATGATTATTGGATAGACCTATCTACAATTTCAATAAATCTCTAAAAAATCTGATCGACGAACGTAATATGGATGGATACCTTGACATGATAGAGAGATGAAAATATATGGATGTGCCTTGACATGGTAAAATCAATATCTGAATCTTGACATAAATCAATTTGTTGATTGAATCAACTTGACGGGTCTGATCTATCTTATATGCATCAGAATGACAGATTGACCTATTGAATCGGTGCCATGATTTAGTTAAAAAAAAACATATATTTATTGATAATTTACTATCGAAATAATATTGGGAAAGCACCTATTAAAAACTACTCAAAACATTGAATAATATATATTTTGGATCACGATAATATTGAGCATATATAACTAAGTAGTAAAGATGACTAGTTTCGAAACTTTTTTAACGACAGTGACGAAAACAAATCTATACTTTTATAATTCAAAAATATACCATATAGTTAAACAAAGACAAATAAAGTTGATTAATGCAACTGTCGATTTGTTCAAGACAATTTATATTTCATCATATCGACATAGTATCAAGCCAAGTTACGCGAGATTTGTATGGCCGTGTCTTTTTTTCATGTTTTTTTCTATAAAAAATATGTACACCATAGTTTATAGTAGTACCTACCTACATTTCAATTTTTTTAATCATTTTTGAAAAAAAAAATTAATTCAGTTACGACATCGTTTCATACAATTTGTATGGCAGTAATTATTATACTACATAATATCCACGGAGACTCTCAATAGTTTGATACTTTCTCCAAACATACATACATACGATCAAGCTGTTTTCATATTCTGGGTAGGAAGAAAGGACTGACCTCTCCATACTATCCTATCTTGACAAACATACCTATATGTTTTGTAAGGAAAACAAAATATCTTAAATTATTCAATAATTTGAATTAAGGGGTTTATATTTATAGTTTGGTACGTATTCTTCAACTATACATACTATCGCCATCGACAGTTGGATATCATGTGTTACATGCAACTTGTTTATTAATACACGTATGTACTCAGTGTGCGTGTATCTTTGATTTAAAGTACCTAATGGATAGATTTTTCATTGTTTCTCAGGAAACTAACAAAGTAGGAACATTCTGTGACATACAGTGACATGGAACACAGTGACATGGAACACAGTGACATGGAACACAGTGACATGGAACACAGTGACATGGAACACAGTGACATGGAACACAGTGACATGGAACACAGTGACATGGAACACAGTGACATGGAACACAGTGACATGGAACACAGTGACATGGAACACAGTGACATGGAACACAGTGACATGGAACACAGTGACATGGAACACAGTGACATGGAACACAGTGACATGGAACACATTCAAAAACAATGTGCTGAATTTTGGAGACATGTGATGTTGATTGTCTCACAAAAAGTATGAGATAAATTGATTTAATTAATAAAATTGTATAGGTATTATAAAACTACGCAATACATGATTGATTACTATTGAAAATACTCTCGTATATTGATATGTTGTTTGATATGCACGATGAAAATACTCTCGTATATTGATATGTTGTTTGATATGCACGATGAAAATACTCTCGTATATTGATATGTTGTTTGATATGCACGATGAAAATACTCTCGTATATTGATATGTTGTTTGATATGCACGATGAAAATGAAAAAAGTATCGATCATTTAACGATATAATAGTTGAGAAGGTTTATATTTTTAAAATAATTTATGAATGATAGGTACAATACGTGATTTGCACATTTATATTTCTTAGTTAGAATGGATCGAAGATATTTGCATAACTTATGTAAAAACCTGTTGAGTCTTATGGACATGACATTTATCCAACTTAAATAAGTGTCTTCTGAAACAGGTGCCGTATAATAAACAATACCAAAACAATATACTAAACAAGATGCACCGATAAATGCATCAAAATATTTTTTTTTAAATAATGTTAGTAAATAACTGAAAATAGAAAACAAGCGGTTCACTGTGAATTATAACAGTATACTGTGAATTATAACAGCCCATCTGTTAATACTTATTTAAAATACGCCCTACCTGTTTCCACGTTATTGCATAACATCGATACCGAAAAATGCGCAACACATCGAGGTCAATAGTATTTAAACACAATACATATGTTAAATATAAAATAAAAAATAAACAATAGCGGAGCGTTAACCCACTAATTCCCAAAAGGACCTGTTAATCCAAGAAGCGGCGAGCGCATTATTACCAAAATAACTCTCCCCTAAAAAAACCGCGGCCGAATTTGCATTTCAAAACAGTGAAAAGCTCGCAGACATTATAATAATGTATTTAAGTTATGCATACCTTCCACGTATAGTTTTTTTAACTCATATTTTTCAAACTTGAATCGAACTTGACCTTGAATTAAATTAACATCAATTAACATAAATGAAAAAATATGGGTCCAATTGGTTGGCTGTTCTCCTACACAGTGTAGTGTGTACCTAGTGTAGGAGTGGTAGTGACCACTTATGTTAGGCGGCTACGAATGTATTATTAACTCTTGTACCGTTAATCGGTGCATTCTTCTTTAGTCCTATACAATCATTGTGCCATTTTAATCTACATATTTCTCTAAATAAATCCTACGTCATCGCACATCCTACCTGCCCTTATTAGTAATTTACAATATAATATTCCTATTTGTTAAACGATTTTTGTCTAACATTGTAACCAGTTGTTCTTTTTAATATACCTACTATCGAGTCTAGTTAACAATTCAGCATTGCGTATGCTCGAAAAAAATTAAGACTCGGTTTTTTAAATAATCTTTTTCTGGTGTTTCATTCGATACTTTTTCGTCACTAGGTTTTTATATAGATATTGACTTTTTATAATTTTGATGACATACGAACTTATTGATGAAATATAAAATTAAAATTATGCGAGGACACAGTAGCTGATAATGAAAAGCTAAGTTATTATTATTTAAACCACTTAGGCTGTGTTGTTTCAATATACCACATAATGGATTCTGCTTGGTTCAGTATAAAAGATTGATGTGTAGATACGTAATTTTATACACTATTTAATAAAAATTAGGTACCTTTGCTACAGCACGAGCATATTCGATATATTTTTTACATAGTTTTAGATATGTTCGGAAGATATATTTAGTTTGTGTATCACCATGGTATCAAATATAAATGTAGGTACCTACTTGATGAATATTATGGCAGTCTTTAAAATGTGTGGGTAGAGAAAAATACGTATCAACCACCTGCATTTAAAAATAAAAGGTCATTCACCTTTGCTTCAGTAGCTTTTACTTTTTTGGCGTCAAAATATAAGGCGTGTATGTAGGTATTTAATTATGTTATCAGTGGTATAACAACCAATTAACATGCGTAGGTATGTACCAATAACTTTATATAGGTAGGTAGGTACCTAGATAATATAACAAGAATTTCGTTTTTATGGTATCAACATAAAGTTATAAATATTTAATGTCATATACATAGGTACCATCACGCTATGTCTCTCACGGGGTAGGCGGAGAGAACCGAACGCCATATATTTCTATATTTGATTATAAATAAATTTTAATGAAAAAAAATAACTCACAAATTATGAATGTGGATTTCATAATCTTTTATTAAAAATGTGAAAACTCTCTGAACTACGAGCTAAATATTCTACATTATTATGTACCTATTACTCAACCATCCACATAATATTATCAGGTAAATTAACCCACTTAGAGTTTTTACTTCTCACTAATCCAAGGTGATATAGTGGGGATTTATGATTTCGCAATTTTATGGTTATTTTTTATTGCAGATTATCAACTATTCATGCTGAGATTGTATTATGAAAGTTTCATCACAATGTATGTGTGTGTGCTATGTGCTGTGTGCTATATGTGCTATGTACGGCGTGTTCATTTTACTTTATCAATTATAGAATAAAGTACTCATTCGATTCTTTTCAAATTTTGCAAATATGTATTTTGAAGATTATCTGAATAGTGCTTCTCAATTTTTTTAACTATCAAATATTCAAAATGACCCCAAGCTCAGGAAACTTACCTTATATTTGAAATTTTTATTTTCAAATTGGTAAAAAGACTCATCATATTCATAAAAAGGCATTGAAGAATTATCAAGTTTTCATAATAAAAATTGAACAACCCCATTTCATGAAAATGCTGAAAATTTTTCATACATAATTTGAATTCTTAATGGAGTGACAAACCACAACCCCTTCGTTTTTTTATTATTTTTGTGTTTTTGGAAAATATTTCAACATTATTATTTTTGATTTAATTATTACGTTAATAATATGATAAATAATTAATACAATATGATAAATAATTGATAAATAATGCTGTCATATAATATGATAAATAATTTATTTATCATATTATATGACCAGTAATTTGAATGTCAGTAGGTACGCTGTTTTTATTCTTTTTATTTCTCAAAAAGCATAAAATGGTTGTGCTGAGAAAGTGAGTACATAAAGAACGATTCAATTACAAAAAAACATGACACATAAAATATATAAAATTAACACCCACACTAAATCAGTGTGATTTAGTGTGGGTTAGTGTTTAACTAAAAAGTGTTTTTTAATTTTGTTACCTAGCTGTTCATGATATGAATCTCTTATATCCACTAGAAGTTGATTAAAAAAAATTCTGCCATGTATGTGTAATACTTGAAAATAATTCCTACAGGTACGTATATATTATTTTAAATATTTATGATTTAATTTTATTGATTTTAATGTAAAAGTTTTCAGTAACCTTAATATTATCCACAACTGGTTCAAGCAGGTCACAAGCAGGTTCATGAATTGCAACAAGGAACACTATTTCTAATCTAATATAATAAATTTGGTAAAAAATTAAGAAATATGATTTATAAACAAAAACAATTTCCTAAAATGAATGCTTTTTTGCTAAATTTATCACTGTCTATAACTAAATTTGTAAATGACTAAGTTGGTCATACTAAATTTATGTAATGATAGGACATAACACATGTACCTATAGGGAGAATATATCATTGTATTTAAAAGATACATTGTGAGACCAATACAATTACTAGACCGTCTAGAAAAGATATATTTAGAATCTCTGACCTAGGAGCATAATATACTGTATCATCGTACCCAGTCTTGTATTGATGCGTGCATGATATGTATGTGTGTGCGTGTTTTATTTGGTTCGTGTGTACTGGTATGGCATCAAGTGACCAGCTAACAGGGTCAAAGGATGCTGTCACGGATTTGTACGTTTGACCTATAAATTGTCTCACCATGATAGGTCTGTCTCATATGCGCATGCACCGCACTGCCACCGACGAGTGTCACATATATAATAATGTTGTTGCTATTGGCAATGGTGTCGACAATTAAGCAGTCATATCAGACATTGATTTTCCTCAGAGTCTATTAAATTATTATTGTACGAAGGCCAGCACAAAGACAGAACAGCTTTGCCTAAGGAGAATTGGCTGCAATACATAAATTCGTCATAGGTTACCTAGATATCGGCGAACGATTCCTTGAACCCTTTGAACGCGTTAAGCAAAAAATATTTTTTTTCTGAAAAATGCAAATTTTCAATAAAAAATAAAGTATTCTATAAAATTCCTTTTAATTTTTTTAATCAATATCTTGATTTAATACACAAAAAATAAGAGGGGGGCTTAAAATTAATTTAAATATATTTTTTTTCGCATCCAAAAGTAACGTTTTTTACAAGCCATGGACAATAGTCGATTTACGCGTCGAAAGGGGAAAAAAATTCGGGCGACTTTAGTCGATTTACGCGTTCAAAGGGTTAATGTATTCATTTTTGGTATCCACCTACGAGTGTGACTATTTTACACATAAATATGTACCTACCTATTTTATTCAGATGGGTCGGTGGCGTGCTTGTTTAGTAGGTACTCCAGTAATGCTGAGTTCGAACTCAACCATAGCTGCCTCGATCGATTTCGTTCGCCTATGCTTAAGAGTCTATAATAGGCTAAAATAGTTAATTTTGAAAAATTATCCCCAAAACCTTCAAAAGACACGCCTTTGAAATGAATAACATTTGATTTTTTACATCATTATTCTATTTTGTCATTTTTTTGAAATGTGAATTCGCTAAATATTTTTATTGTAAAATAAGTATTATTCATTCCTCTTGATATTTTTTTATTGTTGATAAATATAAAAGACCTAAGAAGTAGAGTTTTATTTTTAATATTTATTAATAATTTTAAGTAAAATAAAACAGTGTAGGTATGTCAGATTTGGCGATATACAATATTTGTTCGTATTTCATACACTAGAAGGTAATAAGTGTGCATTTTTATGTACATCCCGTATGCCCAAGGTCATAGGCATTAACAATGGTCTTAATGAAGGGAATGTATCAGGGATATATTCACTCATATTACATATTAATTCTTTTTATATTTTAACAAAAAATACATATGTATGTATCGAAAATTAACAGATTACAAAATATACATACAAACCACCATAATATCGTATTCCTAAAGGGTATGCAGAATGAACCCAACTCCACAATTTTCTATCTTGGGACTATTTTCTATTACTTACTTTCCGTGTCCGGAACACCATCAAATTAGAAACCTCCAGTGCTCGGCCACCCGTATGCCGTTTTCCTTCGCTGTCACGGTGTCTTCATGTGCACATGTAACTCCAATCAAGGGGCATGAGAGAAGGTGCGAGTTGTCCTGCACTGTGCCACATTCACAGGTATCTTCCTCTCTGTAGCCCCATTTTTTGAGGTTACTGTAGCAGCGGGTGACGCCTGTTCTTAATCTGTTGAGTGCCCTCCATGTTGTATATGGTAACTTGTGTCCCACTGACATCTCCTCGGCTGGAGGTAAGTGTGTGGGACTGGCACTCTCTGCACGCCACAATGACAGCCTTCGGGCCCCGGGTGGTTCGACCACAGGAGAAGTCGACTCCAGGAAACTCTTCCTCGACTTCAGTCTACACTGACGCGTCTGAGATCCATGCATGGGGTGTCTAGGGTCAGAATTAAGCTTGCTCCGTTCGGTTTCCGCTGCAACACGCCGTCTGATTTCAGGGGGGGCAATACCTACAATTGGATATATTTCTTTAATTGCAGTTGGTTTTAGACAGCCAGATATTATTCTGGCTGTCTCATTTATTGCCATATCTACTCTCTTTGCGTGCGCTGAATTGTACCAAACCGGTGCAGCATATTCAGCGGCAGAGAAACATAGTGCTAGGGCCGAGGTTCGGAGAACATGAGGTTTTGCTCCCCATTTAGTGCTTGTAAGTTTCCTGATAATGTTGTTTCGGGAACATACCTTGGCCTCGACCTCTACACAGTGTCCTCTGAATGTCAGTGAGCGGTCAAGGCGAACGCCTAAATACTTAGGTGCGTCGCTGTGCTCCAATTCATGTCCTTGCCACCGAACTCTCAGTTTTCTTCCCGCTTCTCTATTGCGCAAGTGAAAAGCGCAGACTTGAGTCTTGGATGGATTTGGTTTGAGGTGGTTCTCTTTGTAGTACTTTGCCAGTTCCCGGAGTGAGTTTGACAATCTTCCTTCCACTTCGTCAAAGGTTTTGGCCTGTGCTGCTACAGCGGTATCATCTGCATATATGAACTGTCGAGTTTGAGGATTTATGGGCTGATCATTAGTATATATGTTGTAAAGTATGGGTGCCAGCACACTGCCCTGCGGCAGTCCATTTTTCTGGTTCCTCCAGCGGCTTTTCTTAGATTGGAGAGTCACAAAGAATCTTCGGTTTTGTAGGAAGCATTCTATGAGTTTGGTCAGGTGAAAGTCTTTAGTGATGTTATATAGTTTCCACAAAAGTTTCCGATGGTTTACCGTATCGTACGCTGCTGATAGATCTATGAAGGCCACCCCAGTAACCAGACCTCCATCAAAGCCATCTTCAATATGTTGGGTGAGGTTTAGGATCTGGCTACAACATGACCTGCCTGGCATAAAACCTGCTTGTTCTCTTATTATTTTATTCTCTATTGTTCCGAACATGCGTGTGAGAATCATCTTTTCGAAAGCCTTAAAGAGGTGACAAAGCAGGGAGACAGGACGAAAATTTTTTGGGTGTGTTGAATCTTTGCCTGGTTTTAGTAAGGCAACGACCTTGGATTTCCGCCATAGCTTTGGAATTTGTAGTGTAGTTACACACCTGTTAAACATCTTTGCTATCCAATCTCTGGTGATTGGTCCAAAATGCTTGATCTGCTCCGTTCGGATGTCATCCAGGCCTGCCGCTTTATTATCCTTCATGTCTTTAATAGCACGGTTCAGTTCGTCAATACTAAATGCGGTATTCAGAATGTCATTTTCACTATCTCTTTCTCGCTGTATTTCCATCCTTTTCTGATTTGATGTTTTCCCATTCAATAGTAGGTGGTGAGCCACCTGGTCTGGCGTTACGTTATTCAGACCTAAGGGTGGTGCTTGTGGCTCGTTATTAAGATTTTTTATCAATTTCCACGCGCGTCTACTATTTTGTTTCATATCAAGATCAGATAATAGTTTGCACCATCGGTGTGTTCTTGACTGAGAGATTGCTTGCATTACCATTTCGCCTATTTGGATGGTCTCCTCAGAGAACGGACTCTCATCATAGAGTTTCTGGTATACCTCTAATAGTGCCTTAGAGTCTTCGTTAAGACCTGCTATAAATTCGGTTCTGCATCCACGAGGTATGTGTTTCCTGGATACCTTCTTGACAAGGTCAATGAAATCATCATAAGATTTTGGGTCAGGATCCAGGCTCTCGACCATGGAATCGAGCTCCCTAGAGTAGCCATTCCAGTCTGCTTTCTTGAAATTAAACCTTCTCTGAAAAGGGACAATTTCAGGTTTAACTGCTGCCGTTATTACACATGAAATTGGTCTATGTTGCGTTCTGGGTATCGGTGGAAGCACAACCTTAGTTGCCTGTTGGCCAATTTTTTCACTCACCCAGATGTTATCCGGATTGTATCCTCTTCGCCACCTACCACTCATGAATGATGCTGGTTGTTTGGGATCGTAGAGCAGTTTGAGATTTAGATTTTCAGCCCAGCTTTCAAGTTTTTCTCCACTTTCATCAGTTTCGAGATATCCCCATGTAGTGCTGTGACTATTAAAATCACCCATGACAATTCTTATACATTGTGCATTAAAGTTAATGGGTTCTTCAAAGTGAAAAATCTTCAAAGGTGGTTTGTATACTGACGTGATGGTACATCTATCAATTTCGATCGTCAGAATTTCAATGTCATCCATGCATGTTAAGTGTGCTGACTTTACTGTTATGTTGTTTCTTACAAAAATAGCACTGCCATATTTGTCATGCGGTCGTTCCAGGATCAGCATCATACCATCGATGGCTGGTCTTCGACTTTCAGGTCCCCTATGTGTCTCCTGTAGCAGTAACACGTCATAGTCGTTATTCTTACAAATATCTGATAGCAGGTTCTCATTGTCAGTTGAAAGGCCTTCAATATTGATTGAAGTTGTCGCAATAGTTGGCCTTGATAAAGGCCTTTTTAAGTGACTTTTTCTTTGTTTTGGTTGCATTCTTGTTTCTTTTTCTTTCTGGTGTTGTTGTTCCGGTGGTGAAAGGATTAGCCGGCATTCAGCCGTTTCCAGGGGGCGCCCGATTGCTTTTTGAAGTCGTTTCTATGTGCAATCTTCGTGGAGGCTCCTTTCTTGCTCCCTAATTTGATACTTGAATGATCGAGAGACTTGAAAGTGATGATGAAAGATGATTTTCTATTGTTCAAGTTTCTTAGTTTCCTTCTTTCAAAATATCGTTAGCATCCTTTTCTTGGACGATCCCGGTTTCTCTTTCCAATTTATTAATAAAATCGATTAATGCATTCTGTCACTATTGTACAATATTCTCTCGAATCCAAACCTGCCACTGAAGGTCAAAAACAAATTCATTTATTTATCCAATCATGGACTTCCACTCCGATCTACTGAACGTAGAACACTATCCAGAATTTCTCGGCTCAAAATAAAAACATTAACATTGAAGGTACCTACTTAATTTATATCAATCATGTTTAATTAATTGGCACAGTTGGTAAGCCGTTCGGTTTCTGTGCAGGCATCCTGGGTTCAATTCCCAGCAGGGGATAAATCTATTTAAATTCATTTCTCACGTAAATATTGCTTCTCTGGGTTGAAAAGACTGGTAAGTTGGAAGAAATTGCCATACGGCAATAAAATCGCCACTTCGCGTAGGGTGCAAGGAAGTGTTTATTCTTCTTCTTTTTCTTTGCCTTATCCCACTTTAGGTAGGGTCGGCTCTCCTAATCCTTTGGCGCCATGATGATCTGTCCTGTATTGTCGGGGCTGGGATGTGGGCTTTATCCAAGAGCTTTCTCATATTGCCCCACCACGTGGATATTGGACGTCCTTTTCCTTTTCTGTTTATTATTATTATTTAATTAGAAAATATTTGATAGGATCTGCGGCCCTCGTCACTGCAAATACGATCCGATTCGCTAAGAACCTACCTTTATAACAGAGAATAATGCGATATCTAGATAGGTATGTTTTAATGTACGAAAGTGACAAGTAAGTAAGTTCTAAACGAAATTGATATGAGGATTTGATTATTAGTTGTTGAAACGGTTTCACATTTAATAACCAAAGAACAATAAAACATAGACTTTCTGCTGTATTAAAGTTTATAAGTAAAATATAGAAGGTATACCTAATAGAAAAAGTAAACCTGATAAAAATGTTTTTATCCCGAAACCTATATAATAGAGTTATGATTTACGAGATTAGTACAGAAAAGCGCATCGGAAGATGACGGGCCTTATTCTTTGGAGAGAAACATGAAGTATGTACATAACTTAAATATACTCACGCGGTGATTTTGATAGGCTATAAAAATGTAATTCGTAATGTTTAATTTGATTAACTTAACATACTGCTTTTAATAAATTTATTTAACAGTTAGAGACGGTCGTACCAACATAATGTGTATTAAAATCCAGTGGCATCATAATAATACAATATGACATAATGTAGTGTAATGCCCAAAGGTTGTTTGTAATAATAATACCTATATTATTATACATACATGTTGGATTCTATTTATCTTACGAGACGCTGCCTACTTATGTTCACATATGAATGAAAATGAACGATAAGATCACACAATAACATTTCGGGTGTGTGAGAGACGAAGAATCAAGTATTCACCGGTGTGATGTAGTCAGTTGTGAATATTATCAATGGGCCTCGTGAGTGGAGTAAGTATCCTCAACATTATGAATATTCCTCTCCTTGTTGGGATTTTACACTCACGCAATGTGTTATTCAAGCAGTCGTTAAATTCGAATAAATTTCTTACTTTACTCCATGACGGTGAATAAATTCATCTTTAGATTAGCCGCTTTAGATGTTGAATGTGAGAAAACGAAGCCTTTGGCACAGACGCGGTACTAGGGCTAAAATGGATTCGCGGAAATCACGTGAATATGTTGACTGCTTTAAAAGACTTTGTGGGTTATTTTTCACTGCAGAGATTGTTTTGATAATTTTTGAACATTCATTGAAAAAATATAGCTTTAATGTTAAAAGCTTTGATTATATTTTTGTACACTTGAATGTTTTCATGGAAATTAAATTAAAATTTTACACACGTAGGTAATAAATTAGAAATTATTAAAAAGAAAACAAATATTTTTAAGTCAAAGTAAATGTTATTATTTACCATATTTCCATTTATGTTACATAAATAGATATAGCTTTTTAGAAAAACATGGAACATTAAAAAAAAGTTGTTGAAATAAAACACCGTTTGCTACGATAAATCTAGTGCCTGAAAACATGATATATTGGCGACAGGAAAATTATTCGAAAAACAATTATTCGAATGCTCAATTTTACGAATGGCAATTATTTGAATCACATTTTTTCGAAAAACAATTTAACGAACACACAATTATCAGAAATTACAATTGTTCGAATTTTTATGACGTCATGTTGGTAGTATTGTGAGAGGAATAAACCCTAGATTTTTATTATAATATACTAGATGAGAATTTTGTATGAATCGAAGTGAGGCATTTTTCCGGGGGATTTTTGACGTTTTAGTACATCGTTTTTCCATAGAGAATAACGACTAATTTGAATTGTTTTGGGATTTATTTGTCGTAAAAAACACTTTGTTTATTTAGATTTAGAGAGGAGTTATTTAGGATGTGTTGAAATGTAAGAAAAACTGAAATATGTTGTCAACCAAAACGTCAATCGCGCGATATTCCATGACTCACTTTTTGCACGGAGTACTACATCTACATAGTATATTATGTATAATAAAAATCTATGGAATAAACAACATGGCGACACACCGCGCTGTCAAACATCAATTATTAAAAATGTGCAAACATACGTACCCTACAATAATACAACAAGTATTAATAGTCTTCATCGAATATATGTTACTGGCAACAAGTATGTCAAAGGAGGCAACATAATGACACAAAAATATATTAAATTCGGTCAATTGGTTTTCCAACAAATGTTAGTTCGAATAATTTGCTTTCGGACAATTGTCATTCTGATAACTGATTTTCGAAAAAATGTTATTCGTACAATTGCGCATTCGAACAATTGTGTTTCGAAGAATTTTCGTGTAATCCAACTGTCGATTCGTTCATGAGAATTCAATTCTCTTAATGAATCGACATTATTAAGCCAAGATGCGTGTACGAAGGAAAATTTTGTATGGTGTAGTCGTGTAGTGGACTTTTTGCATGCTAATAACACCAACTAGAGGCCTCGCAGCATATATGTTCCTGTACATGGATTTACTCAGAATTCGGAGTAGAACATTTTTTGTGAGTTTTGTGTGTGTGTCTGTGTGTGGGTCCCCCCCCCCCTTATAACTTTTGATCCGCTCAATTTTCAGAGCTAAAATTTTCAGAATATATAAACAGTTATAGGCCTACAAAACTTTTATACTCAGAATTGTGAATTTTGGTTTCAGTCAGGGGTTATCAACTCTTGAATTTTCACTTTATTTTTCCATATATCTCAGAAACCATAAAAGTTAGAATGCTAAAAATTGGTATAAAGATAGACAAATACAAAATCTCAAATTAGTTTTTTTTGAAAAATTCCAGGGTTTCTCAAACATTTTTTATTAAGAAAAATATTTTTTTTATGATAAATTTATGAGTTTAACTGCCTATATTTCCTTTTTTTTAAAAATATCGAAAAAAGCCGAAACTCCCCAACTAGATAATTTAATTTTATATTAAAAATACATACATTGTATCAGTACATCTCAAATTTTTTTTAACAATTTTTATAAAAATTGAATTTAGTGACGACATCACTTCATACAATTTGTATGGTAGTCGCCTATACACAATATGTAAGAAGACTTAATAGTTTGATACTTAAATCTCCAAACATACATACATACCATCATACTGTTTTCATATTCTGTGTAGGAAAAACAGACTGACCTCCATACTATCCTATCCTGACAAACATACCTACATGTTTTATATAGAAAATAAAATATCTTCAAATATTTATTAATTTGTGTTGTTTATAGTTTGGTACGTATTCTTTGATTATGCATACTATCACCATCGACAGTTGGATCTCATGTGTTACATGCAACTAGTCGATATATTAACACCGCCTATTGTACTTTGAAGATACGTGCTAGTAAGGTTAACTATCGCGTACGTTAAAAAGGGTTTATACGTGATTACCGGAGACCTAATATTTGTTGATTTTTTGCATTTTAGTACAAACCTGACTTGAATTGAAAAAAAAATATCGGTCATTCACCTTGATTATATGCACTATTTCAGCACACAAAATATTTATTTCTCTACGACACTTAGTTATGGAGTACCTAATTAAAAAAATGATGTAAAAAGGATATTTTTTAAATGTTTAGGGGAATTTACGCTTTTTTTAAATTGTTTGACGAACAATCACTAGATAAATGTTGAAAATACTTACGGTATTTTATTTAGATACACACTTTTTAACATAGTTGAGAAATTTGATTTCAAATTGGGGATTTTTTTAATACGCCGCATCTTGAATTAGTGAACCATCAGCGTATGCTTTTCCGATTGAGTTTTGGATGTCAGCACTGGTAGAAAAACACTTCATTGTTCATATTGTATGAAGGTATATCTATATTTTAATAAATATGCATCGTCACCAGGTGGGAAATGGTACACTTATAAAACAATAAAATACCTACAATAATCGTCTATACGTACCTTCATATATATACTTCTCTTCAATCTACTATCGTACCTTGGGAAATGCCGATGATGTTGCAATATTCATATATTATGCGTAAAACAAATACTTACATTTCACAGATTTTAGTGAATTGCTGTAATATCAGTTCAAATCGAAAATATTTCTTTCACATACAAAACGGTTTATTGAACCTATGATTTAAATTTCAAAAGCGATATTCCATTTCCCCACGTATACAAGTTATCAATCAAAGTAATAATTGAGCTTAAGTAAATAAGCTTCATTGTAGTATATCATATATTTTTTTTTCGAATTTTTATAATTATAAATAAAACGAAAAAATGTTTATAAGTCAGTTAAACCTTATATGTTATCGTCACATATTAGATTTACTTGTACCTACCTTAGTAAAAACCACTTTTCTGTATCATTATATGTTTAGCCAGGTTTAACAGTGAGGCATGTACAATTATGGTTAAAATGATAAGCAGAGTGGTTGTCCTTCACAATAAAACCTGCATGGAGAAGTATCATAAAGGCTACCTTAGAATGGTATCTAATTTATGATCATGACGGTAGGTACATCGTCATTTTTTTTTATCACAGACACCTATGTACATATTTGAATATGCAGTAAAAATCGCATACATGTCAACATTTTTGGCCTTCGAGGCTCAATTAGTTGAGTTCGATTCCAGTTGGGGTCACAATTTTGTTGATTATGGTTGTCGAGCTGGGTTTGTATTTATTTGTTTTTTAAACGTGACAACTTGTTGTTAGCTGCGCATTTGATTAATATTTTATAATTATAATTATTAAAACATTCTATGTAAGTTGCGCATTTGATTTATATTTTATAATTATAATTATGAAAATTAACTAACACTATATGTAAGTTGCTCATATGATTAATATTTTATAATTATACCTAATTATAAAAACTAACTAACACTATATGTAAGTTGCTCATATGATTAATATTTTATAATTATGATTATAAAAACTAACTAACACTATATGTAAGTTGCTCATTTGATTAATATTTTATAACTATAAACACTTACTTACACTCCAAGTAAGAAGCGCATCGGATTAATATTTTATAAATATAAAAACTAACTGACACTCTATGTAAGTTGCGCATTTGATTAATATATTTTAATTATGAACACTTTCCTACTTCCATTCTGTGTCAGTTGCGCATTTGATTAATGTTTTATAATTATAATTATTATTATAAAAACGTTCTATGTAAGTTGCTTATTTGATTAATATTTTATAACTATAAACACTTACTTACACTCCAAGTAAGAAGCGCATCGGATTTATATTTTATAATTATAAAAACTAACTGACACTCTATGTAAGTTGCGCATTTGATTAATATATTTTAATTATGAATACTTTCCTACTTTCATTCTGTGTCAGTTGCGCATTTGATTAATATTTTATAATTATAATTATTATTATAAAAACATTCTATGTAAGTTGAGCATTTGATTAATATTTTATAATTATAAAAACTAACTAACACTGTATGTAAGTTGCTCACTTCATTAATATTTTATAACTATAAACACTTAGAAAAACATTCTATGTAAGTTGCTCATTTGATTAATATTTTATAACTATAAACACTTACTTACACTCCAAGTAAGAAGCGCATCGGATTAATATTTTATAATTATAAAAACTAAATGACACTCTTTGTAAGTTGCGCATTTGATTAAGATTTTAAATTTATAATTATAAACACTTACATTCACTCTATATTAGGGACAAATTTATTTCCAAATAGCAATTTCTTCCAAATTACAGTGTTTCCAGTCATACGCAGCGAGATTTGAGTTCCTAAGGGGTAACTCAGGATGCCGAGGTTAAATGGCTTACCACCATACTATGGTGGCTAAGAAAATAATTGCCGTACATGCATCTTTAGTTGAACTTTGAATTAAATCTTTTCAACAATTAATTTTATTTTTACATAAATATTTTATATGAAACACGGATGTATATAGTTTTAGGTAAAACAGGATTGATGTAGTGATGGTGTTAAAATAAGAGGCAATGAATGAACTTCTACAAGAATGTAAGTGAATGGAGTTTGGTTCTCTCTGCTGATTTCGAAATGGACCAGGCATTGAGGTTTGTATTTTATGTGTTTTTATTTATAAAATAATTTAAATGAGGCGTTTTATATAAAAAAATAATACGGACTTAATTAAATGATATATTATAGTCAGCAATGTATCACTAAAGTACGCTTGAAGCGATGCATAAAACAAAGTACTGTCACTACAACAGTGCATATTATGTGGGGCGCTCTATAAGACATTGGTGACCTGGATTCTATCAACCTACTGTTGAAACACAAGTAGGATAATCAAATTATCTAACATCACAATCAGACTGAATAGTTATGTGAACCAATCGTTTTTCATATTATTTGACATACTAATATAATCATATCATACATTGGTAGGTATAATCACTATAAAATAATAAAATCCTTTCAAATCCTCTTTATTTCCTCTCAGTTTTCCCTTCCCACCACCCTTCACCAAAGTGAACATTGCCCGTGGAATATTTTAAATTGGTTTAATTTTACCTGCCTTACTTTTTGTGCTTATATTTTCATTTAAAACTGTTGATATGTTCTGGTTGGTTGGAAGAAATTGCCTAGTGGCAATAAGCTCGCCAGTGTACAATATATTTGTTTATATAGTGTAGGTACAGAAACATGAATAAATAAAATAAATTAAAAAAAAAAAACATTCAAATAAATTCAGGTGCCTTGTACAAATTTTCAAAGTGCCTACTTATCCTGAAAAAGGAATATTTCGTTTGGTTAAAATGAAAAGTGCATAATTTAATGTATGTGCTCTAAAAATAAAAGGTTTAATAATAAGAATGTATCAAGGATGTCTTCAAAAAGGCCGAAGTAGTTTATTATTCGAAGTAGCGGTAGTTTATTAAAATTATTTTTAAGTAATTTTTGTTTGATTGTACACGAGTAATATTCATGTCAGATTTTAACACATGTTATTCAATGTCAATGGTGCATAAAATATAAATACATAATACTGGGATGAGTATGAGTTTAATATTTATACAAATGAGCAGTATTAAGTACATATTGATAACGGCTAATTATTAATACTTACACTTTTCACTAACTCATACATATATAATAATATTGTTTACATTTGTAAATGAGGAAATTTGAGGTTGTTAGTATGCAACGAGTATTATAAGTAGGTACGTACATATTTATGAGAGATGAGCGTCTCCAATGCAAATCGATCGATTTGCTGATAATTTGTATTAAATTAGCCGTAACATGATTAACAAGAAACAATACAATGAAAATGATGAATGCTTTATGTGTGGACATAATAATAAACATGATCTCCATGAATATATTACTAACAAACATTGATAGAAAATTAATAGGAAATATTTTATTATGAAAACTTGATAATTCTTCAATGCCATTTTATGAATGTGATGAGCCTTTTTACCACTTTGAAAATGAAAATTTCAAATGTTAAGTTTCCTGAGCTTGGGGTCACTTTGAAATATTTGATAGTTAAAAAAAATGAGAAGCACTATTCAGATTTCCTTCAAAATCGAATGGGGTCTAAGCGAATATTAGATATAGGTACACATTTGCAAAATTTTAAAAGAATCGAACGAGTACTTTAGTCTATAATTGATAGAGTAAAATGAACACGCCGTACATAGCACACAGCACACAGCAGGCTGCACACAGCACATAGCACACACACAGATACATTGTAATGAATCAGCATGATACTAGTAAAAATAGCCTTAAAAATTGCGAAATCATAACTCCCCAGCATATTAGAAATATAACGTAAATGTCGAAAATTGGGGTACCTATGCTAATTATTTTTCTAGAAGAATGTATACAGAACCGAATTAAAAAGTTAAGGAATATTTTTCTTCATTAATATCCAAACTATCAAAGTTATTTTTTACTCCTCACTTACCCAAGGGGATATAGTGGGGAGTTATGATTTCGCAACTTTTAAGGCTATTTTTTATTGCAGATTATCAACTAGTATCATGAAGGATTTGTATTCTGAAAGTTTCATCACAATGTATCTGTGTGTGTGCCATGTGCAATATACTGTATGATATGTACGACGTGTTTATTTTACTTTATCGATTATAGACTAAAGTACTCTTTCGATTCTTTTAAAAATTTTTAAAATATGTACCTGTAAATAATACTCGTATAGACCCCATTAGAATTTGAATGATATCTGAATTGTTCTTTAATTTTTTTTAACCATCAAATATTTTAAAGTCACTCAAGCTCAGAAAACTCGAAATTTGTTATTTTTATTTTCATATTGGTAAAAAACAACATCAATTTCACAAAATGGCATTGAAGAATTATCAATTATTCCCAATAAAACATTTAAATCAAAAATATTTTAATAAACTCATTTTATGAAAATGCTGAATATTTTCAATAAAAAATTTGAATAATTTGTAAAGTGACTTGTTAGTGAGGAGTTAAGCGTTGGCCACGACCCATTCTTTTCAAAATTATTTGATAAGTAGTAATGATGGAATATCAAATTGAAAATAGGTACGCTGGCTGCAGGCGCCCTTTAGATTTAGGGAATTTATGAGGATGTACACTATGTTCGTTTCACAAGGAAATATTCATTATTGTTAAAGAAAAAGAAACTCTAAAATACAACATAGCATAGGTAAATAATATAACTATATTTATGTGACGTATGAGAGAGACATCCTCAAGTAATAGTTCGTACGACCGAGGACACTGTGACATTATCTGACTGTCGAATTATTTAAGAGGACACATCTTTTGTTTGTATGAGCAGCGTGTACATACAAAATATCATTAGATAGGTAGTTAGGTACATTATATATATTTAGATTTATGGCCTCCTTGGCACAGAGTTTGGCCGTTGACTGGTGACAGTGTCACCGCCGCCATTTCATATCTACATGTCGACACCCGTGTTGGTTGGTGTCTTTTGGCCCAAGTCATCGTCGGTACAGTATGACCCGCAAGTCGTGACATCTGTGACCCTAGTGACGTTTCACCATCGCGTTTCCGGACTAAATTCAAGGTATATAGACTATGAAGAAATGGATATTTCGGTATTTAGAATTTTACTCCATCGTTGATGTCCATAGACAAGTATCTACAACATCAACGGGGCAATAATACAGATATATATCTTTGTTTATAAAAGTAGGTACACTTTTTCCCGTGAAAAAAGAGAAAAATAAAGTTCACCAGTCCATAATTTTCTATTTAGATGACGTTTAATTTACAAGATCTACCTACATTTATAAAATTATTATTTGTAAGGAAATTCAAGTTTACTTCTATATTATCTGTGGGAAATACAAAATACTAGGTTGCAGTGCGATGAGGTTCTATTAAAATAAATAAAAAACATGTAAATAATTTTCCTTTAATTCATTCAAAGCTTTTAGAAAGTAGAAAAGCCCTGATCATTGCAAATAAATAGAAAATAACCAAAATAAGAGGTTTTTAATTATAATGAATAGTTTTGTATAAACATATATATTGAAATAATCTACTTGTGAAAATTGGAATACGAGTAGAATTTATGGCCACACTGAAGACCATAGACCAGGCGCAAGATCCATCGCGGTCGGAAACTGCTTGTCCATAATTAAGATTAAGTTTGAGTATAAAATCGAATTAATGTCAGGTTATAAATCGGAATAAACAATATTGTAAGTAAGACCTTTTATTAAATGCAAATACCTAAATTCTATTCTTCTTGCTAATATTAAGTTTACGACTGTTAAAGCAGTGCCTGGTGTGCGCATTGAGGTCGGCTATGTAGGTTTAATTTAGGAAGTGATTCCTACATGATTGTATAGTTGATCTCGGTAATCACATAAAATACTACAAATTCTTTGTTGAATTATTTTGTTGTCATGCAAGTGAAAATAGGATTACATAATTTGGTTTTTGTTATATCAAGTAGGTACGCTACAGCTTTTTTAATATCTATAAGTACCTATTATAGAAATCTTTAAATAAAATACTAACCTTCGTTTACTTTTACCTGAAACCTTCATCAACGAATCACTATTTGGTATTTGGATGTCATTTCTAAATTGTTGACATGTTCCTAATTAGAACGACATTTGACTTGGAAGTGGTTTCTCTACAACGTATCTTGAAGTTATAAAATATTATTTGGATCGACGAGTCGTTGATGTTTTTATGATACGTTACAACGTTTTGTGACGATGCTTTCTAATCCCTTGTAGGTACCTATTTGGTCGGTGACAAGTGCAATGTCTTCTTTTTTGTAGGTCTTATACACATCTTAAATACTCATAATATTTTTTGTAATGCAATTCGTATAAGCCCACGAATATTGCATGAATTGTACATTTGAAATTATCAAATTATTATATCGAATATTTAATTTGTTTCCTATACGCAAATATTGGATTATTTTCACTGTCGAGAGACAGTGATATTTTTTTTTGGCATTTTTTAACATTACAATAGAGACGAAGTTAGAATATTTTGGAGAATCAGGAATTCAAGGCACATTAAGGGCTTTCAACCTATCAGTAGGTACAATTTTTGAAAGATGCCTCTAGTAACTGGTTATCCAATTTCGTCTCTATTGAGATAATAAAAAAATTCTTAAAAAATAGGTATTTTTATTTTAATTTTACATGGAATTTACAAAGGGGGTAGTGAAAAATAAAATTGTGGAATAAAATTAATTCCTAAAATACATACAATAAGATTCATGTAGTTTCAGTAAATTTTTGGGGATATTAACATATAACCAACTCACGAGTCTGCATTGTATTATAAAATTAAAACACAATTATTACTAATTATAAATAAATTTGATCTGGTAAAATGAAACCAAAGTTTTCAGTTCCACTACTTTAATGACACTGACTAGTTTCAGTCATCCAGTGACCATTTTCAAAGTGTGGGTTACCGAAACTAGTCAGTATCATTAAAATAGTAGAACTGAAAATATTGGCTTAATTTTACCATATCAAATTTATTTATAATTTGCAATGGAGTTCTACCAAGAATTGTCCGTAGAAAAGTTGAAAAAAGACAATTATTACTATTTTATATCACGAAATCCATCATAGAAACATGTTGTTTCTTATGCTTAGTCGATTATAGAAGTTGAAAATGTTCATCTAGGATTATAATATGTAGGTATTATTATAAAAAATAAAACAATATTTTTTTTTCACATATACATTTCAATGAGGGTACCTATACTTTTAGGCCCAGCTGTATCATTGTATCACGTTTGAATGGTGTAATGTTCGTTCGTTGGCTCGATAGAGTCGTGTAAGGCAGTTTGATATCTACGTGTCAGTTCTGCTTCCGGCCTCTTCTTCTGTAGTAGGTATGGGTAGGTACTGTGTCTGACTATATACTGTACCCACTCTGCTGTACATAGAGGAGGAACCACCGAAGGATGCGTAGAAACCAACATCTATTACCTACATACATAGTTACTGCGTCACGTACACTCGGCCCCGAACACATCCTCAAGCACTATACAATACATACCTACCTATCCACGAACATAACAGTGACGAACACTTAAAAAAAATAAATGATTTTTGAATTGAAATTTTTGACAGATGAAATCATCACAAGGAGATTTTAATATACTTACAACGTTATAGTTATTCCTTCACTTAAATTTACAGTTTAGGTTGTATACCTATAGGTAGGTATGCTAAACTCAGTTAAATATTTGAAATATGATCACTTAACTCACTTATATCACTTATACGTGAGACTCATTAAATTTGAAGTAAAGAATATTACTGCTGGAGCCATATTATAATAAATTAATCAAAGCACTTATCACGGAAATATTGTTTCTTCATATCTCCTAAAATAGTTAGCTGGAAAAAGTTGCCATTCGGTAATGAACTCAACGCTTGCATTGACGTCAAAAATTCATACTTATAAAAATGCATCTGGGGGGGGGGGCAAGTCCGGTCAAACCGTGGAATCAAAACCTTCATGATTACCCATATCGTGGACATAATTTTCTTATGGAATTCTATAATATCTGAAGATATTATACAACTCCATATTTATTTATTTATTTGTTTATTTACGATAATTATATCCATGATACGGATTATCATGAAGGTTTTGATTTCACTGTTTAACCAGACATGCCCCCTAGAACTGAGTAATGGAGCCCTCTATATTAGTGTGTATTTCGAAAAATACAATCAACAATCATCGATTCACTGAAAAAAAAATAGAAGCCAGAATTCCATTTAAAAAATCAAGGTAAGATTTTTATGGATGAATTCCCTTTTCCAAATTAATATTTATTTCCTCGAAATGGTCCAGAGAAGAGAATATAATTTGTCGGCCTTCGTGGCTCAGTTGGTTAGATATCTGACTGCTGAGCCAAAGGTCCCGGGTTCGATTCCCGGTGGAGACACAGTTTTTAATTGTGTTTTCAGTCTGGATCTGTGAGATGATTAATATCGTAAGTCTCCAGAATGTGGCAACTTGTTATTGGGTGCGTGTTAAATTAATATTTGACATAGTACCTGTTAGTTGCCCGAGAAGCAATATTAAATAAATAAATAATTTTATTTCAAGAATAATTTTCAAGCTAAAAATATTACTTGTTCTACTCATTCAATCACGTTCCGCCACTGCTTCGTAGAAGACACCTATCTATGTAAGTAGATACATACATACTTAATATTATGTACCTACCAACGATACCATCGGTACGAAATAATATTTTTTGGTCTCTACACGCAGATGACTATTTCTAACAGAATAATACAAGATGATAATAATCCATATAGGTACTACCTATCAACTAGAGGATGTTGATAGATTCAAAATCTAAATGCAACCAATATATTATAAGGTGTAAGGACATATTATGTGAAAATTTCATATAATGGAACACGTGGTGAGTGAGATATTAGGTAATGCTCTTACATAAATATAAACAGAATATGGCAAGAATATTAAAGCGAGTATACTTTTTATTTATTCGACACGAGCTTGAAGTATTTTGTCAAATATTTATTAAAGACGCACCCAATAACAAGTTGCCACATTCTGGGTACACTAATATTTATCGTCTCCGGACTGAAAATACAATAAAAAACTGCGTCTCTACCGGAAATCGAACCAGGGACCATTCACTCAGGAGTCAGATACCCATCCAACTGAGCCACGAAGACCTACGATAGATTTATTGACAAAAAGCTATTTTTTACAACTAATCGATAATAAATCGGTGTTGTTTATATTGGTAGAAATTGCCTATGGGCTAGAGGTTCGCTTCATCACGTGAAATTTCTTATTTACATAGATACTATAAGGATAATATTATTTTTATTCAAAAGAAAGTGATAACTATTATCATTAAAGCCTTTATGTGTGCGATCTAAGATAAATCATATAAGTATAATTTAAAAGAAATGCATCCATGTCGTTTTTCTTCACGATATTATTTTTTTAAACAAAGAAAGAAAGAAAACATGTCTTTATCATGTATGTAAATGATCTATTGAAATTGACTTTTTGAATGAACGTTGGATATGGAAATTATTATATAACCTACAGACTAATAGACAGTACAAAAGGTTTCCTTTTTTTAAATATTTTTTCTTACTCAAGACTCTATAATATTAAATAATAAAACCTTTTTTATCACCATTGTTAAGAATTGGAAGTTATTTTTAGAGTATTGTCGGTTATACCTATTGATCTACTTAATTAATAATATTGTTGGTATTGTGTGAAAACCATTTCCTGATTAAGGGAAGTATTTCCTGTTTTACGTTTAATTAGGTAGTACCTACCTACCTACCTGCCTACACATACACATACATTAAGTACATAATATATTTACTTATCACGTAAGAATATCAACGACATGCGTTGTTTTACAAACATGCACTTAATTTATATTTGTTGTAAACCTGTTACAATAGTCTATATTTATAATAATATATGGGTTATATGGAAACATGTTAATTATAGGGGCAGTGAAATGAGGTAGGGATGTGTCGGTAGCAGAGCGACTAGTACACTCGATCTGGTGGAGGCGGGTTTTTAACAGATGAAAATCGTCTTAAAAAATTATATCACGGTTGTTTGTGACGTTTAAGGGCTAGCGTCCATATAAGCGCAACGCATATGGACGCAGAGCATCAGATGGATTTTAGTAATCTTTATATAAAAATTTATGCGCGCGCATCGGATCGTCGCGTCGGCAATACCGTTATCGTAGTCGTTACAAGGAGGCAAAAATCCGATCCGTGCGCTGCGCCTACGTGGACGCTAAGCATAAAAAAAACCACGTATGAAAAATTCAAATATCTTTTCTTTTTTCTTCCCCCTTAGCGCTTTTGTCCCGTTTCTATCGCAGTACACTTTGACCATGATCCTGGAATTGGCGAGTCTGGTTATTACATTGAAGCGACTGCCATCTGACCTTCGTAACCCTTAGAAAGGGGAACCAGACAAATTGGATCTTAAAAAAAATGAATGAAGGAATGCTTAAAAAAAATAATTGTTAATATATTTAAATGTTAAAAAAAAGCTAAATACGATCTTGAAATGAAGTTATATGATTCTTGAATCAGTAGTTCTGGGAATTGATTTAAAATAGGTATGTCAATTTTTTACATTGTTGTCACTATAATACATAAAGACAAATTTTCAGATATCTTTCGTTACATGGGACTCTTGGAGGCGAAATATAGCAGGTATATTTCCTGAGAAATAAACATCTTTACCAGTAGGTACTAGAAGTTCCACAATTTAAACACTGTCCCAATCGCTCAAATCAAGCGCACTATAAGTAAATTCAAATTTACTAATAGTAAACCTCTATTTCTCTGAGATCTAATGGAATTCTGTTTTTACTCTTCTTTTCAACAGTAAATATATTATGATCTAAACTGTACAGCACAAATCCGCCTCTATTGGTGGCTGTGCCTTATTAAAAAAAAATTACTAATAAAACAATTACGTTCGTTACAGTTGCAAAATGCTACGTTTACCAAAAAACCCAAAAGTTCCAAGAATAAAAAATATTTTCCCGAACATGGCAACAAGTTAAACATATCATTTAATTTGGGTGATTAATAGCTTTTTCCTGTGTAATAAGCAGTAATAAGTTATGGCGGTGGTTTAGGGTTTTGCTGCATAAAGAACGTATCGCTTTAAACCTTGTGAAACAATACGAGTGGACGATGAGACTTAAAGTCTTGGCTATCAGCGTAAAAATACCGCGAAGAGATTACGTTTTGACGATAAGGACATTTTATTAAGTTTTTTGTACGTCGTAAATATATTTTCGTACACGGCGTAACAATTCTCGGCGATAGGAGGAATGCGGAAAAGTTATGGCTATAGATAAATGGTGAGAATCAAAATAACGTAAATGTTTTATAAATTTATTATTATTATTGATGTACCTAGGAACATCTTCAACAAGATATAGCATATTTTATTATAATAGATAGCATAATTTATTGATTTTGTGTAAAATTTACGATTTATTAGGTACCTAAGCATTTTTTTTTCAATGTAGAGTTACGGGATAAAATCGTGAATAATTTCCAAGCTTTGAGAACAATAATCTAAAATTAAGGATTGAAGAGTGTGAATAAAAGTAGATTACATACCTTTATTACTACCGATAGCGAAATTTTATTACGTTCGTTATAAATGAAAATCGATGATGGACTTTGTGGTATAACAGTCGTTATTTGTTGATTTTTCGTCATAAAAAGTTTCAGAATTATTATTTTTTCACTGTCCTCACTTTTCGGGTAAGTTTGGTAAAAATTTGTGAACGAAAAATTAATATTTATAAATCAAATATAAAATATTTATTTATTTATGAAAATTTCCTTGTACAAATAATTCTTCCAACTCTCCAGAAGCAATAATTTCGTGAGAAATAATTTATATTATTTGAATCAAATTTATAATGTTTAAATCAATGCATTACGTGATTCTTTTCTTTTAAAATTATCATCTCTACAGTATGTACATATGACAAACATATCACTTGTATGTTCATTGTGTATTAGTTATTCGTTCTGGAGCAAATCATTTTCTCAATGGTTACCTCCTCTTGTACAGAACACACACCGTGTCCAGTGGCTGGGTAAATAATACTAGGAAAGGTATAAAATAGTCGAACAGGTGAGAGAGATTTGTTTGGGAAAGGTACACTCGACCTGCAAGGTGCTCTCGACGGGCAGGTGTCGGTCGACTGAAATACGGCCACTATATTATTATAAAATGCTATCTTAAATTACTCTGAAGAGACTTTGTAAAATGATCGAATTCTGACCGTAATATTTGAACATTTGCGCTGTATAAATATTACACTGTTTTATATAAAGTGGTCCAATGTTGATTTGCTGTTTGGGAAACGAATTGTTGCTATGCAATTGATAGAAGTGGATAAAGGTTGGTTTAGGGATATCTAGGGACGAGTGAAGTTGGTTTCTTAACTATAAAGGTAAGGTGTGTAATGACTGAAACACTCCATCAACGCGATAGAAATCGAAAGTGAGATTCCTGATATTAAGTCATGATTATATAGTGAACTGTCAGTTAAACTGACAACCATGACATTAGTCGGTGTTCAGGAATTTTTGGATAAATTTAAAGTGATTTCTAAACACATGTTAATTATTTTGTCAATATTATTAATTACCTAAACCTAATAATAAATTAAGATTTTTTAGTAATGTAATTTAGTTAGTATTAAATAAGCATTTTTGGGTAAAACTATTTGGAATGTACCTACATAAGTGAAATTAGTTTTTTTTTGCCATGTTTGTTTTGCACATATGTATACGGGCGGCGTTACCAAGAAACCATGTTCTTTATTATATAATTTCTTAAAATCACTATAATATGTTGAAAGGTAGGCAGTAGGTATAAACATATCAATGTAGTTAAATATAATTTATATTAATCCATGATATGAAAATAAAAGATAACTGAAATACATTTCAATCTACGATTCACTGAAAAATGTTCTGCACTCCTCCATATGAATGATTCATTCCAATACCTGATTCTACTTCAGATATGGGCAGAGCGCTGTTTGAAGATGCTTGTTGGATGACACCAGCTCCGTCTGTTGCAAACCAAACAGATGCTCATATGGACATGGAAGGTGAGGTATGTTGCCGCTTAGGGAAGCTTCCTTATCAGCGCCAAGGTTTCCACAAGGCCTCTCAATCTGACGGATGACTGCCTCCGTAGTTGTCTCCGGATGCGACTAACTTAATAAACATCCTGGATTTCTAGCCGCAAAAGTACAATAATAAATTTTGATCAAGAACTCATTACGGTGACATTGAGTTACTTACGCTGATAATTTTTGATAATTAAAATTAATTAATTAGGTCAATGCTAATAGATTTCTACCTACAAAAAGTTTTCACGGTTATATCACACGATCAAAGGATTCGTGAATTAAATCATCATCACTGATTTTGTTAATATTTTTATCTAGTTATTTAATCTCTTTGGTGTATATAATATTACGGTTGTCTGGACATCGCTGAGTTATTTGTGATAATAGGAAGAGGTAAACAATATAATAATTTAGTGATTTATTTGTAATAAGAACCTAATTAACGACTGCAATAACTTAGACTCAAAAATTCCACAAAGGTTTCCGCCATTTGAAGGAAGTACCCTTAATCTTGGACCAAATCGTAATAATCAAGGTCATAGGAAGGTTTTCTGTTTTTGTTTCATGATCATTTATGAAATATTGTCTTTTAATTACGAGCTGTTTATTCTATGTATGTACAGCAACACAATATTGAATTTATAGTATGATATTATTCATTTTAGTTTCATTTCCGTTGAATCATACTAACTTGAAGAAGAGATCTAATCATGTGTTGGTATATGTCGTCGTCCTCACTTGTCAATTTCGCGTTTCTCAGTTCCGTTGCAATATCATCAAGTTTATTAATTGCATTTGTTGGTTTTTAAGATGTCTAATAAATGTGTTCTCAAGAACAACTCATCAATTTATTAGATGAAGAAAACTTAATTAATAAAACAATACCTACATACCTAAAATGAATATTTTATAAATTCCTTGCTTAAATAATTATAATCTTAAGAGATAGCAACGTCGAAAAACAATTCATTTTTAATGGCTGTTTTTTGAAATTTTCTTCCTTATTGAACATAGGTATGAGAAAGGTAGGTCTGGTACCTGGGAGTGGTTGCGTTTACCATTGCGCATTCCCGTTATATAGGTGAAAATTGCAGATTTTAGTATCATTTGTATATCTATAAGTTCTTTTTGTTTCTACCATACCATACATCTGATTACAATGAAACTTGTTGATTTGTTCAGCGCACATCCGGGAAGATTTATGAAAAAAAAAATCTTCATCTATTTTTTTTTACATATTTCAGTAACAGTATGTACATATTTCACAAACGGGCGAATTTTATTGATACAAATGACATAAAAGTGCAAATTATAATATTGAAATGATGTTAAAATATGCAATTTTCACCAATAAAGAGGAAGCGCACTAGTAAACGCAACCACTCCCAGGTGCCAGAATTAACGTTCTCATACTTATGTTCAATAAAAAAGAAAATATAAAAAACAGCCATTAAAAATGATCCATCTAAAACAATATAATGTATTTGAATTCTTTCAGAATGGTTCGGAATGAAAATTGAAACGGTACTCAACACAAAGTCTCAAATGGCAGTGGGCAGGTCTCGTGGCAAGACAGGAAGTTGACAGATGGGCACATCGAATTCTAAAATGCAGACCTTGGGAAGACAAAAGAGAAATAAGTTGACCCCAGAACTTAGTACAGGAACGCCCAGGATATACAGGATAGAAAAGGTTGGAAAAAGTTGAAGGTGGCCTTCACTCAGCAGTGCCGAGGTGGTTGGAAAGAAGACGAAGAACTCAACACGTATATCAAAAATACATGTTGTTAACAAAGGGACTTAATTTCGAAAAGCAAATAGTTTTACTGCTATTTCCATGGTCATTAATATCCGATTTATATTTAAAGATTAAATGTGTTTGGTTCCACCTGATTTGACGTACCAATCCTATGGCCTAAGTCGTAGTTTATTTCAGCTCTGTACATTCTTTACTCTGAGGTTAGGTGTTATAAAAATATTCTATATAAATATATTTAAAAAAAAAAATGAATATGTCCTTGTTAAACAAGTACATATACATTTTCCTACGTTCCCTAAAATAAGCAAATAAATGCTTGTGCTATAGGTGAACGAAATCAGTCGAGGCAGGATTCGAACTCGCGACCACTGGATTACTAGCCCAGCGCGCTAACCGCTCTGCCACCGACCCATCTAAATATATAGGGTAGTTTTCGAAATAAAATGATACTCATGATAGGTAGGTACTTAAAATCATATTTTAGAAGAATATTTGCTTAAAATTGGTTTACTACGATATTAATTACTTATTCATTTTTTTTTTCAATTCAATTATATACAGATAATTTGTTGCATTAATGCAATCTCTTCCAGATTTTTTTTCGGTAGCTATATTAATTTATTGAGTCTTATTTGTTGTGATCGTTAAATAGAATATACATAAAATACCATAGTTCGATAAAATCACATGAATGGAAATAGGTAAGAATGAGAAAAATATTTGTGTTAGTATGACACTAGATATAGCAAAATTAGGTGTGGGTCTCTGGGAGCACTCGTGTAGTTTTAGTGCGCCATGTAAATATTTCTATATAAGTTAAATATTAACGACACACTCGTATAATTTGACGTAATCAGGATGCTGTAAACGCTTGTACTTTCATTAACCCGCACCTTTTGTTGACAGCAGCTAGCTTTGCATAATTAAGTCATCAGAGCGAATTTAATGCGTGATGTAATAGAGTTGAGATGGAGGACCCGCGTGTTACAGACCAAATACCTTTCTGCTAGGCGGCCAATACTATTATTGATAGATATTTTATTTAGTAGGTACATAGCTCGCTGAAAAAAAAACACGTAAATCGCCTAGGAATAGTTTTTCACAATTCAACTTCTCAGCCAGCCTCAACTTTGTCTTCATATTTGGATGGAAAAAAGTTAGTGTCAAATCCATTTATCTACCTAATTAAATCTGAATCGTGTTCATATTGAGGTTAATACAATTCATTGGTTTATTTTCAAATCAGTGTTGTAGAATCAGTCCGATAATAGTGTCAACAAACCAGTATAGATGGTGAATATTATACGAGTTCTATAATTTTATTTTTCTAAAATTGATTTATGAGATGAAATGTCATTTAAGTCAATATCGAAGAGTTTGATATTTGATTCCTTTTGCCTACCACAATAAAGACCCTGCAAATTATTTACGCAGTGAATATTTAACTATTTTTTATAATACCTCTTCGTATCCAAATTACACTAGTCATATAAGTACATACAAAGTACCTATTATATGTACAAAACAGACCAACGACGATTTGCTGAAGAAATGCGACACCGAGTGAAGTGTTGAGGTATTTTTTAAGTTCAATATTTGCCATCGTTTGTATTTACCTTCACCAACCGCTACTCATCTTCAAGGGTCATTGACGGACGAACCGGATAGTTCTTTTACAGTCGACCTTACCTATATTATTACTACAGAGATGGCGATCGTTTATTTTTTACTTTTGGGTCCAAAATTCAAATATTATGTTTTTTTTTTCTTTGAGTAAACGTCCAATAAATTCTGACGACACTATACTGTAAATAAAACATAAATAATATGACAACACTATGGTAAGTTGATAAAAATACATTTAATAATTTAAAAACAATTTATTTTATTGGTTTTAATCAATACCATTAAGTAATACTATCCATTCCATAAGAGTTTGGATAAGCTAAATGATTTAAGTATATCTTCAGTAATGTTTTCAAATTATCAGGATTTAGACTTATTTTTAATAATAAAAGAAATGACAAAATTTTTCATACAAAATAAATAGAAAATATAGATTTATAGATAAAAGTCTATTCTAATACTATTTTGTATACGATAATTATTTTATAATGAAAATATAGTATATAGAATAAAGCATATTTGTTCAGTTCAATGTGTGTAAATGTGAAGGAATTAAAAATAAATATTGATTTAAAACAACGTTTTTCAAGTAGGTATTCGGTTATTTTAAGGAATTAATGTATTAGTATGGATGTGTGCCTACTTGTTGCAAGGTAAAAACAAAACCATATGTAATAATTTGATTGAGATTGACAAGACACTCGGATATTATGATCATTGATTTTTTTCTATGTAAAGTATTTATTTCACTAAATTGAAACCATTAAGATTTCGAAGATCTAAATAAGTACTTAAATGTTTTACAAAATATTTTTTGAGATCATTTGAAGCGATGTTTCCCTTTAATTTCCCACGACTCCTAATTTTAAAAGTCCAAAGGCCCAGATTGATAAGGTATTTGTAACTTTATTACCTACCGCTGCTATTTTGAAGAATTCTTTGGGGATTTGGAAAACCAGATAATGAGAAGAAGGAAATATTGGATAAGAGAACCAATAGAGAATAAACTTAAATGGGATGTTCTTTTGGTTTGTTTTAACTCTATTTAAAATATATATTTGATTGTGTGATAGAGTTAATTGCATAAAATCGTAAATTTATTCAACTGAAAATATATAAAGGTTGCTATTTTTTAAATTATTTAAATGACTTTTAAATGTAAGTTCTTTGGATTCTTTCCCATTGGAAATAATAATATATTCAATTGATAGTAACAGAAATATAGACTACGTTATACTATTCGCAATTTTCAATCAAACATTAGGTATACAAAATAGTGGTATTTATTTATATATTTAATAGATCAATATTGGTATTGACAATCGTTTAGTTAATTTTATTTAGTTTCATTTGGACCTTGACAATGCCAAGTCATCTTGGCGAAAACGTTTGGTCGTTATAAAAATATTATGGAAAAATATTTATTTATTAACTTTAAAATGGATTTCCACTCTGTAAACACAAAAACTCTAGAATCATAAAATTATAAGTTTAAAAGAGATGTTGCCATATATTGCTCCAGCACCTATAAAAATTTGAGATTTGTGATAATGATCTTCTCACAAATTTAGACTCAAATAAACAGGGCTCAGGGTTTTTATCAAATTTTGATACATCCAACATTTTCGCCTATTTATGAATGTCAGAAAATCAGACTTTAATTTATCACACATTAAGTAAATATTTAAATAATCTAATCAATCATAGGTTAGTGATCATCTAATTCTGCACAGAATGTATAACACCAAATGATAATAATAAAAACTTCCTTGAACTCTGCGCATGTGGCGAGTTTATTGCCTTAAGGCAATTTCTTCCAACTAACCATCGATTCCAATTTCCAATCCAATTTGTATTCAATTAATGTATCAATGTATCCAAATTGTTTGAAAATATGATGTCATTTGTTTATTTTATCCTCGAAAAACATTTCATAGACATTTTCTAGTTCAAGGTGATTGCTGGGTGTTGTTTGTTTGAGTTGGTATCTATTTGAAGATAAGTGAAGTAATGAGGTCCAATTGATGTAGTCCTGTGTAGGTTCATTTCATTACGATAAATTACCTACTCCTTACTTGTTTGTATGTATCAGTGTTACTGTAACTTTATGGGAAATAATGGGATGGCCTGAAATTATTTATTTTTTGAATCAATGCCAGTTTTAATTATCAGAAATGTAATTATTAATTTCATATGTTATTTCGCTACTGCCACCACCACCCGCTCTGCATATGGGGACTGTAAACGACCCCTTCACAGAATGTTAAATGAGCAACAAAAAAATGCATAGCACGAAAAGTAGCCCATGGAGCCCTCAATATTAGATATTATTAGCAATCTCAAAAAAGAACAATCGACGAAAGTAAATATACTCGTGGACTGTCATCGACTTCAGATCATATTAAATGTAAAGCATTAAAGGAGTGACTAAGATCTATTTAAAAAAATAAACTCAATGGGAATCAACCAATTGTAAGACACCGTAAAATGAGAGAACTTATTGAAGGCTTTAAAATAGTTCATCGAGATCACAAAATCCGCATGACCATTGGGACCTTGAAGAGGCCCACGGACAGCAACAAGGAGCTTCGATCTATAAGAGGACACCATTGGGCGGCAACAATCCCACAGGATTTGTTCCAAAGTTTGGTCCGGATATTGTTAGAACTGACATGAGGCAGAGGAGGCAATTTTAAACCAATTTCACATGTCATATTTCATCATTCTGGTTTCAAATAAACTGTAGATAATTCCATAAGACAAAATTATTTTTATACTACTTCTTCTTCTTCAGCCTTTTTTTCCATTCTTGGCTATAGGTCTCCCCCTTGATCCTCCACAAAGTCCACAACTCCCTGTCTTAGGCACAATGCATCCATCTACCTCCGGCACATTTTTGATGCCATCAGACTACCTTGCCTGGGGTCTGCTATTACACTACATTTCTATAAATTGGCAAAACCACATGGTTATTTTATTCCTGACAAAGAAAATTAATAATGTGACATTTTGAAAGAAGAAAACACGAAGAATTTAATTATCAGATAAACACAGAGACGATTAATAATTTGTAAATGAGTGCACGAAAGGTTTGTAAATATAGAATAGTGTGATAATTGTTTCTGTGTTTACCTCATATTGAGGGACATGTTATGATGGTTTGTTGGTTTGTAAATTGATTATCATCCAAGAATGTGAGAAGATAATACATTACTTTACTGTAGCTTTCTATATAGAAAGGATATTGTTAGAAACAAACGACGCGACGTCCGCTCAAACCGTGTTCACATTGGTCCATTTTTAAATCAAATAACATATTTTACCACAGTGACTTTACTTTGCTTGGAGTACATAAGAAAAATCCTAGTATTTCATTTCCAAACCACAAAGCCATGGAATTAGCATTTCAGCGTCATAAGGTAACAAAAAGGAAACTGTGAACAGAAAAAAATTCTGGTAATAAGCTCGATGATTAATTAAAAAAAGAAATCTCTAATATGTGATGTGTTGGAATAAAGTTTGAGATGTACTGACTTAGAATTTATTTTCTTGTTGGTCAGTTTAGTAGCCTAGTGATTCACTGGCACACTGACTTACAAAATTTTACACAAGAATAATAACACACTGTATACCCGCCTATCAGTATGCAAAATTTATTATAATTAACTATTTGGGTAGCTTTAACAAAAAATAATGAACCAGAAGGGATACACTTGTATATTAATAATAGTGATTATTAATAACAAAAAACATCTATTTGTCTTTTTTTTGGTTTCGCTACCTTTTAATAGGATAACATTCGGACGGAAACCAAGTAAATTAATTAAACTATTGTCTTTGATATGTACTGCAAAATGTGAGATAACTAAGATTTAAGATTTTTTACAAACACGCATATATTTGACTCCTGGGGTGTAAAGGGCTAGATTCCCGGTGGAGAAAAAGTTTTAAATTATGTTTTGAGTCGATTGATATCGTCTCCAGAATTTGTCAAATTGTAAATGGGTGCGTGTTAAATAAAAATTAACATAAAACCTCATATAGTAACCCAAGAAGCAATCCAAAATACTTTACAAAAAGGTCTCTTCGTTATATCATAGATGGCGATAGTAAAAACAGTTTTTTTTCAAATGATCTGTTTATCATTATTTAAATATATAGAACTTTCAAAATTGAATTGATAGGGAAACTCAATAAAAAGGCACAAATTATGAACGTTGCGCGAGCGCATAAAGTGATCACGTAAACCTTGTGATGACAGGTCGTTAGCTCTGTAGGTGCCTTGAGTTCCTGGTTTTTCTATAATATTCCAACATCCTCTCCTTTGAGAGAAGATTTTGTAAAAAAAAATACAAAATTCAATAAAAATATTGTATCATTAATTATAATTATGGGACGTTTTTTGTTCATTATAGTAATCTTAGTTTTTATCAATTGTTATCATTTAAACCTTTCTTCGCCCCTTCATGAAACTTCTTCACGTAAGACTTATTTTGGAGGATTTTACGATATATTGTCGAATGTAGTAAATATCTATACATTAAAACTTGTTAATTGAGCAAAAAACGCGTGTTGCATTATAATCGATTTACACAACATTTTCTTCACAAGTAAATTCACTGTCAAAGATCGTTAATAAAGTCAAATGCCGCCATATTAATAACCAGTGTGTTGGTACCCCCTAATGCGCAAGCGTAATTGTACAACTGTTTGAAAGAGAATATTAAATAGTTGGTTGCAGTGCTGTGAACCCCTATAATTAACAAGAACTTTTAGACGAGAGCTATTTACACTTGACGAGTCAATGTCTCCACGAGGTTAAGTTACGCACGAAAGAAGATTACGTATGCAAATTTTTAGACAATCGTCAAAGGAAGTTGATACAGTTGTATTGTTTCGCTTTATTAACAATTAAACTTTGTTTTGGATATTTGGAAAAATTCACATGGCGATAAAAAACGAAATGTCACGACTGCCAACAATTTTATGAAATATGATTTTGGAAACAATGCACACATGACGAGATATTAGTAAAATGAACGTATCAAAAAATCAAAAATCACAAATGGATGTATGTAAAGGTATTGTTATCAACATATTATTTTTGTTATCTTTTTGTAGTGAGTATAAATTGTGCCTCTGATGATGCTAGCAGAGACTAGCGAAAACGTTAGGCCATTAAAATACTCGTTCAAGGAGTAAAACTGTGTTCTATTTTATTTTTATAAATAATATTTTAATTCAATTTAAAATACTTAAGCTGTCATAAATATGAATTTCTTTCATTATTTCAAAGGCTTTTCGTCGAACAGTGAAAGTTCATGATTCACGACATTTGAACACTATACATGTAATTCAAAACATTTATTTTTTGTTTAATTTCCTTCGTTTCAAATTAACGAATTTGAAGTCAGGTATATCCTCCTCTGTGGCTGGCAGCGTGCAGTGACTGTCTGAAAATAATAAGGAAGAGTGACCAGAGACCTGATCTGAGACCAAAGCAGTGGTGGTGAGACCAGGGTAAGGAGCAGAGCAAGGAAGAAGGGGGACAGGTTTTGGACCCCCAGGGATCCTTGTTTGCCATTCAGTAATAATCCGACGGCCGGGACGTCTGCAACGGAACCAGGTAGGTATGTATTCAAATCCTTTTCATATTACTTTGAGAGGAAATAACATTATATGGGTACCTACTGGGAATGATATAGGACAGACCCGATGATTTATGTAATATTTATCCTAATAAACATTCTCACCTTTGATATAACATTAACTTTCAACAAAAACTAATCACAGAATTTTTATAAACACAGCAAGATAAACACAGTAGATACAATCTGTTGAAAAACAACACCACTTCATTCATAGAAGACATATCTTCGTAGATCCAAAATAAAACGTGTGACGAGTTTATTTAATGTAACAATTTCTTCAATCTGTGTTTCCAGCTCAGAGAAGCAATTGTTACTTGATTTGAAAAAATCCCCTGCTGGGAATCAAACCCACAACGCCAGCATAGAAGTCAAACGACCAATATACCAACTTTTCCAAAGCGGTCAATTCAATAATTGTTTCATATGGATATTTAAAATAAGACAGTGTTTGTACGAGAGATTTTGCAGATATATTATACCAATATTTGTATCCAGTAGGTATGTATCTATTTTTATAATGATGAATATTTTTCAAATGAAAAACATAGTCCGTAGCAAATTTTCGTTCACGGTTAGATAAGCTTGTTTGGGTAAATAAACTCTCGTGTGTTAGTTGTTAGTACGCATCAGCTTGAACGAAACCGGTTACTTCTTAATTAAATGCAATATCTCAAAAAAAACTATTATCAAACAATTTTAATTAACTAAAAATAATTACAGTAGCGTACCGATCCTGAAATCAGGTAGCGAGAGAGTCTTCATAGGTAGGCATACTGCTGATGTGGACCGTCATAATATAATGACGAACTCAACTAGAGTTGTAATCGGGAGTATCTTGATGGTTAGTTTAATATCAGATTTATTTTTGGTAATCGTCGTATTATATAATGTAAATAATCGTTGGCATATCGAGATTATACTTTCGATTTACGTATAAATTCCACCCAAGTCTTGAGTTGACTCTGTCTGTAATAATCTCTTGTGAGTATAGACGCGTCATTGGTTTATAACATAGTGCCTATTATACTTGTTAGTTGCTCAAGAAGCGATACAAATTCAAAAATAAAATAAAAACAATTAAATAATGTTTTATGAGTAGACTGATGTTATTAAGACAATTTCAGCTCATAAAAATTCAGTGTCTATCAGGATTGGAACTGACTTTATTATCGGCATTATTTGTAATCAATGAAGTCAATTACTAGGTCATGAGACATTTATATCCAGACACCTGACGTGTCTATGTATAGAGAGGGTAAAAGACTTTTCAGACATAACAGTGTATTTAGTCACGAAGAGCCGTGTACATAACAATGTTTGGAGATTGGGACATGCGTGCATGTGATGGCGAAACAATTTGGCGAACAAAATTGATGATTTGGGGGCAGGAGAAAAAGTTGGCGCGGTCCTAAATCTCGTCGGGCCCACCTCACCCCGGGGCCCGAATGACCTTTCGTGTGTGGGGTTCGGGTAGCCAATGCGTGAATATCCGCTAAAATTACTTGGAGAACTTTGATAAAGGTAAAAACTATAGTATAATACATATTATCATAATGGTGACGGCTGTATCTCTGCACAACCGTTGGATTCTTATAATTGGATTATGAACATGTGCTTCATAGACGAAATAATTTCAATTTATTTCTTTATTTATATTATTTAGTCATTTTTCGGAAGGTACCTACTTCTTTTAAATACTTTACTTTAATTCCTTGCATTTCACAATAATGCTTATTGTAATAAAATATTTTTTAAGATAATAGAAAATACAAGTACCTATTCTAAACTAGTTGCATGTAACACCTGAGATCCAACAGTCGATGCCGTTAGTATGTATTATTTTATATTTTAAGATATTCCGTTCAATTAGAAAATACGTTTGTCAGGATAGGATAGTGTGACGTTCATTCCCCTTTTTCTTGATGATTTGTGGGTAGGTATGTATGAAGATTTAGATAAGCCCCCGTAGATATTGTGTAGGTACTCTGCCATACAAATTGTATGAAACGATGTCATCACAAAATTAACTTTTTACGAAAATTGTTAATAAACAGTTATATGTTCTGCTAATAAACAGTTATATGTAAATATTTTTTATAGAAAATGAAATTATCTAGTTGTGGTGTTTTTAAATTTGCTGGAAATATGTAATTAAACATATAAATTATAAAAATGTTTGAGAAATCCTGGAACTTGAAAAAATAGTTTGAGATATTGAATTTGTAAAAATTTTCAGAGTTCCAGCTTTAAAACAAAAAAAAACATTTAACATATAACCATAAAAATGGAAATGTTGATAACTCCTGACTGAAACAGAAATTCGAAATTCTTAGTTTAATATTTTGTAAGCCTAAAATTATAATAATAATAATAAAAGACTTTTATTGATTTATACAACGTGGCGGACTTATTGCCCACAGGCAATCTCTATCAGTCAACCACCAAGCCTAAAATTATCTATAACTTCTGGAATTTTGGGCCTTGTGCATTAAGCGGTTCAAAAATAATGGTGTAATTCCAGTATTATTTAAATCTGGGCGTTAAATTATATATTGGGTTCACAACTTCTTTACTTTTTTAACAGTGCCCATTCCTTTAGAAAAGTCTGATCAAGAAGACAATGCTAATCGATTCTATGTATTAAAAATATATAAAAATGTTGTGCATACGCTACTTCTACTTATCTCAAACCTACTTCAAAACCTCAAAAATTTAGAGATAATTTTATTACACCCAAAATTCATGACGATTTTTTAATAAATAAAAATATCTTAATATTTTTTTCATTATAGCTGATAAAACACACTATTACTGCGTTTGATTAGCTATAATACAACAATATGCAGATTATTCTTCACATACAGTATCTAAAAGAAGCACCAAGATTTCATCACAGATATGTGAATAAAGATTGGTTAGTTAACAATGATTGAAAAAAGGTAATTGTTCAAAGTGAAAAAGAACTTGTCTATAAGGTCATATTTCTTAATAAATCAGATGAATAGAAAATTTAGTAAACAAAGTGGGTATCACAATATTAAGGAAAGCAGCGCGGAACGTGTCAACTAAAACTTGATAGATAAATTGAAAAATCAAAGGTGGTGAATGTTCAAAAATAAAAAAAAAATGGTTCTTATGAGAGTTACTAAAATTTAGTTCAATATAATATTTAACCATATCATAATTTAGAATCTTGATAAAAAAGCGAACTCTGGAAATCATATCACAATTATATTTTTTTCAGAGGCGTCATATTATAGCCTTATTGAACCAAATGTAGCTATTCCTTTTTACGAAGCTATTGTTATTTATCTACACGTGGTCTAAGTAGAAAAAAAACATTGTATAATATCTTCAATGCATCTATTATTAATTTCGCTTCTTCTCCCACCCATATCCTGCTCTGAGTTTCGATGATTCTCCATTATAAAGAAGTACTGTATAGTCTTTCATATATTTTTAAGGTGTGTCACAGTAACACTATTCCATGAAATTAGGTTGTATATTTCCGGTTGAATCTACTTTTTCATTTTTACCATCTTGAATACTATCAAATACGTACCTAATCATTTATGAAATATATTACTCACAATATTATTTAAGTATATTTCTTTTTAATTTATTCATACTTTTTTCCCTAGACATAGTGTGTAAAACCCGTATTTATATAATATAAGAAAAGTAGGTAATTGATATATCGCTTTAATTTTTGGCAAGAATTTAAAAAAAATAAGTATTAACAGTGCTAAACTTAAGCTGTTGGATATGACTGAGATAAATTTGAATTACGCCGCTTTGCATTATTAAGATGAAATAAATATTATTGGCACATTGATGGTCTGTTGTAATTACTCTCGTATAGCTGGTATATTATAATCAATATTGTTACACTGTCAGTGATCTTTGCTTCTGTTGGATGTTTGCAAATACTAATATACCTAATATAATAATCAAAGCGTTACACAGGTCTATCTATTAATGGTGGTCGCGGTGCGGCGCGTGCCGTAAGAATAAATTCTCTGTGAGAATGTTATGGCAGAATAAATTATCCCAAATGCATTCCCGAACTGGCTCATGTTACGATGCAACTAACTACACTATAAGTGATTCTCAACTATTTATTCCCGTTCTTAACGTTTTATGTCACACAATTATTAATTACATCTGATTTCATTGTTGTGTTATTTTATATTATGTACAATAATATGTAAAGGCATAAATGTCCTTTTATTTTATTTTATTTTATTTGGGGAAGCCAACAGCTTTTTTACAATTTGATATTACAACTAGATATTATATAATTACAGAGCCAAAAAAAGTATTCCATCAAAAAGTACAAATAATAACACAGTCAACAACACATACAAACACACACACAATTAGGTATGGAGGGATAGGGATACTAAACCTTTATTTTATATAGAAATGTATATATATTTGGAAACAGTGGATGCGCAAAAAGATCGAGAGATAGTTTTTCAAAATTAGTCATCATGCCTATTTGAATATCATACAAAGTAAACAATAATGCTATACTTATTGTATCAAACCAGGAGTATTACAGTTCTTAAATAAAATTACACATTAAATTGTTATTGAGAAAAAAATGTGAAAGATGTGATATTTCGTTGTTTTAATTTTTATTAATTTAGACATCAAGTGACAGATAACTATAGTCTTAATGAGTAGGTACCTACCCTAGATTTTTTATTGAATTGAATAAGATTACGTTATATTTACCATGTAGCCAAGTTTTCTTTGAGAATCTCTGTAAAGAAGTAAGTATGTATATGGATTGTGAGCTATGGTGTTAAGTATGGTACAAGAGCGAGAGAAATAGTGATACTTATCATTTGTAATCCCTAGAAGAAATATATTATCAAGAGTTTCAACAGATTATTATTAGGATATATCTACGTACTATTGTACTCACTCAAGAGTAGGAAGCTAATATTATATTCCAACGTATTTATTATTGAATGTAAGCAGGTTCAAGTCTCAAAGCCTTAATAATACATCAATGCTAGATGTTTAGAGCTAACAAGCAAATAGATTAGAGCACAAGTAATATCATACAATAAAATAACAATAGCCTTCTATCATTGAACACTGAAAAAACACATTTTATTACCCTTTCCATTAATTAACTGAAAACATATCTAGATTTGAAGAAAACAATACATAACAATAAATGCAACACCATCAATTGCCGCGAAACCTGCTCATCTTTACGACCAAACTGCCAAGATAAAATACCTTTGTATAATTATAGACCAGGATATAAAATGGAAAGCGCATATAAGTGATTTAGTGAAACGAACAAGGAAATGTATATATGTATGTCTTCATAAGATTAAGAAATGTCTTAAATTAAAAAATCTAAAAAATGTTTATTATGCGACGGCTTATTCTTTGCGTATGTATGGAATTGTCGGTTGGGGAGGAGCATAATATGACAATATTTTAAACCAGGTTAAAGTTGTACAAAAATAATAATAAATGTTATACTAAAGAAAAAACGTACATTTCCCACAAAACACTTTTTGATACATTCAAAGTTACTAAAATAGAGGATATTTATAAAAAACATCAATTAAACAATTTTTTAAACATAATGTGTTGCAAAAGTTTGAAAAAATACGTCACTACGTTTCCCAAGCGGTATTAAAATTCATAAATGAAATACTAGACAAATGCAAAACAATTACATTTATACGGGAATAAAGAATTTCAATTGCCTCCCAAATGAAATAAAACAGATATATGATTTTAAAAGATGCAAATAAAAACTGAAAAAACATAATATCACAATCTAAACGTGGTGTATGTAATGATGTATGTATTGATATGACCAAAATTGTTTCGAATTGCCCGTTTTCTATCGTTTTTTTGTATATTTGTTTTTTTGTTTGTGCATAGCTTTTTTTTCACCATGGTATAGTTATGTATTTATTGTATTACCTAATATCAAATGATTCCCTCATCAAGCATAAGGATTTAATCTTTTTGATGAGGTAATGCAACTATTTTACCGTAGTAAATATAATTATGCATTTTATAAATTTATTTGTAATATTGATAAACAAAAAAAGGATGTTAAATAAATAATTAAAGTAAAAAAAAAAATACTCCTTGTCAAATCATTTTCTAATTCAATATTAACTTTATTGAATGTATTACTGTTGAATTTAATTAGATTGTCTTCGATCTGTCATTTTCCATACATTCCCATTCCCATTGATGCCTTAGCTTTTCTTTAGAAGTGTAATCAGAATGAAAAAAAAGAACTTTTTCTAAAGTAAAACGAGTCAATTTTCGTTATGGCAAACTACTTCTGATCGATATTCTATCTGCATCTTTTAATATTCTTCTTTCTGTCCTCAATCTGATCTAATTTTTGTTTATTTAAACAAGATGTTTTTTTTATATTCACTGTCTTTGTGAATTTCTTAAATGGTATCTCTCTCATTAAAATTACAGAAATCAAGCGTTTACGATTTTTTTTGATATTGTTATACAATAGAGAAGGCTTTATAAATCTTCATTTACCAGCCACCAAATACTTAATTTCCATATTTGGGGTGATCAGTGATCAATAATAACATCTGCAATGGGTGGGTAATTGTTTATGACTTATTGAATAGAATAAAAATATTGCAAATAATCCCTTTTGTACGACAGAAGTAAAAAGCCATGGGACCCTCATTTTAAAAGATTGGATATGTTATATCTACTCAACGGTGCGGTGGTTGACAAATCCAATGATTATGTTTGTGCCACGACAATGAGTCGACAATAAGATTTAAAACTATTCAAATGAGACGGTTTACCATTGAAATATAATATACATTTGAAGGATTCCTTATTTCAGGTAAACTCGACAACAATTCAATACGACACACGATATAAATAATTCAGGTTAGTTTTATTAAATTCAGGTAAAGGATAGAAAAAAATTATTCGCGTGCCATATTACTATTGTTGTGCAAATTTAAGGTTCCTTATAAACATAATACATTGGGTGACAATGCATTGAATTCAATTAAACGTGCATAAAATTGTTTGTAAATTTAGACAAATGAAAACATGTTTTTTTAAGTAACAGGTATTGTAAACATTTGATGATTTTCTTTTGAACTTTTGCAAATTATTCAATGATATAATGGCAGGAGTCGTAAGATTTCTCAGTTTGTTTTTGTTGAAAATATTCAAATTACAATCACATACAAATTTCATTTATCTCTTGGAAGAGATAAATAAAATAAAATATACAAAATAACACTCGTCCATTTTGTAACATATAAAATTAAGTTAAATTATAAACGATATTTGCAAACAGCTGGACATTCAGATCACAAGAGGCAGTCTCCGACTGAAAAAACAGGCCTTCTGCCTAAAACCAGAGGAAGAAGAAGAAGATTCACACGAATGAGATTATTTTGTAGAAATGTTTTTTTTTATAATTTCTAAAATAACGGTTACCAATCACTGGAATTATTTTTTTTTGTAATAATTGATTCATACCATTTTTTTAAATTATAATTCCCTAAATATATAAAAATTGGTATTTGAAATGTCCGAAACGAAAGCAGAATAAATGTAGTTGAAATGAGATAGTTAAGAAGAATCTGAAACAGAACAATATATTATAGGTATCAGGGTAAGAAATGAGGACATAAGGTAAGAATGTACATAAGATAAAGAAAGATGTCATTAATAGAATGAAAGTGAACACATTGAGATGGTTTGGCCACATAGGGTGAATGAATGAGGAACGCTCGACGAAGAAAATATACATTGCGGACAGGAATGAAATGAGAGGTCGGGGCCGACCACGAAAGGGATGGCACGACCATGCGAACGATATTCTGAAAGATGGAAATGTTAGATACGTGAACAACAAACGAACATGTATGAGACGATGAATGCCAAGATATGAAAATGTGTTTCATATCGTGAATCTCCATTGCAGGAAGAACCCTCAGGGACCGCACCAGAAATGAGACGATCATGTCTATATGCGGTGTCGAGGACATAGAACGATGGGGATGTTGCAGAAGGCGCTTCTGGAGATCATGGACGACATGGCATGGCATCGAAAGCATGGACTGCAGTAGAATTGTCAAAATTGTTTCGACAGAAACATCCGACAACAGAAGATTATCCAGAAGACCTGCGATGAGACGAAATATCAGTTAGCCCATTTCCTGATTTTCCTCCCAGGATAGTGCACCCTCACAAACAGGTCAAATGACCTAATAAACGATGAAGAAGATCGATTATATGTTTTGTATCTATAACATACATATTTGTTTTGTAAAAAGCTAATAAAACAGTAAAATCAATCAAATATCACAGTACCTTAGTATGAAAAATATCTGTCATATTTCATTCATATTTGTATATGAATAAATGATATTAATAAATTCAACCTAATACACGATCAAGAAGAAGATCGATTATATGTATTGTATCAATTGCATAATTATTTGTTTTGTAAAAAGCTAATAAAACAGTATAATCAATCTATTATCACAGTACCTTAGTATTGAGAAGACCGTATCACATTTAATTGATATTTGTACACGGATAAATGATATTAAAAAAATCAACCTAATACACGATAAAGAAGATGATAGATTATATTTTTTGTATCTATTACATAAATATATGTTTTGTAAAAAGCTATTAAGACAGTATAATCAATCTAATATCACAGTATCTTAGTATTGAGAAGATCGTATCTTATTTCATTCATATTAAATTTGTACATGGATAAATGATATTAAACATTTAGCTATTTTAATTAATGACATATTCATGGAGGATTATTAAAATAACACGTCAAATGATAGACCAAATTACGTGTTCATATTTATACATTTCACATAGTACAATATTACAGTTTTTTAACCATTAAACAGTAAAGAACTTACCAGATAATTGGAGAAAAATGTAATATATATGTATGTAGGTACCTATGTTTTATTTAAAAGTTGATATAGTTTTGATTCGGATGTTGGTTCTGATGGTTTGCCAGTTAAAATGGGAATCGTATGTCATCCGTGCTTCAGTAACAATGGATGTCTTTGTTATATCTCAGGGGTGGAGATGCTGCGCCGTGTGTTCATCACCTTCAATACAACTGTCTGGGTAAGTACTTTCCTACCGTTGGGTTATATTGTGAGATCTATCTAAAAAAACAAGCACACACTCACACAAACATAAAAAAATAAATAATAGGTTATAAAAAAACGAGTAATAATAATGTAGGTAGGTATGTAGGTATAACAAACTTAATTACTTGAAAATGATTGAAACTCTCACTTCTTGATAGAGCGCCAGAGACAACAGGTAACCAGCGACAGGTGTACGGGTGCATATCCTTATAAAAGGAAGCACGACACAAGCATACAAGTCTCGTCTCACCTAAAAAGGTAACAGCCAGAATGGGTGATGAACGTCATTGCTGTGACTCACAGACAAAAACATTCCAAATATCCATAATATTCCTTAAAAATCAATAAATGATTTCACCGCTTGACCTTGGGGGCAAGTCTTGTCAACTAGCCGAATAAAAACAATCCATGTTTACCCATATGGATATAATTATCTTAAGGATTTTGATTACATCTTAAAATATTATAGAACTCCATATGATATTTATATTCATGATATGGGTAAACATGGATGGTTTTGATTCCGCCGGTTGACCAGACATACCCCCCTGTTCGTTTTATTTAATTATTGTAGACAATTATGCTGTGAGGCACCGGCTTAGAATAGTGCTTCCACTCTTTTCTATTATCATTGTTTTCGGGTGTCCTGTTAGAGCCGGTAATCGAAAATACAACAGGCAACAATAACATCTCACATAATATTAGTTCAATATTGAGGTTCACCACCCATTCTGAATGTAGTGCCTCTTTAGGTGAGACAAGACTGGTGTATGGGAAAACTCGTATTACGTGTTGTGCTTCCCTTTATAAGGTAATGCACACCCGCAGACTTGTCACTGGTTACCAACATTGTGGGATATGCCGTGATGGTATGAATGAACCAATTAACCAATTGAAAAGCGTATTCTACGACTTAAAAATAATTCATTCTTACTGACGACATTTATGTTCATTTTAAATGAAATAAATTAATGAAGACGTATTTTGATAGTTCCATTATATTTATTGTGACTACCTACAACGGGTTTCGTGTAACGTACATTTTCAAGTAGATATAGTTAAATTTGATTTGCACGAAACCATTAATTTGTTTTTACTAGGTATTGCTAATTTTCAAAACAATTACTCAATCATACACAATCAGGTTCTGAAAAATGTTTGTGGATATTCTATAGAAATTATTTCTCACTTCGTCTTCACCTGTATGCTGGATATTAATTATGAAACTTCTTCAATCACAATAACTTTTAGCGAAAACATACTTTATTTTTTTTTTCATTTCAATTATTATTTTATATCCCATATCTATGAAGATAGTTGCGTGATGGTAAATAAAAAAAATCTAGTCATGGTTCACTAAAACATTTTTTTTTCTTGCACCAACATAACGTTATTTTTTCTTTTAATAAAAAAATAAGTTTTTGCTTCACTGAATAAGAAAAATTATTTATTCCAAGAATAATAAGTATGTAACTGTTTGGTGTGAAGATTACGGTAATATCAAGCAAAAACGCATTGTAGGAACAAGCGATTTTTTTGTCCTTATGTTTATTAAAATATTTTCCATTCATGACGCCTCAAAACCCTAATTACAACTTGCATTTTTGTAACCTCTATTGTGCGGTATATTCTTTTATCTTTGCAAGTAAGTATGGTTATGAAAACATAGTTTGAAATATTAACAAAAATATTCAACCCTCATTTCTTTGGCTTCTTATTTAACAAAGGTTAAGTATCGTCAAAACATTATGGGAAGGTCATCGTAAAAAGAGGAACGATTTATTTCACAATAAGTTCAAAGGGTTTTGGTACAATCACAACATATAGGTAATTTAACCTCTGCACACAACAATTCACCCATCTTTATCGAAAATATTACCTAACCTTAACGGGTTTCAAGCTCTTTGCTTTATGTATACCCTCTCAGTTATTTGCAAAAAAACCTCATCAACAATTTAGGTGCCTTGAGTTCCTGGTTCTTCTATAATATTCCAACTTCGTCTCTATTGAGATGTTGAAAATTTGTCAAAAATATCATTGACTCCAAAAAAAAAAATCCAATGAAAAATCCAATGTTTGCATATATGCAACTTTTAAAAATATTCGATTTACATACACATTGATACAAGTAGGTAAACATGCAATACTATTTCTGGCGCAGTGACATCTGTGCTAGACATTGTCACCTCATTTATACTGACTGTTGCTTTCATTGTTTACAAAAAAAACTTCTCAATGGATGGCGTTACAAAAAGGTTTCTTCGTCGCTTCATAGATGGCGATTGTAAAAACGTCTTATTTTCAAACGATCTGTTTCTCGTTATTAATATATGTATATAGAAGTTTCAAAAGTGCATTGATAAGGGAACTCAAGAAAGCATAAGTGGTGAACGTTGCGCAAGCGCATAAAGTGATCACGTAAAGCAGCCGATGACAAGTCTTAAGCCCTGTAGGTGCCTTTCGTTCCTGGTTCTTCTATATTATTCCAACTTCTTGTCTATTGATAATAAAAATTTGTCAAAAATTAACTAAAACATTGTCCACTCAATTTTGTGTATAATATGTCAATAAAATTAGTACCTTAGAATCGATTAGTTGATTTTAATACAAGGAATAATAGGAAAACTTTTCCAGAAATTATTCATAAGTAGCTACCTTACCAATAAATTGAGCGCTTTTAATTTTTCAAGAGAATAAATTAATGATTTATTCTTATTAAATTTATTTTGACTTATCTTTTTTTATATCAACGGCTTTTATATTGTATAGAGTGTATTTTATATTATAATTACATTAATATTAACTATTGCATATCTTGCAATGCGCGTAGTGCTCATTTAATTGATGTCGTAGGCAATTAAAAAAAAATATTAATTCGAAAGGTACAACCATTATACCAATCATTATTGTTGCATCATTGAAGTAAATTTTCCAGTAAAACATAAATATCACTAATTTTAAATGCAAATAATTGTCCATTTTTGTATTATCTATGTTTATTGATTAAGTAATTGAAAAATATATTGATTTTCTTCATTTTTATGCACTTTTATTTAACCTCACCTGTCTGTCCGTACTGGAATTTTGCAATTGATTTTTATCTAACTTCCCGAACAGTTAGATCTTTGAAACTTTCAGAATTTGTGTAGTACCGATGACCATGCATCTCGATTTATTTGATATTTTTATAAAATTGAACAATATTGTATTTCATACAAACTTTGAGGTACCATTTATATTGTTTCACAATAGATTATTGTATGTTCCGTATTTGAATTTACTGTGTTTGACATTGGCAGTATGTATCTATGTAAACAATCTACGGACTGACGTGAAATACTTTTTTAATCTTATTTATTTATTTTAATCTTTTTGTACATATAATTAGTACACTGGCGGGCTTATTTATTTATTTATTTATTTAATATTGCTTCTCGGGCAACTAACAGGTACTATGTCAAATATTAATTTAACACGCACCCAATAACAAGTTGCCACATTCTGGAGACTTACGATATTAATCGTCTCACAGATCCAGACTGAAAACACAATTAAAAACTGTGTCTCCACAGGGAATCGAACCCGGGACCTTTGGCTCAGCAGTCAGATATCTAACCAACTGAGCCACGAAGGCCGACTTATTGCCTAATGGCAATTTCTTCCAACCAACCAGTTCTTCATTTCTTCACCAACCAACCAGTTCTTCATTTCTTCCAATCATTCTTCATTTCAAGGTGAAGAAAACTTGATAGTGTATCTTCCATTTTTTATTTACTAGTTTAACCATTCAGTTTAAAAATGTGGACGATATATAGAAATTCTCACGGTTCAAAAAATCGTGAAAATAAAATAATAATAATCTTCACAAACTCTCGTTGGTTGATGCATATCAACTACTGTATAGGGATATTATATAAATAATTTTAAAGATATTTGAATAATAGTTGTGCGTATGAAAGGTTTAATCAATTTAACTATTATCCACGGTGTACTATGTACAAAAAGTTAATAATAATAAAATATGCATAGTCGGAGACTTTATATTGGTGAATAGGACAACTGGACACTGCCGGACAGTTGTAAATTTTGGGGGAATATGTAAGCATAAATAAACTACCAAACTAGTTTAATCGAGAAGTTATGAGAAGATTTCTCTATTCAGTACCGGTGTCCTTTCTGGACCAAAGATATTACTATTCTTGATATGAAGACAGGTTTTTTATTCCTTCGTCTAGCACCCAGATGCAAACGCGTTCTTTTTTATTCAAGAAGTTTTATCTTGGAGATGAAATTCGTTAGTTGGATTTAGAAATACTTCCCACGGTGGACTGTACAATAAGTTACAATACTTTAATGTAAAAGGTAACTAGAAATATGTACCTAACATTTCTACTCGGATTAGGGTCCAGTGTTTGTTTACCTACCCACATAAATATACTTTTACAGATAGGTAAATGAAGAAACCGATATGGAAAAATGTAGGCAGATAAATGCGTCTACCAATCACTTATTTCTGTTTAAATAAGTATAACTAAATTTAACAAAAAGCTAGAAAATTGCGTAAGCAAATTAAATAATCTGTATGTTTATTCTCAAATACATTATAATACTAAAATACCTTCCGAGAAAGGTGTAAAAAAATAATGAATTAAATTTGGATATAATTTCATACATTGCTGAAGTTTCAAGTAGGTATCCCTTTGTTCATAATATTGAATGGTACTTTAATCATTAAGTTTAGTGTATTGCCAGTTTCTTTTTTTTTAAATCTTGTAACATCTGAATAAAAACATAATTAACCATATTTATTTATGTCAAAACCTGAAACCTAATAATAGTGTATTATTAATTACAATATTTCCTAAAATAAGCTCAAATTTGTTGAATAATAACTCAGAAAGTACAAAGATATAGATAACAGAAAAATAAATATTTTTAAAAATTCCTTATATTGACAAAAAAAATCGTTGATTGCGTAGTGTTTGAAATGAAAGTTGAGTCAGTTGTTGGTAGGAATGGGTGCAGATATCTAGACAGAGCATATCTGTGAGCACCCCTTTGTGGTATCAAAGGGATGAGTTTGTATGGGATGAACTCTCATGGCACCTAGCTGCCTTTGGTCCATCCTCCATCCCCTGGTACAATAGTACAATGGAGCATCGCATCCTATATCCAGCAGGGGTGCGCTTTGAGGTGAATCAAACATGCTTAACGGAATTCTATCGTATTATATTACTTTAACACTGAGTTTACGACAGATTCCCCGTGAGAAGTATCTCCGTGATGAGATAAAAGGCCAAAAATCGGTTAGGTCAGGATGCCACCATTATATGTCCCTAGGTATAGATACTAAACACAACAACCATTTGATGATACATCATAATATTTCGCATTTTTTGGATAACTGACATGTTCACGATTATTTATTAAGTGTCTTAAAATTCTTTAAAATGATCAACTTTTGTAGAAGAACTAAAAATTTATTAAAAGTCAATCAATTCAAATAGAACAGTTTAGTTAAAGTCAGAAATCTTTAATGAAATGTATTTTGAGATCAATTGAATATATTGTTTTAATAGTCTGAAGAAATATGTCATATTCGAGGTTCGAGCATGTCTACACGTAGTGACCGATAAATTAGTAAGTATAAAAATATAATAACATTGAAAATTAAAAATAGTCGTTTTTATTACCAAAATAATTTCTTTATTAAATTATTAAACAGTGTTTTAATATTTAAAAAAAAATGTGGCTTTTATTAAAATATTCATTAAAGAACCTGGGAGGCAAGTCCCGTCAAACGGTGGATTCAAAACCCTCATGATTACACATATCATTGTCATATTGAGATAATTATATCCAGGGTTTTGTTCTACCGTTTGCAACAGGCGAAATCAAAACCGCCCATGTTTACCCATATCATGTATATAATTATCATATGGAGCTCTATAAGATCTTAAGATATTATAGAATTCCATATATCCATGATATGTTTATTTATTTATTTATATGGGTAAACATGGATGGTTTTGATTTCGCCGGTTGACCAGTTCATGGGGGTTTACCTACCCCCATGAACTCTCTTAAAAAGATATTTTTTTTTTGTATTTCAAACGGATTATGGTATTTAAATTGTTATTTTTCCTCATTGGAAATCAATTTAATTTTTTATTTGGGCAGTACAGCGGACACAAAATTACATAGTATTCCAAAGATCATAATCCAACTGTCGATTCGTTCATGAGAATTCAATTCTCTGAATGAATCGACATTATTAAGCCAAGATGCGTGTACGAAGGAACATTTTGTATGGCGTAGTGGACTTTTTGCATGCTAATAACACCAACTAGAGGCCTCGCAGCATATATGTTCCAATACATGGATTTACTCAGAATTCGGAGTAGAACATTTTATGTGAGTTTTGTGTGTGTGTGTGTCTGTCCCCCCCCCCCTTATAACTTTTGATCCGCTCAATTTACAGAGCCCAAAATTTCAAAATATATAAACAGTTATAGGCCTACAAAAATTTTATACTCAGAATTGTGAATTTTTGTTTCAGTCAAGGGGTTATCAACTTTTGAAATTTTGGTTTATTTTTCTATTTATCTCAGAAACCATAAAAGCTAGAACGCTGAAATATGGTTTAAACATAGACAAATACAAAATCTCAAATTAGTTTTTTTAGAAAAAATCCAGGGTTTCTCAAACATTTTTTATTAAGAAAAATATTTTTTTTATGATAAATTTATGAGTTTAACTGCCTATATTTCCAATTTTTTTAAAAATGTAAAAAAAGCCGAAACAACCCAACTACATAATTTAATTTTCTATAAAAAAAAATTAACATTGTATCAGCTCTCATTTTTTTAACAATTTTTATAAAAATTGTATTTAGTGACGACATAGCTTCATACAATTTGTATGGCAGTCGCCTACACACAATATCTAAGAAGACTTAATTGTTTGATACTAATCTCCAAACATACATACATACCATCATGCTGTTTTCATATTCTGGGTAGGATCAAAGGACTGATCTCCATACTATCCTATCTTGATATACATAGCTTGGTACATGTGTTGTATAGAAAACCAAATATCTTAAAATATTAAATAATTTGTATTTATGGGTTTATAGTTTGGTACTTATTCTTCAACTATACATACTATCGCTATCGACAGTTGGATCTCATGTGTTACATGCAACTAGTATATTAAAACGAGTTTCATAGTATGCATTCCTTAGAAAAATTGAAGCAAAAAATAAATTAAGAAACCATAAATCTCCACTATTTCATAGTGGTGGAGAGTAAATATGAATAGCTAAAAACGCACGTAGGTTATGTAGGTAGGTACATATACTGCAGCAATAATTCACAAAGCATATAAGACATATACTAACCAGTTTAAAAAAAAAACAGTTTGACAATTCAATCATGAAACGGGCGCAAATGGATGTTGAATTTATCCAGACTGGACCCTCGTCTTAGCGCATTTCTCGTCTATTTAATTTAATCGATAAAGGGTTATATTTTATTAATTCCCATCCGATCTGCTGACCAACGGTCATCGCGAGAGAACCTGATTTTAGTCTATTATCTATATATCCATAGACTAGGGATGTGACCGTTACATTTTTTTGAGAAAACTTGTACAATAACAAAGATTACCGTTTTATAAAGCATTGATAGATGTGCCCGCAATACCAGCATCCGATGGACCAGTTTTTTTCTCTTTCACTGTTATCGTAAAACCAATTATGAATTGAACATACACCTTCATACTTGAATTTCGGTTTGATATTTCATTTTAAATTGGACGCTTATATCCAGATGTACATATACAAAACTCGTACCCATTCTACAAACGTACCGATTTTTTTATCCGATATATGTATTTTATTTGAAATTTGTAAATATTTACTATCGTTAAGGACTTTGTATGTCTTGGGCATACGGATGTATACAAATATGCAAACTAAACTACCTTCTAATGTATGGAACACGAAAAAATATTTTATATCGTCAAATCTGTGATAATACAATATTTTTTTTGCGAAGAAAAGGTAAGCTTTATTTTTTTTAAAAAGGTTTTAAAATAGTTATTACTCAGCCGGTAGATTTGAAATATTCTCTTTAGATTGAAGTAAAACCTACTTTAAAGGACTTGTAGTTATTTAGTTACTTACAGTAAAAAATAAGATTTTTTATTAAAAATAATATTACCTAAAAGTATTACTTTAACGAATTCAACTCGCGCATTAGAATAAAGATGTAAAAATAAACTGTTTTGTAAAAATAAAAGCTTTTCAAAATTTACTATTTAGCCTACGATAAACTCTTAAGCCCATCATTTTTAGTTTGTGTTTGTGTATAAAAAAATATAAAATAAGATACTAATTTTGTATAACACTCCAATGAACCAGTATGTATTATCTTAGTAAATATACAATTCATAATATCGATATAAACTAAAAAATGGTTATTTGCTTCGGGCAGGCTCTATGTTGAGGAGGTTGTCCACCCTTAACATATGACTTCATTTCTTTAATTTCATGTCTTATATATATGTAATCTAAAACTTTTATTCTTAATCTTTTGTAATTTTTTTTAAAAACTACTTGTATGAAACATTTATACTATATTATGTACCATTTATATTATGTATTCTTTATGTGTAAATAATTTGTATACCCTATTGTATAAAAGTAACAGCCCCAGAACAGGTTTAGTCTAGTGGGGCGTTACTTACTTAAGCTAAATAGATATGTATAAATGTTTGTGTATTAACAATAAATAAATAAATAAACGTAATAACCGTCGACAAGAATTATTAAATGTATATATAGAATCGATAACTAAGTACACCGAAATATATAGATTTTGTCAATATAAGAATTCAGAAAATTCATAGTACGTTTTATAAAAGGAAGCATGACACATGTATTGCATACCCACCTACCAGCCTCATCGCACCTAAAAATGAAGATGTTGAACGAAAATTCAGAATAGGTGATGATGGACCTCATTGCCGAACTATGCGAGATGTTATTTAGCCTGTTGTATTTTTTATTTCCCGGCTAAGTTTGCGTGAATCTATATTGTGTATACACATATCAAGAATGAACGACAATAGATGGACGAAAAGACTGGTGGAATGGAAGCCGAGAGGCGACAAGCGACCACCTAACAGATGGATGGACGACATTAAAAGATTTGTTGGACCACAGTGGATGGGAGTCGCACAGGAACGGGAGGAGTGGAGAAGGAGAGGGGAGGCTTATGTCCTGCAGTGGACAAACACAGGCTGATGATGATGATGATAATATGTATTTGTTTTGGATAGTCTTATGATACGAAATATTTTTCACACAAATGTCATATCGAACATCATGTAAAACTGAAATGTGACAAATTTGAAAGAGATTGTCACAAACATGTGGCAAAGTAATTTTCCAACTCACCCTCTACATGCATTGGCGGGGGGGATAGGTGGGGGGAAGGTGACAATAAAGTAGTGGTGGCTTAACACCACGAGAACAAATTCGTTACCGCAAAATTAAAAGCCATATGGCGGAATAATTCACTGCATATGTGGAGACTGGAGACTTCCATATGGATCAGCGCTGATCCTAAAGGGGTTGGAAAAGAGATTCTTTTAGGTGACTCTATGACACTATAATTTGATATCACATTTATATACCTATATCCAGTAATAAGTATTTTCATCACAGAGACAATAAAAAAACCCTAAACTAGATAACGTATAAATAATCAAGAATAAAAATTAATTTTCGTATTGAATTCTGGTTTTTAAATGAAATAATTTTTATCAAATCTCGAACATTAGAAGTTTTACTTGCATAAATATACTGAAAGAGAAATATCAGTAAACTGAGGGTTTCCTCAGAAACCAACATACATATTGATCACTATTACAGTAATATTCCGGTCTTTTCTATATTCAGAGATTTAATATACCATCTTTTGCAAGAAACCGTATAATTAAAGGCGTGAGTTAGATGTCTTGGGTCTGTGCCATGATGGAGAAAATGAATGAAGGAGAGATGTGACTTTTCTCATATCAAATAATTCAAATACAGGTAGGTAACTAAGTTTAGTTTGTCGATCGACAATTCTTGATAGAACTCCATTGTACGTTGATATGTTATAAAAATACTTGGTTAATGTTCTATTATATTTATTGGATTATTGACGCGTTTCGTGCAAAGCACATCTGACGATGTGCTTTGCACGAAACGCGTCAATAATCCAGTAAATATAATAGAACATTAACCAAGTATTTTTATATTTTTATAACATATCAACAGGTAGGTAAATTAATACTGATAGATATATGGTCCTAATTATATTTTATTTTATATAATGACATTCTCTTTTAAGGTTATTAGTAAACTTACATTTATGAAAAAAGTATAATTTTCACTGTAGTTTTTTAATAACAATTCAAGCAAAACAGGCATCCAGTTCAGATGCCTCTTATATTAACATGCCCTTTTCATCCAAGACACTATTCATTCTCATTGTAACATTGCCAAAAATAAATGGCAAGACCTGTGGAAAATATCTTCTGCAACCAAAGAAACATAGGTACTACTTAAATATCCAATTAAAACATTCCATCGTTTCCTTGATTTCGCAAAAAAATGGCCATTAGAGAGATCTATAATATCTCGAGAGTGAAATAGGTTCATTGCTCAATCGCTACTCACTTGTATAAAACAAAAATAAAAGAAAACCTTTATGTGCATGTGGGGCAGACTTGGAAATACGAATATGACATCTATCACACTTTAAAAGTTCCTCTACCAGTTAACATGTCTCATCTTTTATCGCCTAACTCTCTTCCTGTTAATTCCGCAAAAAATAAATTTAACTTAATTAAAGGTGTCAATTTGTAAGTCTTAATATTCAAAAAAATAATTTTTAGTTTTTCTTCCATTTGGTACAAATCACTCTTCTAAGGATTGGTTGCCTAATATAATAATTAAAAAAAGATGATGATATGTTGGTTATTGCATTGTTAGACGTTTAGTAAATCTCATTTTCCTTAATGAACTAATCGAATCGCATGTCAAATACTTAACCGCAATCAAAACTAGCCGTGGTGGTATTACAATATTAGTGCAAACATTTTTATTTGTATTGTTCAAATGATGTCGAGCTGTACTGTAAACAGAGGCAGATGTTGATGGTCACGGTGAGCAGGGGATAGGAGTGGAGCAGGATGGTGGAATGATCCGATCTTGACTGATTCACCCTCACGACTATTATATTCTCCTGATATTTCATTTTGTCCCCACACAATGCGCTGCTTCTCCTTGAACCTATATCCATTTTTTGTGATTCTAGATAAAAATGAATTGTATTCTGTTAACGTGGTACCTACATGTCTTGACTGTCTAGGACAGCGATTCTCAACGTGGAGTACGTGTTCGATGTTTCAGAGAACCCCACGTATTATGGTCAAATTAGTATATAAAATAGATGTTTTTTCGTCGCGATGTGCTTTGCAGATGAGTTGTTTGGACAAATAACGCACTTCTACCATTATTTGATCTATTGTGCACTTAATCTGAGTTATTTATTGCCAGCATCTGTCTAAAAAATCTGCCAGTTTTCGGTTTTATTGAGTCCGTTAAGATAATTCAATATTTATTAAATACATCCCAATATAACTTCTACTCTACTTTAACCATTAGATTTTAATTTTATGCATTTATTATAATATAAGATGGGTCGATGGCAGAGCGGTTAGCGTATTGGGTTAGTAATCCAGTGGTCGCGGGTTCGAATCCTGCCTCGACCGATTTCGTTCACCTATAGCACAAGCATCTATGCTTATTTTAGGGAACGTAGGAAGATGTATATGTACTTGTTTAACAAGGACATATTCATTTAAAAAAAAATTGAAACAAATTAACGTCCCTGTTTTATAGCTCTGAACGAAAGATGTTGTATCATATGATATCCGTTGATAGAGGCCTTATTAGCCGAAACGATTGTCCTGTGAGTGAAAATAAATAAATAAATCTAAGATAAAGTTCTACAGTATCAATGCTGTTAATATTAACAAAATAAAAATACTAAAATTATATCGTTTACGCTGCACATGTTATCTGCATCTGCTTCAAGAAAAAAAATATTAACGTAATAAAAAAAATGAATTAAAAATATTATTTAAGAGGTAAATAAAAAGAAGATAACTAGTAAAAAAGCTTGAGAACCTCTAGAAGAAAGAATATTGGTAGAGAAAACCCAGCATAGGTAATCGTTAAAAACATTTTCGGGTTAAAAAGGTTAGGTTACTAGTCTGCGTATTATTATTATATTATTGAACAATGCTTGCAATGAACTAATCTAATAACTATACGTAATGTTTGAAATGGATTCGTTTTTATTTGTACATTTGAAATCAAAAGAAATAAATATTGTGCATACACTTACATAAAATTACAAAGTGCAATGCACGAGACATCAAATATCAGTATATAAGTACAGTAATTAATATTCAATTATGTAAATTTTGAGAAAAATTGAAGCTATCACCGACAGTACAATTATACTTTTTACAATCTTGTCGTGTCACTTCTAATAAGGTAGGCACAGAAATTCGAAAGCCAAATACCTCTATCCTCGCAGATATTTGCTTTCAACTAACTCTCATACCAAATAATGACGGTGAAAGAGTCGAACGTATATTGAGTTATAGCTGTGTGAAAAAGCGACTTTTTCTTCTTCTTCTCTTCTTCAGCCTGTTTTTATCCATTCTTGGACATAGACCTCCCCCTTGATCCTCCACAACTCCCTGTCTTGGGCACACTGCATCCATCTCCCTCCGGCACATTTCTTGATGTCGATCGGAATAGCAAACTGGAGGAGAGCGGTGGAGGACAGGGACGGCTGGAGAAGGATTCTGGAGGAGGACAGGGCCCACACAGGGCTGTAGCGCCAATGATGATGATGATGATGATGAAGTCGAATAGAAAATACACAATAATTTATCGAGCATGGTTTGAATCTTTGGAAGAATATTTTTTGATATTAGCTACCGAATAAATATGTATCATGAAATGATATACCTATCTGGTCGTTTCTTCACAGTTCTAGTGTAATTTTTATGTTTTCATCACATAATATGGCATTTTGACTTCGACAATACGTCCGAACACTACAACATCTTGCGTGTAACTAAAGTGCGGTAAGAATAAAGTGAGTTTGTTTACCGTTTTTATATACTAGTAATATATCTATTATTTTTATACATATATCATTGCTCATAGTATAAAATTTATCTGTATTCTTACGATGAATGAAAACAATGTACATGTCTTGACAAAAATAAAGCAAAATGTTTGATTCCTTAATACACATATTAACTGCATAGTAATATATTGGATATGTAATTGAAGCTGTCACTTTAAACCACATGTTTCAATAATGTCGTTATCGTCACCCCAAAATTGAAGTAATTAAACTACAGATGATCTTGAAAGGTCACACTAATTATGTCGCATTTAATTTATAGGATGATTTGTGTAAAATTCCCCCATTTATAAGGAAAAATAGCGCGGGTGGGATGCGTCAAGCAATCCATTCTAGTAATAATAATATATCGAAATGATCTCTATTGGTGGTCAATGTTGTTACCAATGGCAATACCAATGTCAATGTGACCCAACATCGTGTGGTTTGGTACAGAGCGAGGGATGCTGTTGATGGGCAAATAATGACGCAAGAGCAAAGTGCAATAAGGGATCGATCGATTGTTTTATTACTACTATTGTCCAGATTGGCTATTTCACGACATCACGAGGGGGTGAACTTGAAGAATGGTTTAATTGTTTGACACGTATTTTCGTGTTCGGTATGCTTTCATTGTGTACATTTTGTAAATTGATAATATTGAAACAATAATTATACGAAGATTCATCTATCTATATTTAATTAGATTTAAAGAACACTCTTTTCAATTGTCATCGTTTTCGGGTGTCCAGTAAGATGCGGGTTATCAAAAATACAACAGGCAACAATAACATCTCACAATGAGATCCACCACCCATTCTAAATATTACCTATTTATTTTATTTATTTATTATAAATCCTTACTTACTAACATATTATGTATGCACAATATAACTTAAAATATATAGAACTATAATGAACTTAAAATTAAAGTATTATGTTTTTTATTTTGATCACTTACTCATTATAGAGTTATATTTTGTAGATGATTTCTGGATAAGACACTCCACTAGGCCAATACCTGTGTCGGAGTGCTATTACATATATTTAGGTGAGACGAGACCGGTTTGTGGGGATACACGCATTGTGACGGTATTTATTGTATTTAATACAGAAAACTTTTTTTGACATGGAGCAAAATAAATTAATTTTTCGATCTGTATAATATTTATAAGATTTTTTTTTATTTACATTCTATGAAAGATTAAAAGAAAAACGTGCGTTATTTGCCATGCTTTGTAAATGCATATTAAGTATGTGCATTTATGTGAAAAGATTAAGTATAATTGAGAAGAATTTCTACAGTATCTATCATTGGCAGTAATAAAAAAAAAACAAAAATATATCAAAGATAAACAAATAACGTTCATGTTTTTAGTTGAAAACATTATTTAGGTAAGTTTTGAACGTAAACGTATGATTAAATAAAAATAAAATACTTGTTTTACTATTTTTTAAATGTATCAATATACCGATGATGTAGGTATATTAACAGAATTGATAAATTTATTAATTAATATGAATAAAAATATTTCGAACGAATACGTAAAAATTTGCATAGTATTTGTATTTGTATAAGTATCTACTCAATTTTTAAGGATGACAAATCAACTCTTGTATAGGATTTCAACATTTTGTAAAATTTATGTAATATGTTGAGATGATATTCTGGTGTGTGCAGTAAAAGGACAACTCACTATTCACTTTAATACTATTTCCTATTAGCAATGGCAAGCTGCAGTATGGCGTGTGCAACCAAAGGGCAGTTTTTTGAGGTCACAAGGTCACTAGTTTGCATAGGGCATTCCCTTACTGTAACAAATAATAGCGAGACCCTCTCCGCACTACGATAATTCAAACACATGGCTAAATCCAACGCGGTCGTACTCAATTCTAGACTTTGACAATTTCGATATATTCAAAACATAGGGGTTAATCTCGATTGGGTAAATATCGGTTCATGGGTTGTTTCAACTTTAGATGGAATCTTCTCATCGCATCATGACCAGGTGTAGCATTTGGAGGGATATAAACTATTGTATTATCGGATGGACCTAGGGGATGTTTAGTTAAAACATTGTGCAACAATAAACTTACTCTAGGTAATATACCATCGGGACTTTTGGTGTGCGGAGATTTTTAAACGTTTGCGGAAACAAATTCTGTCTAATGTTCAGGTTGAAGTATATTTGCATTTCAAAGGAAAGATTGTGTATAAATTAGTAAAGTGTAACTGAGCGGAATATATAATTAATTCCCTTTAAAGGGTAGGTATACATCATAGACAGTGTGTGTAAAATATCCATAGACATGTTTATAGTAACTGTCGATTTTAGTCAATCTTTGTATCAAATTTAATTTATCTAACACAAATTTTAATTTTTCTTTTAATCGTTTTGATCCACATGAGCTTCACTCTTTTGGTTAATGATAAAAAAAACATAGATTGGCACACGAGTACGTAAGACATACAATTCACAAGAGAAAATAATTGATGCTTAAAATATTTGAAGAAATACTATATTTTAATAACAAACTTTATGTAATTCTATTTTTCTGTAAATCTAGATTGGTTGATGTTTATCGAAAGTAGTGTCAGCAAGTAACATTATGAGTTTAGTTATTTTCTACTACCTTTTACGAAATAATGAATATTTTGTACAAATACAATATTTGTAATATTTATACGCCGTGCATTTGCAATATTTTACAAATACACAGCCGACTGCCGTGGCACAGTTGGTAAGCTTCCGTGCGAGAATCCTGGGTTTGTTCTCTAGCAAGGGAGAAATTCATTTGAATTATCTCACGCAAATTTGCTTCACTGGGCTGAAAATACTGGTTATTTGAAATAAATTATCATAAGGCAATAAACACTTCCTTGCACAGGGATTTGTAGCAAGATTGACCGACGTATCTTTTGGATTTAGACTGAACTATTCCATCAGACTTCTGTTCGAAATTGAAAACCGAAGAATTCTGTATTGAAAGTTAGAAAAGGTTATATTATCAAAAATATTTTTGAAGTCAGTGCAAAATAAGATGATATGGTATTATAGTTCATTTCAATTATATATCTTAAAATGTCTAACTGAGCTAAGAATATCGATGTCGGCACCGAAATCATAATATTTCTATTTACAATAATAATTTTTATTCCACCCTTTAGTTGTCCGCCGAAAGGGTTCCCCACTCGCGCCATTTTAATTTCATTTTTTCCAAAAGCATATTTAATTAACAGTTTTTTAGCCAGTTGCTCCGGCAATTATCAAAGGGTTGGAAATTAAAGAAATAAGCAGAATTACCTTCGAGATTTTAATTTAGTAAGGTCACAGCACGCGTCGTGCCAAACATCCTGAGGGGTGGGAACCCCCCTTTTGCCAGCCCTAAATATATTAACATTTTTTTCGCAACAAATAAATATTTAAAAACTTGGAACACAGTGAATATTTTGAGGTCAGTTATTCAAAGTATGACAATAGTGATTAGTTTTTACTCTGCACTTTTTTGATTTCACAACTCATAAATACATGTTTTACATAAATTAATCAATAGGTGCATACTATGAGTATCTTCGTAATGTTTTGGGTATAAAATAAAATTGCATAAAATTGCTATCAGTGATTGACAACTTTTCAATAAGAAAAAAGGGTACCTAATAAAGGGCAAATTAGTGACGGTTTCTACTATAGTCATAATGTTTCTAACATAGATTTGCTCTTAAATTTATTTATTTTATCTCAGAAAGTTACAGTTTTTAGTTATGTATTTTACATTTCATTATTTGTATGAAAGTTGAATCAAAATTGCTATCTTCAATTTTAATTCATGATTATACGTATGCTTGATGGTAGTTTTGTCCGACGAGCAGCCGCTTCGGGGACGAAAAGATCTACAAGTTCTAAAACGTTCCCCATGGGGTGGGGTAGGAGACTGTGAAATTCTGTTAATTCTGTTATACAATAATAGGTAAGAATAACGAAATAGTTATTAAATAGTACATGATAAAACAAAACTAAAAATAAAGATAAAAAATATATCCTCATATACAGTGTTATTTTTAAAAATTCCTTGAATAATGGTTGAATCACGGTTCAATTGAACCCGGTTCAAAGTCTTATTCCACATTTAATTAAAACCTTATTTAAAAAAATATTTAACCCCAGTTCAGTTGATCTCGATTTTGAGCTCTTTCATACAACAGCACCGAATATTTGTTAATTTGGTTGTCATGACCACATAACAGTATGCGGGGCACGGAACACGTGCGCGCCACATACATAGTAGTTCTGCCAAACTCTAGCTTTTGCACTTTTTGACATTCGATATTTTTGTTTGAATTCAACGCCGATCGAAAATTCTAATGGAATAAATCGCTTTTTATATGTTTTCCTCATATCTTATGGTCAAAGGTCTTTCAAAATTATGAAATGGCAAGTTGAACCAGTGTTAAATTACCCCCGTCGTCGGTTTAATTTGACATTTGAGTTGAGTCTCGGTTCAACTCTTGATCCATTTTTAAAAATAAAAAAAGTGATCGAATTTGAGTTCAACTGTACTTCAATATTTGAACCATGTATATAAATAAAATTGATGCAGTTAATAAGTATGTTTCAGGATGAGGTTGTGGGATCTTCAGTGAATGAATGGGATTGTTGGACTGTGTATCAAACTTTATAAACTATTGTGCACTAGCCTTAGTACCTATACGAAACAAGTACCTACATATTTCTCGTTACAATTGTTAAAACATAACACATAATACTACTTTCTTTTGACGAGCCAATTAAATTATTTTATCTCTTTAAAAGACAAACAAGGCTTGTCGTAAAACGATATGGATAACTCAACTAATGTAAGTACCTAGTCATATTATAATAATTGTCATGTTATCATACTTGTATTAACGACACAATATAGGTAGATTGTTAAGTAACTATAGTCTTTGTCGTTGAGTCGAACCAAGTGTAAATGTTTCCTTTGCTAATTATAAAGTAAAACTTTCCGTCAATCATTTGACGTGTCTTTTATAGCAGAAATATTATCGCAAATGCACTGTGCGACTGCAAGCGAAAATAGTTTTATTGCAAAACGCAGAAGGGTTTATATTTCATGGAATTAATGCAAAGGTGATAAGTGCTAATTTATAAATTGTAGGAGTAAAATTGTTATTAGTGACCCGCATACAGCTTGATAAATAGTATATGTACCTACATACTTTATGCTTGGTCATGTATTTTGTGTCGGTGATGATCACTTTAGGTGACACACACGTGGCATAGCAGGTAGGTACCTAATAGGGAAAATGATTTTTAACTGTTGATTAATGAGCATATTTTTGACATACCTACCTACAATTACTTATTTTTTGAAACGGGAGAGCACATTAATTTTTTGGAAGATGAAAGAAATCACATCACAAAAATACATTAAACTTCTGACAAGCGAACTAGATTTTATTATCTTCCAGTACGAGTTTATAATGGAATCTATTTCGAATTTTCAAAGTTTTATTATTTAATATACCCATACTTTAATTTTAAACTATTAACATAATGTTCTTAAGATATTCCTATATACTACAAGTACTTTGTATCTCCTTAATCAAAAATAGTATGTTGATTAAGGATATATAAAAAAACTGTCAATATGCCCAAGAGAATTTATTTCTCTTAATGGATCGACAAAGTTTCAAGCCAAGATCCGCGAGATTTTGTATGGCCAGGTTCAACTATACATACTATCGCCATCGACATTGGATCTCATGTGTTACGTGAAACTACTACAATGAAGAATGGCAGTGTTGAATCGCGGAATTGGAGAGTTGAGAGGAAAATAAAAAATATATCGATTTAAAAATCAGAACGTTAAGAATTAAGTTTTGAAATTTCAAAAAAATCTCAGTATGACCCAAAAGCAGTTTGCATGATTAACATTGAATCAAACAGTAAAATGGTCTGAAATATAATTTATTATTTCAAGCATAAGATTTCTTAAAAGCTATGTTTGTTAAAAATAGTTAGGTATTTAATATTTTGATGTCAGGCGTTGATTAACGGCACATGATTATGAATTTTTATTTGTTGTTGAACACTAAAGTTGGGATTCAAATTCATTTATCTCGTCATAAACCACCCACCTACACAGATATTATAATATTGTACTGTCAATATACAATCGAACATTTTCCTACACCTTCGTTCAACATACCTACATCGATAATTTACAAAAAATGTGACTGAGAGGTGTTAATTTGATCATGAAATTCATATATTACTTAATACAAAAAATGTTTACGATGTTGATAACGAAACTTATTTAGATATTCAATACAGGAAGTGATCCTATAGATAAATCAATATGATATACCTAATACATTATAGATACGTATATCTAAGTAGGTACTATGATTTTATAAATGGATTTTATTAAAAAATACCTACATTTAGATGTTAATATAACGATGTAGCATTTTTAAACTTTTATTGAATGCTTTCATTTTTAATATTGTAAAATTATGGGTTTATTGAAAATGTTTGTTTTAATCAACTAATGCAATGTAAAACCCTTGCTTACTTATATTCCTTGAAATATCATACTATCGTCAAAACTATGGATGTTGACAAGATGGCGAGCGAGACGGGTATACTTAGATTCTCTCCATAGAATATATTGTTCAAAGAATTTTATCGCATAGTAACAATAATTATTAATGAGTAACTAGATAATAAAATATTTCATCATTAACATATTGTTTTATCATTTGCTATATGGTATGTTTCGGCAGATTATCTTTGTATGGCGAAAAATGTCAAATTCAAAAACACAGATTAAAAAAATACTTATTTTTACTTATGTGAACATTTCACAGGTTCAAACTAGTTTATCAAAGAAGCGTAAAAATTTAAATGTATATTTTTATATTTTTTTGTACGAGCCATTTTTTTCTAATTTATCTGAAATAAAATAAAAAAAGAAAATTACCTTAACAGTTTGACAAATTAAACAATATTTTGATATCTACTGTCGGCCTTAATAACGATTGGTTTTAGTCTTACTTATAACCGTGAGAAGATTTAGGCCGAACTTACATATTATAACCTATATATTGTCAGTATACTCGATGAGACCCTAGTTTCTTGTAAAGCTCGATGACTGCTCGTTTTGCGGTCGATATGAACACATAACTTAGTAAATCCCTTATACTTTTCTATGTTATTCAAACAAAAGGATAAAAATACGAAATTTATGTGACATAAGTTATATGTACGTTGTCATTTATAAGTTCTAATGTACATACATAAATATACATTCATTGCACAAAGTGACACAGCAATCGACGATGCATTTACAACTTCATTTGCAGAACTCTAAACTGATATTGCATTATCTCAATGACCATTTAAATGAACATAAAGAACCCGTATACCCTTATATTTTACATAAAGGTACAAATACCTTTTTACCTCCGCGTTACAAATCATCAATATTGGTTTTGACGTAGTCTGTAATATCCATTTTCATAACACCAGTTCAGTTGTTGGCAGGTAACCATACCATGTGTCAATATTTGAACTTGCTGATACCAGATTATTATTTCTCGTTAATATACGTTATATAACTTGTGTGGTTCGAGATATCTCAGTTGCATATTTTTTAACAAAGCTTATTGGGGAGATGCATGGGCTACCAAGATATGAAGAGGCTGTCGGATAACAGATATATATGGAGAGATGGAGTGCTTGGTGCGAACCAATCTTGTGACCAGCAGAAAAAAATTGGGAAAAAAATGCATTTTTATTTATTACAATAGCTTTTTATAAACCACGAATGAGTTATTTTATTCGAGTTTCAAACAACTGATCCTTAATAACAACGCCCTGCGGAGCGGTGTTTAAAGGATCACATGAGAAGGGAACACGTCATGTGTTGCTTAGCTATGTTGTTAGTATGTAGTATTGACGAATCAGTTAAAACCAAGTCGGTCAATCAGCGAATGTAACCGTGCACATATGTACGTTTCGAAAACATTTTACACAGAATAGGTAAAGAGCATTATAAAAAACACACAATTTTTGGCTTTTGTACATATGCATCGTTTCAGACTAGGTCGAGTAAATCTTTTCTTGGTTCCCTTGAATGCTATTTTATTATAAAGTCCTTCATTCTTTTTCAAGATTCAGTATTTTTATCTTTGATCTTCTTTAATCTTCTGAGTGATCCATTTCCATGACATTTATATTGCTTTCACTGTTCAACTTGTATATGCCAAAGTTGGTATTACATTTTTGATCCTATTGATGTTTGGTTCCATTCAATATGTTCAACGATTTTTCCTCGATGAAGACAAAATTCAATTACCTATTTTTATTTTAGAGCGCGTCTGAGTATGACCGCAAATTATAGTTTTTCAAATTTCTTAATAGTAATTAAATGATGCGTATTCGGCAATATTTTTCAAAATCTTCAATAATTCGTGTTAGGTTTGAACACCGTTTTAGTCGAAAATAAATTATATTAAATGTTAGTGAAATGGTTCGCTACATTAAAAATAATAATCGATTTGTCGAAAATTCCGAAAAATTTCCATAAAGAAATTTGCTTCAAAACTGGAATCCATTTTCCTTTCTGCCTCTCCTTTTGGTTCTTGTCCACCTCCCACCCTCAAACCCCTCCTCTGCGTCTCCAGCTCCCGCTAATCGTGTACATACATCCACTCTCATGGAACAAGACGTGACTGGACTGCGAAGCATCATCCGAGTGTTTAGTCTTGTTCACATAGAGGCGAAGAAAAACACGAAAAAATAAGAGGTGAAGTCGAAAAGTGCTTTTTCTCCCGATGCCCTACATTTTAACAGAGTGCGTTTTCCTACAACCTTTCAACTCCTATCTTCCGATTTATTTTTTTCATATTTTTTGCAGATTTTGTACTCGCTCCCGCCATTACCGACTACTGGCGTGATCAATATTGATCGGGAGCACATTGTGTATATACCTATACATTATTTTGGCGGCAAAATGATAAAAAAAATCACAACGGAATCCGGTTCTCACTTGATAGCCAAAGGCCTCTGTTAAATTTGTAGCTAAACATCGATAAGTTGACTATCTTCAGTTTTTATTAGCTGTGTTTAATTTTCTTTTTTTTTTTTTTTTTTTTTTTTTTTTTTTATTTTATTAGGCAATTCACACAATATTGTATGATTTGTGCCATATTTGTATTCACAGAACACTCAAACTTAAATATAAACAAGACATACACTATGAACAGTATCAAATAAAAGAAAGTCACTTAACATGCGCTTCTACAGTTCCACTGTAAAATGTTTAAAGGATTATGGGTTTTGTGATTTTGAACCATTTTTTAAAAAAGAATTTAAAAGCGGGATAAGATTGGCAACGTTGGACGGTAAATTAAAATTTGAGTTGGAAATTAAACTAATAAGAATTTGCGTAATTAAATATACAACAGAATGGGCATCATCTTGGAAAATATTTTCTTGGACTTCATTAGATGCAGAAGTAGTTGACTGGCTTAAAACAGCGCATCCATTTGTAGGATGGCTAGCTTCACCATTTGAATACGACATGCACTTGTTTATTTCTTTAATATTAATATGAGGAATTGTCTGTTTTTGAGTTTCCGAAGACATTTTAGTGTATATTGTTTTTTAAAACTTTGTTTATTGTTCAATTGGTTATTAGTCACTTCAGAATAGCTTTTCACAGAAGATGGGAAGAGTTGAGATGCTTGCAGATATGATATATTTTTTGTAGCCATTGAATGTTTAATATTTTTTTGCCGAGTGAATTCCGGGCACATTGGGCTTGTAGCTGAATGAGATCCTGAACAGTTTATACACTTTAAAAAGTCCACCACTTGGCAAACTTCACCAAGGTGACTATCTCCACATTTGAAGCAGCGAGTTATAGAATGACACTGAATCTTCATGTGACCAAAGCGACAACAGCGATAACATTGGATGGTTGGAAATACATAAGTTTCAACTTTCAAAGAGTTATAAAAAAGGTAAACATACTCTGGGAGATTTTGTCCTTCAAACGTTAAGACAACGGATTGAGATGGTTTCCACATTGTTTCTCCTGATGATTTATCTTTAAAATTGAGGCGTCTTGCTTTTAAAATCTTCCCAATATGGTTTGGTACTGCACAATTTTCTATAATATCGTCAATCGAAAAGTCTGTTGAAATACCACGAATCAAACCCATTTTTGTCACTTTAAATCTAGGTATATATGCCTTTAAATTATTTATTTTTAAAAAAATGGCTGTCGTGAATTGATTCGCACTCTTAGCATCTTTGAAAGTAATTGAGATTTTATTTCTCCCTTCTGATTTTACTCCACCCGGAGAAATATTTTTAATGTTATGTTTAATAAGGATATTACCAATTTTCATTGGGTGAATATTCTTGCTAGAGTCAATATCTTGAACGAAAACAATGTAAGGCCCAGGCGAATTTTCCAGGTATTGGATTTCAATTTCACTATGAGTATTGTACAATTTTTCCGGAGAACTATTTAAATTTGGAGCTTTAGACGGATGGATAATGTCAGAATTATTTGTGTTAGGTCTCTTGTTGTTTTGTTTAGGTGGCGTTGACATGTCAGATTTTTTAACACTTGGACTTGGTCCCGGATCAGGTGGAATATCCAAATCCATATTCATGGATAATGAACGGATACAAACTAAAACTCACAATAATGAAATTAGTGCACAATAAATATAAAATACACTTATATTTTAGTAAAAAAACAATATTTTTTTCAGAGCGAATATAAACACAAACTTGTTGACAACCCGGTTGCTAAGCGACCCTTAATTTTCTTTAATAGACGGATAATCATACACAATAATTACATTAAGTAGGTACCAACTTATGCAATAATGTAGTAAATCACTGTACCTACATACTAATGAACTGTTTACTTGGTCTTGAATTACAAATTACAATTCCAGTTTAGTTGATTATCCAGCTTTTGATTAGAAAATAAAATTCAAACTATAATAGACATATTATGATTTGCATGAAACAAATATAGATTTACGACCATCAAATGCAATTAAAATTTCATCACAAAGAAAAGTATACTGATACTATTAATTCTATTTTACGACATAAATTATATTTTAAGAGGGTGACTGCTGCCAACGTACCTATTTTTTTCAATTTGAACTTGCATCATTACTACAAAACGAATCATTTTGAAAAAAATAACCTAGTTAGTTTGGATATTAATAAAGAAAAATATACCTTAACTTTTTAATTATGTTCTGTATATATTCTTGTAGGAAAATAATAAGCATTTTCCGATTTTTGACATTTATCTTAAATTTATAAAAAAAACATTAAGGTAAAGAGCATTATATTTTTTTTATAAATTAAAGAAGATCAAAATATCTGGAAAAAAATGCGATGTAACGTTGCATTAATGCATCAGGTTAAGTTAATAAACCTAAAAAACTTTTATTTCGCAATGGCGCTGAATGGAAAATAAATATTTTTTTAGGTTTATTTAATAAACCTGAAGCATTGATGCAACGTTACATCATATTTACTTGATATTTTTGTATTCTTTAATTTAAAAGAAATATGTTGAACAACGCCTTATATTTTATTAAAAATATAAGGTAAACGTTGAAAATCGTGTTATGCCATTATTTTTCTACAAGAATTTATACAAAACATTATCAAAAAATAAAGATACATTTTTCTTATTTATTTCCCAAAATATCTAAATTATTTTATTCAAAACGATTTGATAAGAAATAATTATGGTATATCATATTGAAAAATAGGTACGTTGGCAGCAGTCCCCCCCTTAACAATAATTATTTGATAGTTATTAAAAACAAGATATACATACTATTAAATCAAATTAAGTATCAATATGAGTTGATGGCAGAATGGTAACCAGCATTTACTTAAATATGAGTTGATAGTAGAATGGTAAACAGCAATTCACTCAAATATGAGTTAATGGCAGAATGGTTACCAGCATTTCATTCAAATATGAGTTGATACCAGAATGGTAACCAGCATTTCACTCAAATATGCGTTGATTGGCAGAATGGTAACGAACTTTTTTTTCAACTTTATTTTAAGTCACATATAATTTTAAGTCACATATAATTTCCTAAAAATACATACATATGTATAATTTAGGAAATACCAACCACTGATTCATTTGTGTTGTTTACCATACCCGCCTTCAACGATCAAAATTTGGTGCAAATGAAAATTTAACAAAATGAATTTAAAATAGGTATTGAACAAATGAAAAATGTGTGTATAAGTTATTCAGTGTTAGTGCGAAGTTGGACCATATTTCCAGGCAAAAGATTGGTGTTTAACGGACAAAAGAATTTGATATCTCCACTTGGAAGAAGCAAAAGAATGCAAGAATTTCTGATACAGCGTTGGTAGCTGTGGTCACTGCCACTTTTATTATACCACCTACCATTGTTTCAGCATTGGCTCAGTTCTCCAGAACAGCGGTTCCTCAATGGGGTTTCGTGGAAGGGTTCTGAGAGTTAAGGACGGTGATCAGAATGATCACTGCTACTACAGTGCTTAGTGGGTGTTGCCTTCACAAGAAGACTTCACTATTCCTCTTTGTCAACGGCTTTTAGGGACATTTAATCTTATTTTAGTGCTTTATAGAAAACTGTAAAAAATCATTTTTCGCATAAGATAAAAAAAGATTATTATAATAAAGTGTAGGTATGTTTTAAAGAAGTTCATGAAACTAAAATTGCAAACAATTAGGACATTAAAAATTGTTTTTATGTTAAATAACACACTTTTTTATTCTTGAGATGGAGTTCCTTCAAAAAAAAAATACATCAGTCGGCTTCATAGCATAAAATCACTATAGTGACTAAAGGCGCATTCTCACGAATCAAGTTCAGTAGTTGATCAACAAAAGCTGAATGAAACTTGTAGTGACAACCTTTGTTTCGATGTATTTGAACAACTTTTTAGTTGATCAAAAAAGTTGACTCAGTGAAACTGTATCGTTCAAGTGATAAGTTTTCTGCCAAATGATTTCAAGTTGAAACCGGTCTTGATACATGTGAACTTATACTACAGTTGATGAAATGTATAAACAAAAACTGATTGAAGTCATATTCCACTTTTGTTGACCAACTATAATCGGTCAACTAAACTTGTTTCGCGAGAACGCGCCTTAAGGAAATATCAGTAAGATACTTTTGGACTATGGGTGGATGGACAGAAGCTTCTGGAGGAGTTTTGCAGAGGAGGCAGCCGATGAACACGACCTTTCAGCTGGCGAATCCAATCCCTATATTGAGATCACGCCAAGAGCCTACCTTCATAATGGAGAATATGGCGGTAGATAAATAGGTTCTAAGCTACAATTGAAAATGATGGACACGACCTTTCAGAATCCGAATCCAATCTCAATATCGAGATCACGCCAAGAACCTACCTTCATAATAGAGAATATGGCGGTAGAAAAATAGGTTTTTAGATTTGATTGAAAATGAATTCGGAATCTAGTTTCGAGAGACGTACAAAATAAAATAATTGGGAACCACTGCACTAGAACCAACTAAATATTTTCTGTTTCGATATATAGGTAAAATAATTTTATTTCGGACAATATACTACTTTTTCTCAACTTTTTGTTTTCCCAACCTCCTTTCCCCGCCATTCCACGACATACTCCCCTCCCCTCTAGCTGCACCTCAATAGAGCGGACCATTGTATGATAATCACACGGCTTGTGTCAAAAGTCACCACCGTTGTCTTTTGTTATTGTCCACTTTGGCTCGAAGGCTATTGTGCCGCTACCGCCTTTTGGTTCTTCGGACTGGGCGAACCTCAGGTTCTGCAGCGCCATCGAAACTACAATGCTTTCAATTCTAGCTGCAACAGACGTAGGTTTTTCAGTAATAAAATCTGAATCATTCTGAAGGAACGTTGAACACAAGTTTGCAAAAAAACGTTCAGTATAAAACACGCCAACATAGGTGAGGATTTTTTCGCAATATAATTTTTTTGGATACCTATATTGAAAAAAAACTTTTATATGTAATATTGAATTATCTCAATCAATTTTTCATTGATTAAATATGTTTTTATGCATAGATCATTATTTAATTATTGAAATATTATTCAATAATTAAATAATTTTCATGTATTTCGTTTTATTTATTTGAATATGTATTCTATGTTTTCTCATTTGTGTATTCCTCATTTTCATTTATTTTCAAACTTTTTTAATGTTTATTTGATTTTTTGTTCATGTATGATTTGATTTAATTACTTTATATTGACTTTGTTTAATTGCTTTGTATTGATATTTTTTACTTTTTTTATAACTAAGTGATTCCCTCATCAAGCACAAGATTGCAATCTTTTTGATGAGGTACTACAAAGAAAAAATTGTAAAAATACTATTACTAGTGAATTACATCTTTATTTGTGTTATTAAATTATTATGTTAAATAAGTAAATAAAATAAATAAATAAATATGCACATGAAATTTCTATTGATTGGTCTAAATTTATTAATTTGAATCTATTTTTATTTTAATAATTAAATAACTGTGGATTTCTATCAGGACGTGACAGTTTTATAACAACGATTTTATTTTCTTTTAAACAGAATACCTACTTTTGCTTTATGTATGATAAAGCATTATAATCGCATACTATATATATATCGTATATTTGTTATTATAAGAAAAATGGGTTTATACAAAATTAATTAGGTCAAAAAAATAAAAAAGCATACAAATAAAGAAAGTGTTGGTAAATAAAACCCTTATGAATTAGTTTAATTTTGAAAATACGTAAAATGATAAATAATAGCTCTCGGCAATGAAAGAAAGTTTCGCCACTGTGTTAGCATTTGAGTTGTACCATTGAATGATATTGAAGTATTTCTATGCGTTGCAAGTTTGATCAAAAATATTATTGTTTAGTTAGTAACAAAGATTCATTTTTTGGTCATTAATAAACCATGTTTTCGATGCAGACTGTTCGAAAAAAATGTTATTGATTGAGATAAAAGGAATAATTTTTGCTACAGTGAAAGTGTATTATTCAAAAATCCTTAATAAGAACGTGCATCCTCTGGATTACTAAATCCAGCGTGCTATCCGTTCTGCCTCCGACCCATCTAAAATTAATTCAGAAATTTTATATATTTAAACCCAAATCAGATATTTTGTGAGGTGTAGAAAAAAAATATTCATTAAATGACGTGATTTTTATATTATGTACTTATAAGTCAGTTTAACTAACGATACTATATTTTATATAATAAAAAAAAAAAAATATGAAATATACATGACTTATTGGTATAATGTGTTCAGAGTCCCGGCTCGACGGCGACGCCGGGCATCGAATGTACCTGAAGTTGCAGATTATGGCGTTTTTCACACCAATCTCACTGAACGCTTTCGAGCCGCGTTTCAATCTGAACTCTACATTGGGCGTTTTTCACCCGACAATTTTATGGAGCGTTTGGTGCGTGGTGAACGCCAGAGTGTGTCTTTCGAGCGTCTGTTTCCGGTCATTATGAATGGCTTAGAGCGTCACTAAGTGCACTCGGCGTTCATTGTTAACGTAACCCAGAGCAGTTTAAAAAATAGCTGAATCAATTTCAATAAATTATTGGCAACATTAAAAAAATATTTTAAGTAAGTTTTTGAGATTTTTTTATATTTTTGCTTGGGTTGTCAAGTTTTTGATTTTTTTTTATATATGAATGTAAATATTATGTATGTTCCTTAATATGATAAATATACAATCCGTAGTAAATATTATTCATAGTAAACCATATGTATAAATTTTGATTTGCTATGAATAGTATGAATAAAGCAACATACAAATTTTTGTAGGTGTTTGTATGATTAAAAATATCAGATATACATAGCGGTAGGATTTCATCTTATTTTTTACATTCAATATAAAATGTAGAATCGTGGGTTTATTTCTACACCACATTAAATAACTGAATTGGGTTCTACTAACACAAAAGCCTGATTAAGTAAATAAAGCATGTTCTACTGAAACTTCTATTGCACGAAGATTTATTAACATGGATAGGCCGATCGTTTCTGCTGTTTAGCCCCTCGATCAACTGATCTGTTCAAACGATCGTCATATCAAAGGAAATATGTATGTGTGGAACACAAGTCAAAAATGTATCTTAGTATCTCTGAGGAAAAAAATGTAGTTATTTGCCTTGATTTAAGTAAGAAATATTATTATTGTGAAGTTCGTAGAATGATTCAATAAATTGAATAAAATATAATATGATATACATACGAAGATTCACAAATTTGCATATTATAAAATCACATTTTTAGGAGTAAAATAAATTTTCAAACGTCATATATTTTTTTTTCACAAATAGTCTACTGGTTGTAAATAAGTAGGATAATACATAAATTCTAATCAAATATCTATAAAAGTCAAAGTTATGTGTAGCAATATATGGAAAAACTTAATCATACGTAACTCCTACTCAATTATTTAAATTTTGTAAAAAAATCACATAAGTATTATTTACGAGAAAATAGCAGGTGCATAATTATTAATATCAACGTAAAACCAAGTGTTCACTGTAAAATATTTGATATTTCCTATAAGTAAAAGTATTTTTTATTAATGTTGGACCAAGAAAAGTAATGTTCCGTTGCTCGAAAATGGTTTTGTTTTTTTTTCTTTCTATTTTCTTTATAATGATCAAACAAATTTTATCTAGACAATTTTTCCTTTTATAGTTTTGCTGATAAAGCCTGATATAGTACAGCATGACATCAATCCTCAAAATATAATAGATTGTTTTTTAATTTTGAAATTTTAAAAATAGGAAAATAAATATTCAAAAATTACTTAAAAACAAAGAAACAAGTACTTTATAAAGGTAGTATCATTAGAAGGAGAAGAATATTTGAACCAAAGGATGTTCAATATTGTGTTAAATAAATTTGTAAAAAAGATATAATAATATAATTGGATATAATAATATAATGTAATTGGAAATGAGATTTCCCTTTTAAAAAATATTTATGTAAATTTATAAATAAGGTATGAAATTGATCAGCCTAGACTTTATATTTATATTTATAAGCAAATTTAATTTATAATTACAGTTTTCCACTGTGATATAATAAAACTATTAAACAAAAGCAGAATAAATGCAATTGAAATGAGATCGATAAGAAGAATTTGTAATAGAACGATTTCAGGGTAAGAAATGAGGACATAAGGAAACAATGTTATATGAAGAAAGATGTCATTAATAGAATCAAAATGAATACATTGAGATGGTTTAGCCACATGGGGAGAATGAATGAGGAACGCCTGACGAAGAAAATATAATGCGGACAGGAATGGAATAGGTGGGGCCGTCCAAGAAAGAGACGACCATGTGATCTATATTCTGAAAGACGGAAATGTAAGAAGCGTGAAAAACAGACGAACATGTATGAGTCGATGCATGAATGTGGACGAGGCGATGGATGCGTGCCAGGATAGAAAAATGGAGCGTTCGGTTATCTCTGCCTACATCGCTAGGGACATGGCGTGATGGTATATATGTATGTATGTACATAATTAGACCAGGGGAGCAAGTCTGGTCAATCGGCGAAATCAAAACCTTCACGATTACTCATATCATGGTTATACTTATTATATCTTCTTCTTCTTCTTTGTCCTGGCCTTTTCTTCCCATTATGTGGGGTCGGCCCTCCTCGTCCTCATTCGCCAAGTCCTTCTCTCCTGTGCGTCTCCTTCGCGCAAGTCTGCCTCCCGCAACTCTCTTGTGATGGTGGAGTGCCACGTTGTCAGCGGTCTGCCTGGTCTTCTGGCCTGCACTTGGATGTCCATCGCTCTACGTATCATATTTTCCTCTGGTCGCCTTATGATGTGCCCGTACCATCTCAATCTACTCTCGAGCAGCTTATCGGTGATTGGGTCCACACCAAAGCTTCCCCGAACGTGGACGTTCCGTACTCTGTCCATCATAGTCACGCCCCCCGCCCATCTCAGCATTCTCATTTCAGCTGTGTGAATGCTCTGCTGGTGACTCTTCTTCAGTGCCCAACACTCGGCGGCATATGTCATGGCAGGTCTTATAACGGTTTTATAAACCTGGCCTTTTATTTTTATGGGCATTCTACGATCACAGAGCACGGAAGACAATGACCTCCATTTCATCCATCCTGTGTTGATGCGATGGACCACGTCATCCTCGACATCTCCTTGGTTTGACAGGTATGAACCTAAATATTTGAAGCTGTCGGTTTTTGGCACTGGTGATTCTTGGAGTGACAGTGTTAGGTTAATCTGAGGCTGTCCTGAGTAGAAACACGGCATGTATTCGGTTTTTGTGCGGCTTATTTTAAGGCCATTTGATTCAAGTGCTTCTCGCCAATCCTCCAAGGTTTGCTGGAGGTCTTCTATTGACTCGCTTATGAGAACCACGTCATCAGCATATAATATGTTCCAGGGTGCCCGTTTCTGGATGCCTGCTGTGAGGTGGTCCATCACCAGGTTGAACAGCAATGGGCTCAGGGCTGAGCCTTGATGGACACCGACTCTTATGTCAAATGGTTCGCTTATACCTGCTGGTCCTTTGATTTTTGTCCTGACCTCCGTGTACATATCAATGAGCAATGTGATGTAATGCTCAGGGACGCCCTGGGATCTCAGAGCCTGCCAAATTATCTTTCTAGGGTTATACTTATTATATGGAGTTCTATAATATCTTTAGATATTATAGAAGTCCATATGATAATTATATCCATTATATGGGTAATCAAAACCCTCACGATTACCCATATCATGGATATAATATTATATGGAGTTCTTTAGTATCTTAAGATGTTATAGAACTCTATATGATAATTATATCCATGATATGGGTAATCACGAGGGTTTTGATTTCGCCAATTCACTAGACTTGCCCCCCTGAAGATGTTGGATAATCGAAATTTTATGTTTAAATTTTGATTTGAATCTAGATAATTCAATAAACTCTTAAATATTTTTAACATGTCATTTTATTGGTATGGGTAGATATATTGTATTAAGTATAATGTTCGTTGAATGAAGAAGCTGCGAGTGTCGAAATAGGACTATTCATATGCTCGTTTGTGTCGTTGTGTGCTCGTGTTAAATATGTGAATAAGATTTTAGCATGAATTGTTCGGAGATTGTACCTATTGTTTGTATAATGTTATTTGTTTATATTTGTCTGTGTCACGTGCCACCAACTGTTCTGTACGGTAAGGAAATGAAGGGTAAATACATACAACACAACCATACCAAGCCATACCATACCATTATTACCCAGATATACTAAATTCTGTTTATTAAAAATGCAGAGACCATATTTTACTTATAAATTTGTTTCTTGAATCTATATATCTTGGATCGATATTGTTGAAAAACAAAAAAGGAATGGAAACATAAATAAATCATTTATATTCATTTAATTTATCTACAATTTACCATTACAAGTTATCGCGCAGAGGTCAAATTTCCACCGCAATCTATTTTACTATATCTTTGGTAAAAAACATCATGTACCTACTTATTCATCAAGGGGTACAAAGTTTTACTTTCGCAAGGTGTAATTATGGAAGTACCATTTAAGTTATTTCACAATACATTATGTATTTTTATTTTACATGTTCTGTGTTTCAATTTGGAACAACTGTTTTTGACGGCTGGAGAAGGATTCTGGAGGAGGCCACGGCCCATACAGGGCTGTAGCGCCAATGATGATGATGATACATACACTACACAATATCTACAGGGACTTTCAATAGTTTGATACTTAATCTCCATACATACATACATACCATGGGGCTGTTTACATAAGAAGAAAGAATAAAAGCGATGGGAAAAAAGGACTGACATCCACACTATACTATCCTGATATACATGATTTGTATAGAAAACAAAATATCTTAATATTCAATAATTTGGATTAAAGGTTTATAGTTTGGTACGTATTCTTCAACTAATCATACTATCGCCATTGACAGTTGGATCTCATGCGTTACATGCAACTAGTATACAGATATTGTATTCATTTTCGGGAAACTTACTAACATGTACCTACTACAATAAACAAACACCGAATAACGAGTTGTCACATTCTGGAGACTTGTGACATTTATCATTCCACACATTTGTTGAAAAAAAAAACAAATAAAAAATATATGTACACCGGGAATCGAACCTGGGACTCAGAAATCTAACCAAATGAGCCACGAATAAAGTATTATATTTATATATTATTTAAAAAAAAATTCTAATATGATATCTGTCAATCCAGCCCCCCTAAGCAATGTGTCATTTAGCTCAAGAAAAGAAACAAGAAAAGATAACTCAATGTATGGAGGTGACAGTTTCCAGTCACGTGACAACAGTCACTTCCATACATAGAGTTATCTTTTCTTGTTTCTTTTCTTGAGCTAAATGACACGTTGTCTAGGGGGGCTGACAGGGCACTAGAAAAGAAGAAGAATATCTGTCAAATCTTTTTAAATGCTGACGCGTTCTGGAATGAATACAATGAGATCCATGAAAATAAATTTCGGTATTGTCAACCTTTGAAAACAAAATAATGTGTGGTACCCAAACTTTTTAAGATTTCATAGTAACGAGTCCACTATCCACTATCGTTTAAAATTACGAATCACACACCACTCTACTAATTGCACTTTTATTTTTTTTTGTTCGTGAGTGTGTTAATCTAAATCAGATCGATTTCGTTTTACTCTGCAGCCAGGTACAAACTTGTTCAAACGGCCAAAGTAAAAAAAAAGAAGATCTCCGATCCATATTTTTGACACCTACGCATTAAACGTTGCTTTTTATTATTGAACCATGAGATGGGAGGATCAGATCGGCCAAGCTGTCTATACATATGTATACCTATGTATGTATGTATAAAGATTACATGCTGTAGGTACGCAGATTATCCGTTCGGAGACGATTGGTCGTAAACTTCCCAAAATAATGCCCACAACGACGATATTAAAAAGTAACTGCATTTCAAGTTTTTTCTGTTGGTATTACGATTTTTTGATTAAATGCAGAGTAGCACCACCTGCACACGCTCGGCATAATTGAATGTTTGTGGTTTTGTCTTGAATGTTGTGGACGTGTCTTAAAAATTAAATAGTGTCTGTTATAATGCCCTGACAAAAATGCGTATTAACTTACTGGTTGGTAATAAAGCAGTAGCTGACTGGTACGTGCTCATAGTATTATTATATGTACATACATGTATCGATACCAATATTATAGAGGTATCAATCAGGTTTCATGGTTGATTATTATCGACTTTTTTTCTTTGATTCATTCTGTGACACAGATTTACATCAGGGGCGAGACTAGAACCTATGGATTAGGCAAACCTTGGAAGGAATACATATGTGTAATTTAAAAAATATATTAACTTTCTTAGTTAAATAATATATTATGACATGTGTATATGAAGAAAGCGAAAAAGATCTTCAAATAGAGTTGAAAATTTATCTAGATGAATAATATTACATTTTATTTTTGCTTACATGTTTTTTTTTTGGTTGTTTAGTCATTCATACTAACGAGGAATATCACTCAATGTTGAGTAACTAGCGAAAGGTGTGCGTTAATTTTATAAAAAGGCACGATACACGTGTGCTTGACCACACACCAGTTTCAGAATTGATTCAGAATTGGTCGTGGACCTCATTGCTGAACTATACCTATGAGATGTTATTGTTGCCTGTTGTATTTTCGATTGCTCGACTCTTACGGAACATCCGAAAACACTGATAATAGAATAGAGTGGATGCTCTATTCTAAGCCGGTGCCTCACAGGTAATTTAGAAAAAGTACAAAAATGGTGAAGTTACATATTTTTTCATTTATTTATATGGCAACGATACTTAATTACATTATACATAATACAGCGTTAAGTACCTACCTATAACAACAAAATAATTTCAAGATAACAGTGATAATATATCCTTAATTTAATGTTAGGTAACTGTTAAAAGTGTTTTCTTATTTTTACCATTATAAAATTCTGAACTATTGAAACAAGGCAATCTTTTCCTAGCAACGTATACCTACCTCTATTACGTATACGGTATCTTTACAAAAGAAAATTACAGCAATGAAAAAAAATAGCAAAAAACAGACCACAGATCATACGAGCAAAGGAAGGAAGAAAATGGATGTCAATATTTTTTTGACACGATAAATACATGCCTATATATTAAAAAAAATCTGTTAAGGTAGGAATAGGGAGAAAGATCTATTTATTTATTTCCAGAATTTCAAAGATATTATTCCGGTTATAACTTCGAAGTTGTAGAGCCGACAATGTATTGAAAATTGAAACGACCTTATAAAACTATTTCAAAGGTATGCTTTTCGTTTACGAAACAAATAACAACGTCTAAATCGCTTTTTCGAAATCTGTTGTAGGTGTTCGAGATACGATGTTAACTCAGTGAAATCGATTTGTTGTTATATTTGTTTAAACAATGTGAAATGTCAAAAAGGATTAGAGTAATACGTTATTCGTAAACAACGCGACATGTCCTCAGTTGATTGTCTTGAGCGTCAAACCTATCGTTAACGTACATACATACTCGGGTAGATAGGTACAAATCTACTTCACCGCCTCCACATCACAATATTAATCCAACAATGGCATGAATTGTATTTTAAACATACTTAATTATTTGTATAAGATTATAATTATACGCATTTTTCTATGACTTTCCACAAAATTGACAAATTTCAGATCATGTTCTAATATAAAATATCGATTTACGATTTAATACCAACATGCCACACTGTCTGTAAATTCATATTTCAAAATTCTTGCGTGCCTGAGATAACTTTAATGCCTTAAACATTTTTTGGAAGAGATTATGCACCTACTATCTTTAAATCATTGAACAGTAATATTTTTACTATTTTTTTATTCAATTTATTTCAGCTATGGCCACAGAAGTTGAATTATCATGCCATGTCAATGTATGCACTATAATGGGTAAATAAAAATGATTTTAAAGCCTCCTGTCATGCTCCTAATTTTCGTATTTTTTATATCATATCAAATTATATCAAATTCCATCACGAAATTTCATTTCCAAATTATCAACATTTTCAAAATCTTGGTTTTTTTATTTTTTTCCATAAAAGCGTTGCAAACAAAGTGGGTATCAATATTCCGAGAATAAATTAGGAATGACCCTTGAGACGTTATTTGCTGTTGAGTTTTATGATATGACACAACTCGTTTCCGTTTCCTGAAACTATCCCATCGCCATTGCTATCGATAAACGGGGTTCGGATATTATGAGTAGCACTTTGCGATTCCTTTCCTCATATCCATGAACTAGAAAAAAAAACCCTCAGTATGTGATAACAACGCCTCACTATATAGTGCTGTGAACCGAACTTTCCATGGGTTCGGTTTCCTCAAATATTGCATTTATTTTATTGATTTGTAATAAAATTAAACAATTTCAAATGGATTTATATTGGTGATGGGGCATTCAGAAATAAATATGTAATAAAAATATAATTTTAAATAATTTCCAGTTTTCAAAATCATTTTTGAAAGTCCTACCTTATAGTATGAATAAAAAAACACCTTGATTTCACTGAAAATAGTATTTTTAAGCCACCTACAATACCTACTTACAAAAAATGTACTTTCATATTAAAAAATTAAACCACTCATTATAATGATTTAACTTAAAAGTAACTCTCAAGAAATATTTTAACGAGTATCTATTGAGTTTGAACAAGAGCAAAAAAACAAAACCATAGAAATGTATAGTTATAATCTTCATTAAGATTTTTTTTAATTTGTGAGTTTGCCATTTTGTGACCCATTATCAATTCAATATTAATTTATTATATTTACAGTGAAAATATAAGTAGAACATAAAATTCACGCATAAAAGTACTGATTAATGGAATTAAAATTTATTAAAAGCAATAAGAAAGACGTATTAGTTTTAGAAGTAGATAAATTCTCATATTAGCTAGATTCGCACTTTTATAGGTTTTGTAAAAATGATTTGGTGTTTGGCTCATTGGTGAAATTTTGTATGAAAAATAATTTGTACCATATAAATATTTTTTTTAAAGAATGAATATGTACTTTAAACAAGTAAATATACACCCTCATACATTTCCTAAACTAAGCATAAATGCTTGTACTATAGGTGAACGAAATCAGTCGTGGCAGGATTCGAATTCACGACCACTACCTGAACCTACAACCTACACATTGCACTAAAATTCGCCTCAAAATTATTAAACCATAATTCTCCGTAGCAGTGGAGGGAAAAAAAAGATGGATTCAAATATTTCACATCGATTTGAAAGTAATAATAAAATCAACAAAACAAGTAGATAAGTTATAGTTGTTTAGAAAATAGAAGATATGGTCGGTTCTGTTTCGGTCAGCTTTGATTCCAAATCCCACCTTTAAATAAGGTTTTTAGCTACGGTATTTCTGAAAACAAATGTCACCAATTGTCTTTTTTTGTCGGGCACGTAACCGATTCCAATAAAAATACAAAATTACGGCTTCTTTAGGAGGCGAGGCGGCTCCTCATGCCATGGTTCAACCTCTACATATCTTCAGACTTTACTTCTACCAATGTTGTAACAGTATGTGTTATTTGGTCATCGACACTTTCATTTCGTTACAAGCCGAACTTTATAATCTATTGAAGGGTTATTCATCTCTTCCAAAATCACGTAAATATACCTACTTCTTATTCCCCACTACTGTGCCATTGTGCAGAGTTATTATCTAATTAAATTCAAGGATATTTAATACAGGTTACCTTTTGTCAGAAATATCGAATTCTTAAATATGTTCTTCGTCCTTCTTAGAGATATTACGTATACAATGAATGCAACTTATTTGTACTTTGATTGGTACATTAGTCCTTTTGCAAATAAACTACTGGCATTAAACAGCGCCTGAAATATTGATTATAATGTAGCTTGCTTCCATTTTACTCGATAAATATATGTTTGACTATATTTTTTTTAGTAATATTGTTTCCGTATAGCAATAGTTTAATAATAGTTTTGGTATTATTTTATATAGTTAGTTTTTATATACTATAGTTAGTTTTTCAATTATTATATTTTTGTAGCAATTGATATGTAAATCGGTTTTAAAAATTAAACAAATCTATGTCATGTTTTTAAAAGATTAGCTTAAGATTTAGATTTTAGACTTTAGGTACTTGAGGGCTCAAGAACAAGACCTCCTTAATACTCGTATTTTAGCCGGGTTGTCTTTGATTAGGTACTTTCCAAAAAAATCCCTGTAAACGAGCAAAAAAATATTTAGAATCACTAAAATTTTTATCTAACATGTAATTGTTAATTCCTTATAAGCAAAAAATGTATTATTGAAAAGTATTTTTTTAATCTTTTTGTGGCTCGTTGTATTAAAATTAACGTTGTATAAAGTTAGAGAAGTTTGTAACATGTACAAACATATACCTACTTGTTGTATTACAAAATTAAAGCGTGGGCGAATATAGCAATACAAGATTAAAACAAATAAGATCAATGACCTGACAACATTCATCAATATTCTTACCCACAATGTTAAATCCTTCGTTCGATTAACCTTACAACAACAGTCAACAGTGATAGAATAACAATTATCATAATAAATAGTCAACATACGCTGTTTAGTATTGTATAGCACCCCAAGTGTGCTTCTTTAGGCAGTGTTTAAAATGTTTGTTATTTTGGTACAAGTATTATGGTATCAATCTACCAGTTTATCATTCTAGCAATGTTGCCAAAAATTAATTAAACAAAAATCGTGTATACTGCAATGCTCATTTAATTATTTATTAAGAGAAAAATCAAGTAAACATCACATATACACATTTTTGTTTTATAAATAATAAAGGAGATTTATATGCGCAATAACAATATTTCCCATAGAGAAGTTACAATGAACATATGTAGACGTGCTTTAGAGATTAAGGTAGAGGTAAAAGTAATAAAATATAAAAAATCTACAAATATTGAAAAAACATATTATGATGTATTCAGTGTAGTTTGGAATACAAAAGATATTTAAAAAAAATCGCTCATATAACATCACTTCCTCAACAATGCATTCCAGTCAGACCCAGGTCCTAAGTGGTTGAATCAGTGATCTCATGTAATTTCATATTAGGATTTTATCAATTCGAATTAGGATCTTTAACGATCAATGAGCTGAAAAAGGTGTAAATTATATAATGTTGTACAATACTAAATATTTTTTTCTAAACATGATATTAAAAAAATGACAGTTTTTTCAATATTCTTGTCTTTGAATATTCACATTTATTTTCTTTTGTTATTAAATATTAATTTCTTACTGCTGATCCAAAGTTCTTGGGTTCGTATCCCGGTGGAGACACAAGTTTTTAATTGTTTTTCAGTCTGTATCTGTGAGACGATTAATATCGTAAGTCTCCACAACTTGTTATTGAGTGCGTGTTAAGTTAATACTTTACATATTACCTATTAGTTGTCCGAGTAGTCATATGAAATATAATAAAATTCCCATTATTTCTATTAAAAATTAAAGGAAATAGTATTTTTTTTAAGATTTATAATTTTATAGTTATAGGTTACAGAACATTATTAGAGAGTGTAGTTTCTGGTTAGTTTTAATTCAACATAGGTATGTATAAATACAGCAATATAATTTTGAAACACTGCAAAAGTTGAATGAAAAAAATGAGAGATTTAGAAGAAAAATTAATATTGTACACTATTCTCAAACTATTACGCAATTTAATAACGACAAATTGATACAGGTTTACAATATATATATATATATATATATATATATATATATATATATATATATATATATATATATATATATATATATATATATATATATATATATATATATATATATATATATATATATATATATATATATATATATATATATATATATATATATATATATATATATATATATATATATATATATATATATATATTATAATATTTTTATCTCGGTTTTCCCGTGTCAGTAGGTCTTGACTAAGACCATTTGTCTTCCGACGTTTCGCCTGAATATCACCAGGCATTTTCAAGGACTTAACGAAAAGCACGCGCGCGACACACGTCTACTCACACTGAAAGCTCACCGTCAAGTGACTCGTAGCGTACAAGATGGCCGCTTATGTCAAATATTGTTAGCGCGACGTGATTGGCTCCTTGTGACACGCCCACCTGCTGTCGTGTTCGTTGGTAATAATATTTTATCATTATTTTTGTGTTGTGATTTATTGTTAATTTTAGTTGTGACATTAATATTATTATTGTTGTGTTTTGGGGTTATTTTCGCTATGGTATTATTAATATTATTATTGTATTGTTTGTCATATAAAATGTTCTTCCAGGTACTAGGCAAACGAACTCCGTCGTCCCTTTACCTTTCTAAGAAACCCGAAAGACATCATTCCACTTGAAGCTCATGGAGTATATGAAATACCGTGCGGATCGTGCAATAAGACTTATGTAGGAAGAACCAATCGAAAAGTTGAAGCACGAATAGCGGAGCACAGAGTCGACATGAGAAACAAAAAACTTACATCCTCACTTGTACAACACTCGCTCACAGAAGGACATACAATAGATTTTGACCATTCAAAAATAATAGCAAGTTTAAACAGTGAACCTCTCAGAATTTACAGGGAAGCTATAGAAATATATAAGAGAAGGGATATAATGAACAATCGGGACGACGGAGTTCGTTTGCCTAGTACCTAGAAGAACATTTTATATGACAAACAATACAATAATAATATTAATAATACCATAGCGAAAATAACCCCAAAACACAACAATAATAATATTAATGTCACAACTAAAATTAACAATAAATCACAACACAAAAATAATGATAAAATATTATTACCAACGAACACGACAGCAGGTGGGCGTGTCACAAGGAGCCAATCACGTCGCGCTAACAATATTTGACATAAGCGGCCATCTTGTACGCTACGAGTCACTTGACGGTGAGCTTTCAGTGTGAGTAGACGTGTGTCGCGCGCGTGCTTTTCGTTAAGTCCTTGAAAATGCCTGGTGATATTCAGGCGAAACGTCGGAAGACAAATGGTCTTAGTCAAGACCTACTGACACGGGAAAACCGAGATAAAAATATTATAACATATTTCACCCGTGAAAACATCAAATATAACATATATATATATATATATATATATATATATATATATATATATATATATATATATATATATATATATATATATATATATATATATATATATATATATATATATATATATATATATATATATATATATATATATATATATATATATATATATATATATATATATATATATATATATATATATATATATATATATATATATATATATATATATATATATATATATATATATATATATATATATATATATATATATATATATAAATCCCTTAATTAAATAATTTTTCAAATTAAACAGAAGTAAGTTTGAGAAAATTAGTCAAGCAGATATTTATTTATAATAGTATCATTTGAAAATAATGTGTTAATTGGTATAGATGGTACTCATCCTGGTAGGTACTAGTTGAAGCCTCCGTTACGCATTCTTTCTCCGGTAGAGCTGGCGAAATGTGCCCACATAATATTCATACATGTCATAAAAAATAATTAATAGACGCTAATCGTGTTTTTCTTTTATTAAAATCTCTAATTTTTAATCATAACTTATCAGGGCCGAATTAAAAACGAACGTCACAATAGAACATTCAATTATTTTGGAATGTTTAATATACTGACCAACAAAAACTAGTTTACCGATTGTAAAATGATTTAGATTTAGACAAACCTTTTGGTTGTAAAACTTTATAATTATGATTATAATATGATTTTGGCATTTAGATGTTTTGACCGACATGACAAGAAGAAAAAGAAAAACTAGATTTTTGCTTTACGAAAAAGGCGTCTGGTAAGAGGGCTTGCCGGTATAAAAAAATTATAAAGTTCTTTACAAAGTTAAAAGATTGTCGTTTGAAGGAACAAATTTTTCGTAGTTCTTAAACCTAGTTTGATTTTTACTTATATATAAATGTCTTTGAAGGCTACAAAAATTGAATCCATTGAAATCATTGGTTCTAGTTAAATTATAGACCATACAAAGACATTAATTACAATGAATAGTCACTATTAACAGTGTTGAAAAGTTATTTAATTGCTTTAGTAGAAAATCTGTTTTAATAGTAAATGAACCGACATATTTGAATCAACGTAAAATGTATTTAGACAATCAATTTGTAAAAGACTTATCATGTACAGGACCAATGAAGGGAATAGCTCACGGTGTCGAAGATGAGAGTAAAAAAGTACAAAAAATGTATGTGTTATAAAAACTAAAGTGCGCTTTAGACGGACGATGTTTTCAACGGGGTTCAGGTTTTCGACGAGATTTTCAACGCGTTGGGAAAAAATAGAACGAGTTCTATTTTTCAACGCGTTTTGTATCGTTTTTCGTAAAACAGAAATCTGTAAAATTATTCGTAGCCGACGAGTCAACATGGCTGTCGTTTGTATTGTGTTGAGCATGACGTGTGACGTTCGCGGTGTCTTTAGTTTATTTGGAAAGTGTCGAAACTGAAGGTTAGATATTGCGATACGCTTTAAACAACACAGACACATGCAACAGACAATTTTCAACTTTGTCTATCTCAAAAATATTTTTTTTTTTTTGTTATTGCAATAATAGGGGTTGCAAATAAAAGAGTAAATAATACTCGTGTAAAGCGATATTTGGAGTAACCTATGCTGTTAGTATTTTGTATGCTGTTTTAAGCGTTGAAAACCGAACCGCGTTTAAAACCTCGTCCATATAAGTGCGCTTAAATAATGGATAGCTAATTCCAAGACCAGCCCTGTTGATATCGGTGGCTCGATGTAGATTCATATCGCATTTTACGGTCGGTATCCTTATACTTACATCTTGTCTGTCAGATCCTCTTCGCGTTTTGAACATTCACAGAACCGTAACGGCAAATTTTGGTTTTGGTCAGTGCATTCCATAAATTGGGTGATCATTTTGATTCGCAACTATTTCTATTTTGCTGCGTCACTTTTCTCAAAAATTTCTTCATCCATACATGTTCTAGATGCATCATCAATTGAAAATACTCATCATTTATTTCTAGGCTTTTATCAGCTGAATTACGCATTCTTCATAAGGTCTTTCAAAATTTGTGATGAAATTTTAATAGTTTCTTTCTACAAATATAAAATAAAAGATATGTTCGTTTTTCTGTGTGGGTGTACAGTATACAGACAGTTATTTAATGAAATTTTAATCCATATTCGTTAATCTTTATTTTCTTTTAGAAAAAAAATAAACGATTAGATCAATAGTACACTTTATTGATCGTTTGAAAATCTATACGACCGACGCCGACGTCTTGCAAACATAGCCCCCAAGTCAAATTGAAAACGCTGATCGTTATCGCCAAGCGCTAATTTTTTTTTGTATGGGATTTGACGTTTGTTGTTTGTTATTGTAGAAAAAATTTCTACAACAAACGTCAAATCACATACAAAAAAAAATAGCGCTTGGCGATAACGAACAGCGTTTTCAATTTGACTCAGGGCCATAGGTTCATTGCATAAGTCTGGACACTTTTGATCTTCACAGGTAGCATCCCTAGAAATTAAAATAATAGAAAAAATTAACTGTTTCATTTAAATAATAGATTTATTTATTTATACATACACTGATAGACAATGCAATAATTATTGAATCTGCAATGCCCCAATAGGCAAAAAACCTGTGCCGGGGTTAATGCATATCGAGACAGTGACACTGTATTAGTTGATGCCAACAGCAACTAGATTAACTAAGTATTATTGAATTTTATAATCATTATGAAATAAAATATCTTTTATTTTATATTTGTAGAAAGAAACTATTAAAATTTCATCACAAATTTTGAAAGACCTTATGAAGAATGCGTAATTCAGCTGATAAAAGCCTAGAAATAAATGATGAGTATTTTCAATTTATGATGCATCTAGAAAAAAATACTATGAAAAAGATATAGAAGCCCTCGTGGCTTAGTAGGTAAGACATCCGAAACCTGAGCCAAAGCACCGGGGTTCGACTCCCGGTGAAGCCACAGTTTTTAATTGTGTTTTCAGTTGGTTCTGTGAGATGATAAATATCATAAGTCTCCAGGATGTTTATAGAACTTGTTATTGGGTGCGCGTTGAATAAATATTTGATAAAATACCTGTTAGTTACCCGAAAACTTAAAAAAAAATAAAATAAATTAACAAAATTACTATGGTGGATTGAAATATAAAATGCATTTTTTTAAATGAAGACATTAAAACAATGGATATATGTACATGAATGTATGTATGTATGTATGTATGTAGGTACCTAATAATAATATGTACATAGTAAGATAAGTCAATGTGTAAAGTGGGATACTAAATTGCTTCCAGCTGTTATTCTCGTAGACACAAGTGGGTGTCGATCATTGCCAAATTCGTCGTTCATGACTCTAAGGAAATATTTCACCATAATAATACTGTCATAATAACTTAAGATCAAAATCAAAAATGTCGATAGCGTGTTTAGCGATAAACAACGTTGGATCCGTCAAATTGATTCCATCACAAATGCTGCTGTAGAAAACAGGTCGAAATTGACTCTTTTATGGAAACGACCTATTTTTTTTGGAAACTGTGATGAATTATCATATTGATACATAAATTTTATTTGAATTTGTCATAAATTAAAGATCTTAATGGTGCTTAAATATAGAAAAGATGTCAAGATATACAAATTATAAACATACGAAGAGCCAGAAACAAATATATTATGTTGGTAGGTAGGTACCTACTTGGATATTGTTATGCGATTTATATTCCATAGAGATGTGCCCATGATTTAAAATATTTCAATATTTCGACTAACGTCTGGCGACAGATGATTCAAGAAAAAAATATACGGGATGCAATAAAATACTACAGCGAAATTATAGTATGATATGTACGTAAATCCCATTCCCCTTATTTTTTTGGTTAGGTTCAGTAAGGCTTTAATAAAAATAGAGACTCGCGTGAGCGAGTTGCTTTATAAATTTAATGTCAGTTGGTCTCAGAAAAAATGTTATCAACACATTTGCCATTTGAGGTTATGAATAAGTTTATTATGTATTCGCATTTGATCACATTTTTCAAATAAATTATATTTCTCAACATATTATGTACTTACATTATAGTTCTAAGATATGTATTATTTCAATTACTATTAATTATTTTTTATTTATTCAGTTAGATATTTATGCGCACGTGTATTTCCAATTTGCGTCCCTTGATCCATCTGTCGCCAGACGCTTGCAATATTTCGATATACAGACAAACAGCATTCAGTTCGTATGAGTGTGAATTAATAATTTATCAATTTCACACCCTTTTGTTAAACATATCATACAAAAATGATTTTTGCTGCTTGGCAAGAGGTAAAAGAAAATTGTAGCATAAAATTAAAATTGTTGAAGAATTTCTATGTCATAGTACATACACAAAAGCAACCTATCGTCATCATCAGTGGCTCCATAGCCCAGGAGGGCCCTGTCCTCCTCTAGGAATTGTCTCCATTGCACCCGGTACATGGGCTTCTATTTCCGATTCCGTACAATCCATCATAGCTTAGACCTTCCCAGACTTGTTTTTCCTTCCGGACGTGTGTGAGGATTCCTTTCGGCGTCTGATCATCGTCCATATAATGGACGTGTCCTAATCAGCGGGTCCTCTCTATTTTTATTGTTTGGTATCCTATAGTTAAATATTATTTTGACAGAGTGAACATATATTTTTATTTTAACTTTAAAGATAACGACTGCATGTATAAATTTTGAAAACCATTTTGTCAGAATGTTTTATTGATACAATATAGGCTATCTCTGTGATACAATTATTGTAAATAATATTAGTAAACTTTGATTGTTTTATAGTTATCTTTGAATTTTTGCTTTTAGTAGTGAAATCTGAATCATAGTTATATAACGTGTATCGTCTTCTATTTGGTTCGAATGCGATTCGCCTGTCGATGTTTTGTATAATGATTGGAACAATAGCAACCTTGGGTGGAATATATTCCGATTTCAAGGTTTTTCTTCTTTGGTGTGCGATAAAACAATACATTGGAACTATGATTGTATAGATAAACACATTCCGTACCTAAATATATCTACATATTATGTGTGAACTAAACACGCACATAATTTGACCTAGCATAGGTTACATTTTACTTTATACCTAAATGCATATCATTAAAACGTCCGGCGATTGGTATGTAATTCTATACTTTTCCTAAATACAAATTTTGATAACGAATGTGTTATTGATGATTTTACGCCTAAATACCTGCTGACCAATATTTCAATACGTTATTTTATAAAATGTTTCGTTTCTATTGTCCAACCAAATAATATGGTTTTAATACATTATTACAATTTCAAAGGAATCAAAGTATCACTCGATTTATAAACACTGCTTTATAGTAATTGTTATCAAGGTCTCTCGTTGTTCGTTTAAAGTAAATAAATACTGGCCTGCCTAGTTCATCGATAATTTTCACTTTGTTGAGTTTCAAATTTGGTTTTGAAAACAAAGAGCGACTCCTTCTTCTTTTGAAAATTGTAAATTTACTTGTGACGCATTATTTAGGAGAGACTGGACTAGCTGAAAACCAAGTCACTCTGTTTTATTGTTTCATATATTTTAAACAACAATGAGACTTATTGAAATTTACTTTATAGTCATTATATAAAATTGGTGAAAACTACTATTGTATATTAAAAAATATCATATATTGATTTTTACTAAATATAATTCAAACTTAGTAAAGTTGCTGATATATTTTGACGAATGTAATGTTATAAATTTATTTATTTGAACATAGTAAAAAAAAATACACTGGTGACAATTTTTTCAACCAACCAAAATGTACTTATGTAAAATATACTTGTATGCGGCAAACAAATCAATTCAATTAATCCAACTGTCGATATGTTCAAGATAATATAATTATATTTAAAGAGGCAGTTTAAAGCCAAGACGCGTGAAGGAACATTTTGTATGGTGTAGTGGACATAAAAACACCAACTTACAGGCTTCGTAGCATATTACATATATGTTCTATAATATATGGATGAATTCAGAATTTGAAGTAGAACATTTTCTGTGTTTTTTTTGTCTGTGCGTCTGTGTGTGCCCCCCCCCCCTTATAACTTTTGATCAGCTCAATTTACCGAGCCCAAAATTTCAGAACTTAGACAATTATAGGCCTACAAAACTTTTGTGCTCAGAATTTTGAATTTTTGTTTCAGTCAGGGGTTATCAACTTTTGAATTTATACTCTACAAATATCTCAAAAACCATTTAAGCTCGAACCCTGAAAATTGGTATAAATATAGACAAATACTAAATCTCCGATTTCCAGAGTTTCTCAAACATTTTTTATTAAGAAAAACATTTTTTTTATGATAAATTTATGTGTTTAACTGTCTCTATTTCCAAAGTTTTCAAAAATGTAGAAAAAGCCGAAATACCCCTACTAGAAAATTTAATTCGTTATAAAATATTAAAATATATCAGCATTGTAGTAGTACATCTCAAACTTTTTTTAACAATTTTTATAAAAATTCAATTTAGTTACGACATCGTTACATACAGTTTGTAAGGCAGTATTTACTACACGACTACACAATATCTACGGGGACTCGATAGTTTGATACTTTATCTTAAACATGCATACATACCATCATCCTGTTTTCATATTCTGGGTAAGAAAAAAAAAGACTGACCTCCATACTTTCCTATCCTGACACACATACCTACATGTTTTATATAGAAAACAAAATATCTTTAAATTCAATTTTTGTACGTATTCTTCAATTATTGTACATACTATCGCCATCGACAGTTGGATCTCATGTGTTACATGCAGCCAGTGTCTACAAAAAAACGAGTGGGTTATAGCCAACTCTAAACTTTCCACTACATAGCAAGTGTACATTTTTTCTTCTTGAAAGGTTAGCAATTCAGAGCTCAAATAAAAACAATAAGCAGAAAAATATAAAATTATATCTTTGTTATTTGAACCCATAAAAGCGTAGTGGAAATGATGTGTGGTACCAAGCTATTGTTGAGATTCTCCATATAAAGATAAAATAAAATTGTAAATAAAAGTCTTGTTTTTCTATTTTAATTGTGATTCAGCGTTTTATATATATTTTCTTGGTCGGATAATCAGACTTGAACTGCGAATGGAGACAGACTGTGTATACTATGCTACATATGTAACCAAACTTGGATTGTGTTACTAGGAAATATTAAAACATGCATAAATCGTATTGTATTCACATATGTATGTACTTATCACCTGACTACCAACGCATGAATTTTGATTAGCCTACCGTATAAACTTAATATCAATATAAGAGATTGATTTCATCAATAGAATTCTTTTGTTGAATACTTTGGTGTCTATAGACATTTCACTAACAATGAGTAGCTATGTCTATTCACTCCAAGAAAAAAAATATAATTGTTATGGATAAAATAAGAAGTAGGCTTAAAAACATTTGCTTATTACATATGTATGTGACAGTTCTCGTTTTATTTCATTTATTATAACTCAACTCACGACATGTAATATTAGAAATAGCTAAATCTCCACCACCGGTATAAAGATATAGCTGATTGTAGGAAGCCTTTCACTCGACCATTAGAAGGTGACTGACGCATTTAATGTTTTATTTGAAATTCTTTAATTGCTTGTACATATGCTTCCCTTTTGCAATCATTTAATGTAAACCCCTATTTCTCTGAGATCTAATGGAATTCTGTTTTTACTCTTCTTTTCAACAGTAAATATATTATGATCTAAATTGTACAGCACAAATCCGCCTCTATTGGTGGCTGTGCCTTATTAAAATAAAAAAAAAAAATAACACAGCACGTGCATTCACAATAGAACAAATATAATAATTAAATACTTTTTTTACAATAAAATAAAAAAAACTTATATATGTAGTTAAGTTAGGTACCTACTACTAACCAAAAAAATAGTGCGAATCATTTGTAAGAAGTGATAGAATGGTTCATACTCATTTGCAGGGGAGTGCCTAAAACCTTCGGACTAGGCAAACCCTGAAAGAAATTGGGAAATGTCGAAAATTGTTTTTTTAGCATCGTTGTTCATTTGAGTGGTCATGGAAATATTTTGAAATCACATGCCAAAAGTATATTTTTATTTTTGGCCCTGTCATGCATCGTATCTACATACGGTGCAATTTTTAATATTGTATTATGGTTTCAATAAAATAGACAAAAAAATATTAGATCTTGAATTTCTTAACTTAATATTCATAGGCAAGCCAAGATTTTCGGCTTCTATAAACAATTCCGCTACTGCTCCTTAATTTGGTGTATTGGTATTGTTATTTCAATAGAAATGTTCGCTATTTTTGTTGACAAACTTTTTAATATCTCAATAGAGAAGAAGTTGGAATATTATAGAAGAACCAGGAACTCCAGGCACCTACGGGGCTTACGACCTGTCATCGGCTGGTTTACGTGATTACTTTATGCGCTTGAGCGACGTTCACCAATTATGCCTTCTTATTGAGTTCCCTTATATGTATGTAATTTTTGAAAGTTCTATATATTTGAATAATTTGTAACAATTCACCTGAAAATAAGACATTATTACTATTGCCATCTATGAAGTAACCCTTTTTTGTAACGCCATCTATTGCGAAATTGGTTTATTTTTAACAAATGATAGCAAGTCCTTATGAATAGAAATATTATTTCATTTTTTGGCTTGTTAACCTACTTGTACCAATATGTATGTAAATCGAATATTTTTTATAATTGCATATACGCAAACATCGGATTTTTGTCGGGAGTCTAATGATATTATAATATTCATATTGACAAACCTTTTAACGTCTTAATATAGACGAACTTAGGATATTATAGAAGAACCAGAAACTCAAATGATATCTAAAATATCATTTGACTCCCGACAGAGAAAAAATGCCAATGTTTAGTATACAATTAAAAAAATATTCAGAAATGTTCGCTCTCTAACAATTTTATTCCATTTAATTTTATTGTATTAGGGACACTTCAAACATTCACAACGACATACAAGAAAGTAAAGCTTACAGTTTTGTATATTGACAATGAAATGAACAAAGTTCAACAATACGCACGCTAATTTATTTTATGCATATAGGTACATTCACAAACACACACACACACACACACATGAGTACATACAAAAGAAAATACATCACATATAATCATATTACATAAGCATATTAAACATGAGATGATAAGTAATTTAAAAATAAAGAAATAAATCACAAAACCTACCTATACCAACGAAAAAAATATTTTTATACATATCTATAGGTATATCCACAAACATACATACAATTTCATGCATACACTCACATGCCTGCATGATACATACTCTCGCGTGTACAAGAAAATAGATCATTTAAACATATTAAAGTACCTATGTATCTGAGTTGAAAATAGTTAAAAAACCTATACAAAGTTAATACAAAACCTATACATAGTTAGCAAAAAAACATGTATATATATAATCAAACATCTATTGTTACATGTGTACATGTAACAATAGAAACTAATGAAAAATATTTTATTTATATTTATACTTTTATGTAATTTGAGGTTAATTGTTATTCTACAATGGAATAGTAAGTTAGGATAAAAAATACAAATGTGTGATTTTAAAATACAAATATGTTTTTTTTTTAAAAACGTGTCCTTTTCCTGTGAAATTCTTGTAACTATTGGTTTCAATGGCTTACTTGATTATAATATAATAGAGTATATTATAGAGTATATTATACTCTAGATAGTTGTACTAGATTCTTGTATATTTATATAAGGAAGTTTCAGACAACATATAGGTATTCGAGATTCAATTGGTCTTAGAGTGTTGTTAAATAAATAATTGTTGCTAAAATATTTTCCTGTGAAATTCTTGTAACTATTGGTTTCAATGGCTTACTTGATTATATACTCTAGATAGTTGTACTAGATTCTTGTATATTTATATAAGGAAGTTTCAGGCAACATATAGGTATTCGAGATTCAATTGGTCTTAGAGTGTTGTTAAATAAATAATTGTTGCTAAAATATTTCATTACTGGTTATGAATAAAAACAATGCATATTGATTGCTAAAAAACATAAACTCAAAAACATAAACTCAAATAAAATCTCAGGGAAATAATAAATCGTTTAATACATATATTTGACTATCAAAAGAGTGAACAGTTAAAATCGTGTCATAGCAAGCAGTGTGAATTATGTAGGTACATAATATTATGATCTAGTCACATATGAACTGAAAAGATTTATATGCATTAAACATTTATGTTAATTGTTTGTTTAACAAATATGATGCAAAAACTACAAACTCTTTAGAGTATGAGGTACGTATTTATTTGTATGGAAATATGAAGTATGTTTTAATTATTCGAACAAAATTCACCAAGTTGGTAGGCAGAATGAATATTTCCCGTTTGTTGAAGCACGCCATTAGTGGTGGAGTGGTGTAGGTTCAGAACCGGTTCGGTTATTATTCATTTTGTAATTTTTTCAATTATCATAAACGAATGCGCACGCGCCGATCCTGAGAGATGAATTTCCGGTCTGTTTTGAATAAATACCTGAATTAATTTGAATTAATCGTATGTGAATACCAAAACAATATTATATTATTATTCGTTTATTTTCACTGTTTATTATAATAATTTAGTTGTTTTTACATAAATCAGTCGATGTTCTGTCTACGGATTATTTATTCATAATGAAACAGGTGTTTTGCTCCGTTATTTTACTACAACTCGACGAATTCGCTGACGATAACGATTTACGTAACGTGTTTAATTCGACGGCGCGGCGTTTGCTGAATTCGAATATTCAAAAACATTTTTTTATGGTGGATAATTTTCATAATCCCCGTGACCTACGATATATCGTAGGCACGCGTAATCCCGAAGTGACAACAAAGTTTGATAAAAAATGAATATAGTAAGTCGATATTGCATACTTGTATTATATTTGCATACCTGTATTAGGTATATTACTTTTGAGGAAATGTGTTATATGGATGATTTTTATTTTGATTCTTGTGAATTCCAAATTTTACTTTAAAATTCATTATGTGCTTTTACAACATTAATAAATTTTTGATATTTTGTTACTTTTATCTCCATTTTAATCTCTATACCAACACGTATATTTTTTCTTTGTAACTTCTCTATGGGGAGTAATAATAAATAATAAACAATTGAATGATCCCGAAAAAACTTCGCAACCTCGCAATTTCTTTTCAACTGCAGTCCATATCCTCTCACAGATCCTCCATGTACAGAATGTGTCGATAATTTATTATGATGACAAAACTTTTTATCGCCTGTATCGAATATGGTTTGTATCGAAAACGATGTTCGCTATCTTCGTCAATCGCCTTGTTTTCAAAATCGCAGGCGTTCCAAATTAATGTAGTACCTATAGGAAAAAACTGTTTTGCTTATAATAAATATGAATATATGAGTATATTAGGCTACCTTGTTTAAGCTCCTCTATAAGCATATCTAAGCTAATTAAATATTTTAACGGAATATTATGATAAATCTTAAAAATTAATAATTTTAATTCATTTTGAGAAATATGAATTGGTTTCCAGTGAGTAAACTTTCGACTTCAGTAGAAAATTTTGCATATTATGATCTTTAATTAACAAACAGTGTTTAATTTAATATATCGCACTTTTAAAACATATAATTAATTTATTTATGTTTGAATGCGATTTAGAGGGGAAAATATTTGTAATCATGTTTGCTACATGCACAAGATTTTCTTGATACATGTACCTGCTTTTGTAAGATCGGTACAGATAAGTATAAAATTTGCATTAATACATACTTACATAGATGAATTTATTTTCAAAATTAAATATTTTAAGAATTTCAATTTAATAACCTTATAAATATATATATAAAAAAATGTTTTTTGTGAGATTTTGTGCCAGAGTTGTTAGTGCATTAACAAGCATTCTAGCTAACCCGGGTTTGAATCCGGCTACGACCATTTTCAGTGACCTAATATAAACATTTTTTTAGAATATAGGTATTTTACTTGTTACAAGGACATATTCAGACTTTAAAATATAGTTATTTATGTGTATAATTATTAAATTATTTAAATAACAATTGTTGAATATTATACACGTCATTTTAAGAAAATACAATATCTAGAATTTCAATAATCGTTTAGATTAAATTGAATTCTTTAACAGTTTGATTATTGCGTACAATATTACATACGGTTCATAGTAAAGAATGTCATTTTAGTTTTAAAACCGTCACATTCGTGTAAAGTTACAACTTATAAAAAATATCATAAACTTCATATCTCATGGCAAAAGTGCTATTATGGGTCACGTTCTGGGAGGACCCTTCTTTTGTCGTAAAAACATAATAACGCGTCGCCTACCTATCTTTACCTGAATTATTTTTGTTGTTCTTCTACAAGTATGTCTACCATCCATTCTATATACTTTATTCGTTATATTGTGTCATCTTGTATACCTACACACTACACACCTCAATATTTAATGTATATTATAACACGATTCTGTCATAGATGGATGGGCGATATAAAAGATTGTAAATAATAATTATATGAAGGCCAAATATGATATTAAAATTAAACGTCATAAACAACTTGAAGCCGATGAAAAATTCTTCGCTAATCTTGTGTTATTGAATGATTAACGCAATAGCCGTTCTTAGAGACAATTAGGTACCTATAGATTTGGAAGGGAAAATTGAGGATAGTTATTGAAGAAGACGGGGTATGGAGCGTAAAAATTCTAGCCTAAGATAGTTTGGAAGTACATGATTGCCAACCTCAAGAGATAAAGAAATACTTGTTACCAAGAAAAAATATTTTTTTTTATTTTTAATCAAATCAATACAAATTTACATATAAATTACAATTAAAAAGGTTTATAAGTTCCATGATATGTTTCATAATAACCCTCTTTAATTGAGATAAAATCTCATGTTAAAAGAGGGGAGTATCTATTTTGTATTGCTACATTCATCAAAACATTGCACATCTACAAGGCCGTAGCCAGAAAATAATTTCGGGGGGGGGGGGGGGGGGTTTAGCGTGGAACAGTAGAAACAAGTCTCTCCGTAGTCATCTTTAGTAATAAAGTGTGTGTTTGTCTCACGCGTCCTGGAAAAATAAGAACATCTAAAAATCTAATGTATGTGTGAGCATGTACCAGTATACCTGACTCAGTGTCACACTAAAAAAAATGTCATTAAAATGATGAATTATTAAATATATTTCAATAATTAATTTTTTCATGCAAAATTTTGAAATGGGTGCACCGTATGTAACTGCAGTCTCATTGTTACTTACTAAAGAAATATATTTTTTTTTCATTTCGGGGGGGATCAAACCCCCTTGATCCCCCCCCTGGCTACGGGCTTGCACATCTACTAAATAAAACATAAAACATTTAATCACTAAGGTTTACATTTATATAAAGACAAATAATTAATTTACATGCAAGGATTGTGTAAAAAGATCAAACCAAATTTTCAAAACATATAAGAAGCTACACAAAAACAAGAATGAAAGAAACAAAAAATTGAATCAGATTTTATTTTTAAATATTAAATTGTATTTTTTTCGAGTCTAAGACTCAAACATTTGGTATCGGTAAGTAATTTCCTATGGAGTACCACCAATAATTGTTCGTTGAGATTTTTTTTACATAAAAAATGAATGTGTCCTTGTTAAACAAGTACATATACATCTTCCTACGTTCCCTAAAATAAGCATAAATGCAAAGACACTTATGGATGTTCAATTCGTCTTGAATACTGAAATTTTTAGTAGCAAAACGGTTTTTCCAAAATTAGATCTTAGTATGCCTATTTATTTATTTATTTATCACCTATATAACTAGAATACGTTAACAGCTCGCTATGCTGTTTCAAACCGAACGTATTTTTTTCTACTTCCTCTGTCATTTATGCATTACTTTACAGGTTCTATTTTAACGGAGCTAAAAATTGCGTTTGTAAAAAAGTATTACTCGAGTAAGTATTTTAGACGATATTTGATTTTAAAATGACAGATATGAAAAAATGATGTATATATAATATGTAATAAATTTTAGATTCAGTTTCAGTTTCAGTGTCGGCAACCCGACGTTTATTATACAAAAATACACAAATGACAATACATTTTTCGTTCCCCGTCTCATTACGAAAACCTGTTCTGGGACGGGTCACTTATAATATTCCTGTTTAAATATATTATAAGATATTTTCCATTGCTAGTCAAGATAATTCTGGTCTTGAAAATTATTTAATAAAAAATACATAACAATAAACAAGAAGAAAAATATAAAACAAAGTTCATAAAAATGAACAGAACATTATGTAAAAAAACCCAGATAGGTACAATGAAAAATAACAAATTAATGTAACATAATTTTTTTAACAACATAATTTATGAATTTTCCTTCTAACATTGTAGCATATTTTATATTTCCTTTTTAACATAACATGTTTATGTCAACATAGTTTACCTATATAGATCACCTTAGATATAATATTTAATTGCATTTACACTGAAAGAGCCGAAACTCGATTTCGGTATTTATAAAGGACCCAATCGTATAAAATCGATCTATTATATGTATAATATACTCCGACATAGTTACATCCATCTATATCTCTTTTTGTAATATAATGAATATTCTCAAGCTGAATAAAAAAAAACAAAAAACCGTATTGAAAATATCATTTTAATTAGATTTTATTATAAATTAATAAAATCTCGATTTAAAATAAAATATTTGACAAAATATTGTTTCTTTTCATTAATAGAGTCTAGGTTTGCCGTCCGCCGTGGCACAGTTGGTAAGCCATTTGGTTTCTGTTCGGGCATTCTGGGTTCGATACCAACAGAGGAGAAATTTATTTAAATTAATTTCTCACTGTTATATTGCTCCTCTGGGCTGGAAACACTGGTTAGTTGGAAGTAATTGCCATATGGCAATAAACTTGCCACTTGCGCAGGGTGCAAGGAGATTATTAGGTTCTCAGTAAGTTAACTATTCGTAAATGGCTTTAGATAGTTTTAGATTTTCGATTCTCGTTACCTTATTTTGCAAGTAGGTACATATATACATACAAGCTTCATACGTCTTTTATAATATTTATTATTAAAGAGTGTCCTTTGGTAAGACAGGATATGGGAGGTAACTCACGTACGTCTAGCATACAAGGCTCGTATGGAGTACCTAATAATTATGACGTCACGTCGAAGAGCATGGCTGTTAGTTGGTTTCCCACACTCCATCGTCCTGGATTTATTCATCCTGTGCACCACACCGACAGACAGAACGATCCATCAAGAAATATCATGTCACATATTCTTCGCTGGCTGTGACTTCCGTTCACGGGGACAACACGTCCAATTTGATTCTAAACTTCAACAATCGATAAATATAATTTTGTTTATTCATCAGAGTGCGTATCACGTATGAAACGGTTGAGCACATTTTTATAAAAAATAAATTACATGGAAAAGGGAAGGAACCTACGCTATTCTAAGTATCTTTTTTCTCGAAAAATATAGTTAACTTTAATTTTTTTTATGTTTGTAGAAAGGTGCTAATAGTTTTAAGTTGTAAGTACTGGTTTTCCTCAAATGTGTAGTTTAGTCACTAATATTTTCCGAAGAGACTATCTTCATTTTAATGAATAAACTTAATTTTCATACCTATAATGTAGGTACTTATTACATGCAAACCATTGTGTACGTTATAGTATTAGTACATATTATATGTAGGTATAGTTCTAACTGACGATTTGTTCAAGAGAATTTTATTCTCTTAACATATCGACAAAGTATCAAGCCAAGATACGCGAGATATGTATGCAGGGTCTAAATTTTTCACGGTTTTTCCAACTTAAAACTTTTTTCCGCTCAATCGACAGAGCCCAAAACTTCAGAATGTATAGATAGTTATAGGCCTACAACAATTTTATTCTCAGAATTTTGCATTTTTGTTTCAGTCAGGGGTTATCAACTTTTGAATTTTTTCTTTATTTTTCCATATATCACAAAAACCTTATAAGCTCGAACCTTGATAATTGGTATAAATATAGACAAATACAAAATCTCAAAAAATGGGTTGAATCAATAAGTAAATAAAAATATTTCAGCTATTTATATAAATATTCCTTGTCTTTGTTATTTTATTCATCGCTTCTATCATATTCGTATATTTTTTTCTATTGTTGTGTTTCGTCACATTTCCAACCAAACATTCAGAAATGAATTAAATAAGGTAGTTACTTAGATAAATAAAATAAATAGTTACCTCTGTATTTATGTAAAAGTGCTGTAAGTATTGTGTGCATTACTGAATACAAGGCAATGTTAGACACGAATGTCTTCTAGGCAGGATAAAACACCAACAATAAGTAGGTACTAATGTTCTTTTTGCGTTTTCCTCAAACCTGTTAATGCAACTGCATTTGCAATAATGACAAGTGGCGCATGTTCTAAGATAGTTTCATTCTTAATAATAAAATGTATTAGTAAGCAAGTAGGTACCTACTAAGTATATAAAAATAACTTGTTTGCACACCCATGAAATATTAATGGAGATAAAATAAATTGTACATTTAAATATATAAATAATACTGGAAATATTAAAAAAAAATCTGTTTTATTCTATTTTTGATGACATTTTACTTATCTACTATTTGAGATTGCGTTTGATCCAAAGCTTACCCAGACTTTTGTACCTATTGCTCTGGCTAAGCGTAAGATTAGCTATACATATAGTCAAATCGCAAATAGTATGTAGTAAGACACAATAATATTATGTTGACCAGTAACTTGGAAACTGATAGAACATTCTATAATTATAAATGATGAATGTTTCAATAGAGGAAAACAATGTGACATAATGTTTTTTAATATATTTTACGGAAATAATCGAAGTATTCCTCTTTCGCTCTCTTGTATTCAAAATCTTCTCTTTTCTTTCCTTTTGCCGTCAGGTTTTCGCCTATGAATATTATGACTACTGGGACTTGATATACCTACATTAAAATGAAATGCATTATATATGTATGTAAGTGTACCTATATTATGTACAATATTCCTATTAGCCTACGTAATATCATTATCTCGTGATGTTCATAATATATGGTCCACGAGGTGTATGAAGGTGAACAAGTCTGGTGCCACGGAAGACGCAGGTGAATGTTATCGGATCAAAGTGGAATCGGTCAACAAGATATTGCTTTTATAATAAGCGATTTAATACAGTATTAGATATTTATTATGTACCTATACCTACATGTTTATTGCTTCAACATTTTTTAATAGGTAGAAACTTTTCCACAATTATACCTCACGTATTATATAATTTTATATATATATACATAGGTAGGTACATATATATTTATGACACATAAATTAAATGTACAACTTCTTGGTGTAGGTATGTATATGACAACTGATTCGAACCCGGAATTTGAACTGGGGTCCACTGGATCGCAAATCCAGCGCACGTACCGCTTTGCACAAGAAAAAACCAATCAACATATTTACTTTTTTTATTAATAATAAACAATTTTTCAAAGTTAATACATAATAAATTAAAAAAAAAACTATTATATTTTATTTATACCCATCATTAGGCCAGGCCTTTTTAAAGAGGCATTTTTATATGAAGGTTTAAATATTTAAGTTTCTCGTCATTTGATTACGTCAAATTAATTGTAATTAAATATGATAAATATATACACTTATATATTATGTATCCACTTATGTAAATAAATAATTAAACAAATAATAAATAAATAAATAAATAAACAAATAAATAAATAAATAAATAAATAAATAAATAAATAAATAAATAAATAAATAAATAAATAAATAAATAAATAAATAAATAAATAAATAAATAAATAAATAAATAAATAAATAAATAAATAAATAAATAAATAAATAAATAAATAAATAAGTAAATAAATAAATAAATCAATAAATAAATAAATAAATAAATCAATAAATAAATGAATATATAAATAAATAAATAAATTATATAATAAATAAAAACAAATAAATAATAATATTACCGTTCATTATTTCAGCCACTGGCATTATTCCAAAATCGTTTATCCGTTATTTAGAAATTTTAGATTTATCGAAAAACTTAGTAATAAAAATGCGAAAAACGGTACCAATGAATACATATAGAATCGTTAAAGATTTTTTAAACGTTAATATTCGGGAATCAGTTGGTTTGATAGGTAGTATAGAGACCTCCTCAGTGCCCAATCCTATGATATGTTATGTATTTGGATGGGTGAACTATTCCCAATTGAAAGCTTGATGATGCGTAAGATGCGTTTGTTGCATTTTATTTTGCTCTTTTAAATAATTTACAATTTACGCATTGATCTGCTAATTCTTTTGAGAAAGTGCATAATGGTAATAGTAATATTTAAGTGTTATTATTTGTAGTGCTTAATTTTTATTAATATCATTAGTAAATCGGCCAGCGCCGTTTAAATTATATAAATATATTAATCTTTTAATTAATAAAAAATAAAATAAATAAATAAATTGATTAATTAATAAATAAATATATTAATACATAAATAAATAAATAAATGTTACGTTCCTAAGAAGTTAATTGAAATAAATGTTCTTGTTGCATATTTTTTTTTATCATTATAAAATTCTGTATTAATTTTATATTGTCTCATTGGACGTCCAACTAAGTGAACCTGTTTTAGGGCGTACGTGTAGATCGGCAAAGCGATCTATATGATATTGGTACCTACTACTGTTCGTATGTGGAACGAAATTTTTTATAAAAATAATGTTGTTCTCAATAGGATTGTAAGATCCAATAATGCGTCTAACCTGTTTAAACTATTTTGGATCGTCGGCTGGAGTTGGAGAAAAAAAGAGTAAAAAATAAACAAAGTGAATCTGACCAATAACTCATACGATACAAACAAGTGTAAGGGTCTAACGATCCTGTATCTTAATATTTTAGAATAGATTGCCACTATTCGCCTTGGAGATGACAGTTGGGATAAAATATCGCCATTATCTGTAGGGTTTACGCTGTCAGGTCTCTCTTCTCTGCTGTATCAAACTTTACCTGGGAAGACCTCATCACCCTAAAGACCATGAACACTATAGGTACATAATATCTATCTATAATATTATATTTATACCCTGGAGGATCGTTTAAATGGAAAAAATGCCCACACATAAAAATTAAGTATTACTATCGTCCTATAAACATACAATATTATAATTACATGTGTGTATCTAATAAAAAAATATTATTTACTGTATAATAGGTATGCACGTATTCACAAACTTATTTTATGTGGACTGAGTCCCCAATAAACACATAAATAAATACCCAATCATTAAAAAATAATAATTTATATTTATATTACTTATGCATTTATTATAGTTTTAGGAAGAACATATTGAGAAGATTTTATATGATAACAAAGATTATATTTTTCTATGCATTATTATCAAATAATTACATATTTTATTTATTTATTTATCTTCTTGTACCTATACATCATTCTTGTACACTGGCGGGATTATTGCCAAACGAAAATTTCTTCCAACCAACCAGAGTAGTTGATGATAATAAACAAAATGCATTGTGTACTATGGCACTAAGGTTATGACATGACAAAAATAAAATAAAATTTAATAAATATACCAAGGTAATTTTTTTATAATTCATAAAAAAAACATATTGTTAATTACACGAATGTGTGTATCTAATACTAAATATAATTTAATATATCAAATGACCCGTTACCGGAGAAGGTATGTATGTACATGTTTAATACAAATATTATTACGAATTAATTATTTAGGTATATCAATTGCTAGTGTAGTAAAAAATATTGAAAGCTGTACCAGAACTACAACGACTTTAGTAGATGTCCACAATAAATTAGCGGATTTTAAAATATATCAAATTTGAATCTAAATATCGACACAAACTTAGAGGCATACTCGTAGTAACATCGAGTCGTAATAAAAAAGAAAATACTAGCGCCGAACTATGAGGATAATTTACTGAGGTTTTTTCAATGGAATGTGCATTTATATAACTAGTCTATGTATGTATTCAACTAACGATATATGTAGAGTATTTACGTATCAACAATGTGATAATCGACAAGAATGGTATTTATTATATCTCTCTTCATTGTTTTGATCTTAAGAAGCGATCGTATTAGGTATTACGTTTCTTTTATAAACAACTGAATGCGGAAAATGAATAGAGAAAAAAAATAGATTACTCTAGAATAAATGCATTGAAAAAATAATAAACAATCCTTATGATATTTATTATTTGTCAATAAAACGTAGGTATTTTATTTTGGTTTTGGAATTCTCAAAGGCGTAAATGGGTACCTAATTTAAAACCTGTATGTAGATATGTTTCATTAGTTAAATGTGACCATAACCGAAGAACTAAAATGTATATAAAATATTAGGTGGGTTTAAAATACTCATTCCCATACAATACCTCCCTGAAAAAGTGAAGCCGTTTTATTGACCGGCTCGTGTCAATATTATGTATGACTCTGCTGGTAGACATTGTTTGTATAGTAGGTACTTCTCGTTATGACTGCGTAAATAATTTTGCAAGCAGTTAAAAAATTCCTTATTTGTAGAACGTATCACGCTGACGGCCAAATGATTACTGAATGCTCGTAGAAAAATGTTGACCACATTAGTCAACATAAAGCAGTCGCGTTTACTTAGAGTATTCTATACATATTATTCTACGTTTGTAGTATACTTCATACTATTGCTATAATTGAATGTAAGTCGTTTGAGTATATTAAAAAAATAGGTACTACTTACTTTACCTATGAGATAAAATAAACTTAATTGAAATTTCAGTATTGCTGCTACCACCTTAATTTTTAGTAATAAGCGATTAGATTCGGGATAAACGTACTCCCATCGACAGGCAAATTGCATAATATATATTATTGGATAAAATTTATATGGTTACTATTCCAAATACATGTCACATATTATGTTTGAAGATTGGTTTATTTCACATATTATGTTTGAAGAAGACTTAAGCTATGTTAAATAGTTTTTAATATGAATATAAACGTTGTGAAGATCCAGCAATGGCCACAACCCCGATTTTTTATATATTGTCATCAAAATGAAATGTGTAGTTATTGAAAATTAAGCAATATATGATGATATAATAAATGGTGTAAATTTGATTGAACAAAAGTAATGAGAAGATTCTAGTGTTGGTCACATCCCATTCGTTTTTATGTATTTTCATCAAGTATTCATGTTGTTTATAATATTTCGTTACAATAGACTATTAGACATAAAACTAATCCAAAAGACTAAATAAAAAAAGAAGTAGAAGTATAAAACTATAACAAATAGTTTGTAATAAAAACTGACCCAATGGTCTACATAGAAGATGAAATAGAAGAATTACACATTAGGAAATGTATTATATAAAAAACTGACCAAAATGTCTTCATAAAAGAAGAAGAAGATGAATTGAACTATAGGAAATATTTTATATAAAATTCACCCAACATCTACATAAAATAAGAAAACGAAGAATTAGACTAAAGGATAGTTTGTTTAAAAATAGTTTGTTTAAAAACTGACCCAATGGTCTACATAGAAGATGAAATAGAAGAATTACACATTAGGAAATGTATTATATAAAAAACTGACCAAAATGTCTTCATAAAAGAAGAAGAAGATGAATTGAACTATAGGAAATATTTTATATAAAATTCACCCAGCATCTACATAAAATAAGAAAACGAAGAATTAGACTAAAGGATAGTTTGTTTGAAAATAGTTTGTTTAAAAACTAACCAAAAGGTCTACATAAAGGAAGAAGAAGACGAATTAGACTATAGGAAATAGTTTGTATAAAAACTCACCCAAGGTCTACATAAATTAAGAAAAAGAAAAATTAGACTATAGGAAATAGTTTATTTATGAACTGTCCCAAATGACTTCACAAAAGAAGAGGAAGAAGATTTAAACCCCAAGAAATAGTTTGTAGAAAAAATCACCCAAAGGTCTACATAGAAAAAAGAAGAATTTCACTATAGGAAATAGTTTGTTGATATATTGAATGTGTATTGTAGTTAACCTAAAATAGTTTAATAATTTTCCTATACATATCAGTATATTCTTGGTTTTTAAGTAGTAAGTATTAGGTATGTAGGTACCTACCTACAATGATGTTCTAAATTAATTCGAATTCGATTTATAACAAATTTTATTTGAATATCAGAATGTGTCCGTTACCATAGTAACCATGTTCCAACATGTGAAAAATATCAAATGTTATGGAGACATTTTTTGAATATGTAGGTACCTACATTGGTTTGTTCGATGCCATAAAAATGAAATTTGTCAGAAAAATCAAATATTTTAAACAAATTATGCAATTTTATTACGCCTATATCTTTACTAATAATTAACAGACTTTTACAATATATGTCTTAAAACTTGCTGTAATGTCTTGTGTTTCATTTTAATATTTCATAATCACATTTATTTCAAAGGTATATTATTTTAAAGAACATATTCATTCGGTAGGAAAATTAAATATCGTATGAAAAGATATTAAAATGGCGGGGTTATATGTACATTTGTACAAAACGCTTACTTTAAAAATAAGTTATACATTATAATTAGACAAAATATTCACCATGTTTTTCACTTAAAAGCTAAGTTATACTTGAAAATATATTTTTTTCGTGTAAATACGTACTTCTGACTTTTAAACTAACAGATATTTGCGTGCAAAATGTACACTTTTTTGACAGATATGACTTGGAAAATTTTGTATGAAAAAAATAATTATTGAAATATCTTTAAAATTCAGCATTTTAATCGCATTATTTTTAGCGTGACACTGCATCAGGTATACTGGTACACGTTCGCGCATAAATTAGATTTTTAGATGCTCTTAGTTTTTCAAAAGGCGTGAGACAAACACACACACACACACACACACACACACACACACACACACACACACACCCACCCACCCACACACACACACACACACACACACACACACACACACACACACACACACACACACACACACACACACACACTAACATATTGATTGCTTTATTACTTTAGATTATTCTTGATCAATGTATTTGAAAACCGATCAACTTGTGGCAATAGTATTATTAATTTTTTTTTTATATTGTATGCATTGCCTTGATTTTTCCTAAAAAATAAGAATTTACTTTGCGTGATTGTCACGACAAATTCGATGTATTATTTATAGGTACTTACTCACAAAATTAACAAATATTACTACACAACCGATTTTTTTATAATATGATAAATCAGATGCAAAAAGCGATGCGCGACATCAATTTAGTGCCTCTCTTCAAAAAATTGTGTAATAGTAGTAAGGTCACGTATTTTTTTTAGTCAAATTTGAATAACAATAGACCAACCATTGTGTGAACTACTGAACTAATAATTTCAATCGGCTGCTATGAATCACCATTCAATATATGTAAATGATCACAAATTTCATTAAAAAAAACGAAAAGTCATCGGTATCCCATTTTAAAGAGCAAACGAAGAGGACAATCGATGTTAAAATACCTTAAAGAAAATTTAAATAATTTTAAATATATAAACCATATATTATGGCATGAGGCCAATCATCCAAAATAAACACTTTAATTCTTTTCCGATTTCCTACTCTCGATTTCCGGGACACATATAAAACCCAAATTAACATATTTTCTATATGTTTTGAACCCGTTGCAAGCTGCATCGAAACCGGTGTCAACGTAATACATTAAATTGCGTAATATATTTGAGAACTATGCAAATGTGACCAATCACACCTTTGAGATCGATTAATAAAATTTAGGAACCCATTCGTATCCCATACCCATTATACGTGCATTCGTTTCGCGTTGAACAGGCGAACAATACCGAAATATAATATGCAAATTTTTGACATCGTATTTTCGCAACATCTTTTTTTAAATATCGATATTTTTATTACCAATTTTAGTGTATGAGATGCCTTGTTAAATATTTGTGCAATACAATGTTTCTACAGTCTGTTATGTATCATATATTTTATACATAATAATGCCTTCATTTTACTATTGAAATTATAATAGGATTTTTCCAATACTGTTAAAATTGAAATATTGATTTAGATTTGAATGAGTATAGTCAATGTGAGTAGGTCTAGTAAGTTATTATTAATTTGTCCCCTCCTCATTCACGAAAGATCTCTCCTCCTCACTCTGAAACATACACGTTTACTGTGTATGTGCATATTTTTATTTTTATCTACAAGTTTTAATGAAAAGTAATCCACGTTCAATCTTTCTTTATTTTTTTTATAATATATTAATTTTTATAATATAATAATTAAATACCATTCACATCATTAAATACCATTAAAGACCATTTCACATCAGCTACATATTTAACTTACAAATAAGCATTTCTAATTTTCTTTTCATTCGCAGATTTGTATAATAGTGATAACGGGGATTATAGTCCAGATTGTTCGGAGTATATGCCTTCTGATACAGCTTCAGATAAAGACATTAATGATTTAACCATAAAGGAGCCTGCTGCTAATAAAAAAGCGAAAAATCTTGGTGCGACTACAATCCAAAAGCGTCAAAAAAGTAAGCAGCTCCGGAATAAGGGTTTGGGGTACACCAATAGGAAAGGGAAAACTTTTGAGGCAAAGAATATGAAGAATGGGTGTGCTCAGTGCAGATACAAATGCCATTCAAAATTTTCGAAGGAAGAGAGATTATTAATATTCAGGAATTTTTGGGATAGTGGAAATATTGATATCCAAAACCAATTTGTGGCGTCGAGTGTGGAGACAAGAAAACCAGAACTAAGGAGGGGTTTCAAAGGAAAAAGAAAGGACAGCAACGTCTTTTTATTACAAAGAGAAGATGGAAGAAAAGAACGAGTGTGCAACAAATTTTTTTTAGACACATTAGACATAAGCTACAAGCGAATGCAACTTGCTCTAAAAAAAAGGACAACGGGTGTAATTACCTCTGATAGTAGAGGAAAACACTCTCCTATAAACAAATCATCACCTGGTGAAATAGATTTTATATTGAAGCACATCAGATCCTACCCGCAGTACGAAAGTCACTATTCAAGATCAAAGTCCTCAAAAAAATACCTCCACCCAGATCTTAACGTTAAAAAAATGTACGATGCTTATGTGGAATATTGTGATACAGAAAATGTTAAACCTAAATGCTACAGCTTTTATAAGCAGCAATTCAAAGCAGAAAATTTATCATTCAAACATCCGTATAATGATACATGTAGCACATGTGACAGATTAAATATTGCTCTTAAAGCAAAAAATATTCCTGAGGATATTAGAAAACAACTCAATGATGAAAAATGTTTACATGACGAAAAAGTCTAAGCTGCATATGCAGAAAAGCGTTCAGATAAAGCCAAAAGCTGTGCAAGCAATGGGCAAATAGTTTGTAAAGCTTTTGACCTTCAGAAGGTGCTAGATACTCCAAGCTTAACAACTGGTGTATCATATTACAAGCGCCTTTTGTCAACGTATAATTTTACCGTACACGATCTGTGCACGAATCAAGCAACTTGCTACATGTGGTGCGAGATTGATGGAGGGCGAGGCTCTGATGAAGTCGCTTCGTTCTTATATAAAGATATTTTGTCTTATGGCGATAAAGTAGAAGAAGTAATTTTCTACTCCGATAACTGCAGTGGACAGAATCATAATTTCACCCTTCCGACAATGTACAGGGAGGTGATGAAAAAGATGCCGAATATCAAATCTATACGGCACAAGTTTTTAGAGCCAGGTCACACGCACATGGAGTGTGATTCAGATCACGCTAGAATCGAAAAGGCCAAACCCAAGGAAATGAGTATTTTTGTTCCTCGGGATTGGTACAATTTGGTTCGTATGGTACGAGCCAAATCAAAACCCTTCAAGGTTATTGGAATTCAAATGACGGAGATATATTCATTCAAATCTTTGTTTTTGGGGAGTGGTTCTCCATATGTCCGTCGTTTGAAGTTTGTGGATGGAAGTCCAGTTGAATGGTCCAAAAATAGATATATATTAGTCGAGACTAATAAGACAACGATAAACCTGTCCATAAATATTAAAGATCCAATATTCAAAGAATTAGATGTAATGAGATCTAAAACGGGCAGAAATACCACAAGAATTCTAAGTCCAAAGTATAATGGGAAATTAAACGTATCGGACAACAAATATAAAGATCTTATGGACTTGTTAAAGTTTATTCCGGCAGAATATCATTCTTATTATATCAATTTGCCGCATAACTCAAAAACAGCTGATATTCATGCTGATTTTTGTTGAGTGCAGATGAGGAATCTGATTAAATATTAATTTACATGTCATATTATTATTATATGTAATGTTATAGTTTTAAATTGTAGGTATACTTGTAATTATTATTTTTATTTTAAGTTAAAAAATTGGTACATATAAGATTTTATTTTTAATAATTCTGGCTGATGTGCTTAATTTTATCTTTTCTGATTGTTATCAATGTTTTTTTTCATTTCTTCATTTACTTAGTTTAATCTTTTTACTATTATTCTATGTTAAGTATTATTTTATTTTATTATTATTTTATTCTGGTTTATGTGTAGGTATCTAGATTTTATTACGTCTTTATATTCTTCATAACTCCTTTGTAATATTTATAAATACATTTTCTATTATTTATTACTATTTTTTTTGCTGAAACCTAATTTTGAAAACAAACTGATCTGACAGATGGACATAAGTGATACGAAAGGATAGGATGGTCCAGAATATCTTGGTATGGCAAATAGATATAACTGATGTCATAAGGTAATAACTCCATTAACTTACTCACTGGGGGTATGGCAAAAGGATATAACTGGGTATAATATAAAAAAACTCAAAATTCTTATAGTTTCCCAGAGAGATAAGTAAAGTAGTTTTTAAGCATTACATTTCCACATATTTTGGTACCTCTAAGTCCTAATTTCAAGAAAAAGTCAATGAGGAATTTAATATCACAAGTTTATTTTGGCTCTCCTGTAAAATTTGGTTCAGAGCAGTTATGGCCCTTTGCCATAACACTACCGAGTTATGTATCATATATTTTATACATAATAATGCCTTCATTTTACTATTGAAATTATAATAGGATTTTTCCAATACTGTTAAAATTGAAATATTGATTTAGATTTGAATGAGTATAGTCAATGTGAGTAGGTCTAGTAAGTTATTATTAATTTGTCCCCTCCTCATTCACGAAAGATCTCTCCTCCTCACTCTGAAACATACACGTTTACTGTGTATGTGCATATTTTTATTTTTATCTACAAGTTTTAATGAAAAGTAATCCACGTTCAATCTTTCTTTATTTTTTTTATAATATATTAATTTTTATAATATAATAATTAAATATAATATTATAATATAATATTATAATATAATAATTAAAAAAACAGACCTGAAGGTCTATTCAAAAGGAGAAGAAGAAGAAGATATTAATTTGTATAGCAATGTTCACAATGTTGAGTTTATTGCGATAAGGCAATATCTTGTAGTTTTGGTACAATAGTTCTAACAAAAGAAGAAAAATGAAATAAAACTTAGAATTAACCAAAGAATCAGGTTTTTTTTTAGTTTTTCATGAAAAGGTATTTATGTAGGTCGAGACGATTACATCATAATTAGCTAAGTCCTGGGAAAACTACATTATTTTTTCTTAATTTATTTTCGTATGGTTAAAAAGACTTCAATCCTCGGTTCCACAGTTAGTTAGCCTGGTGGATCTCTTGGAAGATTCCACTAAATTTCTTAAGATGACAGTCTTAAACCACGTGTTCCACTGAATGCTCACTTCCACACTCACAGTCAGGAATGTCCCTTTTTCGCCATCTCCAGAGTTAATAATTGCAGCAACCCTGGTCTGTTCTCCCTCTGTTTTGCTGTAGGTACCCAAACTCTCCGTGGCAGGTCAAAACCATGTACCGGGGTCTGTTATTAGGTGTTTATTCCGAGTATTTTCTGTGGGCCATCTTTATCTCCAGATATATTCCAAATTGAATTCATCTTCCACCATTGTCCACGTGGGTTTTAGTTTTTTTTTGTGGGTGAAAAGTATATTGTGTATTTTAATATTTGTGTATTGTGGCATGGGCTCTACGGAGGTTTAGTGGACAGCAATGTTAGACAGCACCAGCAACCATTGAGTTGTTGTAGATTTAATGGTACCCGTTAAAATCCTCATGGTGAGTGTTCCTTCCCCATTATCGGGGAACAGTATTCTGCTGAACTGTACGCTAAAGCCATTGCTGGTTTATACAATGTTTTCTTGTCAAAAAAACTTAGCCACTCAGCAATTCTTAATATTTTTATTTATTTTGTCAAAAATACCGAAATAAATTTAGAATTTCTCGCTGCCCGGATAAATAAATGTGTGTAGGGATAGAAAAATGAGACGTTCGGTGTTCCCTGCCTACCTCGTGAGGGACATGGCGTGATTGTATGTATCTATCAGATATTTTGCCACCGTGTGCGAAGGGAGATTAAGAAGAAAATGTGTCTTAATCAATCCTCCAGTGTTGTTGAGATAAACGAGATAAGTCGTTATCCAAATGGCCGGGTTAACGCCGATCCCGCGGTTATAAATGAAAACAAACAGGGACGACGTTTTTGAACGTGCAGAGGCGGATCGTCGGAATGATTTATCATGCAGCTGCACGACAAACATAAGTCCCCGAGCACTAACAATAACACCTTGAAAAATCAAGCGGGCTGCGCAGAACATTTTTTTAACTTAATTGATATATTCGCAAATTCTTAAGCACTCCGCCGAAAATTTTCAAGATATTTGGCGATACCTACTTATACAAAACTTTCAATAACAACTTCTACAAGTGTGTGTGTGTCTGTGGGTCCCCCCCCCCCTTATAACTTTTGATCCGCTCAATTTACAGAGCCGAAAATTTCAGAATATATAAACAGTAATAGGCCTACAAAACTTTTATACTCAGAATTTTGAATTTTTGTTTCAGTCAAGGGTTATCAACTTTTGAATTTTTACTTTATTTTTCCATATATCTCAGAAACCATAAAAGCTAGAAAGCTGAAAATTGGTATGAATATAGACAAATACAAAATCTCAAATTTTATTTTTTAAAAAAATTCCAGGGTTTCACAAAATTTTTTTACTAAGAATTTTTTTTTTATGATATATTTATGAGTTTAACTGCCTATATTTCCATTTTTTTAAAAATATCGAAAAAAGCCGAAACACCCCAACTAGATAATTTAATTTTGTATAAAAAATATTAATATTGTAGGAGTACACCTCAATTTTTTTTAACAATTTTTATAAAAATTGAATTTAGTGACGACATCGCTTCATATAATTTGTATGGCAGTCGCCTATGCACAATATGTAAGAAGACTTAATAGTTTGATACTTAAATCTCCAAACATACATACATACCATCATGCTGTTTTCATGTCCGGGGTAGAAAAAAGGACTGACCTCCATACTGTCCTATCTTGACGTACATACCTACATGTGTTGTATAGAAAATAAAATATCCTAAAATATTCAACAATTTGGATTTATGGGTTTGGTACTTATTCTTCAACTATACATTGGTGTTACTTCAACTATGCAACTAGTTATTTAAATTGATCATCTTTTGTGGACAAACCTTATTAGTTTTGTTCATTTCAAAGTGTATTTTTTGTATATTTTATAAAACTATTTGTCGCCAAAAAAAAAAAAAATAAATAACTATTGTTGTTTTGAGTAAAGGATTTCTGATTTTTGACTCAAGTCAAGTTATAAATTGTCTTATGTAAAACACATTGAAGCGTAATGTTAGATATTTAGCAGCACATTGAGAACACAATATTATTTACCTTGACTCATATGCATAATAAGTATCAGGCAGTGAAACGAAATGTCCATATATTTCGGTATATAGAATATTATTTTCAATCAAGTACGGAACCAGATCTTTATTAATGTTTTTTTAAAAAAACTTTTTTTAATCAAAAGACTGAAACAACATTTTATTTTTCTTGGTCAGACTGAAGGATATCGTATATCGTATTTTATGCCGAATCTTAATTATCATATAACTCAGATGGTTGACTGGTAGAAATTGCTTCCAGGCAATAAGACCACCATATTTTTTATTTATTTATTCAATAGAACAATATTATATAACAATTATTTGAATTTGTACACTGTTTTTTTTTCTTTTTCCCAAAAAACATAAAATGGTTGTGCTGAGAAAGTGAGTACATACCTACATATAGAACGATTATAACATAAAAACATAAATACATTAAAATATATACTAGTTGCATGTAACACATGAGATCCAAATGTCGATAGCGATAGTATGTATAGTTGAAGTACCAAACTATAATCCCATAAATACAAATTATTTAATATTTTAAGATATTTGATTTTCTATACAACACTTGTACCTATGTATGTATGTCAAGAAAGGATAGTATGGAGGTCAATCCTTTGATCCTACCCAGAATATGAAAACAGCAGGATGGTATGTATGTATGTTTGGAGATTAGTATCAAACAATTAAGTCTTCTTAGATATTGTGTGTAGGCGATTGCCATGCAAATTGTATGAAGCAATGTCGTCACTATATTAAATTTTTATAAAAATTATAATCTCGAAATTTTTGAAATTTTCGAAACTTGATAACCCCTGACTGAAACAAAATTTTACAATTCTGAGTATAAAACTTTTGTAGGCCTATAACTGTCTATATATTATGAAAATTTGGGCTCTGTAAATTGAGCGGATCAAAAGTTATAAGGGACGGACGGACACACAGACACACACACACACACACAGACACATACACACACACACACACACACACACACACACACACACACACACACACACACACACACACACACATACACACACAAAATTTTCCTTCGTACACGCATCTTGGCTTAATAATGTCGATTCATTCAGAGAATTGAATTCTCATGGACGAATCGACAGTTCAACATCAAAACAAACAAAAAAAATCATCAATACAAAAAGCATCAATACAAATAGCATAAAAAAGCAATGCAAGCGAGCAATTTTAACAATTCAATATTATATGTATGTACAAAAATGTTAAAAAATAAATCTTTTTTCATTTTGAAAAGAATGTAAATATTAAAGAATAATCTAGAAAAAAGAAAGTGCTTGTTTAACAAAGGATATGACGTGTAGAGAAAGTGTAGGAATACCCTGAGCTAGTTTGGGCATATGGAAAGAATGATAATAACGAGACTGTTCAGGAACAGGGATGGCGTATAGTGCATTGATAACTCAATAAATAGTTGGCACGAATGTGCAAATATAATTTTAGGAGATCAAAAAAAAAGAGAGGTTAAAAACAAAAAAACGATTTTTTTCTGATTTTCTTGTTTTTATCGTGTTCAAGATAAAAATGGCAAATTTAACAAAGTATTGACAATGACTTTGTTGGGTCATATTTTGTAGTTTGTGTTAAAGATTTATAGATTGCAGTGCTGTGTTTATTGATATGTATGTTAAAAGTTATAATAATAATAATAATAAACACTTCCTTGCGCCAGAGGCGAGTTTATTGCCATATTATGACAATTTCTTCCAACAAACCAGTGTTTCCAGCCAAGAGATGCAATATTTACGAGAGAAATGAATGGATTTCATGAAATGTCTCCTCTGCTGGGGATCGAACACAGGACGTCATAGATAAGCCAAAAATGTACCACTACGGTCGGCGGTCATTAGTGTGTGTTTACTAAATAAAATAGGGTATTGTTACAGTACGCTTGAGGCGCTTGTAATCCTTTGATTATCCCTGAGTGTAGAGGAACAGATGAAGCGTGTAGGTATGTATATAATACAAGAGTGTGTATAATGTGTATAGTTTTATTATTAATTACACAAGTGTATGTATGTTTGTATGTCTGTTTCTTCAGAGTTTGATTTACCGCTGTTCTGTGATGGTGTGTTGCGGTTTGTTTTGCGGTAGACCCGTGCCATGCCGTGGCTGTGATTAGGGCGAGGCTTGAAACACTTGTGTATTATTATAGGGGTCGGTGGTAAATCTTACGCACATGTATGTAGGTACGACTTTGATAATATTAAACTCTACTTTGTCGTTTAATTATTGTAGGTATATGCCAGGAATGAACAACTGTTGTGATACCAGATATAAATTCGATAGATTATGAATATTTAAAAAATCTTTTTTAATACAGCGGTCTGTAAATCTGATTTTGTGAATTTACCTGAATAATAATTCAATAAATATTGTGATCAATCTGTATAATATTGTTTTTCGACAATAAACTTGTTGCATGGAAGTAGGTATTGGGGTAGCAAATAGTACCTAATTTTTTTAACATGTCTACCTAAGGGACACTAGCTTTTTTGAAATTGGGTTAGAGTAGCATACTCTTATGAAGAAGCGCACTACGTAGCGTTGGGGAGGGTTTGCAATCCGCTAAAGAATACCATATTCAGATCTTAAAAGACCCGTGGTGTATGAAGGTGGATACAAAGAATTCAAAAGATCTTTCCATTGTCGGACTGTCGTGTTAATAGAGTTAGAGAAGCGACACTTCCGTGTAGTTATTCATTCATTAATCATCATAAGAATTTTTATTAAAGCTTATTGCATATTACGTAATATCTCTCATAATATATTCCGTATTTTGACACGATACATAAGAGTAATTTATAAGAACCCTTTCAATTTGGCAATCCCACGTTTTATCTGTTTATAGACTGGAATATGTTCTATTCTGATTCGTCTAAATTTATCCGTCTGAATTTTAGTACATGAGAAATGTCAAAAATTTTACTGCATTTATACGGGACTCATTACGTCACACCGCGCGTATAAAATCCTTTTATCCACGTTTTCGTACTCTAAAACGAATCAGAATAGGACATAGACATTGGTTCTACTTTTGAAATCCCACAGAAAATTGGTTCTACTTTTTGAAAATACAACGAGTTTGCGAATTCATCTTGACGGGTTAAATTGACCATTGTTTGTACTGTTTGTGATTAGTTCGATTTTAATGACTTATTTCTAAGACGATAAAGTTTATCGCTGGCTAGGAAATGAAATAAGCCAACATTACAAGGGAATCGCGTGACCAAATAAATATGGCACAACAATACCATATCGCCACAGTCTCAACAGGGAACTGGTCTTTAAATCCAAATTCATACATTTATCCAGCCGAAAATAGATGAAAGTAATTGTACAACATTTGAAAGCAATGCATTCTGCGCGATATGAAAAACGCAGAGCAGTTCTCTCCCAGTTTGCATGAAAAGCGCCATACCACTTTACAAATTTGCGTAATTAAAATAATAGTTGGCGGTGTTGAAATTTGTTAGAATTTCGGTGAATAATAAACCACAAGGCTATGGCGTGATAAGACCCTTTCTTGTATGTACCATACTTTGTCACGATAACTTACTTTCTTCAACTTAATATTATGACTACAAAAACCGTGATATGATTTGTCAATTTGAAAAAAACACATGAGCTGTATTCGATCTCTAAAACAATTTTTTTAATTAATTCAGAATTATTATTCATAGATACAGTGGCATCATAAATATGTCGTGCAGTCTATCTTTCACAGAAGCTGTATTTTTTACTTTCACCATTCAAACGTCGAAATATTTATTCAGGAACATAATATACGGGAATTGATTGATTATCTTCGGGAGATTTTAATTAAAGGTATCCTTTTTTGTTACACTGATTTCGACCGCAATTTAACAATGCCAATACATAAATAGCATGTTATAAACGTTGAAATAGATTAATGAATGCGTTTAAAACGGATAGTTTTTGCTTTTTTTTTCTAAATTTTGACTAATAAAACTATTGAGATTAGTTTAATAGTAACAAAAAATAAATCGAACAAATGCATTACGTAATTTATCAAAGCACCGTGGATAGATGTAGATATGTAAGTATTATAAAAACAGTTTCACGTCGAATATTCGTTTTTATTTGAAACAAAGAAAAAACAGTGGAAAAGCAAATAATGGCTATGAACGCACAATAGGAAGACTGAAACCGCCAATAAAATATAATGAAATGTCCTAAATAAAAGACCCAACAATGGAGAATTATCTGTAAACGCATATCTAGATTTTTTAGGCTCAGGATAGCGTTCGCGAAGGGCAACACCGCCAAAGGCTAAAACGGGACAGGTAAAAAATATATATATAAAAAAAAAACAATGACACGCTGGGTTATAGCTATAAATTTCACGTTTCTCTTTTTTTGTCCTGGTACGTATATGATATACAGCCAAGAATTTTATGTTCCAAATCACAATCGGTCGCCTTCAAAATATATATAGAGTTGTAATTAACGAAAACACCTATTTGATATAAATCCTCCGAAATCGTACATCTTCATGATTTATTGATAACTTTATCAAAGTAGGTATTTTGTTTCTATTGGAAAAAGTTTTCGACTGTATGATTCACTAAAACTTTTCCACGAAAAGTTGTTTCATATTTTTTAACAGTAAGAAAATGTGTGTTATGGTTTATATGTGGATGAAATATTTTTAATAACGGTTTTTTATATCGTATATATTTTTTGTATTTTATGTTTTTTCTGTACTTATGAAATGATAACAAAAAAAACACTTTTCTAACACTTTCTGAAGTGAAATTTGTCAAGTAGAATAAACATCCAAACAATGTCTTTATAATGTAAAAAAATATTTGTCAACAAAATTTAATTTTGACAAGTCAACTAGACCTTAGAATACAGCATAGCTCATTTTTACCAAGATCGGATGAGATGTCAAAGTTGACATTAGATGCGAAAATTTTCAACACAAAAAAATAATACGTAGTGTTAACAATCATACAACTACGTAAATAATATGTTAGATTTAGTTAGTCTCTAATGATAATAGCGACTCGCGCGAGCGAGTTGCTCTATAAATTGAATGGAATTTGGATACAGGAAAAATGTTATTAACACCTTTGCCAATTGAGGTTAGGAATATGTATATTATGTATTCGCATTTGATCACATTTCAAATATATTATATTTCTCAAAAAAATATTTACGTGATTATTTTATTTTTATAACTATTTATTATTTTTATGTTGAAAATTTTCGAGTTTATGTGAACTTTGATAGCTCATCCGATATTGGTAAAAATGAGCTGTGGTGTATGTATTATGGCGTAGTGATATACCACTTATTTATGTGAACCTATGTATATAAAATTAATTTGTCCAGAAAATTAAGATTCATAATTTGTCTAAAAATTAAGATATGCAAGTATTATATTTTGAAACGGAGTTAATACCTATTTAAAAGGTATGCGATAGCTATTGTGTTTTAAATTAGATTATAATGGACACACCTAACAAACTCGGACAAATGAAAATATCACTTGCATAGTTATGTGAGATATTCCCGACATTTTTTTTTGTTAAGTTCAGATAGTACATATAGAAATTACTTACGACATGAAAGGAACATGATTTACATACGTTTATCTCATTAAAAAGCAATAAAAAGAGGTATCAATGAGAATTATACAGCAATCTTAATGTTTTAATCATGAGTTACAAATGGATATTAGTGCATGAATTATTTATTTATTGCATCGTTTTAACATATTTATATGAAGGATCTCGGTTTACCTTCTGTGTTTGAGCACGTGGATTATTTCAACGCTTTTTTGTTTGTTTGTGGCCACGTGCTGATTATTAGTTTAATAAATAACCTTTGTACAGTTTTCATGTCTGTTTTGTATCTTATTTTAATGTGCACATCTAATAAAACGATTAAACTGATTGTTATGAAACACTTTATCAATGATAAATTTGGGTCTATGTCTGGAAATCTGTATTTGTGTTGATATAATTATTTCTACTGTCAAATATAAAACATTTGTCTTTGTAATAAGGATTTTATTCACAGAGCTAAATATATTTGTTTGAAAATACAGACTGTTTAAACATCCACAGGTAGAAATGCATCAGATATGATGTAGCATATTTTTAAAGTTGTAGCCAAACATCTTGAACTTTACGCCGAGAAGGGGGGCGATTTGCACATAAACCAACGAAGCAAAAATACACAAAATTGCGCTCTGCGCAACAAATACAGACAGGAAACTGTCTGTTCTGGAATTTTGCAATCGATTTTTAACTAACGTTCCGACCATTTGGAGTTTTGAAACTTACAGAATTTGTATAGTCCCGATGACAATGCATTGTTCAAACTGTCTTCAGCTTGATTTATTTGATATTTCGATAAATTTGTATTTCTGAACTTGAATTGCGACTGCGATACATGTTGCATAATATTTAGGCGTTACTTTATCGATTGTGGAACATTGAAAAAGGTGTCCACAATTTTTATTTATTTACTTGTTGGCTATTTTATTCAATTACGCATTTTTTTTCTCTATATCACTGCATATCCCACAATGTGGGGTAACCAGCGACAGGCGTACGTGTGGTATGCATTACCGCCTCATCAAAAAAGGCACTACATTCAGAATGGGTGGAGAACCTCACTGCTGAACTATGTAAGATGTTATTGTTGCCTGTTGTATTTTCGATTACCCGGTTCTTACTGTGGACACCCGAAAACGATGATTATAGAAAATAGTGGAAACACTATAGGTACTTAGCCTGTACTTCACAGCATAAAACTAACTACGCTTACTACTTACGCAAAAATATTTTTCATTAAATAAATAAATAAAATGTTCAAAAGATTTGGACCCCAGAACCCAGGCATCCATGTCCAGTTGAATAAATTGAAGATATCTAATTGTATTTATAATTATTATTCATTTTCCTTAAACAACGAATACTATTTTATATGACTGGTTTTGAAGCGACCGCTTTTTTTTCAGAGCGTATATTACTATTTTTCAAAATGTGCTACAAAGTGAATTCCGAAAATATTAATGTTAAATTGAATTCCGTTCATTGAACGAATACCTTAAAAAAATATTATTCCGGTACCTTTACATAGGATCTAACTTAAAGTGGGAGCATTTTTTTTAATTCTTAGTAGGTAGGTGTATATATTTTAAATTGTCTAGAGCCAACGTGTTGAAGATTTGTTGCTTGATATCATAGTAATGAAGTTTCCTGAATTTCGTGTTCCAAGAAAAACATTTTAGTATCAAGGCAACATACCTAATTTATATTTACGTACGATTGTTTTTCATCTTTTTTAACAAAATTTTTTTTTTTTTATGTACATACTTTATTTTCTAGAAATGATTTTTTTGCTAGGAGGACTAATTAGAAATGAAATGAATCTAAAACAAGAATTACTTTTAGGTATTAAACCTGCTTTAAAGGATCGAAGTTTACCTAAGTAGAACATACAAAGAATTTAAAAATATACAGGCTTACGACCTACACAACACTTTTTACAATAATTATTTTTTTTTTTCAGTTAAAATATTTTTCAGGATTAAAATTAATTTACTCTACTATACATATTTATTTACTAAATAATTAATAAATTTCTATAAATGGCAGGTCGGTTTTTGTTTTTCTTAGATATTGTTGTTTTAGAACCTTAGAATTAATATGCTGTTAAAATTGTGATAAATACATTATGAACACATTAACAAGTTGGTACGCTATTCAGCAGACCATTCAGGAGATGCTCTTTGAGCGAAACGCGTCAGTGGTCAACACTTTATGTAAATTAGTGGAATAAAGTTAAAAAATTGTGTTTTTTCTTATTTTTTTAAGTAATTTTATAATATTGAAGTTGGTATGCATTTGACGCTCAGGATTACTATTTAGGTATAAAATAAGAAACTATGGTTAAATTTGAATGGGTGATTGGCAGAGCGTTATTACATTATCTAGTGGTCGCGAGTTCGAATCCTGCCTCGATCGATTTCGTTCCCTTATAACACAAGAATTTATGACACTAAATAATCAGAACTGACAGGTGTAGAAATGCGCAGTTCACAAAGGTAAATTAAAATTTATTAAAAAAAAACATATTTTTAAATTCTAAAGATACGGTGTGGGAAGACGCGATATGTGTATTATATCCAAAAGAACAACGGTAAAAAAGGTTATTGGTAGGTATTCCGAGAAATAATTTCGACAACGGAGTCGATTATAAAAAAAAATCTGTTTTATTACGACAAAAGGTAGCTGAACATTTAAAGTGTTAGGCAGAACGTGTCATTCCATCGTTTCCTTTATTATTAATTTAAATTCTTTTTTTATTTTCTCGAGTAGACCAGACGAGACTGTACTTTGTATGGTGAATGACAACTGTGGGTCCTACCAACCCCATGGATCGCTTTACATTGTTCATTTGAACCACGATCACTTGAACCAAGCTTAAATAAAAACATTCGTTTTTAAACTAAATAGTTTTATTTAATTCTGAAGATTTCTTAGATGTTATCAGATTATTCTTTTTATTAATGTAACAAGGAATATAATCGAATCAAATAATGTTAATGTAAATTATAAAAATAAATTATAATACAACATTTTTTTGATAGTGAGCTTTGTGTGTTAATTCATCTATTAACACACAAATGATACATGGATTTTGGATTTTACTTTAAATTGGGTTGTTTAAGGCATCCGTGGCGTCTTTTAAAAAGGGCATGTATGTAACGCTAAATCTAGTGACTGAAAACATGATATATTAAAACTGACTAATTCACTATGAAGATACGTGTTAATAAGGGTAACTATCGCGTGGGTGAAAAAGGGTTTATAAGTGATTTAAATAATCGGAAACCCAAAATTTCCGACCGCCGTGGCACAGTTGGTAAGCCGTTCGGTTTCTGTGCGGACGTCCTGGGTTCGATTCCCAGCAGAGAAGAAATTTAATATCATTTAATGATTCGGCGGATATTTTGGGGTTGTTAATATTAACCATATTTGAATTATAAATTTGTCGCGAAGTGACTCAAAAAACAAGTGGTTTATAGCTAATTTATAATTCAAATATGGAGAAGAAATTTATTTAAATTCATTTCTCTCGCAAATATTGCTTGGAAGAAATTTCCATACGGCCATAAACTCGCCACTTGCGCAGGGTGCAAGAAGAGTTCATTATTATTAAGAAATTTCTTGATTTTTGCATTTTTGAACAAACCCGACATGAAATGAAACAACTTTATCGGTCATTCACTTTGAATTTATGCAAAGAGATTTATTTTTTACGGAGCAACTTTCAAAAAAATCTGTAAAAGTGGATTTTTTTTATATTTTTTTAGGGGAATTTGTGCTGAATTTTTAAGTTGTGTGACCAACATTCACTCGAGAAATGTTGAAAATACTTATGGCATATTTTTTTAAACAAACTGTTTTACGTATTTGAGAAATCTGATATCAAATTGGAGTGTTTAGGTTTATATGCCCCCTAAAACGATATTTTTTACGCTTTTTTTGACAGAGACATTCTTTGTTTATGTTTAAGTAAAAAAATAACATAAATATGTGTGTGTGATGTTCAAAATATTTTTACTTACATATTTCACACGTCTTATTTTAATGGGTCATAAAAAGTAGTTCAAATTATAATACAGATTGCATAAAAATAAACAACTTTATTATAATATAGTTGAATTTTTTATGGAATAATATCTTTACTCTTGTTGAAAAATTCATCTTAACTTAAATTAACTTGTATGCATAACATATCATTTTTTAATAACCTTCTTTCATTTTTTATTCTATAAACATTTATAAGTACAATTGAGTTTTTAATTTTATTTATTTAAAGTAACATTGTTTTATTTTATGAAAAGGAAATATAAAACATAAACTGAGTTTAAAGGTGAATTGTATTTATATTTAAAGGTCTTTTTGTGCCATGAAGGGTACTGGCAACAAAGGATCTGATACCTGACATACGAACATGTAAAAAATAATAGAAAAAATGGGGTTGGGACCTGGAGACGATTGTAAACTCAAATAGTTTTTTTGCAACATTTTTTTTATATGATCAACGACGTAATATTTGTTTACAAATACATAATAAACTGGACACAGAAATAGTATGGTAAAGTGTTTCACCTTGACTTCTGTACAGGTAGAATAGATATTATTATTATTATGGTGCCTATGGGTCTACATTGCTTGCATTATTAGGTATAATATAAATGCTAGCAAATAATATAATTTTAATGATTGTAATTTTTGATTTTTAATACAACACTACCAATACATAATCAAATTTATGTTATGTGGTAATTTTTTAAGACAGGCGTTTATTTATTTAAAACAATTACACATCACACATACACATTTTTGTTTTATAAATAATAAATTTGATTTATATGTGCAATCACAATATTTCCCATAGAGAATTACAATGTAAACATAATAGACGTGCTTAGATATTAAGATAGAGATAAAAGTAATAAAATATAAAAAAATCAATACTTATTATGAAGTATAGTTTGGAATACACAAGAATTATTGTATTATTCTTATTATTAATAATATTTCCAAATTCTTCCCCTTTACTAACAATGTTCCCTATAACTCCACCCCCAACGAAAATAACCAATAATAACTCACACACCCCCACCCCCGCTCCACACTCTAATTTAGGTACCTGATACAAACGTCCAACATTAGTTAGTTGTAATTCGCCTGTCGATGGGAGTTCAGTTTCTCCCGAAACTAGTCGCGTTAGACTCAACTCAAGTGGTTATAGCAATTTAATATTATAATAAAATTTAAATTAAAACATTAAATTTCAGAGTGGATGTCACATTTTTTTGCATTTGTGTTTTGCATTTTATTTGTCATAATTGTTTTCAAAAAAGTAATGAAACAGTAGGTTCAACTTACAGGTGGATAAGACAACAGACCAAAGTAACCGATGTCGCCGAGAAATGGAACTGGGCAGGACACATTGCCAGATATACAGGCAATGTCAGACAGACATACAGAGTCAGACAGGGAAAAAGAAGCATGAGACATCCTCAGACTCGGACTGCATCAAAACAGTTACAGGGAGCAATTGGAAGCGTCGGGCCCAGGAAAAGGAGGAGAGGAAAAGAGGGGGAAGGCATATCTTCAACTCTGGATGCAAACGGGCAGATGATGAAGAAGAAGAAGAAGAGACAGTTCATTATAATAAATGAAAATGTTTTAATATCGTTCTGCTGATTCATTAAGGATTTAATGTAGGTAACTGCCAATCGGGAGTACCTACCTACGCATTTTCTATGATGGACAATGTCAGAAAGTTTTTTATTGGGTACTGTAATAAAATAATTATTGAGTAGGCACAATCGAGAAATGATAAATAACTTAAAACCCCGGGAAAATTTGTAAAAATAAAATATGTAACGAATCTCAACGTATTTTTGTGGGTAGGTATATCTATTTATTATTCGATGACACTATATTATTTCTTTATATATAAAAAAACCGTTACATTATAAAAAAGGATAAAAAAAACAAAATTATGACCGTCACATTGAAAAATGATAAGTGGCATTATATGATAGGACATGTCAAAGGATTGATCCAATATGATATTCTAAAAAAAACGTTACCAACCGTTTTTTTAACGTCTTACGAGACAAATTACATATGCAAACACTCTACTGTATCTGTCCTAACTTCCTAACATACACATAAAAGACCCGTTCAAAAGGTTTCTATCAATTGTTATCGGTTGTGTAATGTTATTTGCATAAAAAATAACCATGAGAAAAAAATGCTCATAAAAAATAGAAAAGATTAGTATTACGGAAGCGACCAAGAAATACGATTTTTACTTGTGGTACATAATAGAATTTGTTTTTCAGGTACGCGAAACGTTCGAGTCAAACCAAAATGTTTCTTAATGCACATGTGTCCAAAGCCCAATTTCATATCGATATACACCGCGAGAATACCATAAATTTTATGCATACATTAGCATAATGTGCATAGCCCCATTCAATGAAAAAAAAGGATGGGTTAAACCCTTTTTTGCATAAAGTCTATAAGGAAACTGTAAGAGGAAGTGTATTTATAATTCAAAAGAATAATGTGTCCGCATCCATCCTTATGCACCGTTAGCCTAAGGACGAATTCTCCCCACAATAATTGCGATAATATTTGCCTTTCGGCACCCCAGTGATTGGGAGAATGTATTTTTTATTACGCATAAAAAAATTGTATCTACCTGACGATAATTTATGCGAAATCGCGGTGGTACCTGCCCTTTTTGAATATTAAGTGTAACCTTACCCCTCGTACTTGAAAGGGTTGCATTGAAAAAATGCAAATAAAGTGTCCACGGTCGCAGGTATTCTTATTAAATATTCCTATGCCAAGTATGAATTGCATTTTCTGTAGAACCTACCCTAGGGGAGAAATCGGGAACTTTATTATTTGCATACAACACTTGCGCGATATCATTTTTTTTCTTAGGGGATGCGAATTAACTATCCTAAGCTTTTTTTATTCAAATAGATATTTCACACTAGACTGAAGGATCCACTGTGGGAAGGGTATCATTTTTTGTATGCGTTGTATCTGCTTTTTACTGATTTGCAAAGATTTATTGCCCAACATTCGACTTAGCGTGTGAAAAATTTGAATGCGAAAACTGAATATTTAGAAGGGATGTACACCATATTGATGCCTGGGAACTTGTATCGTAGCGATGTATTTTGAATAACACGAGTGTGGCTGTTGATACATTTCGGATGTGATTGGAGATTATCGAATATTGAAATTTTCATGGGAAAGGGTTTATATTGAAGGATGCGCCTTTAGAAATCAATAGATCGAGATGAGATATTCAAACACATAGAACAATTTAATTCATCAAAACGGTTAGATCCGTTAAAGTTGAAGATAATAACAGAACTAAGGTATCGGAATAACTGTTGGTGTTCGTTTATTTTTAACGGAAAAACGTGCGAATGGATATGTCTGTTTGGATTAAGTTTTATTTTGAAAGGCTCTAATTTTACCACATGTAATGTGCAGTTTTGGAACAAAACGGTAAATTGTCTCTCTGGGCCTATAATTTTTCACACTTTTAAACATCGAGGTTATACTTTTACTAAATGATAGAAGGACTGCAGTTTAATTAACTGGTAGATAATTCCGGATTATAACCGTGCCATAATGCTCACTGAAATATACAATAATTATTATTTTCGTATATTCGTTAATTAGTTCCGGTATATGATATGCCAACATTTTGTTGAATTTATATGAGTTTCTCCTATAACACACACCAACATACTCTTCAGGTGTAACGTAATTATAAGATTTAATATAAAAAGCAAATTAAATGTTGTACTTAACAACGCATAGTGTCGGAAATATTAAGGAATTAATTTGTTAAAAAACTACAATGAACACGGCCTTCCAAATACCTAGCAATGTAGGTAGATTCTTAAAAAAACGTTCAATTGAAACAAATATATTATTAATTCAGAGATATTGCTAATATAGGTACCCTAATGCTACATAAATTCAACTGGTCTATCCAGCAATGTAGGTATAAAAATATATCTAAGTTTTAAACTTGTCAATACTTACGGTATCTAAAGTGTAAACCTCCGATATCCTAGGTATTTTAAAATAAAAAAATCACTATGGTTGAACATATATATTTTCTTTGTATCCAGGATGAAAGTTTCGGATGACTAGGATCTTATCAATTGGTGACAATCGTCGACAAAAATCGGTTGAATTCCATTTAAAACGACCCAAACATTGTTTAGAAATCCGTTTTTGCGTTAGTTTCTGGTTTTTGTTTGGGAAGTGACACCTAGTTTATCGATATTTTCTGATGATGTTATTTTGAAACCTCCTTTACGAGAATCATCTTCAAAATATATACATTGTAATCTGACTGCTCATTTATTTTTAAGAAGCTTAATCAAACGTTTGCAAGGTTCTTTGAAAACCAACATGGGGTACATTTATTTGTCGTGGGCGATCAACGGTCCTAAACGATGAATTTATTGACGGTACAATATTCCAGTTTATCTACGCAATACGAAACACCACTTATCGTGTGTAATATTGCTATAAATAATAATATTTTGATATACATACGTAAGAATACACATAAGAATGTCCACTATATGTACCTTCATATTATACACATTCAATTGTGTTTTATAACGCGTTACAATGCGATATTGATATTTGCTTAACAGATTGTCTTTTATAATTAGAAATGTTTCCGCGATGTTAGAAACTGTAACGAATATGTACTCGTATGTACCCAGATGATAAAATCGAAGTGAGTTGACGGCACTCTCGATCTAGACTCAATAACTGGTCTCGTTTATTCAGGTGGCCATTAAAATTAATGGTTGTTTTGTGAATTCAATACGGTAGCTCGTATTCGGAAGGTAATTTTTATGATTGGAAAAAAGCGAGTGGGCGGTGTTCTTACATCAGAGGATGCAGATAAGGCGAGGAGATATAAAATGTGAAGAAATATAATACTAAAACTAGTTTATTTTAAAGTGTTGTAGTTGAAAGTAATAAGCCATTTCGACAAAATTGTTTATTGACTCATATACATCGTTTGATCCCTTTTCCTCTCGCTCTCGATGATTTCTCTGGTCTGCATGTGCTTAGGTAATTAACAGATTTTCGATAATAATACTCGTTCTGGTCAAGTCAGGATGAAACCTCTAGTGGTATTAGCTGAAGTTTATCAAAGACGCTGCACCTACCTACTGCCTTATCGAAATTTATGGTCAGTTTCACTAAGAGGTTCCATTGGTTTGTTATAAAATACGAGAATAATGGAAGTATCTTAACGGTATTAAAATATTTACTTATAAACAACAATTCCTTAACCTTGAAATTATTCTATTTTCTAGTAGGTATCATCATTATCAAATTAGATATACTTAAGGCTCTTGTATACCCTGGGTATACGGATGTACATAAAAATGCACACTAAATTACCTTCTTATGTATGAAACACGAAAAAATATTGTATATCACCTAATCTGTGACATACTATACTTTTTCATGAAAAAATGGTAAAATTTAGAAGTTTTTTTCTAAATAGCAAGAAAAGTAATTGAAATATTATAATAATAAAAAACTCAGCCGGTAGATTTTCACATTATCTTTCGATTTTAATAAAAATCTACCTTAAAGACCTTGTAGTTTTTTAGTTACGTACAATAAAAAAATAAAAAAGAGTTTTACTAAAACTTATTTTACTAGAAAAGTAATTAAGTAATTCTAATTCCAAAAAACTTATGCTATAGAATTAAGATGTAAATACAAACTTTCCTTTATTTTAAAGACGTATCTTTTGAGAGTAGGTGCTGTGGAAAATATTTTCAATATATACTATATAGCTTACTATAACCTCATAAGTGTAATAATTTGAAAGGTATTGAGATATTTTAAAATTATTAGGTAACAAAAAAATTAAATATTGACATTATTTCCAAAAGCATCATTGAAAAGAATAATTGATTGTACTGGATATAATATAGTGACATGCAGTTGGCATCAAAATGGTCTTAAAAAATCAGAAATTATAGGTAAGTACCTACCTATATTTTATTTAGATTTGATTACAGCTACCAATCGTAATACTTTGTCATATTTGTACCTAATCTCTACAAATTAATTATGATTAATAAAAATCATTAATTAATTAATTAATTATGCAAATGCAATTGAAATTTAAAAAATTAACAAAAAAATATTTTTAAAATATCATCAACATTAATGGCTCCACAGCCCTGTCCTTTTCTCTCCAACTCCTCACACAACATTTTTTAAATATAGGTATATATGTAAATAAAACAAAACCGAGTTAGATACACCATTTATAACTTAAGAATGGCTGGACCAATTAGAATGATCTATTATTTGTTGGATTCGTCTCCGCCCCGAATAACAGAATAACTATTAAAATATAGGAAAAATTCACATAAAAAAAATACAGAAATATAATTTTTAAATAAATTAATAATAAATATTTAAAATAATTACTAAATTCGAGAAATGCGAGCGTGATAACGTAATTGAATATTTATTTTCTTTATATATATTATTATATCCCTATAAAACATTGAACTTAATATTTTTTTGTATTCATTTTATTACGTTTGTTAGTAAAATCCGAACGTCAGTAAAATCCAAAATTAAGTTTAGCTAAAAGTTAACACGACATTCATTGACTGTTAGGCGGTACAATATTCGCCGGGTCAGCTAGTTTACCTATTACAAAATCCCATCAAGAAGAATCAGTAAACGAATTGGATTTAATGCTAAGATTGATTTATAGAGAAGGACAAATTATAAATCATTATTAAGATATAAGAACTATTTAAAAATTTAACTTCACAAATGCAAATAATTTGTTTATCATAGGCAGACCAATTCATAATGATATGCACTTATGTAATGATGAGTACCTACTACCTAGGCATAAACAGAAATGAATAATGTAATTATTTGTAAAGCTTCGGATAAACCATCATTGATTTGTATGTTGAGTGTGAATGAAGTATTACCTATGTATGTATTGATGTGTGTGAGAATGTTAATTGAAGCTTCTTTAATAATGTGTACACCGATTTATTAATGCATTCGACAAAGGAGACCGCTTATCGATATATCGCCATATTGGAGTGAGGCGAGCAGGTTCATAGAATGTACACACCCGCGCTACTGATTCCAGAGACCAGGATTATAAAGATTATACCAGGGCCGAATCCACCACAGTTTCAAATGGTGCAATTGCAACAGGAAGAAAATAAAAGATGAAAAATCCTTTCTCTCTCCTAAGCTTTTATCCCACATTGTGGTGGGGTCCGCCCTCCATACTGCGCTCCTCCACTTCGCTCTATGCCGAGTATCGTCCACAGAGACATTACTTGCCCGCCTCCGCCACCAAGCTCTTCCATCGTCTTCATCTTCACGAATAATTCTAAATAATAATTAGACATTGAATAAAATTAATAGCTTCTTTTAACCAGATGCAAAATAACATCTTACCTAATACCTACGTCAATGAGGTTCACCACACATTTTGAATGTAGTGCCTTTTTAGGTTACACGAGACTGGTGTGTGGGATACGCACACGTGTCGTGTTCCCTTTTATATGGTACCTAATGCACACCCGCACAACTGTCACTAGTAACCCCACGTTGTGGGATTTGCCGTAACGGTATGAGTTGATTGCCACTGTAAAATTGCAAACTGCTAGTCCTAGAGCAGGGATTCCTAGTTGGGCAGCAGTAATCTTCTAATTTGTATCATTGTAAAATAAATTAATATCCGACCTAAAAACAACATATGTAGTTTCACGCATTTATCACACACATATATGTAGGTTACAATTTGATAACATAGAACACATTATGTTACACAGATAATAAAATATTAATCTATTAATGTTTTATTATCCCGTAAGAGCCGGGTAATCGAAAATACAACAGGCAACAATAACATCTTACATAGTTCAGCAATGAGGTTCACCACCCATTCTGAATGTAGTGCCTTTTTTGGTGAAACGAGACTGGTGTGTGGGTATACATAGATGTGTTGTTCTCCCTTTTATAAGGCAATGCACACCCGCACACCTTTCGCTGGTTGGATATGCCGTGATGGTATGAATGAATGAATGAATCTATTAAGGGAAAGGGGTACTTTCAAAATTCGTGCCTCAGGCGCCGAACATCATATTTATTTATTTATTTATTTAAACACTTTATTGTACATTACTTAATAGCTAGTACAAATGGCGGACTTATTGCCTACTGGCAATTTCTTCCAGACAACCATCTGTGGATTCGGTCCTGCCTATATCTCTCTCATAATTCGTGTAAGTTACACTCAACCATCCAGACACGTCGCTGCAACCGATCTATTGTGAAACTAGTGGGTTGTGGCCAACACTAAACTCTCTTATACAGTGTACACTTATATCCTTCACGAGGTTGACAATTCCTTAATGAATTTTTATATAGTACCTACATTTCTATTGTAATTTTTCATCTAAGTAAAATAAAAAAAAAATACTTCTTGGGCGGTATAATTTATAGTGAAATTGTTCAGCATGCGTTGGAAGGCCCAACATTCATTTAGCACCAATTGAGTGTCTTTTTAGTATTAGTTGTGTGATATTATGTATAATTAATAATTTTGTATAATTAACAAAACTGAAGATTGATGGAGGTACCTTTTTAATAAACGTTATAAATAATGCCGTAATTTGATGTAAATGTATATGGTCATTTTATAAAATAATTCGAACAATAATGTAAGTATGTTGGCATATTAAAATACTAAAGGGGACATCCGCGATTTTAGACACGTGATATAAAAAATATATTTTTAATTTTATTCTAGAATCGAATTTGTTAGATTTTTTTCAATACGTCATAAAATACATATTATTTCTTGCAAAAAATTAAAACGTTCTTAAATATGAGTATTATTATATTGCATAGATACATACAAACCATCACGCCATGTCCCTCGCGGGGTAGGCAGAAAGAATCGAACGCCACTTATTTCTATCTTGACACACATTCATCGCCTCGTCGACATTCATACATCGTCTTATTCATGTTCGTCTGTTCTTCACGCTTCTGACATTTCCGTCTTTCAAAATATCGTTAACATGGACGTGCCATCCCTTCCTTGGGCGACCCCGACCTCTCATTCCATTCCTGTCCGCAGTGTATATTTTTTTCGTCAAGCGTTCATCATTCATTCTCCCCATGTGGTCAAACCATCTCAATGTGTTTGATTAAAATAAAAAATACGAAATATGAGCTAAGTAATTTTGCAATGGCTTACTTATCATACTGGCAGTCAAGCGATTATTTTATTTTTGAAAAGTAATGTTTTTGAATTATGTTCCTATTGAAAAAAAAGATTTTTTTGTATTTGATAACAATCACCTGGATACTTACTTACTTAATTACTCAGCCTCTTCTTGAGTCCAGTATTGGACAAAGGCCTCCCGCTTGGACTTCCACTGGTCTCTATCCTGTGCGATTCTTCGCCATTCAGGACCTGCCACTTTTTTGATGTCATCGGACCATCTGGTCTGGGGCCTTCCCATGCTCCTGCTTCCCGTTCTTGGCCTCCAGTCCATCACAATTTTTGTCCATCGTCCATCTGACATCCGAGATACATGACCCGCCCAACTCCACTTTAACTCCGCTATTCTTTTGGCCACATCCGCTACTCCTGTGTTCTTCCTAATCCATTCATTAGTTTTGTGGTCCCTTAGCGAGATATTCAACATTCTTCTTTCCATCGCTCTTTGTGTCACTCTTAGCTTTTCCATCATTTTCTTAGTAAATGCGGATGTTTCAAAGCCGCAAGTGAGCACAGGGAGTACACAAGCGTCAAAAACTTTTTTCTTTAAGTGGATTGGGATATTTGTAGATTTAAGAACATTTGATAATTTGCTGAACGCTGCCCATCCTAGACCTCTTCTTCTTTCTATTTCAGCTTCTAAATTATATCTTCCCAGTTTCACGGTGTGACCGAGGTATCACCTGGATAACTGATTGATATTGATACATAAGTATTGAATAGGTCATAAAACTCATTATATTATGTAGGTAATGAACTTTAATTTTATGTAGATCTATCAATATTTCTCTTTGCAACTGTTTAATTGTATCAATTATTTAATTAACAACTTACACTCCATAATATTTATTTTATATCATTTTTGGTAAATTATACACACACAGAGTTAAATAATTAAATTCGACCTTAGGTATCATTATAATAAATCCGTATTCTACAAATAAGACTCGCTTATTTACATTTTAGAGAAAATGTCTGATTTTTATCACTTTAATGCCAAACCAGAACAAGTCCATAACTCTCTGATTTAGGATCGATTACATTTGAATATCTATTAGCGACGAATGTATCGGTTGACAATTTTAGGAGTGAAATAATTCAAAGGAGGAGAAAGGAGTTTATGTTTTCATGAGATCAGAGAGACATCTTCAGTTAATACTTGAGGGCATCAGGTCAAAATTCTGGGGCAAAAGAGATAGGATTGGTTCATTAGCACCAAATTTGCATGCTGAATGTTAACTTTACTGTCGATGAATTGGTTTACAAGTAAATGTTCCTGTTTTTATAGGTTTTTAATCTCCTTTCCACTCGAATTCATGTATATTCATAGAAAAATAAGAAACTCGACAACTATCTTCTTAATAAAGAAGATTGGTCTATGAAAAATATTTTAAATAGACGTTTATAAGTGTCAATAAATTATTCACATCTATTTGTATATTTTAAAGTAGCATAAATTTTTGCAAAAGAAGTAGGTGGGTATGTTTTATTAAAAATGATATACTATGTTGAGAAATAAAAGTGTGGAGTTTGTTTTTTCTGCCTTCATTCAAAGGGAATAGCGTAATGGAATGGGTGACACTGTAAATTTATATTTTCTAAATGGATTATTTATCTGATTAGAATGGTACACAACCTATGTTATCTTTATACCTATATTATTAAGAGGCTATAGCCTACATAGTTAATTTTTTGTACCTTCAAAAGACATGTCTTTGAAATTAAGAACAATTTGTATTTAGGTACATCTTTATTTTATTGCACGTTTTTCTGAAATTTGAATTTGTTACTTTTCATGTAAAACTAGTTTTAGCAAAACCCTTTTTTATTTTTTATTTTAAGTAACTAAACAACTCTAAGGCCTATGAAGTAAAGTTTTACTTCAATCGATAGAGAATATGGAAATCTACCGGCTGAGTTTTTTTTATTATAATAATATTTTAATAACTTTTCTTGCTATTAAAAAAACCCTCTAAATTTTACCTTTTCTTCGTGTAAAAATGTTGTATATTACATATTAGATGATATACAATGTTTTTTCGTGTTTCATATATTATAAGGTAATTTAGCGTGCATTTTCGTGTACATCCGTATACCCAGCCTATGCAAGGGCCTTAATGTAATATACCAAAAATTTGAATTGTTGCAGCATGTAGTCAGCTACAAACTTTTTGGGCACGTCTCGTGAGGTGTGCAGAGCGTTAATTTGTGTTTTTTGCTTGGTTGGTATATGCGCAAACCGCTCCAATCCATGACGAAAATACTCAAGTTATGTATATACCGGAAACTAAAAGTACCTACTTAGTACTTATTTTACAGAAGTGCCTATTGCATTTTATCGAATATCAAGGGGGGGGAGGGGGCAAGTCCAGTCAAACAGCGGAATGAAAACCTCCATTTAGGTAGGTATGCGATTTTGAAAATTTTCCATATAGAATACTCTTGCTACATAGGTTTACAACGTAGGTTACCACCACAATATTGGTTAGCATGGAACGAGACTTATCCTGCAGATGTGAATATTTTTTTTTAAAATCACGTGGTTTTAGAGAGGTAGGTACCTATAAAAATATATAAAATAATGTAGGTAGGTAACTACTTACCTAGTTCGTTGATAAAAAAAACTTTGTTATAAACCTTTTTCAATGTACGGTAAGACAAGACAAATTTTATTGCGTTGATTTGGTTATTATTTGAATAAACTGCATATTTTTCTGTGAAAAACCCTAAAAAACAATATACGATACGAAAAAGTAACAAACTAACGATGTACGGTTACAATAACTTATATATTTTAAAACTCCCAAAAGTGTGCACGGCGGTGTTGTAGTCAGTAAAATTAATCAATTCCCTATGTAAAAGAGATATGGGTGTAAAATTGAAGATTGTTTTTTTTTGTTTTCAGATTCGCTGTCGCTCTTATAATGAACTTGCATACACAAAGGTAGGTACGAGGAGTTAAAAAAGAAGGAGGAAAGATCCTTGTCAGCTGATAATGCATTATAGTTGTAAGGAGTAGTGGGTTAGTCCGCCGCCAGCCGCCGAGTTACGTGTCCACGAGCCAGAAGAGGTGGGTTGAAAACTGACTTTATTGTGGTGTAACCGTAAAGATTTTTTTAATGGGAACCTTTACTTTATATCATTACCTACCTACTTATTTAGTCTAACATGACTCTAGTTTGAATAAGATAAAAAGCTTTCAAAATCAATAAGAGATGGTTATAGCTTCATATTAATTCTCCACTACAATATTGGAAAATTAAACAGTGTAAAACATTTTGTAACTATTTTTAATTAGTTTATGGAATGTTGGTGTGATGGTGAATGTGTTATAAATTCAAGCGCATATTCATTCATTTAAAAAAAAGATTTTCAAGTTTTTGTTATTATGTACCTATAGAGCCATGTAAGGATTAAGTCTGAGAGACAGGGTGCGAAACGACACCATCAGGGAAAGAACAAAATTGGTTGATGTCGTCCACCGCATTCTTACTCTGAAGTGGAGATGGGCGGGCCACGTGGCTAGATACCCCGAAGACCGATGGCCAAGGATAGTGTTTGCTTGGAGACCGAGAACGACAGTCTGAGGTGTTGGAAGACCGCCAATGAGATGGAGAGATGACATCAGCCGTCATGCTGGTGTCAATTGGTTGCTCAGAGTACAAGGTAGAGTGGCGTGGAAGGAGATGGAGGAGGCCTTCATCCAGGAGAAGACGGGATTAGGCTGAGAAGAAGAAGGTAGTACTAAAATAAAATAAATTCAGACATTGTTAATTCAAAACCTTGTAGTGATGAGCAAAAGTCTTGCAAGTCTCACAAGACCAAGAATGCATGTGTAGCTAAAAGATCAAGACCAAGGCCAGGAGGTGCAAGTCCAACACCAAGACCAAGACCAGGCTTTGCAAGGCCAAGAGTCTTGCAAGACTGAATGCAAGTCTTGCAGTCTCGCAAAATTTTATAAAAAATTACGACAGAATATAATAAATAAGCGTTTTTTGTCATATGTCATTATACCTAATTACTGAATTTTAAAAGGATAATAATTAATATTTTTTGTAAATGTTGCAAGACCATGACCATGACTGGGTATGCAAGACAAAGATCAAGATCACATCTGTATATGCAAGACCAAGACCGTGACTACAAGTCTTGGTATTGCATTTGCTCATCACTAAAACTAAAAAAAAATTCACACAAAAATATAAATTCTAAAATCATGAAAAATTCTTGTTTGATAGATGTTAGCATTCCACGAGGTTTAGGTATATAGTGGTTGTCCCATCTGATTAAAAAAATATGAATTCATAAGGGTATTTAAGAAAAACCCAAAATTAGTAAACATTACGCAAGTAAGTGAAGTGATCATGTCAAAAATCATCTTATAAAATTTTGTTTATCGGCTTAGTCGTTTTGATGTATGTAGGTATAACTAATAATCAGATATTTATTACTCGTAAACACTAAAAAATAATGATAAGATTATAATTTGAAGTCATTATGTTTATCCATTAAAAATAAAGGAAATATTTTATGCTTTTTATTATAACACCGTTCGTAATTTGCAAATTACTATATATGTTAAAATCACGCCAGTAATTAAAATACTAGTTTTATAAAAATATGTGCACCTGACTAAATTGCTGTGACTCGCCTAAGAAGCTGGCGACATCTTTGTAGAGTTAATTAGTTGCTTATCTTGTGTTAGGAGGACGCTTATATACATACAAACATATACCTATATACTCGATAATGTTATGTGCTGTGTGGACCAAATTTAATACGATCATTTCTAATTCAAAATCAACATGTAGGTATATTGGAACTATAATTTACTTTAAACTTTGTTGGTTATTAAAGCAAAATAATTTTTACTAGTTGCATGTAACACATGAGATCCAACTGTCGATGACGATAGTATGCATAATTGATGAATACGTACTAAACTATATACACATAAACACAAATTAATAAATATTTTTAGATATTTTTTTCTATATATAACATGTAGGTAGGTAGGTATATATGTCAGGATAGGATAGTATGGAGGTCAGTCTGTTTTTCCAACCCAGAATATGAAAACAGCAAGATGTATGTTTGTAGATTAAGTAGGTATCAAACTATTGAGTGAGATACTGTGTAGTGTTTACTGCCTTACAAATTGTATGAAACGATGTAGTCATTAAATTCAATTTTTATAAAAATTGTTAAAAAAAGTTTTGGGTGTAGGTACTACTACAATGTTAATATTTTTTATAGCAAATTAAATTATCTAGTTGGAGTGTTTCGGCATTTTTCGATATTTTTAAAAACTTTGGAAATATAGGCAGTCAAACACATAAATTAATCATAAAAAAATGTTTTTCTTAATAAAAAATGTTTGAGAAACTCACACGGACACACTCAATGTTCTACTCCAAATTCTGAGCAAATCCATATAATATGCTGCGTAGCCTGTAAGTACATAGGTAGGTGTTTTTTTATTTCAATGTTGGAAAAACCGCGGAAAATACAAATCTCGCGTATCTTGGCTTGATACTTTGTCGATATGTTAAGAGAATAAAATATTCATGAACAAATCGACAGTTGGATTAAATATATGATGTTACGTTCTATAAAACCAATAGTGTTAAATGTACAAAAATATGTGGTAAACAGTATGAAGGTGAATACTTCGAGGTGATTTGGACAAATCGAAGAAATTTAAATTGAACAAAATAATTAACACGAAGTACAACATTAAGATTGTGCATGAAAGTGAAGGGTGCGTGAGTGATTGTAAGGACCAAGGTATTTGGCTTTCAGTTCTCTCTGTCTGTTCCATTAAGGAATATGGCATGATAATTTGTAGGTATGTAAATACGTTCTGTATATAAAAAAATATTACGTTAATATTAAACTAAGATTATTAGGTAGGTACGTATATTAAGGGGACCAGCTTTAGTACGGATTATCATGCTTGTAAAAAATATCATTCAATGTCGCAGAGATGTTATTTTTTATGACACCAACATAGAACAGAACAGTAGATAGACCAATAATATGTTGTCGAGTGTTCAAGGTTGAAATTCCACAGGTAACATGGAAATAAATACTCGCTGACATTGCATACTTGTGAGACAACTCGTCCTAACCTAATCGTTTATATATCATTTAAAACTTACGCAATACAAACTCAGTGTAGAATTGATATTGTCGTTTTTATGTTTCAAATGCACCATAGGTAACTAAACCAGAGTTGGTCAAAGGTTTAATATGTTCTACATATTTATAACATCCACCTCTTTCTTGATTTATTGGTTTAAACTTATGTCGTGAGGTTTACATGTAGGTATACATAATATAGGTACTTCGAATTATTAACGATAACCAAGGAATTGCTGACAAAAATTCATAAAATTTCATATTTAGATACATATCCACATACATACATACCATCTCGCCATATCCCTTACGGGGTAAGCAGAGAGAACCGAGCACCATACTCCTCTATTTTTGTACACATTCCTAGCTTCCTTTACATCCATGCAACGTCTCATACATGCTCGTCGATTATTCAAGCTTCTTATATTTCCTTCTTTCAAAATATCATTCACATGGTCATGCCATCCCTTTCTGGGCGGCCCCTGATATTCACTACATCTCTTACACCCATGTATATTTTTTGGTCAGTCGTTCATCACTCATTATTTCAATATGTCCAAACCAGCTCAAGGAATTCACTTTCATTTTACTTGTAATACTCTTCTTCATCTTGCATTCTCTCCTTATGTCCTCATTTTTTATTCTATCATATATCGTTCTATTACATACCTACTCTTCTTAGTGATCTCATTTCATTAAATGGAATGATAACATTCATTCAAAGCCATCGATTTTCGATTTTATGGGGCCACAAAAAGAGAATGTAGGTAGCAGTGTCAGGATCGATGGAAGGAGATTTTTGAAGAGGCTAGGAAATAAAAGTTATGACATGTATGAAATGAAATTTTGTACAAAAACTGTCCTGCAGTTGACAGATGTAAGAAATTGAAAATAATATCGTTATATAATGTCATGTCAGTACTTGCTTCAAAGACACAAACAAAATAAATAAATGTTCATATATTATCGCTTTTTAATGACAAAAATAAACGACATCTTTCAATTTAATAGTGATTATCACCAAACAAATAAACATTAAATGATATTTCGAAAAAAATCGTGTAAAATATAGGTACCTAATTCGTCACCCGTCACTTAAGCATAGGGTGCAGCCTTAAAATAATAAAATGATGTATTCACTCTTTGTTCCTTTTTAGTAGGTCCTAGGTTTAATCTCGATAAATCAATAATGTTATTTAAGGATCGAGATATTCGCTTTATGTGAATGCATTGTAAAAGAGTTAATCACTTAGTTATAAAAAAAAACATTTTAATTAGCATTTTTTGCGTTCCAGGATTGCATGATATTACATCAAATACATTCATTCATTCATACCATCACGGCATATCCCACAGTGTGGGGTAACCAGCGAAAGGTGTGCGGGTGTGCATTGCCTTATAAAAGAGAGAACAACACATCTATGTATACCCACACACCAGTCTCGTCTCACCTAAAAAGGCACTATATTCAGAATGGGTGGTGCTTGAACCTCATTGCTGAACTATGTGAGATGTTATTGTTGCCTGTTGTATTTTCGATTACCCGGCTCTTACGGTACACTCAAATACAAAGACTCATTACCGACTCTCGTCTTTGCATGCATTAGTTCATAGAATATACCAACTGTTATCCCGAAACGTGCGTTGTTTGAATGAAAATATAAGTTTAATAAAATGTAGGTAAATGATCTATTGTCATTAGGTGCTATTCGATAAAATATTCACAATTTTCACTCGAAACCAAAGAATGAGAACGAAGATTCGACAACCAAGCACAATTTATTTTATTAACAAATTTTTATTTTACTTTGATCAGTTGCCTATTTCGTAGGTATATTTTACGAAAGATTTAATTTATATCAATAGATAAACAGAACGTAATTCACATTCAAGCCTTTTGAGAAATATACATTTGAATGTTGCCGCATTGCTAAATTGATTTTACAGCTAAGGATTATTTTTTTAATGTGTAAAATTCTGGTTTTGACATCATTATTGCGGAAAAGAAGCTATATCTGAAATATTGATAAAACAAGCCGACAGTTTGATTCTCAAGGTTGCAGATTTGCTAAATCTTCTTTATCGAATACGTATTACATATTTCTAATTAGAATCTATTAATCGACATTAATAAGATTGACAAATATATTTTTAAAAGCTCTCAGGGATGGAAAATGCTGTTATTATATAAAACGTCGTCAAAAAAATTAAATTTAATATTAATTACTGATATAGGTATGTATAAATTTATTGATTCCTATTTTTTAACTTATTCACGGTAAAATTTAGATAAATTTAGATTCCTCGTTATTGTGACATTATTTATGCTATACAAAACCAGGATTGGCAGTTTTCAGTAGGTCCAAAATATTTTTTTTATATAAAGTTTTTTTATACATTTATGGATAAAAAAAACTCTATTTGATTTTGAATCTAGAAAAAAAATTCGTGTCTTGAAATCTAAAACGAATTTATTGCTAGATAGAATTTGTTAATAGCAAATACATCGGTATTGGTGCATGATCGCTTTATAGGTTCGTACCTACTGTTTGCTGTAGTCCAAAATCATAAGTTATACTACATAAAGTTTTGGTTGGCAGAAACTGCTGAGGGGAAAAATTCACACCAGTATGTATGAAATAAGTAATGTTTACATGTACAAGTTGACAAATAAGATTTTTCGTATTTGATTTTCTCTTACATACAAATGAATTAAAAAAAAATGAATACCTACTCGAAGATTTTTTTGTAAAATGGCTTATTTTTACATGCTATAATCACAAATTTGTTTGAGCAAAAAAATTATATTGTAAGAATAACAAAATGATACCCTCAATTCAGATAAGAAAAAAATAAAAAGGTTTTGGTATCTGATTAGAAAAATAAAAAAAATATACCTATGCATATTTACTCTGATTCCCCGAAGAAAAGGTTACTTTTTCTTAATTGATTTAATACAGATAAGTGCTTAAATTATGTTTTTTTTCTTATAATTACTTTTATCATAGAAGTATCTACATATTTTCCTAATGTATCTTCGATAATGGCGGTCATTTGCTAGGGATGTACAGGACTAGTTACGTAGATTTTCGCAAGGCCAAATTCATCCGTTACAAAAAACGTTTAGAAATAATTGGTGATTGAGTGTGAAGTGATAACAGGTGTTTCTGTTGTTAGTATGTGTGTGCGATAGATAGTGTGTGACAACCCTGACCGGCTAGTCACTAGTCTCTGGTATATAGAGGCAGGTGCGTCGTAACGAAATGCCACCAAGCCTGTCCCATTGACCGAGCTCGTTATGAGACACCTCTCTACACCAGTTGACCTTCTAATTCTAAAACTAGCACTGGATACTGGATCTACCGTCGCCGCTTTTCGACTATCCTCAATAGTTTTATGATGTCCGTAAAAGTGCTTGCATCACCCACAAACTACCTGACATATCACCCATAAGTTTGTTGTCCCCTCCGCCAAAATATTCCGTAACGCTTGTCAACATTCTTAGATGTCACCTACATTTCATTATAATTTTGTCTGCCACATGTTCATTTTTGGGTCGTACAAGGAAGCCCATGATAATGCAAAACGAAGGTGTAAATATTTGGCAGTGGTAAGTTATTGAAAGACATAAACAGACATGTCAAATATACATATAAGCCAGAATAAACGTAGAAACGATTGGTTTGAGTGATGTACGTATGTATATAAAATACAACTAATCTTTATTTCACATTATTGCTAACATAATATTAATTTGATAATTTCAACTCAATTGCTTGCAAACACCGAAATAAATTAATTGTTTTCTTTGATGACACTGTCTTTTTGACAGTGCTTGAATAAAGTGTGAAGTTACAGAGCTACTGACCATACTTTATTTTACTCTACTAGTTCTAGATACTTCAAGTGTCAATGAAATTCCTTACGGGGTGATGTTATGTGACACATTTAACGAGGGTCGCTGCCTTAAAATATTATTTGTAATCTTTTAAGCAGATACTTGAATGATTCTCCTTGGATGGCGCTACAGTCCGAATAGGGCATTGGCCTCTTTTAACTTCTGCCACCAACTAATTATTTCCTCAGCTGCCGATCTCCAGTTAGAAACTTGCAGAAGTTGTGCCGTATAATATGTCGTCCTCCTATCTCAATGTTGGTCTCCCTGATCTTTCTCCTATCTCCTGGTTTTCCTACCATGATTTCTTTGGGTAGTCGAGTGTTCTTCTTTCACAGGACCATAGATTCGACAAACAACGATTCTTTAGAAAATATCCAGTAGGTACTCGAATGATTATTGAATAAACATTTTAAGTTTTTGTTTTATCAGAGTGACACTAAATTCCTCGGAGTCGAGCAAGTCAAATAACTGCTTCCAGTCGTTACACGTTTTTACCAATTTTTATTTTATCTGGTGGACGCTAATGTTTGAAGTGATCATCAGCCAAGGTTGACATGTAAATAATAAATGAAAAAATGAACACACCTAAACAGGTACTAGGTAGTTCACATTTTTTTATTTCCGTAAGACCTGCGAGTCAATAATAATCTTCTACAGACCCATTTAAGGTTTAATAACTGTCAATGTTTACGTTCAACCATTTTGACAAATATATTTAATATGCAAATGTACAATATTATATAATTATTGTTTAATTATATCCAACTTGTTTATTACATTATTTTACAAGTATGTTAAATCTAATCCATTTAGAGAAGTGATTTATATATAATTAAAATAACACCATGCATATCTACACTTTAATGGGTGCATAAGTTAATACGTGATAAAAATATTAAATAGATTCATGATTTTTTTTACTATTTACGATATTTATATTAGACTACATGATTTAACAGACTAATCTGTGATTATGCAGTACCTAATTGAGAATACCTACTTATTTAGCTAACAGGTTCCATATCGAAGAGCTAATTCAATTTATTGCAAATTGAGTAAGTGTAACATGATATTAAAACTAGTTGCATGTAACACATGAGATCAAAATGTAGATGGTGATAGTATGTATAGTTAAAGAATACATACAAAACTATAGAACCGTAAATACATATTATTGAATGTTTTTTAACATTTTTTTTCCTATATTAAATATGAATGTCAGGATAGGATAGTTCAGTCCTATTTTTCTACTCCGAATAGGTAAACGGCTTAATGGTTTGAATAAAAATTAAGTATTAAAGTCCCCGTAGATATTATGTATTTCTACCGTACAAAATGTATGAAACAATGCTGTCACAATTTTTTTTTTACAAGATTGTCAAAAAAATTGAAATGTACATACTGCTAACTTTTTTACTCTCCACACTATGGAATAATGGAGAGTCATGATATCACAATTTTTAAGCGTATTTTTTACATTAATTTCTCAACGGGTATCATGTAGAGAGTGCACACTGTGAGTTTCGTCGTGATGTGTTTGTATGTATGGCATACGGCGTTCGGCGTACGGAATTATCCTTTTTGTGTCCTCTCTACAGCCCATACTAAAAGTCCGATCATATTTACATCATATGTGTAAAGTGCAGAGACCTAGAGCTGATTAGTTTTCCATAGACAAATTTTAAATTCTTCTCTATGATTTCATTATTTCCGTTGTTATTTTTTGTGTCCTCTCTAGAGCCCAAACTATATGTCCGATTGACTTCATATTGATATCATATATGCAAAGTCCATAAACTTACAAAGAGCTGATTAGTTTTCTATAGACAACGGATTATTTCTTTTCAATAATTTTTAAAAACGGTTTGAAAAATTATATTCATAATAATGTATTTTGTATGAAAAACATAGGTATGGTGTGTTGTGAAAACTTTTGTCCCTTGAGAATCTTATGTTTGTTTTAGAATCTAATATAAATGTTCTTCATAAAATGCATTTAGAGATTGTCAACATTTCAAGAAAAAAATGAACGGTTACTATGGTGTGGAGAGTGTAGTGTTGGCCACAACCCACTCGTTTTCTTTAAATTTTGACAATCCTTAAATGCATTTTTAATGAGTGTATTTTTATTGTATCAAAATTTTAAACAGTAGATATAAAAATACCTCGATTTTCCAGACCGTGGTAGTATTTTGAACATTTGGACAAATGAAATCATAGAGAAGAAATTAACGGATATCTATGGAAAACTCTAAGTTGGTTTATAGACTTTACATATATGATATGAATATGAAGTCAATCGGACTAATAGTTAGGGTTCTAAAGAGGACACAAAAAAACAAAGTGTATGATAAAATCATAGAGAAGAAATTAAAAGTTGTCTACGGAATACCTACTAATCAGCTGTAGGTCTATGCACTTTACACATAATATGTTGTAAATATGAAATCGATCGGACTTATAGTTTGGGCTGTAGAGAGGACACAAAAATGTTAATTTCGCACGCTGAACGCCGTACGCCGTACGCCATACATACAAACATATCACGATGAAACTCACAGTGTGCACTCTCTGCGTGATACCCGTTGAGAAATTGATGTAAAAAAATACGCTTAATTGTGAAATCATGACTCTCCACTATTCCATAGTGTGGAGAATAAAAAATTAAAGCTACGTAAATGAAAATAATAGGTAGGTACAGCAGATAAATTAAGATGGGAGAGTTTGGCGTTTTATTCTTTCCATCAACAGAAAAACATTGTCATAATTATGTATAATCCAATCACATAAAAAATATCAAAGGTATCGATCGACCATTGCATTTTCACTCTTAATAGTATAATGGGTAGGAAGCTAAATTATGATAATTTATTCAGAAGCACACCGTTCATTTTTTGACTGGTGGATGAAATTTAATGCTAACTTTTCTTGCGAATAAATAAAATTTGATAGTTTTCATTCTTAATGGTACAGGTAACGATTTCGATATAATGGAAATGTTTTTACGACGTCAAAATTCCACGACTACTAGTTTAGTGGGTAATATTGAAACAGATAAAGAATCCATTTTTTTATTATTACCTTGTTTCCAAAATCAATTTTAGAAATAACTTAGTGGAGTCGTTTCTGTTCACCTTGAAGCGAACATTAAATTGACGAAGAACATACAAAAACCTGAAAGCAATAATACTTTCAATGTCGTCTATATACTAAATCTTTTATCCTACATAATCTTATTAGACTCGCCGAGATGGATAAATACCTCAGAAATGTATATTTCATTTATTGAAAATATGGACAAAATGTAAATAAAAACAATATATATTAAAATACATAGTTTCGTATTATTTTTGTTTCATACTTGGCAAATTTTTCATAAAGGGTTTTGTAAATTTTACAAAACAATGCAATGAATCGGAAAATAAATTACATGTGTCGTTAATACATTAGAAAAATAAATCAAATAAAAACGAAAGTAATTTTATTCTAGTTAGAAAGAAAGGATAATAGATTCATCTATGATTACATAGAATAATTTTAGATCTATACCTACTATAAATTTAAGATTGATTTGTTCCAATATAATGGAAAATTTATCAGAACAATAGTTTTTACTTTGTTTGTTATGTTCTGCTTGAACCAATCTGTGATTGTGAAAATAATTAAAATTGACTGTAGGTATCTTATTGTTTATTTGTATCATAAAAATAGGTATCTACATACGTATACCATAACACCGCTTTCCTATTTGTGTTAGGCAGAGAGAGCCGAACGACAGACTTTTCTTATCTTGAAATGCATTTTGCCTCATATACATCCACGCATCGCGTTATACATACATACTCTCCTATTATTCAGGCTTTGTATTTTATAAAATCTCATTTTTTTGACCATGCCAACTCTTTCTCCACCAGCCCAAAGAAGGAAAATTTAAGTTTAAAATGACGCAAAATTTATTTGATCTTATTAAACCCATTATCTGATTAGATGGGTGAGTAGGGGTCATATTACGGGAGTTATTTAAGAAAAATGTAAGAAAAAGGTAAGGTTCTGTACCTACTGGGACTGGGAGAAAACTGCTTACAAAACCTCAACTTTTTCTTCTATTTTTCTCAAATAATTCCTGTAATGCGACCGTAGGTGTCTTCGGTTAGACAAAAATATTTTGTTTTTTGACTGTATAAATGCATTTTTTTAAAAACAAAAATAATCATATAACAGCATAATGATAGGTATATATTATGTTCTTCGGAAGTATGTATGTAGGTACCCAATTATAAAATCTGTTAACATAATTACGAAGTAAATAACCGTTGGTTTTATAGTTGTTAAAAAAAACAAGCTAATAATTATAGTCATAACACCATTAATACAAATTAATTAATATTTAATGAGCAACTTTAACGAGAACGCGTTCTTGAATTTAAGTAATTGTTTCTTTTAAATATGAAGGTTTCTAAAAACGGACGACTAGAGATTATAATAAAATTTGTTAAAATTATCAAATAATAAGTAAATTTAAAGGTTTATCTTCTCTTTTGTCCTGCTTTATTTTTTTAATGTCTTCTTTATGGTCGTGGCAGGATTTGAACTCGCGACCACTGGATATTACTTACCCAGCGCGCTAACCACCATCCATCTAAATGATTAATATTTATATGTAGTTTATTACTTAAGAGTTTATAACTTTAGATTTAGTATAAAACTGAAACTATTTTGTTTATCTATTGAAGCTTAATCGATTGATCCGTTTGTTTCTTTGTGTGAACTATTTTTTGCTGTTTTTAAAATTTTTCTTGTCTATTTTTGTTTCTACCTATATTATTTTTATCTATTTGTATTTTTTTTAGTATTGTAAAATATAATATATATGGCGTATACAGTATAAATAATATTTGGGTTTAATTTTCCAGCGTTAGTGATCGTAGAGGACAAATTCGATAAAATATTTGGTTTAGAGGGAAATGAATACGATAAAGGTGTAGGCTTAAAACATGGATGCAAATATGTAGATTAAGACAGATTGGCCTGGAGAGGATTGGAGAGACCTACGTTTAGGAATGGATGGTAAGAGGCTGAAAGAAAGACGAAGGGGACAAATACTATTTATCTTTGATCTACAAGATGGTACTGCTGTTGGTTACTCAACAACAAATAATATAAGTAACTTTGTACTTTTACTACATGATCATATTCTTTCACTGAGCAAAAAAATACTAATTTAAAAATCAGAATTCCGTTATTAAAAATCTTATATCGCACCGTGAGTGTAAAACAGAAGTAAGTATGTGCAAATAAAATAGTTTGGAGATATGGGAGTTTAAAGATTTAATATTTCTTGGAAAAATTAGATTTACCATAACTCTTGGGGTACCAAAACATTCACCGGTCATTGTTTCTTCTCGACGCAATCCAAGATTTCAGAAGCAACCTCCACTTTCTTTCTGATAATGACTGGATTACTCCCATAGCTTCAACTATAGTATTTGCACATACTTTAGTTTTTCACTCGCGGTGCGATATGATTTTTAAATCAATGTATTTTCGTTTGATCGATACTTCCATTGCTTGGTTAAAATGATATTTAACGTAGCTGCGAGGCTGGTCGGTCGAGCTGATATAATACCTATATTTTTAGAATTACCTACACTTGAAGTGTTCATGCATAATTTGTTTATTTAAAATGATGTCTGATGGTCGAGAGCTACGCATAATTAAATTACCAATATAAAACTGTAACGTAAATGTAGACACAAAGGTCCATCTTACATTGAAATCGTCTGTATAACAGATTAGGTATTGATTATGAAAAATAAAAATGATAGTCAATAAAGTGGCTAAGTATAATCGTGGCTTTAAACGGAGCTATTTATCATTAATCTAATAATTTATGTCGTTGCGTTTTATTTCAGTTTTTTTTTATATCAATAATATTAAATATGTACCTACCTACTTCATTGGAAAAACGAGCAAGTCGCGAAACTCTTTTGCAGGACGATAATATGTAAATTATAAAAAATTATATCTCAGCACCGTGGTGCAAAATGAACAGTTAAAGAATGTGAACACAAAAGTCAAATGATTTACCACAGTAGGTACTGCAGCGTTCGGATTTTATACATACAAAATAATCAAAATCAAGATAATACATCACTTTGAATCGCCACTTGTAAAGGGCACAGGTAAGTGATAAGAATACTATCAATCGTACTCAATGAAAAGCTTTAATGGTCATCTGTTTAAATCCCACTAATTTCGTACAAACAACTAAGGAGAGTCCGTCGTTTTCATAGAAGACACAGTTTTGCGAATGATTTGCGAAGGTACAGAGCGAGTAAGATAGAGGTATGTATGTACCTAACAATCTAATGCTGGTAAGGTATGGGGGAAGCTTTTACATTGATTTGGTCACGTCTCGAGCAATTCCCCGGGCTCACATATACATGTTTTTATTTACGAAAAACATTTCCGAGCTGGCTGTCTACTGCCTAATGCTCAGAAAGTGCTATGGCCCACCACACAGTACTAAATCGATCAAAGTGCGGACAAAAATATTTCAACGGGACACACGCCGCAAAGATTATTGTGTCAAATCAAACGTAATATTTGATGAAGTGTGTGACTGTGTCACGAGAAACTCTGTGAAAATTCAATGCTTACAAAATATTGAAACCAATGATTTAGCTGGGTGGCAGAGCGGGTATTATTGCACTGACTTAGTAATCCAGTGATGGCTATTTCAAATCCCACCGTGGTTGCCTCGACCGATTTCGGATGTACATATGTATAATTAAAATATAATCAAATGGGTATGTGAGAGTATAAATCTAAACAATAATTTATTAGTTAGCTTCCTTGTAACAAAGTTTACTTTGTCGATCGGCAATATACGTTACAACTCTTCGTATATTATTATTGTGTTGATGGCCATAAGGCAATTTATTCCAACCAACCCGAGCAACGTGAAATCTCTGAAGAACAAAATTGGTACAATACTAAGTATTTAATGAGAATTAAATTGATAAAAAATAAAATAGGGGAGTAAGAAAAAAAAATACAAAGAGAAGAAAGAGAGTAAAAAAAGAATAATAAAAAAACACTGATCATAGCAATGAGGAAAAGAAGAAGGAAGGATATAGAAGGAATTCAGGAACTATTTGACAGAATTTTTTTTTTTAGTTTATCTTTAAATATTAGAATGGATTGAGATAACGTTACTTCATCACTTAGACCATTCCATAGTCTAGCCGATTGTACTTGAAAAGAGGAGCTGAAAAGAAGAGATTATTCTTATAAGAAAGATTCTTATTTATTATTTAAATCAATAGAAGATACACTTTTCATTTATAAATCTTGTTTAACCTTTTTCATAATCATTATATGTTTCATATAAATTACCAAACCTTTTTAATTCAATATTTTATGAATTATTTAGTTAATACATATACAATATTTAGTAAAAACAACCATATATGTAACATAGAGACTCCCCTTTTTTAACACGATATTTCGAAATGGAACTTATATACCTAATTAATTATAACATGTATGTAAATTGTGATTTATTTGATTAATAAATAAAAAATGTACCTATACATATGTATTTGACTCTTTAAATAGAAATAATAGCATCTATTTTATTTTTAAACTTATTAATATTTCCTGGTAACGTTTGAAAATAATATTGGATGTTATGGTATTTTACTATGTTAAAGCGATTCTGAATCACAGTGTTTGAAAATTTTCCATAGCTGACGTAGAAGTTGAGCACCTACTGTAAGAAATATAAAAATATTAAGTCTATTGTTGTGTGGATAATAATAAAGTGTTACATATATAATGATAATAAGGAAGTAGGTATATAGATATAGGTAAGGTAAGTACATACTAGGCCCTAAGCCATCATTCCCACATCAACACTTTACCATTAACAGGTGTCCAGCAATATTCATGGTACAGATATGTAAATAAGTACATGATTATAATAAATATTTGTTTATTTTACAATGCCCACAAGATGTTGGTACTGTGGTTGCTGCGGTGCGGTGCGGTGTGAGGAACGAGAATATTACCAATACATTAACAGGGTTGCTACAAGGGTTTAAATAAATAAAAAAATGAGATAAAAATTGACAATTTCGTATGACAAAACTGAACAAATGTGATATAACTAAATTTATTGATAGATTTTGCGTTTCTTAACAATAAAGTAAAACTTTGTAGTCTTTCGTTCGAAGAAAGCGCTGACTGACAAACTTGTTAGGTTTATGTGGAAACAAAAGGAGGCAACGAATCATCTTGCACCCTGCTCAAGTAACGAGTTTATAGCCATAAGGAAATTTCTTCCAGTCCAAAAAATCAATAATTGCGTGAGAAATTAATTTTATTAAATCTCTCTTCTGCTGGAGATCAAATCCAGGACGCCCGCACAGAAGCCAATTGGCTTACCAACTATGCCCCCAAGTCAAATTGAAAACGCTGTTCGTTTTCGCCAAGCGCTAATTTTTTTTGTATGGGATTTGACGTTTGTTGTTTGTTATTGTAGAAAAAATTTCTACAACAATCCCATACAAAAAAAATTAGCGCTTGGCGAAAACGAACAGCGTTTTCAATTTGACTTGGGGGCTATGCCACAGAAGTTATTTCGGTAGTAATATTTACTTATTATTTATTTTCCTCTGCATGTTTGTATTGTAACGAACGAAAACTTGGTATTTTATAACTATATAAAACACTAAATTGTTGTTAATTTTTTGGTATACATAACTTTGTATATCCGGTTTATTTTATTTTTGGTAGGTGAAATCAATCGATTGAACGGTCAATAATTGCATATATATATTGCAAAAATCATTACATCAAGATTATCGACGTAATAATATAAATTAACCCGATTTTTTAAAGAACTTTAAAAAAAGTCAGCATTGCCGTAATCGAGTGGCGAGAAAAATAATATAATTATGATTGTTGCTGTGGGAACCCTGTTATTTAGCGGGTGTTAATGCACACAACAAAAACATCAACAAATCGTAAAGAGCGATGCAAAACGTCGCTTCAGACCTTATGCAAATTATGTTGGTATAGTAAATCAAACGAATCACCATTAACTTGCCGAAATTCGGAATGTAACATAATATATGAGGCTGGTATTATGTATCTATATACTTTGTAGGTACATAATATTATTTTATGTTTTCTTTTCATAATAATAATATGGTTATTGTTCTACGCTTGAAATATTAAGTCAAGAAAGACACGACTTTCTCATTTTAATTTTCTGATAATATTTTTTGTATTACCTACCTACCTACTTTTATATTTTTTAAAACATAATAATGAGTAGGTAGGTATTTAATTTTTCATGAAAAGTGTTTTGTGTATATTTTCCACAAATTAAGTATGTAATATTCAGAATTAATTCAATTACATTATAATATTAGTGTAAGACATTACTCAAATAGTAAATAAACATTACTCAAATCGAAAAAAAAAATTGAATAAAATCCAGATATTTTGAAAGGGATTATTTAAGATATAGGTAAATATTAGTAAGCATACCGAAAATATTTAACACCCTTCCAAGTTGTATGGATAAACTTGATAAAATATCTTCAGTTAAAACTATATTTTAAAATTTATTGTATAAAGTAATTAAATTTACGCTAGTATTTTAGGCCTAATTATTATTATGTAAAAAAAAAAAATTTTTACTCTGAATATTTGTATTCTGAAATTTTCATCACAATGTAACAGTATGTGTTATGTACGGCGTGTTTATTCTACTTTATCGATTATAGACTAAATAACTCATTCGCTTAAAATTTGTATATCTAATACTCGCGAAGACCCCATTACATTTTGAAAGATTTCTGATCAGTGCTTCTCATTTCTTTAACTGTCAAATATTTCATAGTGACCCCAAGCTTGAGAAACTTAAAATTTGATATATTTTTTTAAATTGCTAAAAAGGCACAACATTTTCATAAAATGCTATTGAAGAATTATCAAGTTTTCATAATAAAATACTAATATCGAAAATTTTTTAACAAACTCATTTCATGAAAATGCTGAAAATCTTCCATACAAAAAACGAATACTTTGTGGAGTGACTTGGCAGTGAGGAGTGAGTGTGTTTTGTTAAATACTCAAACACTTAATAACTCATGTATTTTAAAATTCTGAAAAAGCAATAATGTTAATATTTAAATTATTTTACGTAGTTATATTTTTATTGGTATTATTTAGTATGAGATGTATTTTCAGTCATGTGCAAGTAGTTTGTACTAAAATAAAAAAAAATCTTTGATAATTATTTTATTAAAGAATAATATTTAAATCCATCCCTGTCTGATTGTGTGATTGAGCGCAATAAAGAATGAGACTGAGCACAAGCCAAGCCAGAGGTGGTGCACTGTGCACACTACGCACATCCAACATCCAACAGCAATATACGTAATATTTATAGTTTTGTGGTCGTGTTGTGTGGGTGAAGGCGACCACACTTAACTTTTCAAAACCACGTGATGAAGGTAAATAAGTGCTTTTTATATTAAATATCGTACTCGTACATTAATTTAAGCGCATATTAAATCAGTTTGATCTTTTTCAATATTAAACCACTAATTTGGTTTCAAATTATCATATTTGGAATGGTTTAAATTTAAACGCTTTATTATTTTATTATTTAAACCTATGTACGTTATTGTACAATATTTCCGTAAGACAGTGTTTCAATTTTGATATGCTTGCATTTTTTCAATAGCTTTGCAATGACTGTGTTTTAGTTTTTTTATGCGTTTGTTTGCTTTCATATATACGACCAAGTAAAAAATCTAACGATTCTAAATAAAAACTTGACACAAATATGTCACTCTCTTAATAATGACATAAGGAGATAATAAATTAAGGAGATGACCGGGAATGACCTTTATTCGGCGGTGCGAGCTGCGGAGGGCAGAGAGGACTGGAGGCGACTCATTCTGTCCATTGACGGCCCCATAGATCACGAACCTCAGCATTGAGGAAACGAAGAAGAAGAAGAATAGCGACTTCTTCTTTGATGGCGCTACGCCCCAAATTGAGCCTTGGACTCCCTCCACAGGCGCTTCCAACGTCCCCTGTTACCTCCAGTTGCCGGTCTAGTTTGACAAATGGAGAAGTTCGGCGTTCTATTTTGATTCGGCGTTTTATTTTGATTTTTAAATTCATAAATCGGCGTTAGTCGATTTATGAATTTAAAACATCAAAATAAAATGTGCTACATAAAATATAATTATTTATTATTCAATTAATTTCATTGGGTATTTTACTTTGAAGAAAACGAGCTTTTTATCATTCACTATCATAAACAATTTCAGGTCTTATCAAAGGAGTTGAATTTGAAAGGATGCCATTAGTTCTTATGCTCTATATTTCTGTGACTTCCAGTCCACAGTATGTCCAGCACAATGTTTTGATTTATGACATGTATTGTCGAAATAGGAAATCAAACACAACCAGGTGTTGTAGGAAGTGTCACAAGACGAGTTTTTTTATCGTTTGGTAATATAAACCACCTTAATCTGTGGTTAGCCGCCATATTAGTTAGCCAACAGATAAGGCGGGGGAATAACTTGGTATTAAGATTATGATTTATCATAGAAAGTGACTAAAGAATTTTTTGAAATGCCAAATTGAATATCAGAAAATATACGAAAAAATTCAAACAAAAACTCACTAGGTATTAAAAAAAATATATATACATACAAAAACAATACAACTATCCATCTAAATTTGGTGTATGTGCCTATGAATGGTTTGTTTGAATTATGGACCGAATTCGTTCGTTTTTTTTGTATGCTTATTTTTTTTACAACTTGTTACATCTTTCAATAATATTTATTAATACCTACATGTATTCCTTATAATGTTTATGATGATGTTACTTTTATTGTTAACACAGAAAAATAAATAAAATTATGAATAAAATTATATGTCTTATACGTTCTATGTAATTAAATATTAACTTAATTAAATAGTACGAAAAATTATACATAAATTTATTCATAATTCTATGTGACTATGGAGTTCTATCATAAAGTTACAGTTTCAAACATTAAAAAAATGTATCATATAAATAAAAATAAATGTTCACGAAAAAGTTAAGGCAATGTAATAAAATATAAAAATATGTTTAATTGATTCATGAATTAAAAGGATGACGGAAGACAAAAACCAAAAAGGTCGCCCAAGAGACGTTTATACTATAGACCAGGTGATCTATGATGTGCGCTGCAGCAGCTACCAAGGGATGAGGGGGCTGGCGGATAACATAGATAAGTGGAGAGATGGAAAAGTAAAATATCACATGGTAAACCAAGAAATCTTCCTCAATTTACATCCAGAAGACTCAAGATTTCCTGGATTGTGCAAAGACGAAACTAACTGCATTGACATGGTCTAGGTGACATGAATACAGGACCGAAGGATCTATAATTTAATGACGAGGAGAGCTGACCCCTTCAGTCGACTCAGACAAAGAGTATTAAAAAAATAACATTCAAATCACATTTGATAAATATTGTCAACTATCGTATCATATTTTTGATCTGAAGGTAATCTAATTCAATGTATGTATGGGTGGTAATGTATGTATATAATTAATAATATGTATGGGTGGGTATTTTTCACGAATTTCCATTTTTTTTAAATAGCAACTTATTGTTTTGTGTACACAGCTAAACCATACAGTAACAATAGCCAAACTTACAAAAGTATAAGTAAAATATCGACAACCAAACATTTTAAAGAATGCAGAAAATTAAGGGTTTTATATAGGTATGTTTTTATATATGTGCGAGCGAGATGATGAATGTTTGCCCTGCTTATTAAACACCTCGCAATTTCTGAAATATTTAAAAATATTTATTACAAGGATTTACTAATTTTTATTTATTAATATTACTATGCTAATAGTGGACAAAATTAATTTGTACATACATAAATGCATTCGATAATGCATATACCACAATGTGGGGTAAGCAGCGACAGGTGTACATTACCTAATAAAAAGAAGCACGACACAAGCGTGTATGCCCTCACACTAGTCTCGTCTTACCTGAAAAATCATAATTCAGAATGGCATGTGAAACTCAAAGCTAAACTTTGTGAGATGTTATTTTGTTTGTTGTATTTTCTATAACCTACTTGGCTATTTTAGGACCACCTGACAACAATACGAAGCACTATTCTAACACACTGTTATATAAACTTACGAAGAAGCAAAGCATATTTATTAATTCAAGTTGTAACAGATAATATATGTTATATGTAATGGCATGTAGCCAGTCTTGTTTACCTGATCTTTGCAAGTTGTGGTTGCTCATACAACATAAAGTCACATGCTTTGTAATAACAGCAGTGATTACTCATTGTAATTGAATGATGTGTTCTGTACAATCGGTAGTAAATTATCTCAGAAGCGCATAATTATCTACACCATTTCCGATAGGCATTAAATCATAAAACCTATCGGAATAGTAAATTATGTGCATTGGGAATACATAATATTCATATAGCGAATCAACCTAATTAGTAATTAGGTACTTACCTTCACACTTAATAATCAAAAAGCAAGCAATCGAATCGATTTGTTCATAAATAATAGGAAAATCACGAGGATAAGAACTTCGATTAATGTGAAAGATATTACATATACCTACTTACTCTCACTCTCACACCACACTCAAACATATACATATACACACACATATTATAATCCTCCACACAGTTTCCTTTCTTCCTCGTTTGTTGCTAACTAAACCGTTTTTTCCTTCAATTTTTGTTGCAGTTAAAATAAGGAATTATTTTACAAAAAGATATTAAAGGTGAGTGAGTTACCTTCTTGTTTTTGTAAAATAAAAAAATGTATCAATGTCCGTGAACTCACATTTAGATTTTTCGATTCGATTTAAAAAAAACCCTATTATAAAAACAATTGATTTAATCTAGCGATCTCTCAATACAATCGATGAAATGAATTTAATTTATATATTTTTTTTAAACCCGGTTTCTATTTCATTAAGTAGTAGGTATGTAGGTATGTATTACCAATATTGAAATAACTATTATAAGATAGTGAAGTTCATCACCCATTATGAATGTTGCATTTTTAGGTATGACAATCGTGGTATGTAGTGATATACGCATGTGTCGTGCTTTCTTTAATGAGGCAATTCACATCCACATTTCTGTTATTGTCATTGGTAGATGCTAGACAGAGAAAGGCTGGAAAAATTAAAATGATTCCTATGTAATCTTATAATATTAATAAGATTATAACTAAAATAATGATGACTCGAACAATTTTTACTCCTTACTACCCCAAGGGGATAAAGTCAGAGATTGGATTTATGACAGGTATTATGAAGGACACTGGGATGTGGTTGATCTGTTTTGTATGAGCCTATATATTTTTGAGGTAATGATTGTGATGGTAGAAAGTTGAGATTGTGCACATATTTAGTGTGGAACGGGAACAATCACCTGGTTCATAATTGCATATAATTGTCAATAAAAATTGCAAACTGCTAGCCCTAGATCAGGATTTCCTAGTTGGGCAGCAGTAATCTACTTATTGTTGTCATTATAAATATGGTGTAATATGGTGTGGTAAGGTAAATAAATAAATGAATTCGCAATTTTTAAAGTTGTTTCTTTTATTGCAGATTATCAAATAGTATCATTCTGAAAGATTCATCACAATGTATCTGTGTATGTGAGTGCCATATATAATGTGCTATGTACTATATACGGCGTGTTTATTCTACTTTATCGATTATAGACTAAAATAGGTAATCACTTGATTCTTTTCAAATTTTGCAAATTTGTATATCAAATACTCGTTTAGATCCCATTAGATTTTGAAGGATGGGTTAGATACCATGTGCTTTTCAATTTTTTAACTGTCAAATATTTCAAAGTAACCCCAAACCCAGGAAACTTCAAATTTGATATTTTTATTTTCAAATTGCTAAAAAAAGCACATCACCTTCGCAAAATGGCATTGAAAAATTATCAACTTTTCATAATAAAATAATTAAATCAAAATTAATTAAACAAACTCAAATCGAATATTTTTATTTGCATATACGCAAACATTGGATTTTTTCATTGGAAACTACTTAAATAAAATCAAACCTACTTTCCTTAAACCTTCATCCCTTCCTTATCAACGCTTTCCTATATCCATTACCCTTCCCTTTCCCCCACATACACTCACCATCATACAATAACTACCCAACATCAATAATATATAATAATTTAAATATGTGAAACTTTATAATTGGCTATTTCTTTTGTATTCGTATTTACAATTAAACATTAAAAATGTATAGCTGTTAATTTTCTAAACAATTAAAAAAAACTGCCGAAAATTTTCCAAACAAAATTTAAATAATTTGTGGAGTGACTTGGTAGTGGTATAGCGTTGGTCACAACCCACTCGTTTATATATAATATTAGTGGAAGATAAACTCGATGACTGTGATTTTCATAAAACATTTAATGTAGGTATTATGCATTTAAATAATTAATAATTGATATTAATATCTGTATGTTATAAGTACCGATGTATGTATATTATGTTTTCATTATGTATGTACTTAATAGCGATAATGGTAGGTTGTGTTTACAACATCGTGACTTTGATACGTAACGAGTTTACATAAAGAAATTGCCAATTGATTTATTTATGACCATTGATAATTATCAGGTTCATTTTATAATGTTTCTATTTCTCTGGTTGAACGGTTCATAGGCAGATTATATTTATGCTGTGAGACGAAGTATCCCACCTACGCATTGTGTTCGATTTCAAACCAAGTATAAACATCACTTGGTTTAACTCCCATACTTTTGATTTCAATGCTAGGCAAGAAACCTTCGTGTACCTATGTACATTAAATATATTTCAGTTGCAAACATTATTTGAAATGAAGGTCTGTAGGTATGTGAATCGAATCGTGTATATTAATTACTTGCAATATTATTTTTATGATAGTAAATTTGTATGTTTATCTATATCTGAAATCGATGAAACTGAATCAACATATTCAATGAACATTTAAAGACGGTATAACTATACACCCCAATTTGAGATCAAATTTATCAAATATGTTAAACAGTGTATTTGAAAAAAAAACTTCCCCTCATAAGTATTTTTACCATTTCTCTAGAGAATGTAAGTCATACAATTTTTAAGTTAAGTATTAATTTCCCTAAAAATAATATTAAACATACCCTTTTTTAAAACATTTTTTAAAATTGCTTCACTTTGTATGGTAGAGAAATAAATACTTTATGTGCATAAAAACAAAGTGAATGACCAATAAAACATAATCATTTTAAGTGAGGTTTGTTCTTAAAATGCAAATAATTTTGGCTTTCCGATAATTTAAATCACGTATAAACCGTTTTGCACGCGATAGAACGCAATAGATATCAGATTACCGCCGATATGAAAAAAGATAAAAAAGTGAGAAATTTCAAGGGGATGGTAAAAATCTTTGAAGTAATTATAGTCTGTAAGTAAAACACGTCGCAAATTCAAATAAAGATGCTGATTGATGTTTGAATAGTGCAACAACGTTGATAAGAAGAATAATTATATATTATGAGTGATGTACATTTTCATTACCAGACGAAAACTTTATTAAATTTACTATTAAACGTGTATAAAAACTTGGATTTACTTTGTTGGAGAGGTGAGTAATACAGAAGCGAGAGCTGCATGTAAAAAGGAAGAGTTTGATTAGATGGCATTAATAAAAGGGATGGCCACAAATGAAAAGGTATGAGATTTGCTTGGGTTTGTTTTACTAGTCTTATAATTGAACTAGTGAGGATGTAGTTGAGTGCTTCGCGCAGTATGCGATTGTTTACATCGTTTTGCGCTAAAATATTTGACCATTAATTAGCAGTACGCAAAGGATGGTACCAACCCATCGGAACGAAAAATGGGCAGTAAAAAAGAACAACAGTTACCAAAATTTTAATTGGCATTTTAATTAAGTCTTATCAGAGTTAATTACATATTTTCGATGCAATAACGTCATGCCGCGTGCCTAGTTCTTCGGGGTATGTTCAGCTTGCGAGACAATTTATATATATAAATACATGGTTACAATCACCCGTTCTTTTTACGAAAGATTACGATTTAGAAAAAAAATGTACCACAATAATCTCATTGTTATTAAAGAGAGACTAACTTGTACCAATATAATCAGAAACAAAACATTAGTATTAAGTTTCAAATTTATTCATTCATTTTTTATTTACTTTGTTGAATTTAATTACTATTTTTGTGTTTAGAAGTACACAAAATATGATTTAGATTTTATTAATATTTAAGTAAAATAACATAACTTGAAATATATTATTACATAGCTTAAAATATTTAAAATCCCAGCAAATCTACAGCGATTATCAAGCTTAATTTTCTTTTGTCGTTCAATTTTTCAAACGATATTTAACGTTTAATACTAGCGAGAGAAAAGAAATTTTTAATAAAAAATATAACCAATAATCATAATGACTTATCTTTATTTGAACTCTGAACTCGGTGAAGTGGCAGGATAATTATTGTCGAATGACATTTTTCAACTACTAAATGAATTTATTGTTGTACATGCAAGATAGTTAAACATAAATAAGGGTGAGGTGTTTTGATCTCATTGACAATTCAAAATATTTTAACTGAATCTATCTTGTATAATATTTGGTATATTTATTTTGAAATGCCAATGAGTGGTCTCAAGTTGTCAAATAATAATCCCATAAAAGACAGTGATAGGAACCAATAGGTAAGTAGGTACGAATAACCAAATATGTTAATGTTGATTAAACTGTAAATTTGTGTAAATATTTGTACTTATAAAACACTTGACGGTTAAGAAATATTTTGTGTGATATTCAACACCTGACTTAAGAAAAATACAAAGCATATCCGTTCTTCGGACTGAGTTGCTTTGGTACTAGCATTGTATCTAATTTAATTAGATTATCCAGATTAAAACTAACGATTGATATCAATCTGTGAAAACAGCCGAATTAACTACCAAATCAAACACATAAATATTATTGTATAAGATTTCCACGAAAACAGCGCTATACAAGTTATCCAACTATAATAATAATAAGATTTGATTTCAATATTGATTTTATAATATACCATTTCGTTTTTATCAATTCGCTAATATTCAAAAATATCATCTTCTGTAGCTTGTAATCTAGGGAAGGATACAGTGAAGAAGAAGACAGGGTCAATGGAGAGTTTCTAGGTTCCGTATCCTGAAGCGGTGATTTAGAAAAAGCACTGCGTCACTGATGGACGCCAACCTTCGTAGAGGAGACGGCACGTGAAGAAAAAAAAATACTAGTTGCATGTAACACATGAGATTCAACTGTCGATCGGATAGTATGCATAATTTAAGAATACGTACCAAACTATAAACACTCAAACACAAATTAGTATATATTTAAGATATTTTGTTTTCTATATAAAACATGTGGGTATGTCAGGATAGGACAGTATGGAGGACATTCAGTTTTTCCTACCCAGAATATGAAAACAGCATGATGTATGTTTGTAGATTAAGTAGGTATCAAACTATTGACTGACTGACAAATTGTGTAGTGGTTACTGCCTTCAAAATTGTATGAAACGATGTCGTCATTAAATTAATTTTTATAGAAACTTACTACAATGTTTATTTTTTATAGAAAATAAAATTATCTAGTTGGGGCGTATCGGTTTTATCGATATTTTTTAAAACTTAAGAATTATAGGCAGTTAAACACATAAATTTTTCATAAAAAATATTTTTCTTTATAGAAAATGCTTGAGAAACTATGGAACTTTTTTCAAATTAAAGGAATTTGAGATTTTGTATTTGTCTATATTTATACAAATTTTCAGGGTTCTAGATTTAAAGGTTTTTGAGATATATGGAAAAATAAAGTAAAAATTCAAAAGTTGATAACCCTTGATCAACTGATAACCCCTGATCGACAATCAAGAGAGTTTTGATTTCACCGCTTGACCAGACTTGCCCCCCTAGTTCAGAATTCAGCGTCTACCAATTTATTCACCAGCTTTTGTTTATTTAAAGAAACGTACATAGAAAAATATATGTATACGCTCTCTTTCGAATTTTACAATATTGAATATTATTAAAAAAAGAACAATTAATTGAAATATTATACCGTTAAATTTACCAGTACATCTTGGTAAATGCACAAGACATTATCGACAACATGTGTATTAGTTACTAATCCAATTTATTTATGAAGGTACTTGTGATAAAAATACTTAAAAACTTAAATTCAAATACCCGCAGTTTTATTGAAAGTATTTAATTGCAGCTAAAATATAATGAAAATTTCAATGCTTTACAAATGTGTTTATATTTTTATATACTAAGTGCACCATCTTGGTAAATAAATACATTAAAAATACGTTATTGAATGAATCTCTTATAATTTGTAAAACAAGAATGCTTATATATTACATGTAATGTAAAAAACTTTTATTTATATGCATGTTTATAGGTGTATAATATTATTTAACAACACATACAATCGATATAATGCAATATAAACACTATTGGTTATTGAGAGGACTCATTGATTTTAGATATAACTGATTTTATACAATGATAAAAGTAACTTGAGTAAGTTGGATGGAGAGATTAGTGTTTAGTATTGGAGATCTTAAACCGTATATGGCTCCTGACACCATTATTGTTTTATCATACATTATTATATCTAATACCTTTCCAAGATATATGGTAAGATAAAACTGCAACAGAATTTCATAAATAGGGATATATGCTGCAGGAAAAGATCTTCATAATAACATCGTTTAATTAGAAATTCAATGCATTTTGTCTTTAAATACAATCGTATTGAAATGTAGATATGTTACGATGGGTGGTGGTAGAGCGATTAGCGCACTGGGTTTACAATCCAGTGGTCGTGAGTTCGAATCCTGCCACGACCGATTTCATTCACTTATAGCACAAGCAAACCTATAGGTACTTAATTTAGGGAATGTATGTTGATGTGTATATTATGTACTTGTTACAAGGACACAGGTATTCATATCAATAAATCTCCTTCGACATCCACCAAGAGGGAGACCAAAAAACACCTGGATGATACAGTGCGACAGAATCCTGCAGAGAAATGATTTAGACTAATTTAGAGGAAGAGGACATACAGAATAGAAGAATATATAACCTGAGGACTAGAAGAGCTGACCCAACAGCGCCAGGAAGAAGAAGGATATATTTATAATTAATTAATGACTATACAATGTTTAATGACGACATTAAGTTATTCATATGTTTTAGAAATGGGAGGACTTCTTCTTCGTGGTCACAATCCTAGGATTGGTTCGCACCAAGCACTCCATCTCTTCACATATCTCTGTTGTAGGTACGCTAGCATATTCATCTTTTGGTAGATGCTACAGCGCACATCGCTGATCTCCTGGTCCATTCTCTTAGGTGACCTATACCTATAATATGTGGTTTCTGCCCTCCGTTATTCCTTCGGCGATAGTAACAAGCAGGTCCGGATGCCTAGGTGTAATAAATAAAATCACTCACATTATCTAGCCATTATTTTTATTTTGATTGTGTAAAAGCATTAGGGAACTTTACTGGTTTTGTATATATATTTTGTTTTTTTTTACTCCCACAAGCTGTATATAACTGTCTGTTCATGGAATTAAATAAAATAAAATACAATTTTCAATTATACATTTAATAATATTATATTGGTACTATGAACCTATTGCTAAGCTAACCATCAATATTGACCTGAAAACGAGTATCAGTAGACAGGCAGTTAAGGAACTACTAAAAATTTATTTATGTATGCAATATTTTTAACGTTTTTATTTTTTCTAATTTCAAAGTATAATATTTCCAAGAGATAAAGAGAATTTATGAAAGCTCTGGCGAGATAATTTTAATAAAGTTAATGATAATTGTGTAATATCGAAGCATTGGGAATATCCAAGCAGTTTCGTGTATATTTTAGATTAAAGTGATAAGTAAAGAAAAAAGAAAAAAAATGTCCAATAAAAATGAATTAGTTGAACCTATAACACTTATCTGTGTGGTTAATTGTGGTGTTATATATCACAATGACCGGTTTTGTCAAAAAAACAAGAATTTCTCAACTGGATACGACTACAGATTGAAACGTTTTCTAATAATTATTTTCAACATTGAAGAAACAAGCGTTAAATGTATTATTATTGTTGGGATAACAGAGATATTAATTTATCTTCCTGACAATTTGGTATAAGTATTTATAAACATATTTGCGTTATACCTAGATACAAGTAGATGCCTTTTTAAATTTCCTTTTTGAGAATTTTTCAAAAGAAGCATTGCATATTTTCAAATCAATATTAACAAAAATTTATAATAAAACTTATGTGTGTAAAAATGAGTTTAGACGTATGCCGTAGGTACCTACATTTAGTAAGTATTAAGTACACAATTTACTATTTATACACAATCAATATTTTTTTTCATTTATTTTATATTTATGCGGCGCTGGCAGATTTACTAATGATATTAATAACAATTAAGCACTACAAATAATAACACTCAATTATTATTATTACCATTATACACTTCCTCAAAAGAATTAGCAGATCAATGCGTAAATTGTAATTTATTTAAAAGAGCAAAATAAAATGCAACAAACGCATCATCAAGCTTTCAATATGGGAATAGTTCACCCATCCAGATATTTAACATATCAAAGGATTAGGCTCTGAGGAGGTCTTTATACTACCTAACAACCCTACTGATTCCCGAATATTAACGTTTAAAAAATCTTTAACAATTCTATATGTATTAATTATTACCGTTTTTTGCATTTTTATTATTAAGTTTTTCGATAAATCTATAATTTCTAAATTACGGATTAACGATTTTGGAATAATGCCAGTGGTGGAAATAATGACCGGTAATATTATTATCTTACGAGAATGCCAAAGTCTTTTAATCTCGTTACCCAAAGAGGTGTATTTTCTAATTTTTTTATCAAAAGTTTTTATAATATTACTAGAATTTGGAATAGCCACGTCGAAAATATATGTTATTTTTTTAATTTTATCATGTATTATTAAATCGGGTCTGTTACGTTGAATTGACCGGTCAGTTAATATTGTTTTATCGTAATAAAGCGAAATATTATTATTTTCTAATAATGAAATCGGATCATATTCATAATATGGTTTTATGTTTATCGCGTCAATTAATTTATATTTAATAGCTAAATTTTGATGTAATATTTTTGCTACCTGATTATGTCTAAATGTATATTCTGATTGCGCGAGAAAAGAACAGCCCGATGTTATATGCTCGATTGTTTCCGGAAAAGCCAAACATTTCCTACAACTATCATCTACTACATTTATTTCTTTTATTATATATTTTTGATAATTTTTAGTTTTTATTACTCTATCCTGAATCGCTATTATAAAACCTTCTAAATCCACGTCCAAATCACCAATACTCAACCATTTGTTTGATCAAATTTTGTCAACATAAGATTGGTTGAGAAATTTTGGATGTACAGGATGAATTATTTTATTTAGCCACGAATTTAGAAGGTCGTCATTTATATTTATAATATTCTTATTGGCATTCTCGTAATTTAAATTTATGTTGTTAAATTTTTGTCCGCCTCACAGATAACTTTATGCATTAAAGAACTCTCAGATTTTTTGTGAAAGAAAGATTTTAGCGATTCGATTTGATTATTATGCAACGATGTTATTTTTATTATACCCCTACCTCCTAAATTCCTAGGCAAATTGATTCGTTCAATCGCGGAATTAGGATGATGACAACGAAATTTAGTAAAACGCGTTCTAATTGTTCTTTCTAAACTATCTAAATCTGTTTTTGACCATTTAATAATTCCAAAAGAATATGTCAATATCGGTATTGCATATTAATTAATTATTTATTTATTTATTAATTGATTATTTATTTATTTATTTATTTAAATAAATAAATAAATAAATAATAAATACATAAATAAATAAATAAATAAATAAATAAATAAATAAATGAAAAATAAATAAATAGATAAATAAATAAATAAATAAATAAATAAATTAATAAATAAATAAATAAATAAATAAATAAATAAATAAATAAATAAATAAATAAATAAATAAATAAATAAATAAATAAATAAATAAATAAATAAATAAATAAATAAATAAATAAATAAATAAATAAATAAATAAATAAATAAATAAATTTATTTATTTAATATTGCTTCTCGGGCAACTAACAGGTTCTATGTCAAATAATAATTTAACATGCACCCAATAACAAGTTGCCACATTCTGGAGACTTACGATGTTTATCGTCTTACAGATCCAGACTGAAAACACAATTTAAAAACTGTATCTCCACTGGGAATCGAACCCGGGACCTTTAGCTCAGGAGTCAGATACCCAACCCACTGAGCCATTTATGAATTATCATATTAAAAATATATTAATTGTATAGGATTTAACGGTTTAGTAGTTTCCCGACGCCATGTGATGTATCTTTGTCGTTTTGAAAATAGTGTGAAATACATATCACGCTCTAGAGGGTAGATTTCGCCCGTTTTGAAGTAAAACATAGAGCTTGAGTTGATCTTGAAATCGCTAGAGGAAGGTATTCTTGTCACGTCGTTTCGAAGAGAAATTACTTCAGTCGACTCGTTTTGCTTTTGCCTTCGTCTTACACTTACATACATAGTGCAGAGAGAAGGGATTTGTAATTTTTAATTCTAAAATTAAATTAGGTATCGCGTCTAAAAAAAGATAAAAAAGGCAATGTGATTTAAATCGTGATGCAGTTTTGTGCAAAAACACCCCCCTTTTTAATTGATAAAATTTATCTGAAATTGGATAGATCTAGTATTTGTTCAAATTAAGGCTTTAGCAAGTAGTTAAACCATAGTCAAGCCGTGAACTAAGTTTAATGTGGGCGATGACAGAGCAGTTTAGATGAAGGGTTTATAATCCAGGTGTGCAAGCCTGGTCAACCGGCGGAATCAAAACCACCCATGTTTTCCCATATCATGGATATAATTATCACATTGAGTTCTATGAAATCTTAAGATATTATGGAACTCCATAAGATAATTATATCTATGATTATGGGTAAACATGGGTGGTTTTGATTGCGACGGCTAACCAGCCTTGCTTTCCAGGAGTCTTAGTTCTAAATACAGTTTCAATCGATCAAGTTCCATTGAAACAAAAAAGTGTTATTGTTTCATTAAAAACATGCCAAAAAATACATAAAAAATAGTGTAATATCAAGCATAACACATCCATGAATAAGTTATTTAAATTAATTACAAAAACTTATGATTGAACACAGGTTATTAGCATTTTTATCATAAGGAGTGTGTTTGAATAAATTTTATATCTAATAACCAATCATACACAAATCAGGTTGACAAGAAGAAAAACACATAAAAGTGAGATTGTGTTGATATGTTAAAAGTTTTTATCAGCTTTTTACGGTTATTTCATATTATTATGATGATATCTAAGCGCAGCTTACCGGTTGTGTTGACCTATAAAGTCATATTAGAAATCATCGCGATGTCATTTGATGTGACAATAATCTTGGTCCATTAACAACAAAATCCATATGAATTACGGCATGCGAATGTGGGACTGTTGATATTTAGCAAAAACGATAAAAATATTTGAATTAGAAAGGAGAATGGTTACCGAGTGGATTTACTAAAAATATACCGTTTAGATAGTAAAAAATCCAGTTATCCCATTTTTTGGTCAATCACAAGATTTCTCTCAGCTATTTAAGACGACTGACCGCATGGGGCAATATAAATAACAATTAAATGTTATTATTAGAATCGTGTCATACTTAACACATGGTGATATGATGTCAATCTTTGTTATTGAATTGGTTTTGCAGCAGATAATAACATAATATATTAGTATTTCCATCAATACTTACCTATACTACATTTATACACGATTTTTTCTAATAAACAGTCGAATTTCATCAACAGTTTTAACTAGTACTTAATTTCTTAAAGTTAGTTTCAGTGTACTAAATATAGTTTCAGCAAGGTTTTCTAGTTCTCCGGAAACATTTTATGTTCTTAGTGTTTTTTATTCAGTTTTACGAAGTGCCGTTATAGTCCCCATAAACAGAACGGTTGGTGATTGTGGAAGAGGAATTTCATTTTATACAGATAATTGACATTGGTATGACAAAATACGACAGGATTTAAAAAAAATGAATATGTCCTTGTTAAACAAGTACATACCTATACATCTTCCTACGTTCCCTAAAATAAGCATAAATGCTTGAGGCAGGATTCGAACTCGCGACCACTGGATTACTAGCCCAGTGCGCTAACCGCTCTGCCATCTACCCATCTTAATTAAAGATTTATAATATTTTAAAGAAAGATTTATAATACCCAATTTATTTTTTATTTTAATAATGTAATTTTTGGTATATGTAATAAAAAAAAATAATAACGAGACTGGTGTGCGGGTATACATAGATGTGTTGCTCTCCCTTTTATAAGGCAATGCACACCCACACACCTTTCGCTGGTTACCCCACATTGTGGGATATGCCGTGATGGTATGAATGAATGAATGTTATAATAATATATATATTTTTTTCATGAAATAAACGAATTTAGGTGTTCCTTTTGACCACCAAAAAGAATTGACGATGAACCAACAGCTGATTTGGGGAGTAAAAATTATGATTTGTAAAAAAAATGTGATATTTAATTAATAGGTGAAATTCTAAAAAAAAATCGTGCACGTGAGTGAATACAGTGAAAACTGATTGGCGAGTGAAAAGAAATACGTATATAAATTTAAAATGATTTAATAAAAATCATTATCGAATAATTAGGTACAAATATAAATGATGAAAAAATATTAATGTGTCATCAATTTTACTTTTACTTTTTATTGAAGATTGAGATCATAAATAAAGATTAAAGACATTTCCCAAAGCAAGAAGTACAATCCTTTCCACTCCCCGGAATTGCCTATCAAGAGGGTGCAATCATTCCCCGCCAGGAATATTTCATCATCACTGCGATACTTCGCTAAGCAGAACGAACCAATTCCCTAACTCCCTTAGCGATCATTATTTAAAATAGGAATGTATTTATTTTTATGTGCAGAAATATAAATATAACGAGGTAAGTATGATTATTTTACCTATTCTTGAATATGAAAATGTTAGCAAAAGTGTGAAAGACGAATAACGTGATGGTAGAAGAAAGAATGTACAATTTTGATTTTCTAAATTAATACAAAAATGGAATCTAAGAATTCTCAAAATTTATATAAAGAACAAGTTGGCCCGGGCAGATGCTGTTCCGCCACAGAGCACCTTCTATGTAGACCGCATTTAAATCATGGGGGGGGGGGTCAAAATTTGTGGTTTTATATTATTTTTTTTTATATCTCGATAACAGCGCAACCTATCGGTCTAATAATATACTATCTTTCAATCCGGAACCAAACATATCTACAAATTTATAAAATTTCATTGAACTCGGTTGGGCGGTTTCGGAATTTAGCGTGTACGAATATCGTGACACGTTATTTTTATATAGGTATTACTTATCATAAACCTCTGGAAACATTTTTATTCCGCCTGTGCTAAGCTGTAGCTAGTTTTAATAATCTGATGTGTACCTACCTGAGATAATTATTCATAAGTACGTATACGTAATAAATTGATCGAATTATATTTGGAATTGTCATCCGATCTCCGTTTTATAAAAAAATAATTGTTTATTATCGTACACATGGCTATTGAATACTATTAAATATGTTATATTCAATATGCTGTTACTTTCATTACCATCCGCATTTACCAACCACTATTCAAAATGTAGGAAAAACTGACATATGCGCAATATGCGCATTGATAGGAAGGTAAGAATGCGTGCGACTGATTATAACATATGCTGTAGAAGTACGGACTGACACTGTTCGAACCGAGACGCTTCTTAGAACATCAGGAATGAAGGTCTTGTGATCTATCGCTGGAAAAACCCTCCGAAATCGTGTCCGTGTCGTGGATATACGAAAACTGTGTAACATATAAGACATAATCCGGTGGAGAAGAGGATTCTGGAGAGAGCTAGGATGAACGGTGATCGACTTGCATATACTGCAGCTAATGAGATTCCATCAGGAGATCGGCGACCTGGAAGACCACAAAAGAGATGAAAGGGCAGTTCATCTATGGAAGTATATATTCTGTGAATTGATTCGAGAGAGTGTTATGATTATATAGAATGAAGCAAAGGAGAAGAGATCCATGGACAATAGTGATGATATTCAATCTAGAAAAATATAATATTGACTATTAGGTGTCAAAACTTCCACAGGATATATTCCAAATGTTGTGATTCGACGTCTATGGTACGTATTTGTTATGTATGTATGTAACTCAAAGATATAAATTCTAGCGGTGAAAATTCGTTGGTAAATCTATGGTCGCCTATCACGTACTACTTGTGTATCGGTACATAAAGGCGATGTAATTCTGAATTATTGATATGGCATGAATTGGTTATGCTATAGGTATTTATTATTTGTATGGCGCTATATACACTTGATTGGTTGGGGAGAAGTGTCAGCTGGATTCGGGGCAGTAAAATATAGCATTTGAGGGAGTACTTAAATATTTGATACGAAATAAAAAGTATTGAAGTATTCACATCACCATTCTGGTTATGTCGATCGTGAACTGAACGAAATCTGACTCATGTCAAAACAAAAGCCAATTTTGATGTCGAAATTATTATAAGTTGTAAAAACAAGAATACCTATTTGGTTGGTATGAAAATAGCAACATATTATAATTATTTATTAAATTTATGCACAAAAAAGTGTTAGTACAAAGGCGGAATAATTGCCATTACCTCTTTCATCCGATTCCAAGTAACGTGAATCCTCAGGCGAATATGGAATAATAATATACATATTATGGTTCCCTAAAATAGATCGAAACAAAAAATACGACTACAACGAGGAAAGGAAGGAAAGAATTAAATGGCCTAAAATGAAAACCCTTTAAGAATTATTCGGTAAATACCTATTTTTTATAGTTTATCCTATAATATTCTTACAAGTAGAGGCAATACATCATCATCACTCAAGTTATTCTTCAGTCTAATTGATTGTACTTTAAAGTGAAAAGTACCCACAGATTTTGCTAAACGATGAGGCAGATCGAAAAAAAAAACCATTGTATATATTATATTAAATAAAAAATCGTAAATCTGCAATGCATTCATAAATTATTATAATATTCTGGAGTCATGTTCTAGAATTAACATAATTTTCATTTAGAAATGATAGCAAAGTTGTTAAGATTCAGATATAAAACAGACCAGGTAATTTATATCCATATTCGAGATAAAGACAATTTTCCGATGGTTTAAGATATTATTAAGTTAAAATTTGTTCTGATTCTGGAAACGTAATTGAAGAAAATTTCAGATTTGAATTTACTTTAAATTTAATAATAATGTAAAATTTTCCAACTGTTATTAGATCAAATTGATTAAATTTGTAGTTTCTTTGAGAATTTACATATAATATACTTATTACTATAAAAAAATATCTATGATTTTATGAATTTGGTGGGTTATCTCAAAAATACTCTTATGCATACATCGGCACTGAACAAACCATAAATAATATGATGAGGTTTTTTTATTTCACTAAGGCTTTAATTTTTTTTGTATCATGCTACTTGGGTCTAAGAGATGGAGTGAATAGCAGAGGTCGCCCCAGAAAGGGATGGCATGAGCATGTAAATGATATTTTGAAAGAATAAGGAAACATAAAAAGTTGGAACAATCGCATGTATGAGACGATGCATGGATGTACAGGAAACCAGAGATGTGTGGAAAAATAGAGAAGTATGGTACTCGGTTCTCTCTGCTTACCCCGTAAGGGACATGGCGTGACATGTATGTATGTATGTACCTCGTTTTTAATTTAAGATTATAAAGAGTGTATTATTTCAGGAGGATGGTCTCTTGTGAGGCTGAACTCTAGCTTTCTTTCCATCGTTTTGGGGATCTCCTTCATCTACATTGTCCATTTGGTATCCTATGCAGAGCCATGTTTGAAAATTACAAGGTAAGAGATAAAGCACCCCTGGGAGTACCAGAATACCCCCATTAATAGATTTCGCGATTTTTTGTAGATTTTGAGTTATTATTTTTTTCGTATTTTTAGTCAAACCTAGTCTAACATGACATTATTGGTCACAAAGATATGAATTATCGAGATATATGGTAGATTTTATTTTCAAAATAGGTGCATAGTATACCTTGCAGACACACATACACTTGTGGGCCAATATGATGCCATCGCGCCATGAAAAAATGTTGAATCTCAAAATTAGTTACAATAACATTTTTTTTTAATTCTGTTGACAATTTAATGAAAATACCTACGTAAAAAATTCGTCATTTTTTTTCAAAAACTTGCCAATTCTATCAGCTATTTATCCTGTGAATTTCATTGAGCTATATTTACGACGTCATAATTTTTTTTTCTAAACACAAATACGAAAACTCACGTAGAGAAATTTTGATGAAGCTCCATAAAAATGTATAAGAAGAAAATTATAAAATATTTAATCCGTTTTTTCACCATATTATTTTTCCCGAAATTATTGAAAAATTATATTCAAATATTTAAATTGTAGGTCAGTAAATATATGAAATTGTTTGTGAAACTAGACTTCCGCTTGACTGTACTTTCAATGACATCCTGTATAATTCAGATTATTCAATGTATATACATCTTTAGTCTTTGTATATTTATAAAAAAGTGCATATCTTTTTAAATGTAAGGATAGCTGCTTCACATTACATTTGTTTAGGATATGAGAGATAGCATTCTTGTTTTGATATCCAGGCGAATTACGAAAGTATTTTAGTATAATTGTAGGTATATTATATAATATTTGCATCAGTTAAACGAATTATAAGTATATTTCTAGGCAATATAGGTATCTGAGATTTGTCAGAAAAAAATTAACCAAAATTAATAAGAGCTAAGATAAACTAAGGTTTCGTTGAATACTAATATTCATGACAAAAATGATCGGAATAAAGAAATAATTTCGAAATAAAATAAAGAGCAGAAATGGATGAAATCTCGTATAATGATCTGAAAGTAATCGCGCAAACGAAGACCCGGGAGTACTTTTAACCCTTTTACGTTTCGACTCAATATCTTAATGCCCCTAAGTCCTCGTAATATACAAGATAGAGCTGGAATAATTAGGCAGGTACTTGAGACTTTCTAAATTCCTTCTGCACTCCCCCATTCCTTCAGGTAAATATATTAATAGTTACTGGAGAATCTTACCAGAGACAAAGAAACTTAAGAAATTGTACCGTTATTTCAACAACTTTACTGCTAAAAATTAAACCATGGATTATTATTGATATTATTTTTACTAGTAGGTATATTAAGAACATTGTACTCAATTTCCCATTTACTTGCATCTTTCAATTATCTTGATTAAAAGATAACTAGCCGTCTTTCAAATTCTGCCATTTTATTTTCTTTTCCGAGTTTCATAGTGTGTCCAACATCATAGCAATATATATGATAAACATCAACCTAACTATTAACTTTTTCGACGACCTTTCCATTTAACAAGATGCTCTTTGACAGCTTTGCATTGCTCATAATATTGGTTTTTGATGTAGGTATACATTTTGAGACCAATTTTCCAAGATGCTCCGAAGTACGCCAATTATCTTGAAAAATGACTTTAACGCTTGCGTTCTCCCTATTCTTACAAAGAAAATCTTGTGTTTTCAAAGTGCTACATAATTTAGCAGTGACACAATGAGGATGCTGGGGTTTTCGTTATGATATAGAAAAACTAACTTGTGGCTAAGAGCGAAAATCAAAATAATCGACGATATCCAAAAGGTTAAGAACCAGATGTGGAGCTGTGTAGGCCATGTCGCCCGAACCACAGACTCCAGATGGACTAAGAAAGTGCTGGAATGGCCACAAACAAGGTGGTCTGACGATGATATAAAAGTGGCTGGAGGCGGATGGATGCGGCTGCCAAGCTAAGGAGCTGTGGAGGTCTCACGGGGAGGCCTATGTCCATCACTGGACGAAGGAAAAGCCTTTTAAAAGGAATAATCTTCATAAGGTTAAAAGTAAAAAATATAGAATCTATAAAAATAAAATAAAGCGGAAAAAATATTACACACACTGGTTAGTTTGAAGAATCTCGGCTCTTACACAGGTGCATATGCTAACAATGCAATTCTAAAATTATTTTGTATATGATAATTTACCCAGAGGTAGTTCCTGATTCACCATTTCTTAATCAGTTGGTTTATACTAATATTTATGTATTTGTCACACTCAGAAGTTCTTCTGAGACAGTCAACATATTCTATGTTTTTTGAAAGTATAGATTCCGAAATCATACAAAAAGTGTGACTTGCATTTGATTTACCTATTACATATGCGTAAACTTATATTTTTAAATACAAGAAATATACTTGTTTGGCACCATGAAATACAACACGAAGTGTTAAGAATGTGGTTTTTACTTTGTTAATCTTGTAAAATCGTGTATGGGTTTGTAAGTTATGAACGATGTACGTACGAGTTAGAAATGTGTGGGCAAAAGTCACTTGGCATGTATCGGGTTTTTTAGTACTTTTATAACAATACTGCTAGACATAGAACTTTATGGCAGTAAGTATATCAAAATAAATAAAGTTTCATCTCCAGGGGTAAGAAATGTTTTCTAAACATCAATAAAACTATATTGAAATTAAACAATTTCCTGCTACGAATATTTGGAGTCCTACCTAGGTACTTTTTTATGGTTTCATCATGATTCAGACATTCAATGAAATTTATATAATATATCGTTATAGAAAATTCTTTTTATTGTATATTTATGTTTAGTTAAAAAATCATTTAAAAGCTTGTAATAACAAACAAATGTGTAATATTTAAAACAATTTCCATTTACCAATATAGGTACAATATTGCGTCGTATCCAGTAAAATATGTACCTATGTCTCTGGATTTTAAGAATCTATATTGGCATTACCTAAGTCAGATTTCTCTGAACAAATATGAGAACGTTGATTTATAAAGTTATTTTTAAAACATAATTGAATAATGTCGTATCAAAATTTTGTGTAATATCAGGTATTTATGTATTTGCCAACATATATTATTTTAATTTAACGCAACAACTACACATTAACAACTAAACATTTTCATTAAGGCTTTAAGTAATTTTTCAAGTCATCGAACAACGTGACAGCCCTAGATGTAGAGTTATTTGTACAATAATTCCGTGGGCTATATAAACTGCGCATATTCTTCTATGAGTATGACACAAAGATGACAACATGGATGAGGTAGGTGTGGACTTAATGTCATGGAATATCAGTACCTACACACTTATTGTTTATGAGACAACTCGTTTCTTGTCTAGGGAATACTGTACAAACGGTTTAGTCAATATAGGCACCAACGCAATTAAAATGGAAAAACGTGAAAATAATCTTCCAATTTGATAATATTTATTAACACTCAAAGACATCTAAATTGAAAAAAAAAGAAAATTAAATAGTTGGTCATATGCATTGGACATGAAGATTTTTTTGACCAATATGATGTAATTTGAAATAGGGACTGAAAAATAAATCAAAAACGTAAACTCATGCCTCATATAGGAAAACAAAAATATTGTGATGACTAGATGGGTGGTGGCAGAGCGGTTAACGCGCTGGGTTAGTAATCCAGTGGTTGCGAGTTCGAATCCTGCCACGAACAATATCGTTTACCTATATAATCAGGGGGACAAGTCCAGTCAGACGGCGGAATTAAAATCATCCATTTTACCCATATCGTGGATATAATTTTTTTTTTTATTTATTAACAAAAACAATACAAGGTTCACATATAAATCATAATTTAAAAAGGTATACAATTTCCATCATATAATTCATAATAACCCTCTTTGATTGAGATAAAATCTCGTGTTAAAAGAGGGGAGTATCAATTTAATATTGTTACATTTACCAAAACATTGTACATCTACTAAAAAATATGAAGCTACACAAAACAAGAATGAAATAACAAAAAATAAATAAATAAATCAGTACAATTTTTTAATTTTATTTTTAAATATATTATAATTTTTTTTCGAGTCTAAGACTCAAACGGAATTCATTAAACCACTTAGTACCTTTATACTTATAGAAATGTTGTGAGGCAGTTGTACGTAAAAGAGGAATTCTTATGGATTTCTATATTATCTTAAGATGTTATAGAAATTAACTATATCCATGATATGGGTAAAAATGGATGGTTTTGATTCCGCCGGTCGACCAGACTTGCCCCCAAGAACTCTATGTAACATTATATTATACTTAAGTATGAAAGAAGAAAATCATCGTTTTATATGTGCTCGGATTATTTGCGAACTAAGAATATCTTCGTTTTATATATTATTTGATTATTATTATTTTATAATTTTTTGGAAGACTAACAGCTATACATCAGTGTTACAGCTATACATCAGTGTTACATCAGTGTTACATTTTAACAGCCAATTAAAAGTCTCCGCTGATAGGCCATACCGTCGGTTGCAAGATTAAAAACATAACTTCATGATATAATATGTTTCTGTAACAATTAATGTTTCGTCCTGCAACCGAGGTAAACATAATATTAAATACGAGAAAAAAAAGAGTTAACCATAGAAAAGATCATACAAAAATTTAAAATTGAAATAGATTATTTTTATTTGGTTAATATAAGCAAATAAATTACATAGTAAAATTGCACTGAAAATACATCTCGCTGCTGTAATGCTAAACTTTATTAAAATACATTAAATTATTCTAAGATATTTTGAAATAAGGATATCTTCGTTCTGGGATTATAATTGAAGGATAAAATTTATTTTGAAATAACAATATCTTCGTCTTGGGGTTATCAATAAACGATACAATTTATTTCAAAATGAGAGTATTTCGTTTTAAATATTCTATGCAAGAGTAGGTATGCTAATTACTGCACCAACAATTCATGACGAAGGCTTTAATACTTACTTAAGAGGCTATAGTAGGCTATACATTATATTTTGAAAATAATTTCCCTAATACCCTCAAAAGATACGTCTTTGAAATAAGGAACAGTTTGTATGTACATCTTTAATCTATTGCATGATTTTTTTGAATTTTGAATTTGTTTAATACTTTTCTTGTAAAATTAGTTTTAGTAAAACCCTTTTTTATTTTTTTACTGTAAGTAACTAAAAAACTACAAGGCCTATGAAGTATATTTTTACTTTATTCGATAGAGAATATGAAAATCTACCGGCTGAATTTTTTATTATTATAAAATTTCAATGACTCTTCTTGCTATTTAAAAAAAACCTCTAAATTTTACCATTTTCGCACGATAAAATGTTGTATATCACATATCAGGTGATATACAATATTTTCTCGTGTTTCATACATTAGAAGCTAATTTAGTGTGCATTTTTGCGTATATCCGTATATCCAGGGTATAGTAGGGCCTTAATAATATATTTCCAAAGCTGTTCATATGTAGGTATCTTATACTTGGATAAAGGTTTTGTGTTAACATTGTCATGAATGCAGGATTCACACGTGTAAAATAATAATGAACTTTTTTCAATGTCATCACTGACACGACATACGATATTATCATGACATACCGGTGTCGCCATAGGTATTATTATTTTGATATAGTAGATACACGTAAAGATTGATCGTATAATGGATATATCTATCCTATATTAGACTTGTATTCATGACAATACTTAATATAATTGTTGATATCTAAATGTCCTATGGGGGAATCGTGATTCTTGAATCGAATGGCGTCATTTAAAGTAATGGTGTCTAATGTGAAAATAAATTAGTTGAAGCTTCAACGATCGGTGTAGCTGGTAGTTTTTGAGTGTATTTATATAAAAAAAATATCATTCTTCTTCTAAAATTGCAAACAAGTTTAAAATAAGTTATAGAAAGACGATGTATATAAGAAAATAAACTTATTAAAATAATAATATCAACCGGTATAATAAATTCAATGTATGCATTGAAGTGTAGTATTTGTAACGAATTAAAGTAGACAGACCAAAAAGCGCTTTCATTGATCAACCATAATATTAAAACTAGATATTTTTATGATAATTACTTATTTTATTTAAGTAAAAACAAAATAACAAACGATTGAGTGAGATATTGGAAAATAATAAATAAAAACTGCATTTGTTTGATCATTTATTTAAAAAAACTAGCGGACACGACAGACGTTGTCATCCAGGATTGTTGGCTTGCCTGTCATTAGTTGGTTTAACGAACATAAAAATACCACACGCCATCATGACATATCCCACAGCACGACACATGCGTGTATACCCAGATATCAGTCTTGTCTCACCTAAAAAAGGCAACATTCAGACAGAGCGAGCGTTGTGAAAAACAATAATTTTTAATGGCGTATCCAACATTGCATAATATTGTGACATATAGAAAGCAATGTTGCCAGTATTCAAAATGCATATTCCGAAAATATTTATAACGATTGATATTTTTATTTTTCTTTTATTATATTAATGTATAAAATTCATTTTTGTGAATCGAAACCATTCAGGGACTCACACAAACACATACAAAAAAATCATCAAATTCAATTCAGCCGTTTTGGAGGAGTACCTACACACGTACGGAAGAATCATATATGTAAAAAAAAAAACTTTCAGATTGGAATGTTTTTGAAATGATAAAAGATCTATTCGAACATGTCTCCTATAATAGTTTTTGGCAGATTTATATATTATATTTTTACTGTCCATTACATATTTCTTGGCCGAGATTTGTTTTGCGCGTCGTTTACATGCGAAGAATGTTGCCTAAACCGAGCATCGCTGACAGCATAAGCAATGACGTTTAACAGTAGTTTTGGTCGTGGGAATGTCCAATGTTGGACTGTAGTTCGTACGAAAAACTATGTGGATGGGCCATAATACAAGTGGGTGTCTTCGAGATGACGAGACGTGCTGAAAAATCGACTGCAGAAATTATTGTTCCCATACTATCACGAAGTTACTATGTCTTCCTTATACCTATGTAAGTGAAAAAATCTACAAGGATGGCGAGAAAAACAGAAAAGTTAAGCACACATAAATTTATATGAAAACAATAACAACTAAATTAAACTCAATTATTGTAATCAAATCAATAATATCAAACAATGAACAGTGAAAATAAAGATAAAGGCACATATAGATTTAACATCGTATAAGAAAATGAAAGCAATAGACAATATACCTAGGTTAGAAGTTAATCTTATTTTAAATAATACCACAATGATAACGAATTTAAATAGCAAAGAATGGTTAGTGGATAGTTTACCACGTTAACATTTTACTGTAGGTAGGTACATAGCCAAAATTATGATGAATGACTTTGGTATTTTAAAAGATACCAAGTTATCAATAAACATTTTCGATTTACAGTAAACCACATTAAACGTTTTTCTTATACGAGGGAGCGGTTAGCTCCGAAAACTGGTTAGACATGAAGTAGGTATTCATGGTGGTTTAAACAAAATTTGTGAAAACACATTAAATGTGATAAAAATCAAACAACACATTCAGAGATATCATGCAAAAGGTAAATAGATACAGTATCTTAAAATAGAATCAATGTGGCAAACCAGAATAAGCTTGTGTAAAAAAAATATCGTCGAATTGTTAACCTCCTTCGGTTTTTTTGAAGTCGGTTTGAATAGGTAGTGTTTTTAATAGAATTTTTGTTTTGTTTACGCAAATTGAATCTACAGACATCATTCGTCTATTCATTTACCAAAGTTTGAGTACCACTGTATTTATTTCGACTCGGAAGAGAGATGATGTGTTTTGTAGTGTTACTGAAAAAAAAACTTTAATCAAGAAGTGCGTCGTTTACCTGGTATAATAATTATATTGATGTTCTATATAATAAGCGATGCAGATTCATTATTATGTACATAGGTATATTTATCTTTTTTTCGTCATTATCGTGTGAACATCGTGTTATTTATTTTTCTTAATGCTTCTTGGACAAAATTAGTGGGTAAGTACCTCTAATATATCAAATAATAATTAAACATGCACCCAACAACTAGCTGCCACATTTCGGAGACATGGGACGTTGATTGTTTTACGAATCTAGTTTTGAATCACAGCTGATTATCTGTGATCTCACTGAGACTTTCGGCTCGAAAATCGGATAGTTAACCGAGTCACAAATACCATAAGTTTAGTTGAAATATGACGATAAGTTGTATCGTCTTACAATAAAAACATTTTACTATATATTTAGATCATTAAAATTTCTTAATAAAATTATTGTAAAGCTATTATGGTTGATTTTACTTGACCATGGTGTATGATTTTAAAGTGTCTGCTCATACAATAAGAACTAATTAATGGTTCCATAAACTTTTACCAGAAATTATATAAGGTACCTATATGGTAGTTAGAATTAATTGAATAATTAATTAAGATAGAAAAGTGAAATTTTTGGCAATAAAGTTTGAACTGATACGTGCAGTGAAAGTCGCTGAATCTATGTATTTATAATTATTTAGGTAAATACCTCATTACCGCAACAGAAGGGAAAACTTGTATAACTTTTATTACTCACAGTTGACTTTTTATGATTGATTAATGTTAAAAGAAAGCATTGATTTATTTTAAATAAAATAATTAAAAAAAGGTCGATATTATTATGTTTATATAGGGGGACTTTTGATGAATATATTTAAGATCTACAAGCACAAGAATTTATGCTGAATTTTGGGAATGTAGGAAGATGTTTACGAGTTTGACAAGGAAATTATTAAATAAAACTTGTCTTTTTACATTGTTCACGAGTTTGTTTTCATATATCGTTTCAATTTTTAACGTTTTTATCGTTTAAAATTTTAAAAACTTCAAATTTAGCTCTCCGAATCAACTTTTTAAATATCATCTTGAAAGGAATTTCGGAGTGAAAAGTTATTAGGGAATAATGATTTGGTTAATTAAAAGCATTCAATTAAAAACAGCTTTTTATTATAAAGACAATTTTATTTATCCAAGAATTGAACATTCTCTTTTAGGGAAATTGCCACAAAATCAATATAAATATATTAAAAATAAGCTCAATGAACAGAAAATAAATACCTACCTACTTGAATAATATCTCAAATACCAGGCTTACTGAATAGCTATCAGCGACGGAAATAATTCCTATTATATTAATTAATGTTTAATTATTTAAAATATGTTTATAATAATAATAAGTATTTATAACGTAAAAAGTTTGTATTTTTTAATTGATTATTCAATGGTAATTATATTCTTAGCCTACTTACTTAATTTCGCAAATACATTTAATGGTTCGTGTATTTAAAATCTGTAATCTACTTCCATACATGTTTTATTGATTCTGTCTGGTCAAAAATGTGGTGATTTATGATTTTTATTATCATTAGTACATAAAATTTAATAAAAAGTGTTATGTACAAGTAATAAAGAGAAATTTTAAAACTAAAATCCTGTTTTTCTTCAACTTGTCACCATCAACACCAATAATAAAATGTTCTTTCCTACTTCTATGCTCGTTAAATAGAAAAAAAAATATTTGCATCGTATAGCACAATCTGATAGCCTCGGTCAGTTGGCTCGGTCAAAAGATCATATAATCAATGCAAACAAATACATTTTATATCAATTTGATTTTGAATAATATCGTTAAATTAAATACCTAATACCTTCTTTTGAGATCAAATTTTGAAATATTTAAGTACAATGAAAATAATCGAGAGTGGCAAAATGACAAAAAATTGATTTTGATTGTCAGGAACGTACGAAGATGGTATTTTTTCGTCTTAAACAATGAATACATATTAATATATTTTTAAAATTTGAAGTTAATAAATAAATTTGAAGTTCACTTGAATAAAATTGGCATCTAAAAGATGGAATCAAACACGATTCAAACAACAATATACCAGAAAAATACGAAGATATGGCAACAAATATAAATAAAAACAAAAGGGAATGAATTAAAACCATGACTTGAATAAGATGAAAGTAAATGAAGAATTATCTTGCAATGGATAGTGTTATCTTGGAGGCCGCAAAAGACTACCAAAGGATTGTTGTAAGGGTAATGGACACCAAGAAAGAAAGGATAATGGACACCAAGATGTATTTCTTGGTAATTCTTTGACAAGAAATCATATAATAAGACTTACCCTAGCAGCCAATTCATTAAGAGTGACGTTGATATCACTCTTACATTGTATAAAATTATGAACATTGGTATCTAGATAAATTAAAAATATAAAAGGAAAGGTGGACGGTTTGCACAGATACCAACCAAGCAAAGAACCCAAATTTGCGCACTGCGCAACCCACGTTATTTCTCAAATTATTTGCTGAAAACTATAAATAAATAGGCTAGGCGATTATACATATTTTTAAATACATACCGTCGAGTCTTTTAAGGGGTAGGTAGAGAGAACCGAACGTCATTTTTTTGTAATCTTGACTCGCAAATACCGTCTCATCAACATTCATGCGTAATTTCATAGATGTTCGTCTGTTTTTACAGATTCTCACACATTCCTCTATAAAAATGTCGCTAACATGGTCGTGTTATCCCTTTCTTAGACGATCCGACATATTTTTCCATTTCTGTGAGTCCGGTGTAAATTTACACAAAAAAATAAATATTTTTAATAAATTGACTTAGTTTGTCGTGATTTGCTCTCCGTAACTCGTTTTGTCGAGATTGGATCTGTAGGCGATGTGCGCGAGCTATTAGAAAAATATTTAAAGGACAAGTTTTTGGCGTTTGACGTGGTTTATGGTATAGTTAAAAAAAAGAGTGTTCTTCGGAGGCATCGTATGAGATGACATGTTTATTATCCAGTTTTGTTTATTTGTGTATGCGGCATCTCTCATAGATATTACCTACATAATTATGTAGGTATATGCGGCATAGAAACATAGCGACATCGGCGGCAAAAGGTTATAAGTTCATTGGATATTTTGTATAAGAAACGCTTAATTTTATCCGTAATGGTCTGTGATTTTTCTTTGTGTTGTCAACAAGAAATGTGTTTTTCTGTAATTTTTATATTATAATGTAAACACAACATTATAAGTTAATACTTATTATTCCTAGTTGGATAATTCTATGGATACATTAGTGGATCACCATTAGTTTTAGTTTTGTTCTTGTTCTCAGGGTGCATTTTTATTTTCATGTTTCAATGTATTTATAAAAAAAAACTGGATAAATAACTTAATGTAAAAAATAAAAAAAAATCGTTATCAGAATCAGAGAATGGAATTGAATGATCTGAAATGATTTTACAAACATTTAAATAATACACACTAAAAAATGGCAGAAATATTGACAAAAAATATAAACACAAGGTAAAGAAATTGTATTTTTTTACAAAAATTTCAAGAGATTGGAGGCTGATATTTTTTTAAAGGTGTCTAAATAATTTACCAAAGAAAAGTGTATGAACAAGAAATTAAAGAAATTCTGATTGAAATTTTAAAATGACTTGATTTCAACAGATGATCATATTATTATTAAAAATAAATTTTTAGGTATAGTCAATAGAATTTGAAGTCCTTCCAACATATAAGATCGACATATTATATTCGATTTCGAACATTTATTTCTTCTCTGTCGTGTTTTAAGGACCAGTTGATAAAGGCCTAGTCAGCCAAAACAGTCGGCCTGATGAAAGAAAAAATATATGAAGAACTTTTTTTTTACTTAACAGAACCTCGTAGAATGGAGATCTATATAATAATGATCGTCATTATTGATAATATAAAAAAATATATATTTTTAATTAGAAGGAACGTAAATAAGAAAATATTTTTTTTTTATTTTAAGACAGAATATAAGTAGGTACATAAACGTCTTCGTAAGTTTCCTAAATTAAGCATTAGTGCTTGTGCTATACATAAGTGGAATCGGTCGAGGGAAGATTCGAACTCGCGTCTTCTGGATTATTAATCTAACGCGCTAGCCGCTCTGCCACCGACCCATCCATTATTTTTATATTTTTGTTATTTGTTAACATTAGTTAAATTGTATATCCGTGCTTGACACGGATTTAATCAACTGCCTTTATTAATATATTGGGGCTGAGTTTGATTGGACGCGGCTATCCTCAATAAATTTACCATTTGTTTTAGTAATATAATTATTATAATGAATATAGGTAAACCAACAATGCTCAATGTGATTAGTTGTAGATTTTAATGGAGTTTTAATCAGCAATGACACAATTTATAATTCCTATTTAACCGTTATTTTGACATTCAAACAACTAAAGTTATTTTGAAAAACTTAACTTTAACAGTGTTATAAATAAAATTACCTTGAATCATGGTTGAATCCAATTGAACCCGGTTCAACGTTTTATTCCACATTCAACTGGAACCATATTTATAAAAATATTTGATCCACAGGTCAGTTGAACTCGATAATCAGTTATATTTCATACGATAACACTGAAGTTGGTTTCCATAACTACAGAACAGTATGCGCGGCACAGAACACGTGAGAGCTACCTGGAAGGCAAGTCTGGTCCAACCGGCGAAATCAAAACCCTCGTGATTATCTTATTATTGCACTTTTTGACATGCGATATTTATGTTTCAAAACAAAGTAAATGGATTAAATCCCTTTTCATATGTTTTTCTCATATCTCATGTTAAAATAAAAAGCTTTGGATATTATTAAAACGTATCACAACTCCTTCAAAAATGTGAAATGTTAAGTTGAACCAGTCTTAAACAAACCCCCGTCGCCGGTTCAATTTGATATTTATTTATTTTATTTTATATATTTTATGTAGCTTCTCGGGCAACAAACAGGTTCTATGTCAAATAATTATTAAACACACACCTAATAACAAGTTGCCACATTCTGGAGACTTACGATATTTATCGTCTCATAGTTCCAGACTGAAAACACAATTTTAAAAACTGTGTCTTTACCAGGAATCGAACCCGAATTCATGTTTATAAATAAGAAAAGTGATCAAATTAGGGTTCAACCGTAGTTCAATATTTGAACTACGTTTATTAAGAACACTGTTCATGTTTATTTTTATTTTTTGATTTTTCTGGTAAAGTTTTTATAGATAATGTTAATTATTTCACTCTTTATTTTTTTGCAACTAAGAAATATTTTATTAAATTGAGGTATTATCAATAATATCTCATTTTAGACATTAATAAATCAAAACTAGTGTTTTACGTGGCTATCGATATGGTTTAAGCCACGTATAATTTTTTGAAGCTTATATTCTTTTTAAAAGGGCTCTTTTAAAAAAAAACACAATACTTCGAACATTCACTACCGTTACACTAGGTATTTTTAATCAAACAAGAATGATTATGTTTCTACATATATATTTCCCTTATAATAGGACGACCGTTTCGGCTGACTAGGCCCTTATTAACTGCTCCAACTGGCCCTTATCAACTGACCAGTTGATAAGGGCCTAGTCAGCCGAAACGGTCGTCCTATTATAAGGGAAATATATATGTAGAAACATAATCATTCTTGTTTGATTAAAAATACCTAGTGCAATAGAGTTCTACACATTAAACACCGTCAGTTTTGACAAATTAAAAAATATTCACTACCGTGCTTGATTTTTTTTAATTCATTGTTCTCGTATATGCTTAAAAAATAAACAAAATGTGCATAAAACACAACATGATAAAAACATAATATGATTTATTCATAGGTATCAAAATTTGTTGCAGCTTTAGTTATGTATACGTTTTAGCTTAAACAGTATGTAAATTGTTGAATTTTTACCATAATTTTCAACGTGAAGCTAAGACTATAGGGATTTATCTAGACGAAACAAGATGTTGAAGCCCAAAAGGTTGTCACTTTAATCAAAAATTAGATGAAAATATGCAAAGGAGTATACAAGCGCCTACCTCATTATGATGTAAGATCTTAGCAAATTGCTTAGTCATAATGAAGCCAGCAAGCATACATAATAATATTATATACCTACAATATAAAATGGATGGAAGATTTTTGTTTAGGTGTGACCCTTTATCCATAATCATTCTAGATAACTGAGAAAATACGTTGCAAAAATATTGTACAAAATCTGTATTGATGTAAATTTATACCCGTAGTTCATTATCATCATAAAATTGTTGGCAGAAAAATAAGTAGATATACCTATTTAAGTAACTGAAAGTTCATTTTTGAGTCCAATTATACTTAAAAATAATAAATAAATTTATTATATTTAATAAAAAAACAAATTATATATTTTTTTACGGCGCTGGCCGATTAACTAATGATATTAATAACAATTATGCACTACAAATAATAACACTCAATTATTATTATTACCATTATACCCTTCCTCAAAAGAATTAGCAGATCAATGCGTAAATTGTAATTTATTTAAGAGGCTATAGTAGGCTATACATTATATTTTGAAAATAATTTCCCTAATACCCTCAAAAGATACGTCTTTGAAATAAGGAACAGTTTGTATGTACATCTTTAATCTATTGCATGATTTTTTTGAATTTTGAATTTGTTTAATACTTTTCTTGTAAAATTAGTTTTAGTAAAACCCTTTTTTATTTTTTTACTGTAAGTAACTAAAAAACTACAAGGCCTATGAAGTATATTTTTACTTTATTCGATAGAGAATATGAAAATCTACCGGCTGAATTTTTTATTATTATAAAATTTCAATGACTCTTCTTGCTATTTAAAAAAAACCTCTAAATTTTACCATTTTCGCACGATAAAATGTTGTATATCACATATCAGGTGATATACAATATTTTCTCGTGTTTCATACATTAGAAGCTAATTTAGTGTGCATTTTTGCGTATATCCGTATATCCAGGGTATAGTAGGGCCTTAAAAGAGCAAAATAAAATGCAACAAACGCATCATCAAGCTTTCAATTGGGAATAGTTCACCCATCCAGATACTTAACATATCAAAGGATTAGGCTCTATACTACCTAACAACCCTACTGTTTCCCGAATATTAACGTTTAAAAAATCTTTAACGATTCTACATGTATTCATTATTACCGTTTTTTGCATTTTAATTATTAAGTTTTTCGATAAATCTATAATTTCTAAATTACGTATTAACGATTAATTTTTAATGTTATTATTGAAATTGATATTATTATTTGGAGTCAAATTGTTTTATCAAATTCTGACGCAAAAATCATTTCTTTGCAAATAATATTTAATTGATAAATAATCTGTAAAAACCTCCATGATATGGTGTTTATGAACCCAAACCCGATATATCAAAAAATAAACATGAACCCGATGTTAATTTTTTGATATATCTTTTGAATAATCATTTATTTAAAAAAGATATTTTTTATCTACTGTATGATTAAATACACGAATTATTACATTGTTTAGTTCAGAAAACATTGACAATCGATTTTTCTAGATTTCTAGGCATAATGTGATAAGTAAAATCCCGTTAAAAGACTCGAAGGAAATGAGTTGAAAAACACAAAAAATGTGCACACAAAATTACTGTTTCGGTATTTCGTTTGTTCGATTATATTTATGTCAAAACAGATTAAATATATCTTTTATTTGTTGCTACGTTGAGGGTATCCGTTTTGACCCTGAACCTTTGTACTGATTAAAAAAATAATAGTTGCCTTCTTGGTGCATTAAAATATCTTATATAGACAACTACCTAAATGAAATCATAAAAAAAGAAAACATAAATAATCATTACTTATTAATTATTATATATGTAAAGGTACGTATCCAGTACTTAGGAAACAACAGAAAAAACACCGATTGAAACAAAAAAAAATGTTCAATGTACAAAAATATTTATAGCAAAAAAGGTTATAACAAAAAATAAGTTATCAATCTGTGTATATAATGTTCGTGTTAACAAAAAAAGAGTGTCATCTTTATAATATTTGTTTCTGTCAAATATTATGAAAGTAAAACGCGGCAAAACTAAAAAAAAATTGGAAAAGGTATAACTTTATGTTTTTTTTTACACGAACAAAGTATGTGGTATATTTTTATTTGATTTCTGTTTTTCGACTCTGTTTTCAAATATGTCGTATATTTATTTGACAGGTAATTACATAAATTATAGACAAAACATAGAGTTATGTGCGGCGAGTCCGATTGAATGATAGGAAAGTCTAATTTATGATTAAAAATAATTGTCAACGTGATATTAATGGTAGTCGAAGATTGGTGAAACTGTACCTACATTATCAACATATTTATTGACACAGATGGGTGAAATCAACAATGATATAAATATTGAAGTTGTCAGTGATAAAGAAGGAACTTTGGGTAATTTAAATTATTATCTAATAAATGGTCAAGTCGAAGAGGTTTAATGTTGTAATGTAAGATTAGTGACGAGTGAGCCCAGTGTTTGAAATGAAGGTAATTTATTTTAAAAAAAAAATATTGAAAAACCCTCCAATCAGTCATCAATTAATTTAAATACGTATTAGATACACAGTTAATTAAGTAGGCATTATCTCTGCTTTCAAAGAAAAAGAAATACTTGAACACATACATACATAAGAATAATGGATTTTTGCTAATTAAATTGAAATAAATATCGTAAGTTAGATGAATATAAATGCCCTAAGGCTACATAGAAAAATGGGTTATGACCGTATGACAAAACGAGTGGATTGTGGCCAGCGCTAAACTCCTCACGAACAAGTCACGCTATAGAGTATTCAATGTTTCTATAGAAAGTTTTCAGCAATTTTATGAATTGAGTTAAATTATTTTTTTATTTAAATATTTTATTATGAAAGCTTGATATTTCTTAATGCCATTTTATGAAAACCCTTTTACCAATTTGAAAACAAAAATGACAAATTAAGAGTTTCCTGAGCATGGAGTCACTTTGAAATATTTAACAGTTAAAACATTAAGAAGCACTATTCAGATACCATTCAAAATCTAATGGTGTCTAAGTGAGTATATTAGATATACAAATTTGTAAAATTCGAATGGAATCGAATGAGTAATTTAGTTTATAATCGATAAAGTAAAATGAACACGCCGTACATAGCACACAGCACATATCTCACACACAGATACATTGTGATGAAACTTTCAGAATATAATATCAGCATGATACTAGTTGATAATCTGCAATAAAAAATAGTCATAAAAAATGCGAAATCATAACTCCCCACTAAATCCCCTTGGGTTAGTGAGGAGTAAAAAGTATACAAGGCTAATAAAAGAGGAACGAAAAGTAGAGGTCCGCCAAGGAAAAGTTGGCACGATCACATAAATGGAATTTCGAAAGATGGAGACGTCAGAAGTTAGAATAACAGAGCTTGTATGAGACGATGCTTGGACGTGAACGAAGCGAGAAATGCATGTCAAGAGAGAGAGGGGAGTCTGGCGTTTGGTTCTCTCTGCCTACCCCAAATAGGGAAAGGGCGTGATGGTATATGGTATGGTAATAGCTAATTAAAATTTTAAACATAATACATATAGAATCAAAAGTCAAGGCATTTGTTTTAATATGATTTAACATCAAAATCTACAAGACAATTATTAGGACTGTGTGGTTACATGTGGGTACATGTGGCAGACGTTGACACTTACAATAAAATCTACAAGACAATTATTAGGACTGTGTGGTTACATGTGGGTACATGTGGCAGACGTTGACACTTACAATAAAATCTACAAGACAATTATTAGGACTGTGTGGTTACATGTGGGTACATGTGGCAGACGTTGACACTTACAATAAAATCTACAAGACAATTATTAGGACTGTGTGGTTACATGTGGGTACATGTGGCAGACGTTGACACTTACAATAAAATCTACAAGACAATTATTAGGACTGTGTGGTTACATGTGGGTACATGTGGCAGACGTTGACACTTACAATAAAATCCGCTGAAGCTTTGGACATATTTGAGAGGAAAGTTCTCCGCCGCATATGCGGTCCAGTGAAAGATGGGGAAGAGTGGCGTGTAAGACGAAACGAAGAACTGTACAGAATAATATACGAATCACCCAGTATCTCAACACATCTATGACTATCGAGATTGAGATGGGCTGAATATGTTCAGAGATTGCCAAATTTGCGAATTCCTAAGAGAATTATGACTGGTCATCCAGGAGGAAGAAGGAAAATAGGAAGACCCAGGTTGCGATGGGAGGACGAGGTGAGTACAGCAGCTGAGGACAGACGGGGTTGGAGGCAAAAAAATGAAGGAGGCCAAGGCTCGACTTGGGCTGTAGCGCCATCGAAGAAGAAGAACCCTCAAAATCATTATTTTTTCAATCTTTTTGTTGATAGTATTGGTACCTAAACGATGAATATATTTACATATTTGACGACCATAGTGTGATTTATATACAGTAATGTACCTATACCTTTATTAAGAACAGTGCATTCTTCTAGCTCTAGGGTATAATATGATTGAATTAGTTGGATGTTGGTTCGTGACAAAATTAATATTCCGTTAATATGTTTATCATTATATTGTATGTTTCTTTAACACAAATGATCTTGGCACCCAGTCATGTGGGAGTGCCCTAAGGTGGTTGTAATATTAACCGCTCACTTTGTTAATACACAACTCTGAATCTATTATCTTCATATGAAAACTAGTGTGATTGATTATATATCGTTCCCGTCATTGGAGCCTGGTGCGAACAAGGTAACTATTTCATAGGTAGGTATGTGGAGGTAGTATCTAAGTACTTTCATGGCTACCATTTACTTAGTAAATATAATATGTTATGTACAATGTTGGTATTGATTTTATGTGTTTCTATAGTTTATTTTATACTCATAGGTTGTCTTACATAAAATATTTATTTATTTGAATCTTTCTGTACATATAATTAGTACACTGGCGGGTTTATTGCTTAATGGCAATTTCTTACAACCAACCAGAATAGAAAGAAAAATTAATGTCTAAATTCGTGATCGTCTAATTGGAAAATGATACATTTAACACTGAAATTACTCTTTCACCATGTTATATTAAAAACGGAGAAGTTTACCCATCAGGTAATTTGTCTAATTTTATGATTCGTTCATTGTTTAACTGTTACGATTTATAACATGATTCTTCTTCTTCTTCTTCTTGTATGTTTTTTTGAATATTATATAAGACTGTGTTTGTCCCTTGAATAAATAAACAAGTAACAATTCTTGGAAACCTGTTTTTTTTCAGGAAGTGTGTACATCCCGCAAGACCTCTCGTGGTCGATTGTACAAATTAATTTGTTGGGAGATAATTTTTGGCTAACTGTTGTCTCCCATTATCGCCATGTGGTCCTGCCAGCATCGTCTTCGGCTCCGGCACCATCCGACGAAATCCCTCATGTCGCAGACCTTTCTTATATCAGTGATCTGTATTCGATTCATATAGAGCGGAGGGTTTTTATGGGTTCTTTGTAAACTCTTTGTACTAGCATGATTGATGAATAAAAAATGCACTGAAGTCTGTTCCATTTATCGAAGGAAAAATGTACAATCACGAACGTAATAAAACTTATACGAACTAATAAATGCGCCAATCAATGAACAGAGCACGAGAGATGATATCATGTTTAGAAACCTCTCGCAAAAAGTCCAATCATTTACTTTCACATGTAGACCTTACAAGGTCAAAAGCGCGACAGTTAGCTTAAATGCATGTCAATCAGTAAAACAAATGCAAATAGGCTTCCAGTTCAAGATAAAATAATATTGAAACGATGTACAAAGAGATATTTCTTGCTGAAATATTCGAAAAAAAATCGTACAATGTTTCGTTTTCAACAACTCGAGAGTATTACGGGATGTAAATAATAATTCACAATTATTCAATGTGTTTCAAATATTTGAATACATAACATTTTTTTCAATTATGTACCTTTTTAAATGGATTGCAATATGGTTAATTGTTTGATTGTAATCATTGTAAAAATATAAGTAATTAAAAGTTTGTTTCCCTTTCTAGAAACAAAATATTCACAAATTGAAACAAAATTATTTTTCTCTTTTTTTATTGCTATTGTGATTTGTTTTATTGATATAAACTGTGATTATTTTTTGAGTACCTTCCTACTCCATGCAGTAAGATTGCTGTACGAATGATTAATTGAAACTTATGTGGTGAGAGAAACTATAATTGTTTGCGCACTTCTTCGGAAAATATGAGTGTAAAGGACTTAAACAAGTAAGGTGAATTCTTTAATACCTATTTGAGAGGCCCCAAATGATAAACTAAGGTCGAACTTCATCTTATCTCTTCTTTTTCGGATTTGCCCTATGTTTTCCTGCATAAAAAAGAAAAGTGGAAAAGATCTCGCATCATGTTTCTGAATATAAATATTTATTGAACATATTAAAATATACAGCATATTGATAAGCTGAAATAGGTGTTTTGAGATCTAACACTAAGTATTCTTCCAGATTCTAACTTTTTTTCACATTGTATGTGGTGCGTTCTCGGTTTATTGTAAGTACCAAATGTATGTGGCGATCTATAAATATCAATGTTGTGTTATGGTACGAAGGAGTACGGAGCAAGTCTAGTTGTGTCTAGCAATGTGCAATGACAATACGGCAAAGTATATAATAATAATAGTTGTGTGTGTAGGTATGCGCATGCTGAGTATGGCCTACATAGAAGGCAAGGCCGAGCGTGGGGCGCCTAGCCTCCATACGCGAATTCCAGTGTGACAACTTACTGCTAACTTGGCTAAACTACAATATGCTACTCTCCAGGGGTGATGCAGGCTCGACCAACAAATCATAAGAATGATTAACTATCATAACAGGATATATCATATAATCATAGTTACGTATATGTTCAAGCGATTACTGAGTGTTTAATTATTTAACAAGGTTATAAAATACCATTTTATGATAATTAGAATCTTAAAAGAAAAACTTTTAAAATGTACATACTGCCGGTGATGACAAATGGACTAGACGATGACTCTCACCAAAAGCAGCGCTGAAAAACTGAAATGCACGCAGGGATACATGGAAAGGTCCATGCTCGGAGTAGGTCTGAGAGACAGAATCCGAAACGAAGAAATAAGGCGTCGGACTCGAGTAGACGTCAAGGATCGCATAGCGAAGCTCAAATGGCAATGAGCACGGCATGTCACAAGACAAGTTGGTGAGCGCTGGGTCCCTAAAATCCTTAAATGAAGACCATGGAAAAATAGAAAAGGCATCGACAGGCCCCAAAAAAGTTGGACCGATGATATTATCAGAACGGCGGGGAGAAAAAAGATGGAAGGGAATGGAAGATCTCCAGCAGTGGAGTAAAGAAGGCTGATAAAGAATAAGATGATAACAACATCATTCCTAGGGTGCTTTTGCAATCTTTGGTAATGCGAATCTAATTAGTTTCAATACCGAAAGCCTATCCTTTTTTTAATAGATCAATGATCTGTTCAAAAGGAGTTAAGTCTTGGTGTTGGGATGAGGATGTTCAACTATACTTCCATCTCTTTGGTGGTTTTCCCATTGGTCGCTGACCTTTTAGAATTAAACGAATTACAAATTTGTCTTTTTGGCTCCATCCTCTCCACTTGTTCCCTCCAATAGCGTCTTCTTTGTATGCTCCACCTCACGATGTCTTGCAATCCATTGAGGATTCTATTTTTATTCGTTTTGTTTGAGATGGTTTCAGTATTCTTATTTCCGTGGATATGTATTGGTTCTATATATTTCCCTTGCTACTTTGTGAAGGAATTGCTACTTTGTGATCAAGACTATTTAGAATGTTCCATCAGGGTTCATTCGCATCATAAGTATATAACTTGCATCTACGAAGATTTTACTCATAAAACAGCCAAACATTTTTGTTTGATCATTGTTACCTAATGAAAATTGACCATTGTTCAGAGGAAAATGCTTCAAATCTTGATATTAAATTACTTCGTCTTTTTTGCGTCCCTAAAAAAAATAAATTGATGTTTATATACACAGATATATACAATATGGGAAGTCTTTACGAAAAACGTTTATGGTATTTTTTGTAGCGATGAATTTACTTACGTTTGGGTCCAAAAGTCGTAGGTTCAGTCATGTTCTTACTCAAGGTAACCATTTTGATACTTTAAGAGGACAAAAAATGTACAATTTAACTATAAAGGTTGAACTTCGTCAGTATGAATAAATATTTTATTTGTCTACCTTTTGATGGTTAGTAGTTAATAGAGAATTTTAAATTTAGTTTAGTAACAGTGTGAAAAATCACTCTAAAGTTAACAAATGAAATAGAAAGCAGTATTCATTTTTTATGATCGAACATTTTTGCTAAAATGTCTGCATTATCAAGGTCTCAAATAAACTTTAGGTCTAAAAATATCTTTATTTTCGAACTCGATAATGCCGAGACTCCTCGGTGAAAATATATTTTTTTATTATCATTGTCAAATTTCTATTTATCAGTAGGTATATACATACATTAAGATAAAAATATTGACAATAAGTTTCTGTACAACCATTAAGTATTATTTCTCAGGCAACTATCGTCAAATATACATACTAAGATTCAACATGCTCATAAATCTAGATTGAAAAATCAATAAAAAAAACGGGAGAATCCCAAGACATCTAACTCTGGATATCTATGTAACAATGAACTAGGTCAAGTATCTATGTAATTGAATCACAAAAGACGACATATAAAAAGATTGTTTAAAGAAGAATTTGAAAATGTATAAATTAATGCTGAAGCGATAATAACAATCGAAAAATATATGATGAAATAATTTGTAGATGTTAACAGTGTCAACAGTGTGTAAGATCTTTTACCCAAGAATGAAGTCGACTGCAGTGGTTTTATAAATCAACGATTAAAATAAAATAATGTTTATGGAAAAAGTGGGATCATAATTTATTATGATTGTCAAATGTTTGGGTAAAGTGGTATTTATATGATTCCTGATTACGATTACCAGCATAGGAGAGAATTATCAATAACACTCATTCACATCTGGGTTGTCTGAGATAGTTACACTTGTTAGTTGGAAGGAATTGCAATCCAGTAATAAACTCACATGTTAAAGTACAATACAAAGCTATGATGCGTTTTTCTTAACAGCCCCCCTAGACAAGGTGTCATTTAGCTCAAGAAAAGAAACAAGAAAAGATAACTCAGTGTATGGATGTGACAGTTGTCACTCATTTGCTGATCACTCATTTGATACATCGTGTATTGTGGTGTACCTATTTCGTAAGGGACACGGCCATATACAATTCAACTCTTTACGCTAAACTTTCTATGAATTCAAATGTCGTAGGTACTTTCAGTTTCAATAACCTGACAATATATTTTACATAATAAATATCAATATAAATTCGTTGGAATTCTCGTTGATATTAATGTAAATGATTATATTATCATACATTAATTATGCGATACTTATTATATTTATTATCAATGAATGCAAACTATAATTTTTTTGAGCACACTTTTTATTTATTTATTAATTAATTAGTTTATTTATTTATCTACACTTATTTATTTAATTATTCATTTATTTATTTATTTATCTATTTATTTATTTAATTATTTATGTATTTATTTCCATTTATTTATTTGTTTATTTATTTATTTCATTATATATTTATTTATTTATTTATTTGTTTGTTTGTTTATTTAGTTATTTATTTATTAATTTATTTATTTATGTATTTTGTTTTTATTTAAGTATTTATTTATTTATTTATTTACTATAGTTTATGGTTTGATAGTCTTTTACATTCACAAACTAAAACAATATTAAAACATAATAATTATTTACAAAAAAATAAGAAGAAAAGAAAGTCATATTATAGATGTTGGCCTTTGTGTTCAGTTTGATAGATATTTTTTTTGAACGTTACGGGATTCGATTCCAAGTGGAGACATAGTTTTATTGAATTTTCAATCTGGATCTGTGAAACGATTCACATTCTCCAGAATATGATTCATAAGTCTCCAGAATGTGGCAAATCGTTATAGGATGTGTCTTGAATTTGACTCACAAAGAATTCAAAATATTTTTATATGCCAGTGTTTTGAACAAATATAAGAAAACAAGAAGATTCTAAATTCGTGTAAATGTATTAAAAAAATTCTAATACGTACTCCAGTTAGGTAGGTACGTAGAATGAAATTATTATTATTATTTATTTTCAGGCAAGAATGAAGTTGAATGATAATATTTCATTTATAGGCAACGTGTGTTTGTCTTCTTTATCTCGATTGTAAATTATATAATTTATTAATTTTCGAGTATGAATAAATTATCTGTTTTTAATTTGATTGTATCGCAAGAAATGTGCCATTGCTATTAAACGATGGTTCTTGGTTAGTTCATATAAAAGAGAAAAATATAGAAGATGTAAGATTTAACATTGGTATCGACTGTTATAATAGTAAGTAGAAGGAGAGTGCTGGGGATCACCCGCTGGCAGCTTCAATGGATACTTCTGCCTCCTGTAGACATTTCCATGTTAATATTTATTTGCTATTAGTAATAAATTATTTTCTTCTCTTCTTGTCCGTAGAAAAGCGTTTGCCCATAAGATATCTTATGTATTGTTATGTAGACATATTTTGGGCGTTCGTGGGAAAATAATGGTTCAAAATGGTCGTAAAGTAAGCAAAAGATTCACGCAAGATGGTAATAACTTAAGAAATTGTAAATTATTGGGATCATATTATTATCTTTGGTATTAGTTCCGAGTTTAACTGTAAGTTGCCTATATTTGTAACGGAGAATTTTATGTGAAAAAAATAGACTTCATCGACTTGCTATGATGGTTGAGAATCATGAAGAAGCAAATTGTAGCTTGAATATTTTTATCATTAGTGGAAATAAAATTAATAATAAGACAGAAAGTGGAACAATTATGAGGTCTGCGAAAACCCATTCGTTTTTATTGTAATTAATAAGGTTATGTTTATATAACTTACATGTTCATCCGAAAAAATAAACCCTTTGCTTAAAAAAATATATCCATCTGTCGATTCGTTTAAGAGAATTTTATATCTCTTAATAATTCGATAGTATCATTATTTGTCCCGTGTGAGAGAATTGTATGCAGTAGTAGAGTTTTTGCATGGTTTTTCCAGCTTTGGAGTCAAAAAACTTATAGGCTTCGCAGCATATATGTTCAATACATGGATTTACTCATAATTCAGAGAACATTTAGTGAGTCTGTGTGTGTGTGTGTGTGTGTGTGTGTGTGTGTGTGTGTGTGTGTGTGTGTGTGTGTGTGTGTGTGTGTGTCGAATTTCAGAATATATAAATAGTTAGAGGCCTACAAAAATTTTAAACTCAGTATTTTAAATTTTTGTTTCAGTCAGAAGTTATTAACTTTTGAATTTTTACTTAATTTTTGCATATACCTATCCCAAAAACCATACAAGCTAGAACGCTGAAAATTGGCATAAATATAGACAAATATAATATCTCAAATTTGTTATTTTTTAAAAAGTTTCAGAGTTTTTCAAATATTTTTTATGATAAGTTTGTGTTTAATTGCCTACATTTCAATTTTTTTTAACTACAAAATCTAGAACGCTGAAACTTGGTATAAATATGTAGACCCTATATAACATTACAAATTTGTTTTTTTTTTAAGTTTACCATTTTTTTTACTTAATATTAAGTTACGTGTTTAACTATGTATATTTCCAAAGTTATTAAAAATATCGTAGAATGCCGAAAAACCATAACAAAATCATTTTTTTTCTATAAAAAAATGTACATAAAAGAAGTAATAGAATTTTTTAACAATTTTTATAAAAAAATATTTACAGGGACTCAATAGTTTGATACTTAATATGCAAACGTACATACACACCATCATGATGTTTTTATATTCTGGGTAGGAAAAAAGGACTTACCTCCATATTATCTTATCATGACTTACATACCTATATATAGAAAAAAAATATCTTAAAATAATGATTCTTGAGTTTTTGTGTTGACAGAGTGGAAATCCATTTTAAATTAATAAATAAATAAATTCATATTTTTTTATAATAACAACAGAACGTTTTCGCCACATGTGGCAACGTTGTAAATACTGAGTGAAGTATGAATTTTCTTAATTTTGTTTAGTTTCTTTTAGACCTTAATAATGACAAGCCACCTTGGAGGAAACGTTCGTTCGGTAATATAAAAATTATTGTGGAAAAATACTGATTTATTTATTTATTAATTTTGTCTTAAAATAATTATTAATTTGTGTTTAAGTTTTTTATAGTTTGGTATGTATTCTTCAAATTTACATACATAGGTACTATCGCCATCAACAGTTACATCGATCTCATGTGTTACATGCAACTAGTGTATAGAAAATATTTCTTGTACTAGGTATCCTACGGTTAGTTTAGCACTGCACACTATTTTTTTTAATATTGTTAAAAGTTCTAATTTCCGATTTCAACGAGTCGACTGCAAATTTTAAACTTTGCAGGTTTTTGATTTGACTCCCTTTTTCTCTTTTGAGATAAAATTACTAATGTACTATAACAAAAAAAAATGTTGTCAAATGGTAATCATTAAGTATTTTTTTAAATCTGATTGTCTATTTCGTTTGTATAAGCTTTTTTAATATCTGATTTAATATTCATTCCATCTCTCACCCAGAAAGGGATGGCATGACCATGTGAATGATATTTTCAAAGAAGGAAACATAAGAAGCTTGAACAATCGAAGAGCTTGTATGAGACGATGCATGGATGTAAAGTAGGCTAGAAATGTATGCAAAGACAGAAAAGTATGGCGCTCGGTTCTCTTTGCTTATACCGTAAGGGACATCGTAAGGGCGTGATGGTATGTATATATGTATGATTCAATATTATTTTCCTTGAAATTATTAACATTTCGGTTTTTATCAATCTAAAGTAATAAAGCAATCAAAATGTTAGTGTTTGTGTGTGTGTGTGTGTGTGTGTGTGTGTGTGTGTATGTGTGTGTGTGTGTGTGTGTGTGTTTGTCTCACGCCTTCTGAAAAACCAAGAGCATCTAAAAATCTAATTTATGTGCGAACGTGTACCTGTATACCTGATGCAGTGTCACGCTAAAAATAATGCGATAAAAATGCTGAATTTTAAAAATATTTCAATAATTATTTTTTTCATACAAAATTTTCCAAGTCGTATCTGTCAAAAAAGTGTACATTTTGCACGCAAATATCTGTTAGTTTAAAAGTTAGAAGTAGGTATTTACACAAAAAAAATATATTTTGAAGTATAACTTAGCGTTTAAGTGAAAAACATGGTGAATATTTGGTATAATTATAATGTTTAACTTATTTTTAAAGTAAGCCTTTTGTACAAAAACGCCGCCATTTTAATATCTTTTCATACGATATTTCATTTTCCCACCGAATGAATATGTTCTTGAAAATAATAAACCTTTGAAATAAATATAATTATGAAATAATAAAATGAAACACAAGACATTACAGCAAGTTTTAAGACGTATATTGTAAAAGTCTGTTAATTATTAGTAAAGATATAGGCATAATAAAATTGCATAATTTGTAAATAATATTTGATTTTTCTGACAATTTTCATTTTTATGGCATCGAACAAACCAATGTAGGTACCTACATATTCAAAAAATGTATCCGAACACATTCGATATTACTTACGTGTTCGAATCGTTTCCATGGCTACAGAAAGAATGTGATATTCAAATAAAATTTGTTAGGAATCGAATTTATTTAGAAGGTTGTTGTAGGTAGGTACCTACCTAATACTATTTACTTACAAATCAACAATAATATACCTATACTGATTTCCTATAGGAAAATTATTTTATTTATTTATTTATCAACCGTTTGTCCGATTATAATGAAACTTTGGTGAATTGTCGAGCGTATGCCCAGGATGGTTTTTGGATTTAAACTTTTTTCTTATTCTTCTTCTTCTTCGTGTATTTGGTCGTTTTACCTATGAAGGGGGAGTATCCTGGGAAAAGAAGGTCCGACTGTCCCTCCATCTCTTCACAGGTCTTCCAGGACGGGTTCTGCATTTAAACTTTTTTCTTCTTTTTCTTCAACGTGTACTTGGTCATCTTACCTATGAAGATGAACTATCCTGGGAGATGAAGGTCCAATTTTCCTTCCATCTCTTCGCAGGTTTCTGGATTTAAACTTTTTTCTTCTTCTTCTTCATCGTCTATTTGGTCATTTTACCTTTGAAGGTGGACTAACCTGGGAGAAGAATGTCCAATTTTCCTTCCATCTCTTCGCAGGTATCTGGATTTAAACTTATTTCTTCTTCTTCTTCTTCATCGTGTATTTTTGGTCATTTTACCTTTGAAGTTGGAGAATCCTGGGAGAAGAAGGTCCAACTGTCCTTCCATCTCTTCGCAGGTATCTGGGTTTAAACTTTTTTCTTCTTCTTCGTGTATTTAGTCATTTTACCTATTAAGTAGAGCATCCTGGGAAAAGAAGGTTCTTTCATCTCTTCGCGGTTCTTCCAGGATGGTTTCTGGATTTAAACTTTTCTTAACCGACTGATGGGACGGGATGTAATGAAGGGAAGGGAGGCACTAAAGGGCCTGAAGGGACGGGAGGTATAAAACTGCCTGAAGGGACGGAAGGTACTGAAGGGCCTGATGGGAAGGGACGTAATGAGGGATTAAAGGGACGGGAGGTACTGAAGGGCCTGAAGCGGCGGGTCCTGGAGTCTAATTCTTTTTCTTCTTAATTTTATGTAGACCTTTAGGGCAGTTTTTATACAAACTATTTCCTATTGTCTAATTCATCTTCTTCTTCTTTTATGTATATATTTGGGTCATTTTTTTATAAAAATTATTTCCTTTAGTCTAATTATTATTCTTCTTCATTTAAGTACGTAGACTTTTGGGAGAGTTTTAATACAAACTATTTCCAATAGTCTTATTCATTTTCTTTTATGTAGACCTTTTGGTCAGTATTTATACAAACTATTTCCAATAGTCTAAATATTCTTCTTCTTCTTTTTTGTAGACCTTTGGGTGAGCTTTTATACAATCTATTTCCAATAGTCTAATTCTTCTATTAGGTATATGTATTTTTACTTATTTTATGTAGACCATTGGAATAGTTTTTTATACAAACTATTTCTTATAGTCTTATACTTATTTTTCTCTTTTTTATTTAGTCTTTTGGGTTAGTTTTAAGTCTAATAGTCTATTGTGCAGAAATATTATTAACGATATGCACACTTGATGAAAATACATATGAAATGAATGGGATATGGGATGTGACGATATAACCTGCACTAGAATCTTTTCAATACTTTTGTTTAATTAAATTTAAACCATTTATATCATCCTATTTTGAATAATTTTCAACACCTAATATTTAAAGAATGGGGGTTGTGGCCATTACTGAACTCTTCACAACATTTATATTCAAATTAAAAACTATTTACTATAGTTCAAGTCTTCTTCTTCTTCGTTAATGAAGACTTTCAGTCAAATTGAGCAAAAATATAATGCACACTTGATGAAAAAATATAAAAACGAATGGGATGTGACCAATACTAGATCTTTTCAGTACCTACGTTTGTTTAATCAAATTTTAACCACATCCTAACATCCAAAATTACTAAATTTTCAATAGGTACACATTACAATTTGTTTTCGATGATAATATTTAAAAATGGGGGTTGTGGCCAAACCAATCTCTTTACAACGTTGATAAACAGTCATATTTAAAACCATTACGCATAGTCCATGCGAGCAGAAATTGTATAAATATTATACTTCATTTACACTTTATAGCCATATTAAAAAAAGAATGGGTTGTGGCCATCACTTGAAGATTTTACAATACTTAAACTCAATCAAATTTCAAACCACTTTTCATAGTCTGATATTGCAAAATAATTGGGTGACAATATTATAAAAACGATTGCTTTTTCTTTCACAATTTTACATTCTTGGCCAACGGCGGGACATAAAAGCTAGTTATCAATATTTTCCAAAAGGATTCACTGGGATTGAATTAAAACAGTTTTCCGATAGATAAATTATCTCAATTTGGTTTATAAATACACAATATCCTAATATGCAATATTTAATTGACAATCTTGTTAATATTCTCGCAGGATTATGGTATATAATAAGTACCTACGTATGGTGTGTAATAATTCTGAGTTGACAGAAATCATTAGATGAGAGAGGTTTGTTTGAGGATAATAATCTTAATATATACCTACAACCTACATTTATTTATCCCATTAACATAAGACATTATAGGTATCGTTGGATGGACGAATGACAGTTGAACGCTGTAGTTGTTATCCTTCAGCTTTGTCAAACAGCTTTAAATATATGTAATATAAGTAAACTATCAACAAGATCCTGACAACTGTCAATTGAATAAACAACTATTTATAAAATATATGTTAAAACAAATTAATAATTCTGTTTCGCAATAATAAATATTGCTATATCTGTGTAGAATTGACAAAGCCCACGAGGAAAAAATAATATAATACAATATCAATATTCAAGAAAATAATTTATGCAGATATTTGAAATTAATAATTAAAATATTGCAAATACAATAAAAGCTTTTCCTCTGAGGTAGCAAAATTCATTCAGTGAGGATACTCTAGAAATTGCAAAGAAAAACTAACATATTACACTAGTTACATGAGATCCAACTGTCGATGGTGTTAGTATGTGTAGTTGAAGAATTGCACGTACTAAACCATAACACCTTAAATCCGAATAATTGAATATTTTAAGACATTTTGTTTTCCTATACAAAACATGTAGGTATGTCAGAATAGGGTAGTGAGGAGTCCTTTTTCCTACCCCGAATAGGTAATGAGATTGTTGGTATTCATGTTTGTATGAAGATTGAGTACCTATTATCTAATTATAATAGTCCCAGTAGATATGTTTTTTTATATATAAAATTGAATTATCTAGTTGGGGGTGTTCCGACGCTTATTGATATTTTTATTGTTTTTTGAAATATTGGCACAAACACTAATTTCTCATGATTTGTCCTCAGTTTAGGACCGGTGTTGAACTGCAGGGTTATTGGAATCACGAAAAATAAGAAAAATTATGGCGTTCGCTTCGTGATTGCTCTATTTCATTTAACATTTTTTTTGTTTAATTATTTAATTATTTATTTATTTACTTAATTTATTATTCATTTTTTCATTTAATTTATTATTTATTTATTGATTTATTAATTTATTTAATTAAATTTATTTGTTTATTTATTAATTAATTAATTTATGTATTCATTTATTATTTTATTTATATATTCATTTATTAATTGATTAATTAATTAATTAATTAATTTATTTATGTATTTATTTATTTATTTATTAATTAATTTATTCATTTATTTATTTGTTTATTTTTTTATTTATTTATTTATATATTTATTTATTTATTTACTTACAAATTTATTTATTTACTTATTTATTTTATTGTAACTCTTCACTGCTTCATATGCTTGTTACTCATTTTGTGTCTGTTTTGTCATTTTGTTTTGTGTTTGACTGTTTGTACCTACCTATTGTGTTAAATTAAATAAAATAAAATAAATGTATTTCTTCATAAAAAAAGTTCGACAAACACTGGAACTTTTTCGTAAAAAAACATTTTTTACATTTTTTTTCTACATTGTATTATAGTTTTTTAGATATAATGTGTAAATATAAAAAAAAATATTGATAACCCCCTTACTGGAACAAAACAATCTAAATTCTATGCCTACCCTACGAATAGTTTGGGTTGAAGGGCGCACGCGTTGAGAACACCTACGATAGTAAATACATATAATGTTATATTCATACTTTGTGAATTCAAAGTCAATTAATAGGCTTGAAAATAATTATAAACATCATGACCGCATTTTTTATGAGACAAGATGTAGCTGTATGGTTTTCGATTCTCTCTACGAATCGAAATGATTTATCGAAGGATATTTTATTTATAAACATATTTAATAAATAGGATTATTAATTATAAAATACATTTATTACGTTTATCTGTTTAACAATGCAATGAAATTATTATTTCGAACAATTATATCGTTCCTTGATTATTGAAAATATCTAGCATATGCAAGTGGACCATAAACCGATTTAAAATAATTGAAACGATAATCCCATTTGAAATAATTAGGTAGTTTCATGTGTAATAAATTGGCGGCGGAATATTGTTGGTCTATTGCTAAAGTTTTATAGTTGGTAGATGTTCCCCCATTTTAAATTACTAACAGTAACCCCCCTTACCCTGAGCCCCCTGTGGGTGGCGACTCCAATAAAAACTTAGGCTTAGAACGTGTAGTAATGTATTTTTTTATTGCCGTGGGGTCGGTTTGTTTCCATCGTGTCTGGTGTATTTTTTTCCTCCGTTTCATACCCCACATCTTATTTTTTATTCGTATGCACTTGCATTTTTAATCGAAGATTACCCCGCAGCGTACACAGGGAATATCTCTTCAATTATTTTCATTAATTACACACGACTTTTCCTTGAATAAGTTCCAGATATTGTATTGGATCGGTATAATTTAATTAAGTCAAAATGAAAAAAAATATGACATTAAAAGATTTAAGCAATTTTGTACAAACGAGGAAGAATTTTTCGGTGGTGCATGCTTTTTAAGAAAAAAAATACAACTTGGGAATAAATAAGAAACAAATTACTTAATATTATGTAATAAATGTCGGCCTTCGTGGTTCATCTGACTGCTGATCCAAGGGTTCCGGGTTCGATTCCCGGTGGAGACACAGTTTTTAATTGTGTTTTCAGTCTCCTGAATGTGGCAGCTTGTTATTGGGTGTATGTTAAATAATTATTTGACATAGTGCCTGTTAGTTGCCCGAGAAGCTACATTAAATAAATAAATAAATAACACCAAGAGATGAAGAGGCTGGCAGACAACAGAGACTTGTGCTAATCCTAGTATTATGACAATGAAGAAGAAAAAGGACACAATTGATATATGGTGTGCGGAGTATCTTGTGTAATTTATTTTATAATGTCTATTGAACATAAACATATAGTACCTATAAATAAATCATTATGGCTTTTACTATTAGATAGATTCAAATAGTCATTTTGTGTAATAACTTTATATTTTATATCGATTGTAGATTAAACAATAATCATTAACCTGGACACTATTATTATGGATAATTATATGTAATTTCAGTAGCTTATTTGCCTTAACCATGATCATGATAAGAGTTTATTTAATGAAGCTTTTATGCCTTATCGTAAGGGTTTGTACATTTGATAGATATTTTACTATATATGTATGTAAATAATCAAATTAACGTAGGTATACCTACCTTCTTGATTTACTTATATTTTTATGTGATTATTACATATTATTGATAATGTCAAAATTGTGTAGTATAATTTATACATAGATCACGAATTAATCCCAAAATGTTGGGTAAACAGCGACAGGAGTGCGGGTTTGCATTACATTGTAAAAGGACGCACGTCAAATGCTCGTATCGTCTCTACACACCAGCATAGGTACACTTAAAAAAGCATTACATTCAGATTTTTTTCCTTGAAATCGTTTCATATACATCTCATACATTCACTAAATCAAGCATAAATGCTTGTGCTATAGGTGAACGAAATCGGTCGAGGCAGGATTCGAACTCGCGACCACTGGATTACTAATTCAGCGCGCTAATCGCTTTGCCACCAAAAAATGCTGAACTACCTGCAGATGTGAAATGTTTTATTATTTATTGTATTTTTGACTTCCGAAATTGATGATTATTGAGGCAGTTTTAGATTTATATCAACGTGGTAGGTACACCATCGTTTATCTAGTGTATTATTTTATCAGGATTATTTTACAAAAATTAAAAAGGGTTTCTATAGTTTAACTACTGAATTATCACTTAATATCTGTATTCGGGCCATCTAATAATAATATTTTTTTTAAGATTTATTTGGATAATGTCTATTGTAAGTTGATACAGAATGATATCGATACAATTTGTGTAGAATCAAGTTTGGGTAGGTAGGTAGGTAGTTAGGTAGGTAGTTAGGTAGGTACTGGTGTATACCTAATATATAAGACAACATGATTCCATGTATCTAGCTGTTCTCTTTCAATCGGCAATGGCGAAATAGGAAGGGGATTCCGATATATGCAATGCATACTAATTTAATTTAATAGCTTTGGCTTTCCGAAGTAATTTGGTTGCGAAGCATTTGTCACGTAACTTATATTGTGCGTCGTACTGAAAAAATCTTATCTAGAACAACGTATTCACCAATGTTCTATTTCCTACTTTATTGCGTGCTTTGGACAAGATTTAGATTGGATTATGTCTGTGTCCATTAAAACAAATATAATCAATTGTCCTTAAAAAACGAATATTTTTTTTTATATCTAGAATAAGTATAAAAAAAATCAACAAGCGTCTGTGTATTTCTGTGAAATTTTTAATAATTGGATGAGCGTCACACAGTGCTCAATAAATCTAAAAAATTAAAAAATAAATTGTGGACAAGGAAAAAAAACAAGTTTTCATGAAATTCTGATATTATTTAAAAAAATCATTGGTTATTATAAATACGTTAGTTCCGCGGACACCGAGATGTTCCTTCTTTACAATTTACGGCTGCCATCGTATGATCATATTTAGACGTGGCTTAGTTGCTTAGGTATCTGATTGCTGATCCAAAGATCTAGGGTTCGATTCCCGGTGGAGATACAGTTTTAAATTATGTTTTCAGTCTGGTTCTGTGAGACGATTAATATCGCAAGTCTCTAGAATTTGGCAACTTGGTATTCGTATGTGAATTTAGTAACCCTTGGGTTCGTGTTAAATTAATTTTTGACATTAAAATTTAACATTAAAATAAAAGACGCTTTAGTGACAGTATATCCATCTTCGTCGATGATTGGATAGTCTGTAACCATTTTTTCAAACATGGCTACTTAGGGGACACCGACTATTAAGATTCGGGTCCATTAAAGTCTTACGAAGAAGAAGTAGGGGTGGGTTTGTCAAAACACTTTATTGATACACTTAACATAACGAATATTGTCATTGAGCAATATTTCCTTCAATATTGTTGTTAGTTGATTATATATAAACTTTTTTTGTGAAACAAACATATAAACTTTTATATGTATAAACTTTTTTTGTGAAACAAACTTAAATCTGCGATAATGACTTATTTTATATCCCATATTTGTAGTACTTATTCAACATCAATGAATAAATTATCACTAACCAGAGACAAATTTTGCTATAAATTTTAATTTTCTAGCATATATCTAAGATAAGTTTAGCCGCTTTCTCAACTTAAGTGTTTTGAAATGTTTATTCCTCAAACCGCCTGTATACAGTTGATAGTTTATAAGGTTTCGTGGTGTCAACAATAACGTTTTAAAATTAATAGCTAGAAATTTGTTTAGCGTCTCTTAATTGGCCGGCAAATATTTTATGCATACATTTGTGCCAAATATTATATGTTATTATTACATTTTTAAATCCTAGGAAAGATTTATCATCGACATTGTCATCGGTAACCTTAAGGTTAAACTTAAATATTTTAAAGATTGATGTTAACTTTGTGCCGTTTTTAAATAATGAAAATGAAAAAAATCACAAAATTTTATTGAAGCTGTCATTTTTGACAAAAATGCGGACATGAATTATTATTATTGGTAATAAGAATTTGTCACAGTTTCTTCGTGAGTTTCAAATACCAAAATATCTATAAATTATATTTCGAAATGAATAATTTATAATATGTTGATTTTTATTGCATCGGTGATATTTTATTGAGATATAAACTACAATTTATGACGATGTTAAAGAGTCTCTAAATTTTCGTCATTTTTCAACAATAAAATCATAGATGCGATCACTCGGCGATATCAACTAAATAATAAATAAATCAAATAACATAGGTCAAGGGAAAACTACTTCGACAAAAATAAACAAATATATCTTTGGTAGATAAGTTTGACGAAATTATAAAAGTTTCCGGAAACAATGCAGTGTAATATTATAACGGACTGTTCATCAATGGTGCAAACATCATCATAATCTGGGTTTAAAAAAAATAAAATTTACTATGTTAAAAAAATTCATGAATAATCTCTTTATCTTTACATTTCGAATGTGCTCCAATGTGTTTGTAGAGTATTATGTTTATTCATAATATACAAGTTGTATGTAACACATGAGATCCAACTGTCGATAGCGATAGTATGTATAATTGAAGAAGAAGAATCAAACTATAAACCCATATATCCAAATTATTGAAAATTTTAACACATGTTGGTATGTATGTCAAGATAGGACAGTTTGGAGGTCAGTCCTCTTTTTTTACCCGGAATATGAAAACAGCATGATGGTTCTGTATGTATATTTGGAGATTAAGTATGAAACTATTAAGTCTTCTTACATATTATTGTGTATAGGCGACTGCCATACAAATTGTATGAAGCGATGTCGTCACTAAATTAAATTTTTATAAAAATTGTTAAAACGAGTGGGTTGTGGCCAACACTAAACTCTCCACACCACAAATATTGACAATGAAATATTTTATTCATTCTAAATTTTACTACCAAGAATATAAATTTTCTAACGATAGTATATTTTCATGTTAAGATAGACAAACTATTAATGCAGTATGGTGAAGAATTCTAATGTTGTATGAAATATTTTAATAAAAGCAGATAAATTTTGTTTTAAAGGACGTTAGAGCATTTTGACAATTTTGACACGTAATATCATATGAAGAAATTTTTGTTATTTATGAAAAGCTAATCAGTTCGATGTTCAAGCTCTTTACATTATAACATGAAATCAAATTACTGAACTTTTCCATACATAAGAAATTTATCTTATTATATACATTTTTATTCATACTAAATTTTACTACCAGGAAAATAAATTTCTATCGACAGTATATTTTTATGTTAAGATAGACAAACTATTATTGCAGTATGGTGTAGAATGCTTATGTTGTATGAAATATTTTAATAAAAGCAGATAAATTTTGTTTTAAAGGACGCGAAAGCATTTTCCAAATTTTGACAGGTGATATCATATGAAGAAATTTTTTGTTATTTATGGAAAGCTAATCAGTTCTATGTTCAAGCTCTTAACATTATAACATGAAATCAAATTACTGAACTTTTCCATACATAGAAATTTATCTAATTACATTTTTATTCATACTAAATGTTACTACCAGGAATATAAATTTTCTTCCGATAGTATATTTTTATGTTAAGATAGACAAACTATTAATGCAGTATAGTGAAGAATGCTTATGTTGTATGAAATATTTTAAAAAAAGCAGATAAATTTTGTTTTAAAGAACGCGAGAGCATTTTTCAAATTTTGACAGGTGATATCATATGAAGAATTTTTTTGTTATTTATGGAAAGCTAATCAGTTCTATGTTCAAGCTCTTTACATTATATCATGAAATCAAATTACTACACGTTTCCATACATAGAAATTTATCTAATTACATTTTTATTCATACTAAATGTTACTATCAGGAATATAAATTTTCTTCCGATAGTATATTTTTATGTTATGATAAACAAACTATTAATGCAGTATAGTGAAGAATGCTTATGTTGTATGAAATATTTTAAAAAAAGCAGATAAATTTTGTTTTAAAGAACGCGAGAGCATTTTCAAAATTTTGACACGTGATATTATATGAAGATTTTTTTTGTTATTTATGGAAAGCTAATCAGTTCTATGTTCAAGCTCTTTACATTATAACATGAAATCAAATTACTGAACTTTTCCATACATAGAAATTTATCTAATTACATTATTATTCATACTAAATGTTACTATCAGGAATATAAATTTTCTTCCGATAGTATATTTTTATGATAAGATAGACAAACTTTTAATGCAGTATGGTGTAGAATGCTTATGTTGTATGAAATATTTTAAAAAAAGCAGATAAATTTTGTTCTAAAGAACGCGAGAGCATTTTCCAAATTTTGACAGGTGATATCATATGAAGATTTTTTTTGTTATTTATGGAAAGCTAATCAGTTCTATGTTCAAGCTCTTTACATTATAACATGAAATCAAATTACTGAACTTTTCCATACATAGAAATTTATCTAATTACATTTTTATTCATACTAAATGTTACTACCAGGAATATAAATTTTCTTCCGATAGTATATTTTTATGTTAAGATAAACAAAATATTAATGCAGTATAGTGAAGAATACTTATGTTGTATGAAATATTTTAAAAAAAGCAGATAAATTTTGTTTTAAAGAACGCGAGAGCATTTTCAAAATTTTGACACGTGATATTATATGAAGATTTTTTTTGTTATTTATGGAAAGCTAATCAGTTCTATGTTCAAGCTCTTTACATTATAACATGAAATCAAATTACTGAACTTTTCCATACATAGAAATTTATCTAATTACATTATTATTCATACTAAATGTTACTATCAGGAATATAAATTTTCTTCCGATAGTATATTTTTATGATAAGATAGACAAACTTTTAATGCAGTATGGTGTAGAATGCTTATGTTGTATGAAATATTTTAAAAAAAGCAGATAAATTTTGTTCTAAAGAACGCGAGAGCATTTTCCAAATTTTGACAGGTGATATCATATGAAGATTTTTTTTGTTATTTATGGAAAGCTAATCAGTTCTATGTTCAAGCTCTTTACATTATAACATGAAATCAAATTACTGAACTTTTCCATACATAGAAATTTATCTAATTACATTTTTATTCATACTAAATGTTACTACCAGGAATATAAATTTTCTTCCGATAGTATATTTTTATGTTAAGATAGACAAACTATTAATGCAGTATAGTGAAGAATGCTTACGTTGTATGAAATATTTTAAAAAAAGCAGATAAATTTTGTTTTAAAGAACGCGAGAGCATTTTTCAAATTTTGACAGGTGATATCATATGAAGAATTTTTTTGTTATTTATGGAAAGCTAATCAGTTCGTTGTTCAAGCTCTTTACATTATATCATGAAATCAAATTACTACACGTTTCCATACATAGAAATTTATCTAATTACATTTTTATTCATACTAAATGTTACTACCAGGAATATAAATTTTCTTCCGATAGTATATTTTTATGTTAAGATAAACAAAATATTAATGCAGTATAGTGAAGAATGCTTATGTTGTATGAAATATTTTAAAAAAAGCAGATAAATTTTGTTTTAAAGAACGCGAGAGCATTTTCAAAATTTTGACACGTGATATCATATGAAGATTTTTTTTGTTATTTATGGAAAGCTAATCAGTTCTATGTTCAAGCTCTTTACATTATAACATGAAATCAAATTACTGAACTTTTCCATACATAGAAATTTATCTAATTACATTTTTATTCATACTAAATGTTACTACCAGGAATATAAATTTTCTTCCGATAGTATATTTTTATGTTAAGATAAACAAAATATTAATGCAGTATAGTGAAGAATGCTTATGTTGTATGAAATATTTAAAAAAAAGCAGATAAATTTTGTTTTAAAGAACGCGAGAGCATTTTCAAAATTTTGACACGTGATATTATATGAAGATTTTTTTTGTTATTTATGGAAAGCTAATCAGTTCTATGTTCAAGCTCTTTACATTATAACATGAAATCAAATTACTGAACTTTTCCATACATAGAAATTTATCTAATTACATTATTATTCATACTAAATGTTACTATCAGGAATATAAATTTTCTTCCGATAGTATATTTTTATGTTAAGATAGACAAACTATTAATACAGTATAGTGAAGAATGCTTATGTTGTATGAAATATTTTAAAAAAAGCAGATAAATTTTGTTTTAAAGAACGCGAGAGCATTTTTCAAATTTTGACAGGTGATATCATATGAAGAATTTTTTTGTTATTTATGGAAAGCTAATCAGTTCTATGTTCAAGCTCTTTACATTATATCATGAAATCAAATTACTACACGTTTCCATACATAGAAATTTATCTAATTACATTTTTATTCATACTAAATGTTACTATCAGGAATATAAATTTTCTTCCGATAGTATATTTTTATGTTATGATAAACAAACTATTAATGCAGTATAGTGAAGAATGCTTATGTTGTATGAAATATTTTAAAAAAAGCAGATAAATTTTGTTTTAAAGAACGCGAGAGCATTTTCAAAATTTTGACACGTGATATTATATGAAGATTTTTTTTGTTATTTATGGAAAACTAATCAGTTCTATGTTCAAGCTCTTTACATTATAACATGAAATCAAATTACTGAACTTTTCCATACATAGAAATTTATCTAATTACATTATTATTCATACTAAATGTTACTATCAGGAATATAAATTTTCTTCCGATAGTATATTTTTATGATAAGATAGACAAACTTTTAATGCAGTATGGTGTAGAATGCTTATGTTGTATGAAATATTTTAAAAAAAGCAGATAAATTTTGTTCTAAAGAACGCGAGAGCATTTTCCAAATTTTGACAGGTGATATCATATGAAGATTTTTTTTGTTATTTATGGAAAGCTAATCAGTTCTATGTTCAAGCTCTTTACATTATAACATGAAATCAAATTACTGAACTTTTCCATACAAAGAAATTTATCTAATTACATTTTTATTCATACTAAATGTTACTACCAGGAATATAAATTTTCTTCCGATAGTATATTTTTATGTTAAGATAAACAAAATATTAATGCAGTATAGTGAAGAATGCTTATGTTGTATGAAATATTTTAAAAAAAGCAGATAAATTTTGTTTTAAAGAACGCGAGAGCATTTTCAAAATTTTGACACGTGATATTATATGAAGATTTTTTTTGTTATTTATGGAAAGCTAATCAGTTCTATGTTCAAGCTCTTTACATTATAACATGAAATCAAATTACTGAACTTTTCCATACATAGAAATTTATCTAATTACATTATTATTCATACTAAATGTTACTATCAGGAATATAAATTTTCTTCCGATAGTATATTTTTATGTTAAGATAAACAAACTATTAATGCAGTATAGTGAAGAATGCTTATGTTGTATGAAATATTTTAAAAAAAGCAGATAAATTTTGTTCTAAAGAACGCGAGAGCATTTTCCAAATTTTGACAGGTGATATCATATGAAGATTTTTTTTGTTATTTATGGAAAGCTAATCAGTTCTATGTTCAAGCTCTTTACATTATAACATGAAATCAAATTACTAAACGTTTCCATACATAGAAATTTATCTAATTACATTTTTATTCATACTAAATGTTACTACCAGGAATATAAATTTTCTTCCGATAGTATATTTTTATGTTAAGATAGACAAACTATTAATGCAGTATAGTGAAGACTGCTTATGTTGTATGAAATATTTTAAAAAAAGCAGATAAATTTTGTTTCAAAGAGCGTTAGAGCATTTTGACAATGTTTACACGTGATATCATATGAAGAAATTATATGATATCTATGAAAAGCTAATCAGTTCTAAGTTCAAGCTATTAATATTCTTCTATCAATATGAAATCAATGAACTGATCATTGCCAAATATAAAAAAATTCTCTTGTTACATATAAGTTTCATACAAATATCCATTAAATAAAATATAATTTTTGAAACCGTTGAATATTTTTCTTTTAACATTGACCAACTTTGAATACAATTTTATGAAGATTCTTGGTGTTGTATAAATAGTTGAAACCAAATTAAATTATCTCTAATTTCCAGGTCGTGAGAGCATTTTTTCAGTTTTAATAGATGAAATCATAAAGAAACATTGGGAAAAAATGAACCGTTGTCTATGGAAAACTAATCAGCTCTAAGTTTATGGACTTAACACATGTGATATCAATATGAAGTCAATCGGACTTATAGTTTGGGCTGCAGAGAGGACACAAAAAAAAAACAACGTAAATGATGAATTCATAGAGAAGAAATCAAAAGTTGTCTATGGAAAACTAATCAGCTCTAGGTCTTTGCACTTTACACATATGATGTTAATATGAAGTCGATCAGACTTATAGTTTGGGCTGTAGAGAGGACACAAAAAAGATAAATGCTACGGCGTACGGCGTACGGCGTACGGCGTACGGCGTACAGCGTATACGCCATACACACAAACACATCACGACGAAACTCATAGTGTGCATTCTCTACATGATACCCATTGAGAAATTGATGTAAAAAAAATACGCTTAAATTTTGCGAAATCATGACTCTCCCCTATTCCATAGTGTGGAGAGTAAAAAATTGAGATGTACTTCTACAATATGAATATTTTTTATAGAAAATTAAATTATCTAGTTGGGGTTTTTCGGCTTTTTTCGATTTATTTTAAAAATTGGAAATAAAGGCAGTTAAACTCATAAATTTATAATAAAAAAAATATTTTTCTTAATAAAAAATATCTGAGAAACCCTGAAATTTTTTTGAAAAAACTTATTTGAGATTTTTTATTTGGCTATGTTTATACCAGTTTCCACCGTTCTAGCTTTTATGGTTTCTGAGATATGTGGAAAAATAAACCAAAAATTCAAAAGTTGATAACCCCTGACTGAAACAAAAATTAACAATTCTGTATATTCTACTCCGAAAATTGAGTAAATCTATGCGTGGGAACATAATATATGCTGCGAAGCCTCTAAGTTGGTGTTTTTAGTATGCAAAAAGTCCACTACGCCATACAAAATGTTCCTTCGACACGCGTCTTGGATTGAAACTGCCTCTTCCTCCAAAAGAATTTCATAATAAGATTTCAGATAATATTATTTAGTACAAAATTATAATTTATAAATATCATAACAAGAAATTATACAAAGACAATAAATTATTTATGGGTATAAAATGTATAGCTACTGAATAATTGCCTACATTAATGTAATAATCATAACGATAATATAATTTGTTTATATGTGATTTACATGTTTTGCAAAATCAACTTCATATTTACCAGTGAAGCTTAATTTATGCATTTATTGAAAGTCGTTTTTACAAACAAATAAATGGCCTTGAAATAAATGAATATACAGAAATGTAGATATGATAGGTATTATTAAAGGGATAAAAATGAAATAACAACTAGAAAATATAGTCAAACTATTTATTTTTTATTCATAAATCATAATTAACTTTTGACATGTTGATTTGGTGAGTGTTATATATTTTGAAAATCATTTCCCCAGTTCCCTCAAAAGATACGTCTTTGAAATAAAGAACAGTTTATATTTACATCTATATTGTATTGCACGATTGTTTTGTAATTTTAATTTGTTTAATACTTTTCTTTTAAAATTTGTTTTAATAAAGCGTTTTTACTTTTTTATTTTAAGTAACTAAACAACTACAAGGCTTATAAAGTAGATTTTTACTTCAATCGATAGAGAATATGAAAATATACCGACTGACATTTTTTATTATTATTATGATATTTTAATTAGGTACTATTCTTGATATTTAAAAATAACTCTAAATTTTACCCTTTCTTCACGAAAAAATGTCGTATTTCACACATTAGGTAACAATATTTTTTCGTACATACATTAGACGGTAATTTAGTGTGCATTTTTGTGTACATCCGTATATCCAGGGTATACAAGGGCCTTAACGAATTTCACTAGGACAGAAATAAATTATATTTCGAACATGATTACTGTTTCCTCGAGAGAAATATTTTTTAATACACAAAAAATGAATTGAAAATCGTGTATGATGAAGGATTAATAATGCTCGATAAATCTATAATTTTGTTTTCTTTTGCAATAATTAATGATAAAAGATCATGTAATTGAATTTAAAAAGTAATTGTTGACATAAAGCTTATAACAATGATTTTAGATGTTTGTATTTTGTAAATATGTATAATAATATTGATATTTTATATATTCGATATTTGCGATAAAGTATTACGTAGAGAGAAAAAGCCATGATTTGAAAAACGGAATTCCTTTCATAAATAAAAGTTTTTATGATGGTGAGAATACTAGCAGATACATATATGAATTATAATTGTGTGTAGGATTCAAATTTAATAAAGCGTTTAAATGGTGAATGTCTTTCAGTTTGTCAATAGAATGATACCAAACACCCCAGACGACGAAGTCAATGTTTTTTATTAATATAATTCAGCATCATCCGAAGCTTCATTTCACCGTAGGAGGCTAAAGTCTGCCACGTGTCCCACAATGGAGTTTCCTAGCAATATTTTGACAGAATGCCACGTGGCGCGGTGTCGATGGTTTTAAAAGGTATTCAAGCACGGAGCTTTTGTAAATATTTCAGCAGAGACACATCACTGAGGAGTGCAATATTTCTGTACGTGATGCTGTGTGGTGAGGGTGAGTATTCAACCTCCATGGCCCTCTCATAATTCAAACTAAAGTATCGTTTTATTGTGACAGGGAGTATTTTACACTAGAAATGGATATGGTACCTACGTGAAAAATTAATAAAGGCAGACTTATCTCAAGATTGATTATGTTCATTATCCAACTGTCGATTCGTTCATGAGAATTTATTTCTCTGAATGAATCGACATTATTAAGCCAAGATGCGTGTACGAAGGAACATTTTGTATGGCGTAGTGGACTTTTTGCATGCTAATAACACCAACTAGAGGCCTCGCAGCACATATGTTCCCAAACATGGATTTACTCAGAATTTGGAGAAGAACATTTTATGTGAGTTTTGTGTGTGTGTCTGTGTGTGTGTCTATGTGTGACTATGTGTGTGTGTGTGTGTGTGTGTGTGTGTGTGTCTGTGTGTGTGTGTGTGTGTGTGTGTGTGTGTGTGTGTGTGTGTGTGTGTGTGTGTGTGTGTGTGTGTGTGAGGGTGTGTGTGTGTGTCTGTGTGTGTGTCTGTGTGTGTGTCTGTGTCCCCCCCCTTATAACTTTTGATCCGCTCAATTTACAGAGCCCAAATTTTCAGAATATATAAACAGTTATAGGTTTACAAAATTTTTATACTTAATTGGGAATTTGTGTTTCAGTCAGGGGTAACTTATGAAATTTTGGTTTATTTTTCCATATATCTCAGACACCATAAAAGCTAGAACGCTGAAAATTGATATAAACATAGACAAATACAAAATCTCAGAATAGTTTTTTTTTTAATTTCAGGGTTTCTCAAACATTTTTTATTAAGAAAAATATTTTTTTTATGATAAATTTATGAGTTTAACTGCCTATATTTCCATTTTTTTAAAAATATCGAAAAAGCCGAAACACCCCAACTAGAAAATTTAATATTCTATAAAAAATATTAGCATTGTATTAGCACATCTCAAATTTTTTTTAAGAATTTTTATAAAAATTGAATTTAGTGACGACATTGCTTCATACAATTTGTCTGGCAGTCGCCTACACACAATATCTAAGAAGTGATACTAATCTCCAAACATATATACATACCATCATGCTGTATTCATATTCTGGGTAGGATCAAAGGACAGACCTCCTTACTATCCTATCTTGACATACATACCTAGGTACATGTGTTGTATAGAATACCAAATATCTTAAAATATTAAATAATTTGTATTTATGGGTTTATAGTTTGGTACTTATTCTTCAACTGTACATACTATCGCTATCGATAGTTGGATCTCATGTGTTACATGCAACTAGTTTTAATACAACCGAATGATCTGGAATTTTTTCCTTACTTAACAAGTGTTATAATAAAAATAATAATGTGTACCTACATACTGTTTTTTTATGTAAATCTTCAATAGGAGATATTCTAAAAATATGAAAGAGAGCATTGTAAACCTGGTTTCGTTCATTATATAGGTAATCGATATGATATTTATTAGGTATGGTTAACAGTATGGAAATTTTTATTGACTCATAACATACAACGGATTTGTGAAATAACCAATCAAATTGAGTACTATAATGAACACGTACATATATACCAATATAAAATTATTATTTAAACACTTTATAATCGTCATTAGGTATTCACATGATTCTTTCAACGAGAATTTGTAGTATCAACCTATTAAAAAAAGGTTTGAAAATGTACGTAAATAGTTGTTAAGTTGTAAATTATGTTTTCGTTTGTTTAGTGGAGTAAATAACCAAAAAAGATACAATTTTTAAAAAAAGAAAACTGCAGTAATAAGTATAGTAATAGTATTGACTCTCAAAGTTAAACTGGAAAAAAAACGTTATCTTTAAATTAAAGAACTTATGTAAGTGATTTTTGAGCCAAGTTTCAAATAAAGTTTGTCAAAATGTATCACAATACTACTAACAATATATTATTCTTATGCACCCAAATGACAAAGGAACGAACATTATTATCTGACTCAACGTCAGTCGACTCGATATTTAATTAGCGCTGTGCACCAATCTCAGTAGCGAATATATCCGTCATTAAGCTCATTGTGCGCCGAGGAAAGTGTCCACGTATCAAATCTAGCGGATGATGTATCGACAATTGCCCCTCCTTCGTTTGGTGCGGGATTAATTCGGAGCTTTTTACGCTGTGGTCCGGGGCGTTATTGAAAAAAATCATAATAGGTTTATAGTTATCCTTTTAGGGGTGTGGTGTGGGGTGCAGGGGTGTCCGCGGGGGGCGGTAATAAATGACACGTGCGCGTTTGAAAAACCCAATTTCGGATTTAAGTCGGCCCTAAGTAGACTGGTCTGGTATGGCCCAGTCACCCCCATACATTGCGGGATTTGAAACGATATATCGATTGCATACGTGATTGTCGCAGCGATGATTCCGTTTGGACACGGAAAAGGGGAATGAAACGCAATTTCGTAAAAAAAGGGGTGTTTGTTCACTAAACCTACAACTAAACACACTACCCCATCTCTACAACGCAACGTTTTGGTTAAGAAAAATACTGTATAGTGATGAATTCATTATGGTCTGTATGAATATCAATATTACAAAGAATATCAATATTATATTACATGAATATACAAAAAATAAAAAAATGTAAGAATTTGGTTAAGAAAAATACTTTATAGTGATGAATTCATTATGGTATGTATGAATATCAATATTACAAATTACTTGAATATACAAAAAATAAAATATGTAACGCAAGTGGCGAGTTTATTGCCATGCGGAAATTTCTCCCAAATAACAATTTTGACCAGCCCAGAGAAGCAATATTTGCGTGTAAAATGAATTTAAATAAATTATTGTTGCATATAATAGAATAAAATTCTAATTATATTAACGCTCATCCGGAAACGCATAGCTTTGTTTATTTTGCATGAATTACAGAATTCTCCAATTTTATCAAAATCTATATAAATTAAATAAAATCCGGTTATTTACCTACAATATTTATAACTCAAGAATGGCTGGACCAATTGTAATGATCTCTTATTTGTTGAATTCGTCTCCGCTTCGGATAGAAGAATAACTATTAAAATATCGGAAAAATTCACGTAAAAATATACAGTAATTTAATTTTTAAATATATAAAAACACATCGCAATGCGAGCGTGAAAGTGTAATTGAATTTTTATTTTCCAAACATATATATTTTTTATTATATCCTAATAAACTATTGAATAGATAAATATTTAATATTATTTTTTTGTATTCATTTTATTACGTAAATACAATCCTAAATTATATTTAGTTTAAACGTTCATTTACTATTAGGCGGTACGAAGTTCACCGGGTCAGATAGTATCAAATGAATCAAGCTGAAACTAATTTAAACCTTGTCATCGGGAATACACAAATTCTGAAAATTTCAAAGCTCTATAGCGTATTTAATAATCGATTGCAATTTCTGTGCAGATAAGTGGTATAAAAATTCAGTCAATTCTGTTCCAACCGATTTCTATTAATCCAACTGTCGATTTGTTCAAGAGAATTATATTCTTATAACATATCGACAAATTATCAAGCCAAGATACGCGAGATTTGTATGCGGGGTCTATATTTTTCACGGCTTTTCCAAGTAAAAAAACACCAACTTAGAGGCTTCGCAGCATATAGGTATGTTCTATGTACGGATTTACTCAGAATTCGGAGTAGAACATTTAGTGTCTGTGTGTGTGTCTGCGTGTCTGTATCCCCCCACACACGTCATGCTGTTTTCATATTCTGGGTAGGAAAAACAGACTGACCTCCATACTATCCTATCCTGACATATATACCTACATGTTATATTATATAGAAAACAAAATATCTTAAAATATTTATAAATTTGCCTATCCTGACATATATACCTACATATATACGTGTTTGTATTTTGGTACGTATTTTTAATTATATATACTATCGCCATCGACAGTTGGATCTCATGTGTTTCTAGGAGTAGGTACATAAACAATAATAAATGTAAACTGTAAAAAAATTTACGAGAAATTTCATTAAGTTTAGATGAAGCAATAATATGTATGACAATAAAACAATTGATTAATTAATTAGCATAAAGATTTTTACTATTCACGATGAATCCTACATTCTATTGAATCTTTTATTGATTTTTTTGAGGTTATAAAAAAAAAAAATTGTACCTATTACATACAAATATTTTAATTAAAATGTACGAAGACTAGTTCGTTTGATTAGTTATGTAGGAAAATGCATCATTTTAGTTGAAGTTATGGGGCTTTATTAGATTACTCCAAAAATTATGTTCGCCTCATCAAACATAATGTTCGTAATATATTACCTGTGTTCGTTCATTGTGTTGGCTCATAAATTTGAAATGAACATTTTAATTTGCATTCGTATAAAGTAATCATTTATTTATTATCTGTTCCTAATAAATTTTGAGAAATCTTAATAATATCTTTACTGTCATCATACTAAACTTTAAAAACTTTAAACATAATTCAAATCTTCAGACAATGTGCACCACGAGAATATCCTGTGTAATTAAAATATTAGGTAGGTACATGAGATTTAATCAATGTAAAAAAATATTACAGTTATATTTCACCAATGCAGGACTATAAAAATATACGGAACACATTTGTATATACTTGTTGGGAATTACAACTGTTTTACAATTACAAATTAAATCTTACAATGAAAGTAAATCCCATGTTTTACCGTGTTAACAGATAAAAATGATATTTTAATTAATATTATGGTCCTCGAAATATTGAAATAGGTAGACCAGACATTTGAAAAAAATATTGTTTCAAATCACTTTGTTTTACTCACGACTGAGTTATTTGATAAGTCTGGTTTCGACGCGACCGCTTCTTCTTCAGGGTAAACGACAATACTGACTATATAGAAGTGTGTTGTGGAATGGTTATGAAAAGCGCGTAATAGTAAGGGGTTGTGATATGGGCACATACATTTTAGGAAACTGGACAATTCAATATAGATACAATTGAAACACAATACAAAATCGATTTATTCCAAGACTTGGTTGAATGAATATTTTATAGTTTTTAATAATCGAAAAATGAATATATACATAGTTACATATTATAAGAATAAAACATACATTTGAAACTATAAGTAGAACTTTAATATTGCATAAAATACTAGCATAAAATACCGACAGTCGCCCTGTCCGAAAGTTAACTTTCCTGCTATAAGCTGATTCAGCAAACATAAAAATAACCACAACCTCTTCACGGCATAACCACAACGTGGGATGACCAGCGACTGGTTTTCGAGTGTGCATTACAACACACGAAGCACAACACATGCGTGTATACCCACACACTAGTCTCGCCTCACCAAAGGCATCATTCAGTATGGGTCGTGAACTTAATAAGATGTTCGCTATTCGCACCACCACCCGCTCTGCATATGGGGACTGTAAACGGCTCCTTCACAGAACGCTAAATGAGCGACATAAAAAAGTTCATAGCACGAAACGTAGTTCATGGAGCCATTTATATTAGAATTCTCGGCACCATAGTGCAAAAGAACAATCGATGAATGTGAATGGAAGATTCACACTCGTGGACTGTCATCGACTCCAGATCTTTTTAAATGTAAATCATCAAAGGTGTGACTAAGATCTCTTTAAAAAAATAAACTTAATGGTAATCAACCAATCGTAAGTCACCATAACTATGACAGAACTTCTTGAAGGCTTTAAAATTGTTCTTTGAGATCACAAAGTCCGTATGACCAATGGGACCTTGAAGAGGCCCACGGACAGCAACGAGGAGCTCCGATCTATAAGAGGACACCATTGGGTGGCAAAAATCCCACAGGATACGTTTCAAAGTTTGGTCCGGGTATTGGCAGAAATGACATGAGGCAGAGGAGGCAATTTTAAATTTGTAAAATGTTATGTTGCCTGGTGTTTTTCGAGTTTATTGCCGACCGCCGTGGCACAGTTGGTGAGCCCTTCGGTTTCTGTGCGGGCGTCTTGGGTTCGATTCCCAGCAGAGGAGAAGTTTAAATTTATTTCTCACACAAATATTGCTTCTCTGGGCTGGAAACACTGGTTAGTTGGAAGAAATCGCCATACGGCAATAAACTTGCCACTTGCGCAGGGTGCAAGGTAGTGTTCATTATTATTATTATTATTATTATTACTCAGCTCTTACGGGACACCAGATAATGAAAATCGAAAAATAAAAAATCATTAAAATCGATCAAGCCGTTTAGGAGTTCAGTGACATACACACGTACAGAAAAATTATATATAAGACAACTGATATAAATTACAGTCGTGTTCAGTTTGTGTGGTTTATTCAGCTATATTTATACCCACGTAAACATATAATAAATGATGTATTTATGAATCTATAAATGATATGGTTTTGAGTGAAAAAATATAAGCATATTGGTCAGATGCAAATCAGTAGTATTTTTTCAGTCAAGCGTGGGCAAGCGTGTTTGCTCGTTCACTTTGATATTAAAATGTCGTGTGTTATGCCTCTTAATTTTTTCCACATTAAATCTTGTTAACATTCTTTTAGATTGAGATATTAATTTGATAAATGATATGATTTAGTTCTGGCTGTTTGTATGATAAATAAGATTTATGCTAATTAATGAACTATATTTTGTATGTTTAACGACTCCTTTATATCCGAATGCTAATTTAACGACAATTTGATATCACAATTTGAATAAATGAACCTAATTGTTATAAGCATATAAAAAATTAATTTATTTGGTATTGTAAATCTCAGTGGAGATATTTTTTCAATTAATTAGCGTTTCCGACGTTTATAGATTTAAAGGATGCATACTATTATATCAGGCATAACAAACTAAAGATCTTCGAAAATAACTAGTGCACAAATGACAAGATTTTATATTTCTTATGAGCATCATTTCATCCTACCACAGCAGAAACTTAGTTTAATTGTTTATCACGCAATTCTTGCTCCTCTGGACCGAAAACATAATGATGAGTATATTTCACTATTATTATGCATAAAAAATAAACAAGTCTGGTCGGTGAGACAAAACCCTCGTGATTACCCTCTGACATCTAATGATATTAGAGAACTCCATATAATGATTATATCCTTGATATGGGTAGTCGTGAAGGTTTTGATTTCGCCGGTTGGTCTTGACTTGTCCCCCAGACTTGCCCCCCTAAATAGTTTGTAGCAAGTATATTGAAATATAAAGAAGTTATTTTATACATTTACAGCAAAACCTAAAAAATACACAAATTATATTGCTTTCATGTATAATTTTTTTTAATCATTCAAATTCCAAGAGTTCAGCGTGTCTGATTTTTAAAAGTGTCTGTAAATCGATAATATTCTAATTCAGTTTTAATTATGTTACTAATAGTGTGTTGAGTATGTTTATGTGTTTTTTACGATAATAAGTCTTAATTAATGAAAGGTCTCATAGCATTTAAACCAAGAAAAGCCATACACACCCAATATCTGGTCGCTTTATTATTTTGGAGACAAATGATCGTGTGTCTCACAAATCTGGGCTAACAACCATGCTGAAAAACTCTTTCTCAGTCAGCTTTAAATCCGGAATCTTTGGCCAAGGAGTCAGTACTAACTTAGCCACGAAGGCTTCGTGAGTTACTTTTGTGCTATGCATTTTTCATATTCATATGTTTACTCTGCGAAAGGGCAGATTACGAAGGAGATGGTAATCAAAAATTTCAAAAATTCTCTTATAAAAAGTTTGTGTTCATTTTATATGTCATACGTAAAATAATAATTGGTCTTTTGGTATCATCAGCCATAAAAAAAGGCAGAGGACAAGCTTTAGGAGGAGGCAAAAATGGTTCATAAAGTTGACACGACCTTCATTAATGAATAACACGACCAGGATGATATGTACTCAGGATACACTCGACCAGGATATTATTATAGTCAGGTGAATAACCAAAAATGCTGACCCCACCACCATTAGGAATAATCATTGCCGTTTAGGAATAATCACAAAGTACTTTAGTGGTTATACTTTAACTGCCTTAACCAAAAAAAAAGGTGTACCTACCTATGATAGTCAATGTTTGTTTCAAATTTGTTTGTTTCATAATTACGTATGTACTATATGGGTATGTACAGTGGGATGTAGCATTAAATGGTGCAATGCCTCGTAAGTCTTAAAGACTACATAAAACGGGTGAAGTGAATTGTAACAGAACAAGTTATGACTTACATACTATCCGGTTCTTTGAATTTCCAAATTAACGGAGGAAATGCGCTGTGGGATATAAAAGGAAAATAAATTACAACATTAATTGAAAATTACCAAATAACATATTATATTACATACAGAATTATAAAGCCATATTTTTTTTAAAATAGGTATTAATGTTTATGTATAAAGACATGATTTTGTCTAATTATCATAATCATATTAAGATCAATATAAATCTTGTTTATTAAACAAGCAAAACTGATAATAAATCTTCAATAAAAGTTGGAGATGTCACATGAAAACAGGATAAATTCAATTGAAATGAGATTGCCGAGAAAACGATATATGACAGGGAATAAAATATGAAAATAAGAAATAAATGTAAGATTGGAGATATGTATTAGGTTTTAATATTAAAAATAAATTTTCGAACTTACAAATGAACCGGTAATGTTCGTGGCCTAAACATCTTTATAAGAAAATTCAATTATAAGTTTGATCCTAGATAATTTTTATATCATAATATGAATAAACTTTTAACAATCATACAGTCTTATGATTTAATTTAATATCTTACAGATAATACAGTAAAATGATTGACATGTGAAAAATATGGCGGAGCCATTGTTTAAAATTCTTAATGCAATTAATTTATTTGTACAAGACTAATCCAATTTTGAATATAATGGGACTGAATAATGTTATTGTTTCTCTAGCTGAGGCACCGGCTTAGAATAGTGCTTTAATAGTTTGAGGGCATACACGCATGTGTCGTGCTTACTTTTTATAATGTAATGCATATCCTCACATCATATGCTTCAAGGTATAAAATCTGTAGGGTGTTTAAAGAGACTACTTAAATAGTTAAATATATCAAAAATCTTTTTTTTTCATGGATATCTTTACGAAATCGATTTGAATGCAAAAATGTTAAAGAATTATTTTTAACTGTAGATTCTACAATATGTTAAGATGTATACAAATGATCTATCTATTCAGTAACCAAAACTTTCTTTAATTCTGACAGTTTTAAACGGAATGTATCAAAAAGTATAAGGAATTAAGTCATAAATAAGCGAAATTGACGGATTTAGCTGTACATTTCTTTGAACTATGCAATTTTAATAAATAATTAAAAATGTATTAGGCAGGTACTTAGAAAATAATTAGTGATGACCAAAACCGGGGTAGTCTTGGTCCTGGTCTTGGTTTTGCATTTACAGATGTGGTCTTCGTCTTGGTCTTGCAAGTCTTGTAGGTCTTGCAACATACACAAAAAAAATTCAGTAATTTAGAAGGAAGATACAATGAAATATGACAAAAAACACCAATTTATAGTATTGTGTCAGCAGTTTTTTTAGTAAATTGCTTGTGTTATGAAAAATAAATAAGGTATATAAAATCTTGCGAGACCGCAAGACTTGCATTAAATCTTGCAAGACTCTTTTTCTTGCAAATCATGGTCTTGGTCTGGCAGCTACTCATGCGGTCTTGATCTTGGTCTTACAAGCCTCGAAAGACTAAGACTGCAAGACTTGTAATCTTTTGTTTACCACTAAAAATAATGAATCCTTAGCACTAGATCAGCAGTTGAAACAAAATCAATTGATGTATCGTAAATCAAACAAAATAAAAAAAAAATATGATCGAGAAGAGCTAGAAAAGAAAGCTTTCTTGAACAGCCAATGAAATATTTTGAGAATTCCAAAAATTATAAATAAAAGTTAATCTAAGTGATATAGATCCGATGCTGTTTAGGTAATTCTGTTATCCAAAGATTAGGTACTTGGTACGGGAGTTCCTGATGATATGATATGTGATAAGCACGGAACGGAATTAACAACGGTGCAGCCAGCAGTAGCGAGACGCGTAAACCTAATTGAAAGTTATTTTGCAGACCGAGGCCACCACTAATGTCCAAACGATCCAATGCACTGTGGTCATGTTGCACGACGCACGATAGAAGACCTTATAAAGAACTCTGCCGAAAAACGAGAATACATGGTTGCTGTTTGCGTTATTGCACCCAATTAGCCAGCGACAATAACATATAACAAGAACCATAGGAGATTTTTTTACCTTCACCTAAACCCGTCACGTTTCGCTAGTGATATCTCTTTCGGCGAGTTTTGGACCGTGGATTTAACAGACCGCAACCAAGTGTACTGCCGGACCGTTATTGTTTGATAACCTATCATGATCGCTGCGAGATTCTTCAGAATTTACAGTCTGAAGGTTCTGGTTCAAAGATTGTGAGCAGGTTTGGTCTAAGATGAAGAGATAAAACTAGAATAAACGCCGTAATGAGATTGTTAGCTAGTGTGCACACTTTGTACCGATACCAGATGAAAATTAAGATTGATCTTTTATTTTTTAAAACATTCCTTCGGGCACCAATATAATTAAGATGTGGAAATCAATAACAGGTTCATAATTTGTTTGTTATTTGAGTAGTTCTATGTTAGAAACAAAGACATTATTAATTAAAGTGCGGATAAGCAAATAATGATATTCTAACTGTCGATTTATCCAAGAAATTTAGTTCTCTTAACAGACCGATCAAGTTTCAAGCCAAGATCTACGAGATATTGAGTGGCCGGGTCTTATAGTTTTACAACTTTGAAGAAAAAAAACACCAACTTAGAGGCTTCTCAGCATATACCTACTGTCTTTTAACTTTGAATTTTTAATCAACACTTCTATGCACCCTGCGCAAGTGGCGAGTTTATTGCCGTATGGCAATTTATTCCAACTAACCAGTGTTTCCCAGAGAAGCAATATTTGTGTGAGAAATGAATTTAAATAAATTTATCCTCTGCTGGGAATCGAACCCAGGACGCCCGCACATAAACTGAATGGCCTAACAACTGTGCCACGGCGGCGGCGGTTGGCACAGTTGGAAAGCCTTTCATTTTTAGCCGTTTACTTTTTATTTAATTTTTCCGAATTTCTCAGAATACATAAAAGCTAGAACATTGAAACTTTGTATAAATATAGACAAATACAATATCTCAAACTTTTTACTCTCCACACTATGGAATAGGGGAGAGTCATGATTTCGCAAAATTTAAGCGTATTTTTTTTATATCAATTTCTCAATGGGTATCATGTAGAGAATGCACACTATGAGTTTCGTCGTGATGTGTTTGTGTGTATGGCGTATACGCTGTACGCCGTAGCATTTATCTTTTTTGTGTCCTGTCTACAGCCCAAACTATAAGTCTGATCGACTTCATATTAACATCATATGTGTAAAGTGCAAAGACCTAGAGCTGATTAGTTTTCCATAGACAACTTTTGATTTCTTCTCTATGAATTCATCATTTACGTTGTTTTTTTTTTGTGTCCTCTCTGCAGCCCAAACTATAAGTCCGATTGACTTCATATTGATATCACATGTGTTAAGTCCATAAACTTAGAGCTGATTAGTTTTCCATAGACAATGGTTCATTTTTTCCCAATGTTTCTTTATGATTTCATCTATTAAAACTGAAAAAATGCTCTCACGACCTGGAAATTAGAGATATTTTAATTTGGTTTCAATTATTTATACAACACCAAGAATCTTCATAAAATTGTATTCAAAGTTGGTCAATGTTATAAGAAAAATATTCAACGGTTTCAAAAATTATATTTTATTTAATGGATAATTGTATGAAACTTATATGTAACAAGAGAATTTTTTTATATTTGGCAATGTTCAGTTCATTGATTTCATATTGATATAAGAATATTAATAGCTTGAACTTAGAACTGATTAGCTTTTCATAGATATCATAAAATTTCTTCATATGATATCACGTGTCAACATTGTCAAAATGCTCTAACGCTCTTTGAAACAAAATTTATCTGCTTTTTTAAAAATATTTCATACAACATAAGCAGTCTTCACTATACTGCATTAATAGTTTGTCTATCTTAACATAAAAATATACTATCGGAAGAAAATTTATATTCCTGATAGTAACATTTAGTATGAATAAAAATGTAATTAGATAAATTTCTATGTATGGAAACGTTCAGTAATTTGATTTCATGTTATAATGTAAAGAGCTTGAACATAGAACTGATTAGCTTTCCATAAATAACAAAAAAAATCTTCATATGATATCACCTGTCAAAATTTGGAAAATGCTCTCGCGTTCTTTAGAACAAAATTTATCTGCTTTTTTTAAAATATTTCATACAACATAAGCATTCTTCCCTATACTGCATTAATAGTTTGTCTATCTTAACATAAAAATATACTATCGGAAGAAAATTTATATTCCTGATAGTAACATTTAGTATGAATAAAAATGTAATTAGATAAATTTCTATGTATGGAAACGTTCAGTTATTTGATTTCATGTTATAATGTAAAGAGCTTGAACATAGAACTGATTAGCTTTCCATAAATAACAAAAAAAATCTTCATATGATATCACGTGTCAAAAAATTGAAAATGCTATCGCGTTCTTTAACACAACATTTATCTGCTTTTTTTAAAATATTTCATACAACATAAGCATTCTTCACTATACTGCATTAATAGTTTGTTTATCTTAACATAAAAATATACTATCGGAAGAAAATTTATATTCCTGGTAGTAACATTTAGTATGAATAAAAATGTAATTAGATAAATTTCTATGTATGGAAACGTTCAGTTATTTGATTTCATGTTATAATGTAAAGAACTTGAACATAGAACTGATTAGCTTTCCATAAATAACAAAAAAAATCTTCATATTATATCACGTGTCAAAATTTTGAAAATGCTCTCGCGTTCTTTAAAACAAAATTTATCTGCTTTTTTAAAAATATTTCATACAACATAAGCATTCTTCACTATACTGCATTAATAGTTTGTTTATCTTAACATAAAAATATACTATCAGAAGAAAATTTATATTCCTGATAGTAACATTTAGTATGAATAAAAATGTAATTAGATAAATTTCTATGTATGGAAAAGTTCAGTAATTTGATTTCATGTTATAATGTAAAGAGCTTGAACATAGAACTGATTAGCTTTCCATAAATAACAAAAAAAATCTTCATATGATATCACCTGTCAAAATTTGGAAAATGCTCTCGCGTTCTTTAGAACAAAATTTATCTGCTTTTTTTAAAATATTTCATACAACATAAGCATTCTTCCCTATACTGCATTAATAGTTTGTCTATCTTAACATAAAAATATACTATCGGAAGAAAATTTATATTCCTGATAGTAACATTTAGTATGAATAAAAATGTAATTAGATAAATTTCTATGTATGGAAACGTTCAGTTATTTGATTTCATGTTATAATGTAAAGAGCTTGAACATAGAACTGATTAGCTTTCCATAAATAACAAAAAAAATCTTCATATGATATCACGTGTCAAAAAATTGAAAATGCTATCGCGTTCTTTAACACAACATTTATCTGCTTTTTTTAAAATATTTCATACAACATAAGCATTCTTCACTATACTGCATTAATAGTTTGTTTATCTTAACATAAAAATATACTATCGGAAGAAAATTTATATTCCTGGTAGTAACATTTAGTATGAATAAAAATGTAATTAGATAAATTTCTATGTATGGAAACGTTCAGTAATTTGATTTCATGTTATAATGTAAAGAGCTTGAACATAGAACTGATTAGCTTTCCATAAATAACAAAAAAATCTTCATATGATATCACCTGTCAAAATTTGGAAAATGCTCTTGCGTTCTTTAGAACAAAATTTATCTGCTTTTTTTAAAATATTTCATACAACATAAGCATTCTTCCCTATACTGCATTAATAGTTTGTCTATCTTAACATAAAAATATACTATCGGAAGAAAATTTATATTCCTGGTAGTAACATTTAGTAAGAATAAAAATGTAATTAGATAAATTTCTATGTATGGAAAAGTTCAGTAATTTGATTTCATGTTATAATGTAAAGAGCTTGAACATAGAACTGATTAGCTTTCCATAAATAACAAAAAAAATCTTATAATGTAAAGAGCTTGAACATCGAACTGATTAGCTTTCCATAAATAACAAAAAATTTCTTCATATGATATCACGTGTCAAAATTGTCGAAATGCTCTAACGTCCTTTAAAACAAAATTTATCTGCTTTTATTAAAATATTTCATACAACATTAGAATTCTTCACCATACTGCATTAATAGTTTGTCTATCTTAACATGAAAATATACTATCGTTAGAAAATTTATATTCCTGGTAGTAAAATTTAGAATGAATAAAATATTTCATTGTCAATATTTGTGGTGTGGAGAGTTTAGTGTTGGCCACAACCCACTCGTTTTAGTATGTAAAACATATTTATTAATGAGAAATATATGTACATCGAATATTTTTTAAGTTGCATATACTTACGCAAAAAAATTGTCAAAAACCAAATTTATGTGTTTAACTGCTTTTTTATTCGTTTTTTTAAACATTGAATAACGCCGAAACACTCCAACTAGGAAATTTAATTATCTATCAAAACATGCCCAATATAGTGGTCTAATATCTCGAACGTTTTTCAACAATTTTTGTAATAATTGAATTTTGTGACGACATCGTTTCATACAATTTGTAAAGAAGCATACACAATATCTACGGGGCTCAGTAGTTTGATACTTAATCTCCATACATACAATTAAGCTGTTTACATATTAGGGGTAGGAAAATATTCAAATAATATTTATTATGTATATGTATGTCAGCAGATAAAATGCTTGAAGACGTCAAATGTCTAACGCGAAGCACTAAAGAACGAGTCACCTTGCTTAGAATTATCATATTTGTTAAACAGCAGATTATTAGTTGATATTCCATTGAAATTGAACTCGGAACATATTCTTCAGATAACAAAATATCGATCTAACTAAGCTAATGAATCTTAAAGCGAACTTTTAATACAACTATGTTATTACTTGACAGCTATGATTTTTTTTCTTTCAAGGCCTCATTTGTAAAGTAGGAAGGTATATTCAAAATAGGAAAACAATGATTAAGCCCGATGATCTGATTGTTTTTGGAAGTTTTATAAATAAATAATCATCCGTAATAAGAATGGGTTTTCATCCATACAACATAATTGTTATGAAAATAATACATAAAGTAAACGCTGTAGGTATAGTTTACGAGATAGTAATGATAATCACATGCAATTATATTTAATAACAAGATAATTGGAAATCGATAGGTAATAGGTGATAACACATTATTTAGTTCTTGATCGTGAATAAGATTTATATAAAAAGAACGTTTATTAATTTCAAAGTCATGATAATCACATAGAAAAAACAAATTCCGATTTAGACAGATGCATTATCAAGTATTAATGGAATACTGGTAATTATTGAGTCACTACTTAGAAAAAGTCATCAGAAAGACTTCTTACAGAAACACAGCAGAGCTAATAGAAATGAGAAAACAAAGTAATTCAAGATTGAGGTATTTATTAACAATTTTGATATGTTTCACAACATTTCCTATCAGTCCAATATGGTTTCTATCAATAAAAGTTTTTTTTTTGCTTTAGTTCAATTAGAAATATATTTCAATATTACAGTAGGTATAGATATTTAAAAATTCGGAAAAAAATATGACTGAAAAAATACGATACACATGAATTCATAATCATGAAGGAGTTATAATTTTTTAAGCTTATTTTTTATTGCAGATTATTAACTAGTATCATGTTGAGATTATATTCTGAAAGTTTCATCACAATGTATCTGTGTGGGTGTGCTGTGTACTATATGCTTTGTACGGCGTGTTTATTCTACTTTATCGATTATAGACTAAGGCACTCATTCGATTCCTTTCAAATTTTGCAAATTTGTATATCTAAAACATAGATACCATTAGATTTTGATGGATGTTTGATCAGTGCTTCTCAATTTTTTAACTGTCAGAAATTTCAAAGCGCAGGAAACTATTTCATATTTTCATTTTCAAATTGTTAAAAAGGCACATTACTTTCATAAACTGGTATTGAATAATTATTATATTTTCATAATAAAATAATTTAAATAAAAAAATAATTAAATTAATTCATTTTACGAAAATGCTGAATATTTTCCATACAAAAATTGAATACTTTGTGGAGTGACATGATAGTGAGCAGGGCCGGATAAACGTGTTTTTGCGCCCGTAGCAATATATTTGAAACCGCCCCCTCCAAATTTTTTTTAATTTTACACCATACAGAAGAGAGAGAAAGAAACAATCATAGATGAATGATTGAAAGAGATAGGTTAAACAGTGCCGGCGTTTGACACCAAGAAAATATGTAGGTATGTATGATTTTAAGCGCCCTTTTTAAGACAACCGCCGTAGCTTCTTGTTCCTGCTTGTTCTATGATTTATCCGGCCCTGATAGTGAGGAACATAGCGCTAGCCAAAACTCACTCGATTTTTCTTCTTACACCAAGACGACGAAACGTGTTACATAAGGCATTACATAGCTGATTATACTTTAAATAAAGAACAAAAATGTTGGGTAATTGAGAGTGGCCAGTTAAGCCGATGGAAGAGACTGATTATTATTTCTTATATAATAATAATAGGGGATTTAATATAGCGCCGGTTAATCACTCAAGATCATTCCAAGTGAGCTGATTGTTTTATGTGCTGCTCTACGAAACAAAGCTGATTACAGTCCTTTAGTGAAAGTGTTCTTGCTTTGACCACTGCGGACTTTTTTTTTTTTAAATGAATATGTCCTTGTTAAACAAGTACATAAACATCTTCCTACGTTCCCTAAAATAAGCATAAATAGACTACATACATAGACTTGGTAACATTGTGGGAAGTCACTCCGATGTTTTTGCCGACGATTTTTCTTCCTTCAAAACAAAAATTGTAAATTTTCTTTCTTTAAACTCTTGTATTTGAATAAAAATAAGCTTTCAAGCCTTTCGTGTATTTAAATAAATAAAATTAATTAATTAACATTTTAACTCATTAAATGTTAATCTAATAATCGTTGTGTCTGGGTTTTTTTTTTGTATTTTGTTTTTAAATTGTGTATAGTATATTATTATGGATATTATTTATTATTATGTTTGTTATAAATTTGCATTGTTGATATTATTGATATTATTATGTTAGTTTAAATTTACTTTTATTTTATAATTCAAAGTTTTAATCATTATATACTTGTTGTTTTTTTATATAGGCTCTCAAGCCGTAAATTTGAAATAAATAAATAAATAAATAAATGCTTGTGATATAGGTGAACGAAATCGGTCGAGGCAGGATTCGAACTAGCGACTACTGGATTACTAGCCCAGCGCGCTAACCGCTCTGCCATCGACCCATCTATCTGGAGGCAATGCATTCCACTTAATTGGACCGCCTCGATAAATAATGATAACAAGAATAAATAATGTTTACTGCGGATATTTTGAGCATTTTTTTAAAATATTTTTAATACCTAGTGTTTTTAGTAAATTTATATAATAATCATTTATAAGCAAAATGTTTGCAATGTAAAGCAGAGCTTTGCTAATCACTTATTTGGTATTTTGGTATTTAATATTTTGAAGACATTTTTTTGTAACTAATTAAATTACGAGTATGATGCAAAATCAAATGCATTATCAGCTTTCAAGACCTTCAATAATTAATTAATATATTTTCGCACCGTTGCGTTGGTCTGTGTGTATCAATCAATCAAATTTAATTAGAAAATATTTTTTATTTTCGTTTTATGCACGCAATGCGAATTATTGCAAGGAAAAAATCATTCAGTATAATAAACAAAGAAGTATATAAAAAATGGTGTGTATGTACAATTGTTTAAGCTTTAAGTTCTTTAAAGTCATTATCTACATTCTCGGGAAACTGACAGTTTTTCAGTATATTTAATAAATATTTGACACGCACTCTGTAGCAAGTCAAAATCAGATAGTTAATTGTCTTAGTGATCATTGTTCAATAAATAAATATTCGGGACGTTGAGAATTCTACCAGGGACCATTGGCTTACGAGGAACACTCACACCTACGGAGTCCAATTTTCTTCTTCTTGTGCCACTCTTAGCGGAGGTTGACGACTATCACACCAAACTCATTCCGATTCTGCGCCAACCTTATTAGTGACGTTGCATCCGGAATCCCGAAACACTACCTGAGATTTTTAAGCCACGATATGCTTTTACGACCCATACTCCTTCTTCCCTCTATTTTTCTCTCCATTATAAGTTGTAGAAGGGCATCTTTATCACCACGGAATATGTGGCCAAAATATTCGGCTTTGAGTCTCTTGACAGTGGCCAACAACTCTCTCTCTTTCTCCATCATATTTAGAACTCTTTCATTGGAGACTCCATCGACACATCTCGAATGCTCAAATTTTATTAATTGTTGAGGTTTTGAGAGTCCATATCCACTCCATACAACAGTAACAACTTTCAACATCCACTTCAGTGAAGGTACATATCTCAGATCGCGATAAATATGTTATTAAAAATATTATTATAGGAAAATTTAATTAAAACCATTGTTTTGTAAACGTTCAGTCCAGTAAACTAACTAACCCATGTTATTTAAATTACGACATGACATTATGTAAATTAAATAAGTGTATTTACTAAATAGGTAGACACTTATGAACAAAATATTACCCACATAATAAATAATAGAAATAATTGTCACAACAATGATGAACAGACACGTAAAATACCTACAAAAGATATGGTTCAAAAACAATACACATATTCAAGAATTTGACAAATGATACAAGCCCAGAATCGAGAGTGTGATAAGTTAAACCGGAAATCCTGTGATAAGAAGATATAAAATGAAATGATTCCTCGTTTGAAACCAGTTGTGTTTCATTTCCAACGGTTCCGAGTTCTGAAGCGGCATGTGTCGGTAACACGTGAACGATTAGTAAGTTCATTTTTCACATACGAATGCACTTTTTATCTGATCATAAGCACCATGAAATAACAGGTATCTAAATGAAACTCTTCACAGTCATCTGGATAAATGGACTATAAATTGATACGCATACCTTCAAGGGGGCTTCCCGTCGCGACACCGACCTTACCACACAACAATGACACTGAGCCAAATATCACGTTTCAAATGATCTGCATTGTTGACTTTTGTCTTTGTTTATTTCGGTTCTTTTGACTAATGACCCGAGTTTTACTTTCCTTGTTTGGGTTCCGCATTGAATGTAAGGTGATATTAATTTAACTTTAGTTTTTTAGAGCTCGTCGCTCGCGGGGAATGATGGGCATTTAGTAGTAGTCAGTGTCCAAGATTGTTGCACCTTGCGATATATTGCACCTTGTGCCTTGTAATGCACACCTTAACATAGGGAGGCAGAACCGTTGTGGTATCCGTTATGGTTATTATTTTTTTAAACAAAATTAACTTGATGGTTTAATAAGTGAAATTGAAACGATAACGCAAGAGTTCAAATAAAAGACTCATGCGACGACGAAAAGAATACCAGCAATTATGTCGACACGAAAAAAAATTTTGCGTGCAAAATAAACTGTTATTAACCGAGCGTAACTATTAAATGCCTTAAAAAAGGAAGAATTGTTTTTGGTATCCAGACTGAAAACACAAACTATGTCTCACCGAGAATCGAACCCGGTATCTTTGGATCAGCAGTCAGATACCCAACCAACCGAGTCACGAAGGCCGAAAATTTTAAGAACATTATACTCCTCTAAGTCAGAAGGATATCTAATTGGATAGTTGTTAATTACTTTTAATATAAACTATTGGGCAAATTGTAGCCTTTCGATGAGAGCTTTAGCGCATCCACGCCAGACTAAGATTTCATAAGACATTGATTGGCATAGTGCGAAATATATTAATTTAATGATGTTTTTATTTAAGATGTTTCGGATCGACCAGAATATGAATTCTTATTTTCGTGTCAGTGAGACAAGGATATTTACATGATAATCCCTGAGATGTTGATCAAGAAATTGCCCAAGATATTTCATTTTCTTGACTCGCTCTAGTTTTGTACAGGTGCATGCATTGCAATTTGAATTATTATGTAAATATACAATTTTGTCAAAGGGTGGTTGACCTCTTGAATTTAAACTAAAAGAAATGTACTTAGTCTAGTGAAAATTTACAGTAAGAAGGTTAAGATCATGCCATTTTTATTTTTTTACAAATTTACAGAAGCTAGTTTAAAAGTTCATATCATCTGCGAATGAAACTACTTTTCCATAGCTCAGATGTGTATTACAAAGTTTATTGATATAAATCAGAAACAAAACTGGACCCAAAACGCTACCTTGTGGAACTCCATGTGATACGTTATATGGTTCAGTAGGGGCACTTCCTTCCATCAACATTTCCATGGTTCTTTGAGATAAGTACGAAGTAAACCAAGACAATGAATTTCCGCGTATTCCAATTTGAGAAAGTCTAGCCAAAAGTATGCTATGTGATACAGTATCAAATGTCTATTGAACATTTTATTTTTAAGTACGTGAGACAACTAGAATTGATGCGTTCAAAAAGCAATGTCTATTATGTACATATATTTCCCATTTTATGTGTTTTATCATATCTACAAGAAAACTAAATATGAATTCAGTCCAAAAATCCAAAAAATATAATTTCACTTTTCGTTCACTCTAACAAACACCTTACTTTTTTTCTAGATTTATTCTAACGAGGTAAAATTTATTGTGGTCATTTATTACACTGTACAAAGAATATGTACTTATTACAAAACGACCAAAAATTCATACGTGGGTGATTCCATATCGAAGCTTGTGGCCCTTTCGCTTTGAAAATTTGCATAATTTGTATGCAACTAAGACATTAAGGTACATTGATACAAAATATAAAACAGCTGTGATGAGAATATAAAAGCTCTTTAAGCTGCCTTCAAATGTTTATATTCGGATGAATGGCGTTAAATGTTATATTGATAAAGTAATTAACGGGATTGTAAAATTTATTAAACAATAAAATTTATAAACCCACAGCCTGTGGCCAGTCGGAGATATACGAACTTAACGACATTGATTTAAATTTTTAATATATGTCTTTTCGAACAAATCAACAAAAAAATATTTTATTCAATTATCAGTGATCACAATCAAATATTATGTTGTTTTACGACGAATCCGTGGCGATATTTAAACATGTACCAAGTTATAATATGTTAATATAGTAATTAATAACTCTTTATTTCCTATTACTGTTGTCAGTTTCATAAATGAATATTCGAACGATAATTTTATATTTTATTTGACAGTACAAATTGGAGAATTATTTTTGATAAATGAAATGCACAGATCAACGTGGGAACATATCGTTTTTTGCTTTACACTCTTTATGATGGTGTTGTTAATTTTACATGCATGAAAATAATATACAACATGTAAAATATTTATGTACTTATTAAATTACTGAAAATTAACCTGTGAATCAACAAAAAGTTTATTCAAAACGATAATTATGCACAAAATATTCGCATCGAAATGAAATTCTATAAAACATCAAACTCGCTTCACAATATCTTAAATTATATGCAAAAAAATCTGATAACTGTTGATTTCTACTTCCTGTATTTGTCTTCATTACTATATAAATTCTTTCTTAATTTTTTTGTGCTTTTTAGTCATTTTTATAAGCTGATAATATCCATTGCTATTCAAATGCACAATGAACCCGAACATTTTATACTAACTTGTATACTGATCTGCCCCCCTAGACAACATGCCATTTAAGCTAAGCGTTATCTTGCTAAGCGATAGTAAATGTATGGAATTGGTGGCTGTCACGTGACATCATAGCCACCAACTGGGATAAAAATGACTGGAAATAAAAACAGTGAAAAATAAAAACGTTGAAAAGTGAAATAATATTAAGGTATTTGATAATAATAATAACGAACACTTCCTTGCACCCTGCGCTAGTGGCGAGTTTATTGCCGTACATATGGCAATTTCTTCCAACTTACCAGTGTTTCCAGCCCAGCGAAGCAATATTTGCGTGAGAAATAAATTTAAATAAATTTCTCCTCTACTGGGAATCGAACCCAGGACGCCCGCACAGAAACCGAACGGCTTCTAACTGTGCCACAGCGGTCGGCACAATTCAAAAAATATTTTTCGCATTTTTTGTACCTATATATCTACATACATACCATCACGCCATATCAGAGGTAGACAGAGATATCCGACCGACATGTGCCTTTGTTTTTGCACACATTAATGGCTTCCTATACCTACACTATTATTGTATACCAAGTAGTTTATCCGATAGATCAATTACATTTTCCGAATATAAATGTAACAAAATTATATTATTGTTGCCAGGGGAACAATCCTTTTGATACCGCTTAAAACGGGTCCAGAGTAGGTATGTGTGAATAATTTACTCACTCCTCTAGAGAAAGTGATCCTGGCTATGTCGCTCCACATCCACTTTATAGCCAAGACCAGGGGTCAAGCCAACTGGCATCAAGATAGCGGAAAGAAATGTGTGAAGATTTCACGTTATATGGGGTGATTTCTTGCTTTTATTGGCCTCTACGAAAATGTTTTCGTCCGTCATTAAGTTGGGCAGACTCTAGAATTACACTGCTAAATTTCATGTTAAGAACTTTTACTGAGTTTTCATTCGAGGATTACATTTTTCTACAAAAAAAATATTACATCTCTTTGGCATCAACGTATGATACCAGGAGTAAATAAATAGAAACAGCTACAATAAATAATATTACCTACATATCTCTTTTCTTTTTATGTTTATTTTAGTATTTGCTTTATAAATGTGACTCTAGGTTATTTATATTTAGGAATCGCAATCCGGCATCAGACCGGATCGGACCGGATTAGTCACATATTTTTTTTTCCCTTTTCATTCCAAAATCAACAATATAACTCCTTAGATTGTCCATAATCAAAACTAACTCACAATATACCTATGCATTTAAGGAACGTCAAATCTTATAATTATTATAACAGTCATTTGGAATCTGTTTTATCAATGGCACAATTATCACAATAACGAGTTAAAAACTTCTGATTGATATATTTAATTTTAATTTAAGTCAAACAACAAATTTAACTCAATCAGTGTTTTTACAAACAACAAATTTAACAAATTTAACTCAATCAGTGAACCCTAATTTGATCTCTTTTCTTATTTATAAACATGGATCAAGAGTTGAACCGTGATTCAACTCAAATGTCAAATTGAACCTGCGACGGGGGTAGTTTAACATTGCTGGTTCAACTTACCATTTTACATTTTTGAAGTATTTATGATCCGTTTAAATATCGAAAACTTTTTTAAAAGAAAAACATATAAAAATCGATTTAATTCATTAGACTAACAAATTGATTTAGGTTGTTTTCAAACAAAAATATCGAACGTCAAAAAGTGCAATAGCTAGATTTTGTATCATATTTTGTTGTTTTTTCATTGTAAATTATTTTATAGCTGTTGTATTCAATAATATAAATAAATTTAAAAAAAAACATGTGACGAGCACGTGTTCTGTGTGCTGCGCATATTGTTCTGTGGTCATGACAGCCAAATTAACAAAACTAAATTCGGTGCTGTCGTATGAAATAGAGCTCAAAATCGATTTCAACTGAACTGTGGTTCAAATTTTTTTTTATAAATAAGGTTTTAGTGGAATGTGGAATAAGAATTTAAGTTGGATTCAATAGAAACGTGATTCAAACATGATTCAAGGAATTTTTATATATGACACTGTATTGGTTTTGAAAAATGGATCATAGGAAACAAAAAATAGTTAATTATATCATCTGCCAATCGAATTCGTGCAGAGCTACAAATATAATATTCAACGGTTAAGAATTATTTATGAATTATTTTTTATAAATCGGTTTCAAGTATATTTTTTATCGGATCCGGTTTTCCGGATTGCAATCCCTAGTTTTATACAAATTCCTTTACTATTGTACATAGATAATAAAATATACTTGAAAACGATTTATAAAAAATTAATTCATAAATAATTCTTAACCGTTGAATAATATATTTGTAGCTCTGCACGAATTCGATTGGCAGATGATATAATGTCGGCCTTCGTGGCTCAGTTGGTTAGGTATCTGACTGCTGATCCAAGGGTCCCGGGTTCGATTCCCGGTGGAGACACAGTTTTCAATTGTGTTTTCAGTCTGGATCTGTGAGACGATTAATATCGTAAATCTCCAGAATGTGGCAACTTGTTATTGGGTGCGTGTTAAATTAATATTTGACATAGTACCTGTTAGTTGCCCGAGAAGCAATATTAAATAAATAAATAAATAAAATAAATAGATTTATATTAATATTTTTCTGAAAATTTGTAAAACAATACAGTAATAACTCATTACTGATGATGATGAAGAAAACTCTGCGAGGGATGTTATAAAAGTGAGAAATATTTTTTTTATTGATGAAGAATGATGATTCTTGTAAACAAATTAATTTCATTTAAATCATTGTTAAAACCATCATCAATGACATTATCGTTATTTTATGTAAATGAAGTAAATATGTACCTAGAAGAAGTCATAAACAAATCTGTTAAATATATTAAATTCTAATAATATTTCGTAATCAACCACGTCGTAGTAGAATGTTATACGTCAGAAAAAGTCTTAAACTACAATAAGTTATGTTTTACAGATAGATAGAATTTTTATTGGTTGAATTGCGTAGTTTATGCGGATTATATTACAAAAACACATTATTTTAATCATCGATAACTTGTTTGTTAGTTTGCTATAATATTGAACTGGTATCGAAGTGCACCAGATTAACCTTCACAAGTCAAAGAGAAAATGTCACGGATTGCCTCACACATAAGACTATAAAATTATGTCGTATACGACTAATACATATCAAATCAAATACAACACTATATTTTCTTTGATAGTTACTCGTATATATACTTGCATGCCTTTGAGGATACCTGCAAATATCTTCTTTCTTGAGATATATGTGGTATGTTTTCCAGAGGGTAGCTTTCCAGAGAGAGTGAGGGAATGTCTGAGGAGATTTAAAAAAGTTTGCTAGTGTCAATCTGGTAGATACAAGATCGTCGTAAGATTCATCTACTGTCATTGCTTGATAAGATTATTTATAATCCCTTTTCACCACAGTATTTAAAAAAAAAACGTTCGTTTCCTGTCAAATCACGGTCTACTCCTTCGATATGCTGAACGTACCATACTCGCTATCCCCATTCACTATACAGATGTTTCCAACTCATCTTTTCAAGATTATGGAATGGCCTAAGTGATAAAGTTACGTCGTTCCTGAATCATCGTTTAAATTGATCCTGAATTTTCCTTCTACATTCTTCCTTCCTTTCCTCAATACTGTAATCAGTGTTACTATTATTATTTTTTTCTCATTCTCTTTTGATTTTGTTTTTAAATGTCATATGGCAATAAAACAGCCTTTGTGCATTTGATGTACATGAAGTAGATAAATGGGTGGTGGCAGAGCGATTAGCGCTCTAGGTTATAATCCAGTGGTCGCGAGTTCGAATCCTGCCACGACCAATTTCGTTCACCTATAGCACAATAAATTAATGCTTAATTTAGGGAATGTATGAAGATGTACATGTACTTCGTACTAAAAAAAAATCATAGACTTTGACTTAAGTATAATTTTATATTAAACTGACTTATCATAAAATTGCTTTCAATATCTGCAATATACTCTAAGCATGATAAGATGTGACAGATTTGATGCGATCGTTCGGCAATAGACCCTAAAGTCTTAAAAGAAAATCTATCATTTTATTTATATTACTTAATTAAACTCCTTGAGAAGATACAAGCATAAAAAATATATGCGGATTAGAAATAAGTGATGTTGAGACGAATTTACAGAGTAAACTTTTGAACTAATAAGTTTAATAGATTGTAGGTACCTACTAAAAATCTAAAAACTAGAATATTGATACCTAGTGTAACGTAATGTTTGTATTTAAATATTTTAAATTAAGATGGAATGGGATAAAACTTAAATTTTAATATGCGTTTTTAATTAATTAGGGCTTTAAATTTCGAATAAACTAGTTGCATGTAACACATTAGATCCAACTGTCGATAGCGATAGTATGTATAGTTGAAGAATATGTACCAAACTATAAACCCATAAATACAAATTATTGAATATTTTCAGATATTTTGTTTTCTATACAACATATGTAGGTATGTATGTCAAGATAGGATAGTATGGAGGAAGATCCTTTTTTCCTACCCAGAATATGAGAATAGCATGATGGTATGTATGTTTGTTTGGAGATGAAGTATCAAACTATTAAGTCTTCTTACATATTGTGTATAGGCGACTGCCATACAAAATGTATGAAGCGATGTCGTCACTAAATTCAATTTTTAAAAAAATTGTTAAAAAAAAATTGAGATCTTCTACTACAATGTTAATATTTTTTATAGAAAATTAAATTATCTAGTTGGGGTGTTTCGGCTTTTTTCGATAATTGTAAAAGTTTTGGAAATATAGGCAGTTAAACTCATAAATTTATCATAAAAAAAATATTTTTCTTAATAAAAAATGTTTGAGAAACCCTGGAATTTTTTTGAAAAAACTAATTTGAGATTTTGTAATTTTCTATGTTTGTACCAATTTTCAGCGTTCTAGCGTTTATGGTTTCTGAGATATATGGAAAAATAAAATAAAAATTCAAAAGTTGATAACCCCTGACTGAAACAAAAATTCAAAATTCCGAGTATAAAAGTTTTGTAGGCCTGTAACTGTTTATATATTCTGAAATTTTAGGCTCTGTAAATTGAGCGGATCAAAAGTTATAAGGGGGGGGGACACACACACACAGACACACAGACACAGACACACACACACACACACACACACACACACACACACACACACACACACAGAGACACACGAAATGTTCTACTCCGAATTCTGAGTAAATCCGTGTATGGAACATATATGCTGCGAAGCCTCTAAGTTGGTGTTTTTTGACTTCAAAGTTGGAAAAGCCGTGAAAAAAGTAGACCTCTCCATACAATTCTCGCGTATTCTGGCTTGATACATTGTCGATATGTTAAGAGAACAAAGTTCTCCTGAACAAATCGACAGTTGGAAAACTATAGTTTATTCACCTCCTTATAATAATCTATTTAATTACAGCAGTTAGTAAGTTTATTCACCTCCTTATAGTAATCTATTTAATTACACCAGTTAGTAATTGATGAAATAAATATATATAAAAAAATGCATTAAGAGGCTGTGTATTTTTTCCACAAGGGTGTGTTTATAAAGGAATGGTATTTTATTCTAGGGCTCCTCTCACTTCAGTACCGTTTCAGGGTCGATAGCACCCATTAAGAGCTTACCCCAACACTCACTTTGCACTATCAGTGGTGACCCTTCACTTTGCAGTCACTTAAAGGCGATTTTTCCCGCGCAAATTTCGTCACACGACGTCACTTTCCAACTAAACTACGATCGTATAAAATAGTTTCCCTAGGACAGTTTTTCTATTCAAGCGAGATTCACATGATACAACCAACAATTTAATATATTAATTTATATTGAATCTATTAATAGTAAACTCATAGAATTACATGTAAAATCTAAGAGTAAACTGTTTGTCTTATAAAAATATATGGCATAATTTCTAATCGTGAAATAAAATAATTCTTGTCACTTATCTGAATAAATACCTACTTATTAATGTTTCTATTAGAAAGTGTTAGAGAACTACTAACATAATTGATTTTACCCGATATAAATGTGCTTTTATTTTGCTATTGAGTTTCAATGAAAAATTCCAATTTTTTGAAAAATGGACATGAATGTGTCTGAATCACGTATATAAAAAAAAACAAGAAAAGTGTTATGTATATAAATCATGTGGGGAAAATGTAGTAGAAAATCTGTCTCACTTCGCAATCTTTGATAATAAATGTTTTAAATGGGTTATGCTATCAAATAGTATTTATTCATTTTGATAAATGTTGTAATTGCATTTTTTTACGATAGGTAAAAAATAAACAGAATATTTATATAAAATTTTATCATTCAATAACATATTTTCAGTTTTTTTATGCATTTTGCAAAATTCTTATATTTTAATATTATTCACATTCTCCTGTTATAATTCCCATTATTTAATAGCTCATTCATTGATCTTTAACTCTTTTGTAATTTTTAACAATAAACGACACTTCATTTCAATAATATGTTGAAACACTACATTTGGATTTGAAATAAGTTGTACATAAAACAAAATAATGAAATATTTACATTGTTACAAACCTATTTTATATAATTTATTATGTATCAACATCTATCTATAAGTTACGTACCTACTATTCGCATCTTTTGATATTTTACAAGATCTTCATTATAATCGCATCGTATTTTCTCGAAAACATACCCTAATTGGAAATGAAAAAATGTTTTGCTATATGTTAACAAGTATATAAATCACAATCTATCCGAAAGAGTGCAGTGCAGTGCGGTGCAGTTAGATGAATAACTGCGTTTTCCAATCTCGTTAGCAACGTAGGATACTCTGCACATTAGCAATTTATTTTATATCAAACATAGGAGCAAACAAACCCGGTGGCCTTAGAAACATCTCGGCATAAATCAGTTAAAGCGAAGTGCAGAACACAAACATTCCGCCAACAGTTGTAACTATTTAATTTATGCTCTGGATTTCCCAGACAAATATTATTTACAGTGCTCACTGCAGTTGCACCGGCTAATGCAGTTTTCTATGTTGGTCCAGAACAAGATTAACTTGATTCCTACCGTATTTTTGATATAAATTATCCAACTTTTTAATTCTTACGTATTACTGCGGTGTCTGTTTTTGAAAAACATTCTCAACTTTAACGCGATAGCAAGATTGTATATGTGTCGCTCTAAATTAGTCAGTGAAGAGAACTAAAAATCAAACAAAAATATCCTAGCATCATAAATTTTACTAAGAAAGAAATCAAACAAATTATTGTCTCGGCTAGCTGGCAAACTAATAAAAAATGTGTTGAAAGAAACAATTCTAAATCAAAACTAATTAAATATAACAAGACTCACTCAGACAATCATGGTTGCCGAAGAGTGATAGCTACCGATGAATAGTTAAGAAATAAGTCGTTTCAATAGTTAGGAAATAAGAATTCCATTATTTTAATTCTACATATTGGTAAAAAAATATGTAGAATTTTTAGACGAGGAGAGTTGACTCTAACAGCCATCACAGATTTGAGATATAGCCAGGGAGAAAAAGAAGAAAGTATTATTTGTAAAAAATGAAATGATATGAAGAAACTGATAAACGAAAAGGATTTTTTTCTCCAGATAAAAATAACTGAGCGTCACAATGCAGAAGTATTTAAAATAAGACGCAGAGAACGAGACACATTCATGTAGTTCCTTTTTTCAATCAAAATATTCACACACGTTTGGCTAAATCTCACAAACATTTTTCAACCGTTTACTTCTATCACACACCCCATCTTCGGAATGCGACATAATAAGGGAAAGTGTCTCGAAGGCATTTTGTTTATTTGGGAAAATATTCCATGGGGTCAGGAGATTACGAGGGTTTAAGATGGAATTCCTCAGACTGGACAGGGAAAGGGTGACAGATCCGGAGGGATTATGAATCAACGATATTGACTTCGATAACCCATGCAGTTTTACAATAAATAATGATAGATGATACCTATATATAAGGAATAAGGAATGTCGACTAACAAGGAGTCAATTTCTACATCAAAAACTTATTAAGCTTATTTATTTAATATTCAGTTCATTGTTTTTTTTTGCATCGATGTTTTATATTTAGATCAATTTCACATTGATTGGTACTTTTTGAACAGTGAATTCATTTGGTATCCTGACTTTTTGTTTTTATTATTTTTTTAAGTGTAAGCCAATTCACCATTTAAAGTGTGATCTAACTTTAAGTTAAGAACGCTGAAATAGAATCACAAATATTATAACTTCCCAAGTTGCCATTAAGTGTGAATAATAATATATATCTTGAATGGTTTGAGTAGGTAGCAGACCGTTAAGTGTTTTGGGATTGTAAATGAAATACGAACTCACGTTTAAATCCTGCCTCAACCTATCTTGTTCATTTACAGAACTGGTATTTGATTTGCTAAGAAAATGTCAAAGATTATTCAAGTTTTATGAATGCACTATTTTCAAGAGAACAGGTATGACACGACATGGATTTCACCTTCAATTCAGAGTTAGTGATGATCGCAGAAAATCATTTGGAGTCGAGAAAGAGATGTATATCTTTGCAAACAATCTCTAAGATTGAATTTGATGAAAAATACTGACAATTTTTCTCCGGTTAAATGAATAGGTTTCTTAAATAAGGAAGAAAAAGATTGTATTGCTTGATTGGTAGTATATAAATGTTTATTGTAAAAAAACAGCTCAATGTCAAAAGAAAGGTAAAAAATCAAATTAAATGGCTTGAGATTTGAACAATTTATTCGAAATGTATTTGTTTTCTGTGTGAAATCCTTTTGTAATGAATTCAATGTTTCACGTAAACTATCTTTCCTTGGCAAGGCCAGGTGGCCCCATTATATTCTAATATATATCGTTTGTAAGTTTATCCTTCAGTTTTAGGAAGGCCACAGGATTGTTGGGGCCGGATGACCGGAACTCGGATTACCGCGTGAATCTCCGGGGCGGGACACGGGACTGGTCGGAGGATAGGACCATCACAATAATTCACAATAAAAGCCATAGTCCAGGGAAGACCCAATTTAATTCGTCCTACATACACGGGACGCAAATCTAAAAAAAGCGAATAAAACGCTTTTAGATTGACCAAATAATATTTTTTTTTAATTTATATAAAAGGCAACGAAAAATAATATTTTTTTAACAATTAATAAATCAGAACAACACAAGTAATTAATTACTTATAACTTAATTAGCCCGCCTTTGATTTCATGTTACATGTACACACTTTTTCTTCTTTCTCCTTAGCGCTTTTGTCCGCTGGTAACATTAAAATTCATTATTCCTCTCTAATGTGGCATCAGGAAAGGGTCTTGGACATACAGAATGTGTCCATGGACCTGATCCTTTCTAAATTATTATATGTGGTAAGGCATCGGTACAATGGCGAATTCTGAGCAACGTTAGTGTTTTTTTTTGTCTAAAAATAACGTCGAGGAGTGCCTTGTTCGTCTGTTTGGTATGTTGAAGTTAATAATTTTCAGACGGTCTGTATAGTCAATATTGGAGTTTATTATGTCATAAAGGTGCATTAAGTCTGAGGTCCTTCGTCTTGTCGGTAAAGTCTGCAATTCATGTTTGTAGTTATTACCAAATTTGTACTTCATGTGTCTCAAAAATATGTGTTGAATTCGTTCTATACTGTTAATATAAATATTTTATCGTGGATTCCAGATGACTGACGCATGCTCCAATTGACAATATTTTGGAAAAACGAATTAAGGTAATATCCACACTTGAAAAAGACACGATAGAAATGTGTATGGATCTAATATCCACTGATAAATAAAAAAGGATAATAATTACTATATTAATGTTGTTTATTATATGCATAAATTATTGAAGCGAGTTGTAAACTGCAATGAACTAATTCCCAAATCTGACGGAAAAAAACTCAACTTGTTAATCCGGCAACTTCGAGATATTTCATAAAAGCTTAGCATCAATTATAGTATTACCAATAAGCAACAAGTAATCGAAATTACCTGTTTGTCCGTGCAAGAGAAATTATTATTGTTCAATCATATGTAGCTTAAGGAATATTATATACGTTGTCTCAATCCTAAGGAAACGTCATAATTAATTTTTAGCTTATTTTGCAGGTAATCGAAAATACAACCGCAACAATAACATCTCACATAGTTCAGCAATGAGGTTCACCACCCATTCTGAATATAGTGCCTTTTTAGGTGAGACGAGACTGGTGTGTGGGTATACACAGATATGTTGTGCTCCCTTTTATAAGGCAATGCACACCCGCACAACTTTCGCTGGTTACCCCACATTGTGGGATATGCTGTGTTGGTATGAAAGAATGAATGAACATTTATTTTAAAGTATTCATTTTTATATGTTTTTTAACGATAAGAACATTCTTAAACGTCAGATTATTTATACAAACTGATGAGAATTAAAATAGCTTTTAATAATTCTAAATATATAGGGTTTGTTCACCGATCGCCTCTACCGTTGTTTACAAAAAAATATATATATTGATCAATCGAAAAAGCAGTTATCTCAGATTCTGTTTATTTACTACTTTTGATGCAAACCTTTACAGCCATAGTATAGATAGTGTTCTCGTAATAGCTACACAAAAAATCAAATAAAATTAAATGTAATCTAAATAAACCAAAAAAATATATATATTTTTATTCTTTTTCACTGAAATCTGCACTGGCCATTGTACAGATTCGTATTTCGCTTGGAAATAATTCCAAAGCTTTATCGTCTTCCGCAAATATATTTGCATGCGGCAGGACGTGATTCGACAAACAAGGGTCAAGCATTCGGCAGATCTTCGTATCCATAGACCACACGGTAAGCTCTTTTTGGTCCCTCATTCTCTAGTTTCGGTAAACGCGGTCCGACACCATCTCACAACTTCAATATTAGTCGTTGAAGACGTTACCCCGAGAGAGATTTTTCTCTCTTCTCGGTTACTTTTGACATATTCCGTGCCAATTTCGCGAGTTGATCCTTTGCCGGATTTTGATTTGCAGTAAGACATGGATGAAGGCATCGTGTTTACTGAACAAAGAGCAAATGACATCCGACGCATAATAAGATTTTTGATATTACATTACCAAATTGCATATATTTTATATTACTTTTGGCGTAATATCTTTTTTTTGGAAAATCTTTTTGTCTAGAAGAGCCGACGTGATGCCGTCTTTGGGGTGTGAGTGAATCGTAGCCTCTATTTTCTTATTTTTAGATTTTGTATATCAGAACGGTTTATCAATAACTTTAATAAGACCTATCAGTTCTTCTATAACGTAAGATAATGAACATTGACATTGAAGTCGAAATTCGCTACATTTTTTTACAAACATACCATCACAACATATCCTACAATGTAGGATAACAAGCGACAGGTGCAATGTAGGATAATACCCGGAGGTATGCAATACCCTATAAAAGGAAGCACGAAACATAAATGTATGCACAATGCACACACACTAGTTTTATTTTTTTAAATGTTCTTTAATGACATACATTTACTATATCAAAAATATGGACGGAAGGAGTTCCGGTTTACAGACATTATAAAATTATATAATTTATTAATTTCCTTGTATATAATTTTATGGATAAAATATTTGAAGCTACGCCAGACGACGTGTTAAGTAAGTTTCGTTGGATTTTTTTAATACTAGTTGCATGTAACACATGAGATCCAACTGTCGATAGCGATAGTAGGTATGTATAGTTGAAGAATAAAAATCAAACTATAAACCCATAAATCCAAATTATTGAAAATTTTAACACATGTTGGTATGTATGTCAAGATAGGACAGTATGGAGGTCAGTCCTCTTTTCCTTCCCGGAATATGAAAACAGCATGATGGTTCTAAATGTATGTTTGGATATTAAAATCCTATCAAACTATTAAGTCTTCTTACACATTGTGTATAGGCGACTGCCATATAAATTGTATGAAGCGATGTCGTCACTAAATTCAATTTATATAAAAATTGTTATAAAAAATTTGAGATGTACAAGTACAATGCAAATATTTTTTATAGAAAATTAAATTATCTAGTTGGGGTGTTTCGGCTTTTTTCGATATTTTTAAAAAGTTTGGAAATAAAGGCAGTTAAACTCATAAATTTATCATAAAAGAAATACTTTTCTTAATAAAAAATGTTTGAGAAACTCTGGAATTTTTTTGAAAAAACATATTTAAGATTTTGCATTTGTCTATGTTTGTACCAATTTTCAGCGTTCTAGCTTTTATGGTTTCTGAGATATATGGAAAAATAAAATAAAAATTCAAAAGTTGATAACCCCTGACTGAAACAAAAATTCAAAATTCCGAGTACAAAAGTTTTGTAGGCCTGTAACTGTTTATATATTATGAAATTTAAGACTCTGTAAATTGAGCGGATCAAAAGTTATAAGGGGGGGACGGACACACACACACACAGACACACACAGACACACACACAGACACACACACACACACACACACACACACACACACACACACAGACACACGAAATGTTCTACTCCAAATTCTGAGTTAATCCGTGTATGGAACATATATGCTGCGAAGCCTCTAAGTTGGTGTTTTTTGACTTCAAAGTTGGAAAAGCCGTGAAAAAAGTAGACCTCTTCATACAATTCTCGCGTATTCTGGCTTGAAACATTGTCGATATGTTAAGAGAACAAAGTTCTCCTGAACAAATCGACAGTTGGAAAACAAAAATCTTCTTCATAAGTAATCAATCAAATAATGTTGACAAAAAACAAGAGTTTTTATTATGCCAATACAAAGCTAGTTATGAAAACTATGATTCTTTTTATGACGTTAGTCATTTTTTTAACTATACAGATACAGAAAAATCGACTCAAAAATCATTGTATATTTCTTATAAGTATATACGATTAACTTTCCAAAAGTTTTCGGAATCTTTATTTATGTAACGAAGTACGCTATTTATTTGTTTTAAATATTTTAAAAATAGTGTATTTTGCAATAAAAAGGATTTGAAATATTACTTGAACCTTAAACTGTTTAGTGGATTTGATTCAAAACACATAATAAAAATGATATCAAGTATAAGAGTCGAGTTTTTTTATCTCGCTTTGATCAGAGGCAGTTCTGTGACAAGGTTGTCTACTTTGTAGCAATGTCGTATGGGATTTATTCTATTACTAACACACCACCTGTACTCACATGAAAGTATTGATATTCATCAAGTTTTTACAACATTTTTTTTCGTGATTGTGTAATATATGCGACCAACATTATTTATTATGAAAAAATATAATGATTAAAGCGTATACTGCAAATAAAGATAATGCATAAATAAACATAGCCCACAAAACTATCATAATTCATTCATACCTTCACTTTATATCCCACAGTGCGGGAAACCAGAGACAGGTGTGCAGGTCTGCAATGAAACATCTCCACACACCAGTTCACCTAAAAAGTCAACATTCAGAATGGGTCTTAAACCTCATCACTGAACTATGTGTGAATTTTTTTGCTTTTCGATTACCCGGCTGTTACGGAAAAACCCGAAAGTGGACGCACAATTCTAAAGTAAAATACAAAAAAAATACACTTACAATAAATATTTACTTGTAACGATGTTAAAAATAATTCAATAGGTATATCCTGAGACCAGAGAAGCAATATTAGCGTGAGAAATGATATTAGCGTGAATTTAAATAAATTTCTCCTCTGCTGAAATTGATTCAATCCTAATTTTCTATGTTGCCCTAAAATAATATCAAAATTTTTATGACTCTTCTTCATATATTTTATAAATAAATAAATATTTTTTTTTATCAATGTGTCGTTATACATTAACAATATTTTATACATTTTCATTTTATCACACAATGCATTTAAACTTTGTGTTTGAATACATTATATTAACTTCTCGGTATAAAAGTTTTGCAGGCCTATTAACTATTTATATATCCTGAAATTAAGGGATCTGTGAATTGAGCAGATCAAAAGTTATAAGGGGGGGGACACATACACATGCAGACAGACACACTGAGACATAAAAAAACACAAAATATCCTACTTCAAATTCTGACTTCATCCATATACATATATAGAAAATATATGCTACGAAGCCTCTAAGTTGGTGTTTTTGGCAAGAAAAAAGTCCACTACACCATACAAAATTTTCCTTCATATACGCGTCTTGGCTTTATACTGTCTATTCATTAAGTGAATTAAATTCTCTTAAACGAATCGACAAATGGACAATATACAAGCATACATCATGCTGTTCTGGATCGGAAAAACAGACTGACCTCCATACTATCCTATCCTGACATACATATATCTTACAGACCGCCGTGGCACAGTTGGTGAGCCGTTTGGCTTCTGTGCGGGCATCCTGGGTTCGATTCCCAGCAGATGAGAAATTTATTTAAATTAATTTCTCTCGCAAATATTGCTTCTCTGGGCTGGAAACACCGGTTAGTTGGAAGAAATTGCCATTTGGCAATAAACTCGCCACTTGCGCAGGGTGCAAGAAAGTGTTTATTATTATATATAGGTATCTACATTTTTTATATAAAAAAAAACAAAATATCATAACATATTTATTAGTCTTTAAAGTTTGGTTCGTATTCTTCAATCATTCATACTACCGCCATCGACAGTTGGATCTCATGTGTTTCATGCAACTAATAGTATATTCTCGACGTAATGTTTGTTCAATGGTAAATATTTATATGTATAATGTATTATTTATTTATTTATTTTATATTGCCTCTCGGGCAACTAACAGGTACTGTGTCAAATATTAATTTAACATGTACCCAATAACAAGTTGCCAAATTCTGGAGGGTTGCTATATTTATCGACTCACAGATCCAGAGTGAAAACACAATTAAAAAACTGTGTCTCCACCGGGAATCGAAACCGGGACCTTTTGCTAAGTAGTCAGATACCCAACCCACTGAGCCATGAATGGCGATTATGTATAATGTGTATATTTTGTATAAGATGTACAATTTTTAGAAAGCTTTGTTTTGGTCCCATTTTTCGGATTATTTCAAATGAGTTCTTATATACTGCCGATTATATTCATATGTAATTTTATATAAATAATTGACACATATTTCATTAATCCAATCATCTTCTTGTACATTGTACATACGAGTATATGACATTGTTTGTGTCTAATGTATCCCGTACTTCAATTATTATCAACTTAATTGATTTTGTAATTAAATCAAGCAAAACAAATGACGGAATGTATATCTTGGCAAAAACACTATACTGTATCTATCACGAATATAAATTAATGTTAATGGATGGGTGATTAAAATATTTGACTCACACATTACTGATGGGTCTCAGTTATCAGGGTACATAATTTAATCTTTCGCAACTATAAACAAATGTGTCTCTAATCTAATCAACAATTTGATGATAGGCATACGATACAAACTTATGGTAAATGGGTAGGTACTTTTTTTCTAAACAAAAAACTTCAATACATAATATCGAAAAAAAATGAAATGGTCAAGAAAACAAGAACAGTTTTCTTTAATGAAATTATGTTTTTTTTAACATACTCTATCTTTCTTTTAAAAGTATTTTTACTCTCCACACTATGGAATAGTGGAGAGTCATGATTTCACAATTTTAAGCGTATTTTTTTTACATCGATTTCTCAACGGGTATCATGTAGAGAGTGCACACTGTGAGTTTCGTCGTGATGTGTTTGTATGTATGGCGTACGGCTTACGGCGTTCGGCGTACGGAGTTATCCTTTTTGTGACCTCTCTACAACCCAAACTATATAAGTCCAATCGACTTCATATTTACATCATATGTGTAAAGTGCATAAACCTAGAGCTGATTAGTTTTCCATAGACAACATTCAATTTCTTCTCTATGATTTCATCATTTACGTTGTTTTTTTGTGTCCTCTCTAGTACTCTAACTATAAGTCCGATTGACTTCATATTAATATCATATATATGGAAAGTCGCTGATTTACTTAGAGCTGATTAGTTTTCCATAGATATCCGTTAATTTCTTCTCTATGATTTCATCTGTCCAAATTTTCAAAATGCTCTCACGGTCTGGAAAATTGAGGTATTTATATACTGTTTAAAATTTTGATACAATAAAAATACACAATTCAAAAATGCATTTAAAGATTATCAAAATTTAAAGAAAAAAAATCCATGGTCTGCCAAATCAATGTAAAATAATTTTCATATTTGTATGAAAAAGGTAGGTATATAACAAAAATATAATAGCTTCTGTATGGGAAAAATTGAGTGATCAACTTCATATTGATATTGTATGTGTCTGTATAGATAAGTGTATTTTTTACTCTCCACTTCTATCTTCCTCAAGGGGTAGGCAGTGAGAACCTAACACCGCATTATTCTATCTTGATACATATACATACATCGCCTCATAAACATTGATACACTGTCTCATACGTGCTCATCTTGCTAGTAATGCAATTTTACTTAAAATTTCTCAACAGGTATCATGTAGACAGTGCATACTATTAGTTAGGTGACAATGTTTTTGTGTGTTTGGTGTATTGTGAAAACTTTTGTCATGTGGGAATTTTATATTTGTTTAAGAATCTAATATAAATGTTCTTCATAAAAATGCATTTAGAGATCGACAACATTTCAAGAAAAAAATGAACGCTTACTATGGTGGGGAGAGTTTAGTGTTGGCCACAACCCACTCGTTTTTTATTATTATCTTTGTTTTATGCGCATACATACCGTACATGTTTATATTTAAATTTTTATCCTTTGTTTTCATAATATTTGTGTCATTGTTTTCATTTTTTTGTCTTAGTTGAAATAAGTGTGTTGACAATTGACCTTATTGCAGCATATTACACAAATTAAAGGATACAGTTGTTTTTTGCGTATTGATTTTTTTTCTGAGATTCGTGTTCTAACTATGCCTCTTAATCACCAAGAATATCCACTATGCAATAAATACTTCAATGGTCTGATTAGTGCAGTTAATACATAAAAAATACAAGATGCCTACAGCCTACATACAATACACGTATATGAATATCATGATGACTCCAATCACCTTTCTAATCTGTAAGAAATACTTAAGTTACTTGTCTACATGTCTCTTTCTCCTGTGAAATATTATAATAATATGTAGGTACATACACTGCTAGAAGAGGTATACCTAGTTGGGCAGTAGTTATCTATTTTTAATGACTTATATGGCAATGGTGTCACAAAGAATAAATAAAATAAAATAATATATATTTTAAATCATTTTTCTCCGTGAAACATTAGCTGTAACATTTGATAGCATGAATGAAGTATAAGTAGGTACGTGGGGACACTGTTTAAATATTTTCTTTTATTGAGTCTAAGATTTGAGGAATCCGAGAGATTTATTACAAGATAGGCCAAAAATACATTTATTATTTATTTATTGATTCAATATTGCTTCTCGGGCATCTAACAGATACTATGTCAAATATTAATTTAACACGCACCCAATAACAAGTTGTCACATGCTGAAGACTTACGATATAAATCTCACAGTCTCACAGATCCAGACTGAAAACATAATCAAAAACTGTGTCTCCACCGGGAATCATACCCGGGACCTTTGGATCAGCAGACAGATACCTAACTAACAGAGCCTTGAAAGTTGACAATATATTTGATATCAGGTTTCGTTTAAGATATTAAATTTATCAACTTTACATAGCCTTTAAATGTCAAAACTACACTTAAATATTATATTTTTCTCTGAGTATTAGATGATAAGAGTGTAGTCAGCCAAAACGATCGTCCTTTCAAAGGAAATACCTACATGTTTATAGAACCTAAATCTGTTATTTGATTTCATTTAATACCCTTATGTGTATGTCGGCAAAGTCAATTAATTTTTACAACTAAACTAAAAAAATAAATATGTTACGTAGTTAGTTTTTTTGTATGTCCATTTCAAATATTACCACGTCACGAGTTCTATGTTTTTTTTATATCTCAGCAGTTAATATATGTTATAATATCGTTGTAAACAAAATCTTTTCAAACGAGATAACGAAATCCTATTAAAAGAAACTTTCATAAAATATAACGAGTATGTTTGGTATAAATTGTTATCAACTCGTGCTAGATGGAATAGAAGGTACAAGATGCGTAACTTATCCGTTTTTCTGGTCATTCCAGCTCATTTGGAGCGGAGTTAAGCAGATAAAACGCAATAATGTCCATTTGGATGTAGCGCCATTAAAACTATAAATTGTATTAAACGGTCTTATGTCAACTGCTAATGGTTACACAGCGAAGAAGTGGTTGTGTTCGAGTGGTAAAGAAATAATAGTAATAACGGAATTGACCCACGCAGTTGGACTAGAACTCTCTTGTCGATGTTACGAAACACAGAACACTTTGGCCCAGCGAGCTACTATGGCTAACATGCCTCTATGTGCCAGGCTTTGTCGCAACACCTCGCATTTTTGTGCCGTAAGTCGCTTCACACTATGTATTCCTGTTTTTTTTAAGACTAAAAGATATCTTATTTTGTTGTGTAAGTTATATATTTACCTACTACGTATAATCCACGGAGATTTTCATTGATGCGGTGACCACGGTGAACACCTCAAGTTGAAATCAATTTTCGCAAATATGTTAAACAGTGTGTTTCTGTAAAAAAAACTCCTTTTAACACTATTTATTTAAGATCTCCATAGCAATATGTCTCAGAGAAAAAAATGTTTTATGTGCATATAGTGTGCATAAAATCAAAGTGAATGTTTGTGGTAGTCTTTTTATATTTAAGTCAGGTTTGTTTAATCAAAAACATATTGTTTTAATTTTAATAGAATGTAAAATGGAATTTCACCAAACAAATAATGTACAGTTAGTTAATAGTAATGTGGTTGTCAATTGTTATTTACATATTTTATTTTAGGTGGGTCGATGGCAGAGCGGTTAGCTCGCTGGGCTAGTAATACAATTCGCGAATTCGAATTAGAATAAGGTCGCGAATTCGAATCCTGCCTCGAGCGATTTCGTTCATCTATAGCACACTCATTTATGCTTATTTTAGGAAACGTTGGAAGATGTATAAATACTTGTTTAACAAGGACATATTCATTTTTTACATACGTACCATCACGCCATGTCCCTTACGGGGTAGGCAGAGAGAACCGAACGCCATATCTTTCTATCCTGGCACACATTCATCGCCTCGTCAACATTCATGCATCGTCTCATACATGTTCGTCTATTGTACATGCTTCTAACATTTCCGTCTTTCAGAATATCGTGCCATCGTGGTCGTGCCATCCCTTTCTTGGGCGGCCCCGGCCTCTCAATCCAATCCTATCCGCATTGTATATTTTCTTCGTCACGCGTTCCTCATTCATTCTACCCATGTGACCAAACCATCTCAGTGTGTTCACTTTCATTCTATTTATTATATTAAAAAAAATCAATTACGTATAAACCTCTTTTAACGCATGCGATTGTTAGCCTTACTAACACGTAATTTCATAGTGCATTAGGCGATTTTAATTTATGTACTAGGTTTTCAGTCGCTAGATTTAGCGTTATTTGTCTTCTTAATATCAGGGTGGTATAATGTAATTTGCATTACAAATTGAAAGAGATATCGTAAGATGAAAATAAATGCCCTAAGGTGGTTTGGCCACATAGAAAGAATAAGTGATGACCATCTGAAAAAAAAGGATAAAAGGCTCATAAAAGAGGAACGAAAAATAGAGGTCGGTCAAGGAAAAGTTGGCACGATCACATAAATGGAATATTGAGAGATGGAAACGTATGAATAATCAAAGATCGTGTATGAGACGTTGCATAAACGAGAATGAAGCGAAGAATGTATGTCACGAGAGTGGAGTATGGCATTCGGTTCTCTCTTCCTACACCAAAAAGAAAAATGGCGTGATTGTATGGTATGGTATAGCATTGCAAGACACATTTGTCGGCTCAATTTAGTTCAATATATGAGATAATAGACAGAGTCAAAAGACTTGATTTCGATTCCTGTTGAGACAGTTTTTTTTCGCTTTCAATATAAATTTGAAAGCTAATTAACGACAAAAATCAAAAGCTTAGCAACTATATTATGTTAATTATTTTTTTGATACAGCTTTAAGATGCCCAAAAACCTATTTAATAATATTTTAAACAGGAAAATATTAAGATTTTGAAGTCCTCGGACGAAAATGAATTATACTTTAAAGTATAGGCATGATACTCATTTTCATACATACATTCATACATACCATCACGCCATGTACCTTGCGGGGTAGGCAGAGGGAACCGAACGCCACATTTTTCTATCCTGGCATGCATCCCTCGCTTCGTCCACATTCATGCATCGTCTCATACTCATTTTCAAGGAATTTATATACAAGACAACAAAATCAATGCACGTGTTTACATATGAATGTTTAAAATGTGATCCACCATGAATATTTTTTTTTTTTTTTTTTTTTTTTTTTTTTTTATTTATTTGTAACATAAGAAATAATATACAGGTACACATCAAAGTTTAACAATACAATATTTTTACAAAAAAAAAAAGATCCTTAAGAACTAGATGCGGAATGTAAACTGCTTCACTAGGTTAAAAACCTGTTCTGAAGCAGCTTGTAAATATATAGGTATATTGTTTAGGTGTGCGTGTGTGTCATTGTATGTTAACGTAGAGTTGTTTATTTATCACTGTCTTGTCTGTTTTTTTTATCCACTTCTTTAATCCACATTTAAAGCTGTTTATATTTGTATTTTTCTTCAATTCAATTGGAAGCAAATTGAAAATTTTTACTCCAAGGAAATGAAAATTTCTTTGTCCATAAGTCGATTTGGTTCTCGGTATCTGTATATTTGCTTGTCTAGTCTGTCTAGTCTGACGTGTAGTTTGGGTCGATTGGAAGTCGTTAAGGTGTGAATAGATATAAGTGCAAATGTTTTTAGCATATAACTGTGGTATGTCTAGGATGTCAAGTTTTTTGAATAGTTCGGCTGAGGGTGTGCGAATAGGTACATTAAATATTATTTTCAAAACGGATTTTTGGGCTTTAACTATTGAATCTATATTTGTTCTGTAAGTGCCACCCCACCCTATAATACCATATTCTACTATTGATTGGTAAAGTGAATAGTACATTAATTTAATGACAGATTTCGGTAAAACATTTCTGATGGAGCGAAAAATGAAATTAATTTTTTTTAATTTCATGCTTAAAATTGAGATATGGGGTTTCCATTTTAAACATTGGTCAATTGTTATTCCCAAGTATTTAGTTTGTCTAGTTTTTTTTTATTTCAGTACATATACAGTTACTTTGTTGGTCTTTGCAGTCATGAATTTTCAGTGGTCTATTTTCATTTATATTAGCCTAATATTTTTTTTTTTCGAATAATATTATACATGTATTTTTTGAAGGAATGAAAAATCACAATATTTAAATATTGTAAACTATATTATCTTGTGCCAATGTATGTAGGTAATTATTTTTTGCCTGGCTACCATTTGATTGATCTTTTTAGCTGTGCAATAATGAAATATACTGAGGAAGCATAATGAGAGTACGAAAAATATTTTATTTGTTAAAAACTACCATTTTTTTTATTTTGACCAATGAAATGTCAATGTGAAATGTTAGAAGTGTGAGCAATAGACGAACATGTATGAGACGATGCATGAATGTGGATGAGGCGAGCGATGCGTGCCAGGATAGAAAGATTTGGCGTTCGGTTTTCTCTGCCTACCCCGCAAGGGACATGGCGTTATGGTATGTATGTATGTACGTAAATGTCAATATTCTTTAGGTACATATAAAAATATAAAACTAATATTGTGAATGTGTGGTGACCCTACTTGCCGGAGCAATACAAAGTGCCATTTCGATTAAAATTTACGCGGATGGGTCTTCCATAATATATGTCAACGTATTCATAATTAATGTTCGGACTTTTTAACCTTTCATTTTTTTACGTGGCTGTCGTTGATTTCTTCGATAAAATCCGAGGAAGCGTACCCAATAATCTCATACCGCCTATGAGCGGACCTGGTATGGCTAGACATTTTTATGATACCTCTTTAATTGACTTTACCACATAACTCAGCCTCATAATTATTTCAGATTTGAATCTTTTTCGTGTAAATTAAGCATTTGGACTTAAAAAAAATGTCATCGTATGTTGTATGTAAAAACGATTTTCAAGAGCTGAAATAGAAAAAGAAAATTTGTTCCGACAAATTTACGACTCGAGTATAGAAGATGTTGTTGGCAATAATAATGCTAATTCACTGACTATACATAAAACATACATTTAGATAGATACACACTAGGGATTTTACTATTCAAATATGGCGGATAAAAGAAATCACATAAAATAGAATTACTTGTTGAGTTATTTTTAATCGCAGATTATACAGGTATATACCTACCTTTATTTAGTATTAGTATATATGTGATAATATACCAATACATTGTATACTTCTATACAAACCATCGTCTTGTTTCTCTAGAAAAAACTAATGCCATATTTTTCTCTCTTCATATATTTAGGTATGTGGGTAAGTACCTACATACATACCTAAAACACATGCTGATATATATGTAGGTTGGAATATAAATTGGACTAGTGATAGTTGGTATATTTATTTGGAGGTCGAAATTCGACCATAATTCATAAAATTTTTAAGTTTGAAAAGTTATGAACCTCGAGGGGAGGGGGGCAAATCCAGTCAAACAGTGAAATCAAAACCATTATGATTACCCATATCATGGACATTGTTTTTGTATGTTTAGATATTAAAGAACTCCATGTAATAAATATATCCATGATTTGGGTTATCATGAGGGTTTTGATTTCTTTGTTTAACCGAACTTGCCCCACTGATTGATGATAAAAAACATCATGTACCTACATACCTATTCATCCAGGAGCAGGTTTTTTTCTTTTCACATATTGCAAAGTGTAATTGTATAAATACCATTATGTATTTTTTATAAAAATTCTGTATTTGAATTTAATACAATTGCGTTTGACATTAGCATCAATTAGCAGTATATAAGTAAACAATCTATGGTTTGACGTGAAATATTTTATATTTAATTCAATGCATTTGAAACACAAATTATCTATAAATTTTAGTTTTCTGCACTCCTCTATATGAACTTTCTTTCACTTAAAATTTCATCCTTATAATCAAATTTAACACTTCATATATTGACACATTTATATATGCAATTTCACACATCATTCACTCAATATCTCACCATAATATGTAACCATTCCTAATGTATCTTAATGTACTACAATAACTTCATCGACAACCTGTAACTGGCTTTATTATTAATCAAATCATCTTTATTTTATATAATTTATTATATGCTGTATGTTGTCCTCTAAATAAAATAAACTATGGCAAATATCAAACTCCTCCGTGCGCGCAGTTTGCTTAGTAAGGGGTCCAAAGTTTTCACTTCACGTATTAATATATATAAATATATTTTATTTAATAATTTCAATCATATAGTCACGCTTACAGTCAATCTCTTATCAAAGTTTACTTTGCGTCAAAATTGTGTTTTGTAGAAAAGGTCAGTGATCTTTATGGCCAACACCGTTTTCAACATAAGAGGTTTTTATTTTTTTTTAACTGTGCGTCGAGATCTTTTGTACGAAAAAATACGATCCAAAAGTATGAATTTCAATAAATAAATGTTTTTATTTATTTATAATTTATTTACTTAGATAGTAGTTTACTTAGACTTTTTTCCTTATATCTAGTAACAAAATATTACATAATATTTTATTAAAATTACATTTTTCCCTTTATAAACCAGATATTATACTAGTATCATAAACTGCCTCGCTAGGTAAAAACCTGTTCTGAGACAATATATGTATGACTTCTTAGTTTGCATTTTTGATTTGTAGTTATGTGGTTTATTTATTTTTTATGTAATCTCTGCCCTTTTGTGTAACCCAAATTTTGATGCCGCGTTTGATGATTTGAAGTAACTGCACTTTTGTCTAAGTAGATAGTTCATCGAATAATTTGACTCCAAAATATAGGAGATTTATTGGTCCGAATGTTGATCAAGAATGTTGTTGAATGTTGGTCTTATTTAATTCAATTATATGTTTATCAAATTTTATTCTGTAAAACAAATTTATAATTATTTAAATAATTTTTCAATGGAATAATTTAAAAACCGATACTATAATATTTTCTTATAATATATTCATAATTTTAAGAACACTTTTTAACAATGGAAATTATTAAAATGCTCACTCTTTAATATAAATGACAGCTCAAAATATAATTTGACACTAATCACTTCCAATAAAGCAAAGTTAAAATAAAATTAATTGTTTTGATAATCACCAAAATAAAATTTTCATAACTATTTATGAGCATACATGATGAACTACGGAAGATAAATTATGAATAATGCAATAACATTTCCAACAATAATTTGTCACCATATTAAGAATTCCATTAATTTAAGTATATTAAAAATGAAAATATTATCGTTAGGATATAGTAAATTATAATTTTACAAACATTACCGTTACACACACTCATACATACAAACTATTCGTGCCGTAAACAAATACACGATAATCAGTGTTTACATTATGCATTCATACTTCATGTTAAAATTCTTATTAACATAATTTATAGCATCAAATAATACATTCTGTCAAAAATGTGTTGAAGTAACGCCCACAACGAGAACAAATGAATGAAATTATTTAAATTTAATGCAAAAACTTCGTTAACATATTGAAGATGGAAGCTTTTTCCTTGGCTTGATTAAGTAATCTACCACAAATACCTGTTTAATACGGGAACATATGTATATGTATATTTATAATAATTCATATTAACAAACGTACAAATATTAATGATTCATCTAGACACGTGATATGTACCGATCTCATAATATTTATGTATAAATATACGTAAAAATATACCAATTATCATATTAATGTGTTTATTTATTATAAAAAAAATCATACGAATAAGAACCAGAACAGCGCAGCAGCCAATCATCTCAGTCGTCCAGAACCGCAGTTGAGCTGGCTTGGCCATGTGCTTCGTATGTCCCCCGAGAGTGTTGATTATGCAAGCCTTTTCTACACGAAGGACGGGACGAGAAGACGAGGCAGGCCAAAACTCACCATCAAGCGAAGCATACTCTGCGGACTTGCATGGTGCTGTCTTAAGCTGGGATGGTGCTGTCTTAATCTGGGATGAAGCTGTCCATCTGATGCAAGATAAAGAGGCTTGGAGAAATTTCGTGGCGTCCACACCACATGCTCCACACTGGGAGCGAACGTGGATTAAGTAAGTAATAAGATATTAAAAAAACAGGTGCTTCGCTCATTATCAAAACCCTTAAATTGTGTTTTTAGAAAAGCGATTAAAGTAAAAGTATAGTCATAATACTTTGATTTCATAAAGTTGTTCAAAACTTTTGGTTGTTTCATTGAATGCCGTTAAACAACACAATAATGAACATTTTTATGAAACAAAAGTATTTTGACTATACTACATTCTGATACTTTTTTTGAAACAAACCAACATTAGTAAATCTTCAAAATATGGTTCTTACTGGTAACAGGAGTTCAAGATGTTGTTTTTACTAAGCTCAACCTTAATCTTTCTTTTTCAAGGATACTTTTTTTCATTACAAAATAAACTCTTATTCTTAAGCAAAACATATTTTACAAAAATAAATAAGATTATGTAGCTACCAAATCGTTTGTCAAAACAGTGTTTAATTTAATATTCTTATTTCTTTCCCCTTTTTGTCCCGTTTCTATCGGGGTACGCTTTGAACATGATCCTGGAATTGGCGAGTCTGGTTATTACACTGAAGCAACTGCCATCTGACCTTCGTAGCCCTTATAAAGGGGAACCAGACATATTGGATCATGGCTAAGTGTTTAATTTAATATACTCGTTTTTTTTTACAAATTAGATTACACATTGATTTATTTATTTTATTTGCAATGACATACATAGATTTTTTGAAAAAAAAAATGAAAAAATAAATCATGTTGTACATTATTTATAAAGAAAGATGAAGTATAAAAATGATTGTTAAGTTAAACCAACAAGAAGAGTGCTTAAAATCACATGTTTAACATTCATTTTTTGTTATACAAAATAAAAGAAGTTAGTATTGTACATGCCGCTAAAATTAATATTAAAAAATAATGACAACTAAATGAATTTTTTTTAAAACCCTGACTCGCATAATAATTTCGCTAATCAGGGTTTTGCAACCGTTATTTTTATAGACGTGAACAAATTATACAATATGATAGAGTATCCATGCCACATTAAACTCAACGTGTAGATAGATTTTACTGCCTAAGTTCATTCACAATATCGATACGCACATTTATGAATGTACACAGGTTCATATTATACATATGGTTCAAAATCAGTAATTTAATTAAAAACTTAATGAAACAGTTCGGTTGTCGACAAAAAAAACAGAGAAGTCCATAGTTGCTACACTGACTAGCTGTAAGGGGTGCCAAACTAAAATTATTGATAATATATAATATGCAATTTAAATTTGATTTTAATTTAAAATTTTATAAAAATAAATATAAAGACCTTTGATCGTGTTGTAAAATGTGGCGGATTAATTGTTCGCGGACAATTTCTAAAGAACCGGTTTGAATATATAATTGTTTTTTTCGTTGTGTTAAGGCTGGGTCTGCATCTTCCTGGATCAACAAATAGACTACAGATAAGATTGAAATAGACAATATGTAAAGATACCAACAGTTCTTGTAATGATACAGAAAATGACGTTTCCGATAGAACAAAGTGGAGAAGGAAAATAGAACCTTAATCAGATGGGATTAGTACATAGAAACGGGAGAGTTTGGCATGTACCTATTTTACATATTATTATGTATATACTTGTAAAGCTTTATTAGCAAACAGTTTATTTAGTACTACTTGATATTTTTTCATTCAAAAATAGCTGTTGAAATTATTTGAGACACATTTAATCACTGATATAAAAATTAATAACTAATTCTAAATTTTATCGTATTAGCTTATGTTTTCCATGGCTATAGCGAGCCATATTTTGGTCTCATTCGGTGTGCATCAATTGGTACCTACACATCAATATTGCTATCTTCATAACTATTTGAAAAAAATTTTGGACATTTATAAATTTTCTAAATATATCCTCATTGAGAAACATCGTCATTGTTGGATTACTGATTTATTAAATCAAATTATTTCATATTGACGTCCTCTATTTTTTCAATGGCTCAGGAGCCATATTTTGATCTCACTTGGTACCTATAACGCATCGATTGGTATCCGAATAACGTTCAGTAACAACTTTTGGTCTTTTTTTAAAATATTTACCCATTGAGATACATATTTATGATTAAATAAGTGATTTATTAAGTAAAATTTCTACCATTTTGGCGTATGATTTCAATGGCTCGCCAGCCATATTTTGGTCTCACTTGGTGTACATATCGATTGGTATCTAAACATATAGGTACCTGGGTACTGTAGAAATAGAAAAAAATACGGAAGCAGTAAGGCCAAAGCGATTGATCAATGTATCTCTATATATCTAACTAACATCAGACCGTAGCTGAGCCGAAGTAGACTTTCGTTCGTCCCAATTTATCCGAGGCGGTATTCACATAGGTTGTAATTATGTGCTACCGAATTGTTATCATTTGATTGGTCGAATTTAATATTTATATTTATAACGGGCGTTAGATCGGAACGCTTCGAGATACGAAGCACAATTAATTTTATCTTCGGACTATAATTGACCACGAATTGAAAATACACTGACGTCGAACAATATATCAGAGACCATATAAGTAATATATTATGTTTTGATTTTTTTGCCCGTATCTTACGATGCTTCCTTCAGAGATTGAAACAAAAGATTAATAACGTATCTAACAATCTTTACTCATTTGCTCAGAGCATATACGTACATTTCACTATAATTAGTAATGTTACCTTCAATATAATATTACAATATAGGCATTTATCTTTAGTCATTGTACGAAATCGGCCCGAATCTATTGTAAAATATCTATAGAATGAGTATTAAAAAATAAGTTATATATCTAATTGTAAAAATCACGCAATTACTGTCTAAATATTATTGAGACAAAAATGAAATGATAAAGGCTGGATTGCCTGATATAATAAAAAATATATATATTATCCAACATTCAAAATTGGTTATATAAATCGATTAATATTTTTTACACGAGAAAAGGAAACTTAAGTTCAACAAAACGACGAAATAATAATGTCGTGCTTTGTGATTTTTGGTGTTTTTTACAAATATCAAATACTTATAAATGTATTATTTGAAATAATGACGAAATTTTGCTCTTTCATTACTCTGCTCTGTAGTACAAATGTCTTGTATCACAGAGCAGGGTAAATAATATTTTAATTTAAATATCTATGGAATATAAAAAACAAACATTTTTCCAACATAGAATAGACATGTACTAATTGGAAACGTTTTATTTTATTTAAGTGACAACACTAATAACTCAAGAAAAATAAATGGATTCCAACTGATTTATTCGGTAATCTATTCCAATTCAAACGTTTTGTAGGAATATCACATTATTCGATAGAGAACCAATTCGTCTTCCAAATCTAATCACTTCGTTGACTTTTTACTGCTACCAGAACAACTTGATTTTAAAGAAATTGATTTAGGAATGTCACCGATTTCAGATGGATGTCTCATTTTAATATAATTTATTTGAGAGAAGATTTCTAAATAACATGTCTGATTGCTTATGTTGATATATTTGAAGAATTATATTTTTTTTATTAAAAAAAAAAATAGAAGCCCTTTGAACTGGTATAAAATTTCGTAAATTGTCAGTGCACTAGCCACTAAAAAATAAAACACTTGAGGAAATTAATGACAAAATATACATGACACTATCAATTGTGGCAATATAATCGCACGGTTGGTATTTTTTTTTTGCGTAATATAATTCGATCTAACAAGATTTTTCTCAGAAAAATGAAATGATTTTTGTTTGAATAACAACGAGGTTGGTATATGGTACATAACATACATAGTTAATGTATCTCATACCTTTATCAGATAGGGTTAAAACTGTTTAACATATTATATGTAAATAAAAAAGACAGAGGTTGGATTCGAACCAACAACAATTCAGTTAACAATTTAAAGATTTTTTTATTGGCTGACGTTTTATATCAATGTTCATTGTTCATATTTCTAGTTCCAAATTCATTTTTGACATTGTTGAAGTATTAGCTGTTTAAATTTTACTATTTCACAAAACTGATATACATAATCCAATATAGATAGACACTTTGTATCGCATGAATTCCAATTTAATGTCGGCGGTACAAACAAAATATATTCAAATTAATTAATTACCTATTTATTTTCTTCCTAGGATATTAATTCAAATTTTTATTTCATCGTGTACCATGTTTATATCAAATTATTATAATAAAGCCGTTATCGTTAAACTATATTTGCCATTATATTAAGTAGCCTAATATTACAATACACCCTAATTCTTCTTAACATTGGCTTCCGAAACCAATTAGCTTTTAATCTAATTTTAGATTTAACGCACAAATGTACGTGTAAGTCATAATAAATTATGTTTATTACTAGGCAGACTATGAAAATAAACCTACACAAAATACAGTATCTTACTCAGAGACTTTGATAGAAATTATTTGATTAATAATCAAACCAACTAACTAGTTTTCTTCTTCTATTTCACAGTTTCCTTTCCAATAACATATCACCGTATTTGGGTGTCCCGTAAGAGACGGGTTTATGAAAATACAAGAGACAAAATAACATATTAGATAGTTTTGCTTGTATTATAAGGAAACGCACACGCGAACTCCTGTCGTTGGTCACCAATATGTGGGCTATGCCCTGATGGTAAGAATCAATAAATATGTTTTTCTTTCCAGGCCTGTTAGCCATCTATTTCCCTCTTGAGACGTGGATTGCCAGTTGTTCCTCCATCTTGGACAGGCCTTGTAAATGGAATAAATTGCCTCTTGACATACGTGGATCTCAGAGCATTGACACCTTCGGTAAACTTCTTAAGACTGCCTTGTTTTGTAGAGCAAACAAATAAGCTACAGCGCCCTTGGAGTGATCTTGTATCACTAAACGGCGCTTTATAAATTTTTATTATTATTACTATCTCTAGGAGGGACGTTCTAGTGTTTTTTGCTATTGAATCTTATTATTTATAGGTGTATGTTTTTATTTGATAATCTGCTTATCTTCTTTTTATAAATGGTGTTAATTGATTTATTTATTTATTAAAAGAAACACCATCAGAACATAGGAATACACATAAAACATTTAGACAGAATCAGCATAATAGTTCTAATGCTCCAATAACATGTTGTGTTAACTACATAATGTACCTATATAAGTAAATCAATCAGTCTTTGAGAATAAAAATTAAATGAGGTAACTATAGCAACCACAGTGCAGTGTATTGTTAAAAACATGCTTCAGATAAACTTATTAATTTGAAAAAATCCACTGCGCAGAGGGGAAAACATCTCACAGTGATTGTTGTCTTGTTGACTTGCTGTTTGAGAATATTTCAAGGTTCTCATTTTTTGTATGTAAACAATTATAGAAGCGCATCATTTATTATTTTATTTATTTATTTACCTTTTATGACACCATATTATAATGACAACAATAAGTAGATTACTGCTGCCCAACTAGGAAATCCTGTTTTACAATTTTTATTGACAATTATATGCAATTATGAACCAGGTGATTGTTCCCATTTCACACTAAATACTACTCAGGTTTACTCATTCTACATTGTTGTAGTAGGTATATTATTGAATTGTCTTTATCAATGATAGTGAGATTCTTGTATGTAGATACACAGGTAGGTAGGTACAATGAATTCACTAGTCGACATAAAAATAAAGAAACGTATGTATTGATTTATTATTTGTTCATTAAAATTAATGTTCCACGTGAAGGAATTTCACCTGTTTTAATCACAGACAAGTCAAGTGGCCAAACAAGTTCACAGTATTAACAGTGGGACGTAAGATAACGCAATACATTTATCGATCATTCTTTAAATAACATTTTAGGAATAGACTATTTGATTTTAAATACAAAATGTCAACACAAATATTACAATATCTCATAATCGACTTTTGAAACTGCAGATTCAAAGGAAATTAATTTAATAACTACTGCCGATGTTCACCGAGAGAAAATTAAAAAAATATTACGCCAAATTTGGTTAAAAATCTTCATTTATTTAATTTGATTTTTTCTTAGTAGATATACTGAAATAATACAGTTCTGCACCCATGAAATTTTGATTTATCACATTTTAAGGAAGATAGGTACCATTTATTTAACCCAATGCCATATGCTAGTTAGATAATAGCGAATATACGGAAAAACAAGATATTTATTAATAAACTTATTTAGGTATAAAGGATTGCATATCAAATAGGTACTCTTAGTAAATTTCCAATACTTAATATGAATATATTGTATTTTACAGAATCAAAGACAAAATAAAATATACTATAAAAATTTAAAATATTAGTTAAAACCATAATTTGGGATAAAAATATTATACGTTAAACCCACGTTCTATCAATACAAAATTTACTAAATAATATGAATAAAATATTATAGTTCCTACAGCGCCCTTGGAATGATCTTGAATCATTAAACGATGCTATAAAAATACATTATTATTATTATTATTATATCCAAATAACAGTAGGTATGTTTTTGAAACAATAGAATTCACCGTATTATAATATTATTACATAAACTTGCTCTACAACAACACCGTATGGATATTTACGAAATTAAATGATAGTTAATCGATAGTTGAAATATTTAAATATTCATTGTATCTCATCTTAATAACAAATTTATTCTAGTAGTTCATACCTCTAGGGTAAGTATTATTCTTATACACAAACCATGAATTAATTATTACATGTGATTCTTCAACCATACATAAAAAAAAACTTCTGAATGAATGTTCATTTGAATGCTGTAAAATGAAGCTATAAATTCAGAATGACCAGTAAGATTAGTTCATTGTTGACCAATTCAATAAAATACCCAATCGTCGTAAGAACTAATTTATGTAATTGAAGCAACTAAACCCATTTTAAAAATCATTGTGTTTTAAATTATTACAAGTATAATGACACATTTTTAATCTACATCCTCAACAACGAAGTACTAATTTTAAATCACGTTAAGAGAAAAAAAATCAATAGAACTAGCTAATATATCTACCAAAGAATTTGCACCCACCCTAACATTCAATACTCGTATCTTTCAATGTAAAAAACTTATTCACAAATCTACCAGTGTCGGATGTTATAAACATCCTCAAAACTATCGGAGTGTATGTATATAACGAGGATTAAACTGTGAAATTATTTCTTGTAATAATTTCATTATGAACTTCCACTCTGTGAACGAAACAAAGTTAACCTTAATAATGTTTTATGTTAATAATGGGTATTTTAAATCAAACAAATGATTTGGTCTACATATATATTTTTTCCTGAATCCAGGACGACCGTTTCAGCGTATTAGGCCCTTATCAACTGGTCAAAAAATGGTTTTATGTGTCTGGAAAATTTTGTATCATAGAATCCTTCAACTGTTATGAATTATAGTGCTTCGTTCGGAGGATGCAAAGGACTGGAGAACTTGCAGGATAAGGATTATTAAACCTGATTCCAAGTTATTGGAGCTAAAACTTGATAAATAATTGGTAAATTGATTTAAAAAAAATGTTATTGTAAACTTTGAAACACGATTTGAAAACACGTCTTTAAATTATAGACAGACACGAGGAAGGTTTTATATTGTAGATCTGTACAAGCGCGGTTGATAACAACTATTTTCTTTAAAATAATATTGTGTGGGTGTATTAATTAACAATATGTATCAAAAATGTTATTAATTTGACTATCAAAGTGCTGTGGTGTTTTAAAAAATTGAATATTAATTAAACATAAAACCAGGTTCATTATATTGCCTTTATATTTTAATGTAATGTATAATTAAGTTGTTAACAATAATCGTTAATAAGTATTCATTTGGTGTTTTCAGAAGGAGTAAGTTTTTTACCAATTTGAGTTTCAATGGGTGATGGGTGGACAGTCACTTGTTAAAGTAAGAATAAGCAGACATCCAGGACGTCCTTCCAAGAGATGGCAATACACGTACCAGGACTGAAGTTGTCAAGTAGAGTTTTGATTTTTATCATGTTTTTTCGGAATTGTAACCAATCAAAGTATATAAATATTAAATGACGAGTTATACATAGATACCAACAAACTATGGTTATCTTAAAAAAATAAAATAAAGAAAGACCCCTAAAGACCCCTATCCTCCCTGGTTGCGGATCCCACAGTGCAAGTCCCTGGCTTCAACCTGCCTAGAAGATTTTGGGTTCATCTCAACAGAATCCGCACAGGCCAGGGGTGCTGTAACTACCTTCTCTGGAAGTGGGAGAAAAGAACCTCTCCCAATTGCGAATGCGGAGCGAAGACTCAGACGGTGGCACATTTGGTGGGGGAGTGCACCTTACACGGATTCGAGGGAGAGATGGAGGACATCCACAGAGTCGCCCCAACGGCGGTCGACTGGCTATTGACAGCAGAGTTTCGACTTTGAGCCAAGCAGTGCCGATGCCATACGCAAAGTAAAAGTAAGTACCCCTATGATGCTGCGTACGTCATTGGTAGAAAATATATCTTATATTTTATTATATATAATTTTATTTTAGAAAATGAAACTAGTTGTCACTATAAAACTGTAAACTGTTAGATCTAGAACAGGGTTTCCTAGTTGGGTAACATTTATTTATTTAGTTATTTAGGCACTCTATTAAATATTAATTTAGCACGCACCCAATGACTTTCAAAGTTACCACATTCTGGAGACTTACGATATTTATCGTCTTACAGATCCAGACTGAAAACACAATTATAAACTGTGACTTCGCCAGGAATCGGACCCAGGATATACTTGTATCTACTGTGTCATTGTTAAATATGGTTTGAAAAAAATATTATAGAAGACACATAGACCTGTTATAAATACTAATGTTTCTAGTTTTCTTTATGAGAGACTAATATGCAATTTATTTATTTGTTTTTATTTCATTCACTTCATGTACAATAATGTGTACATCATTATCATCTTAAACTCCTCAGCTCTGGGTGGGCCTTGGCTGAATCCAGGAGTCTCTTTCATTCCCGTTATATCTGCTGCCTTCGTTCTACAATTTCTAATATCTGCTGCGGATGCATCCGCATCGACACTGTCCGTCCATCGAGTCGTTGGTCTTTCTGGTTTCCTTCGTCCTTGTGGCACAGAGAGTGTGAGGCGTTTTGTGGGGTTGTTGTCGTCCATTCGGATTAGGTATGTGACCAGCCCATCTGATCACATCGGGCTCTCCATAGATCTCATATAGTTCCCTGTTGTATCGACGACACCAACCATTATTCTCTCTTATTGGCCCATATATCGTTCGAAGGATCCTCCTCTCAATGGCCGCTGTGGATCCTTCAGTTTGCTTTGTCATTACCCAGGTTTCGGAAATATACGCGAGGACCGGCTTGATGAGTGCTTTATACAGAAGGATCATTGTATTTCTCCCAACCAGTTTAGATCTTAGCTGCTTTTGTAGGGGGTAGAAGCATCTGTTTGCAGCCATAAATCTTCTTCTAACTACTTCTCGTGTGTCATTGTGGCTTGTCACCATGGAACCGAGGTATGTGAACTTCCCTATCACTTTAAAATAATAGTTTCGGGCTGTGAAAATCTGTGGAGTTGAGTTATGAACTTGAGAAGCGATCATTAGCTAAATTTTATCTTCATAGTCCCACCATATTAGCTCTAGTTCAATAATGTGTACCTATAATGGTGGATTTATTTCGTAATTCGTAAAATCACATGTTTTTTACACATGGTTTTTGAGGATCCTACTTGGCAGCGAATTATGTATCACCTTTTCCTTGACCATTGCATCCAAAGATTTTCAACAACGCTTAATAAAAATGTCACCCGCAGTCTCTTGTTTATCGAGTCCTACCTGAACGCAGAAATTGTCAGCTTATGAAGTATTTTTTTAAATCAATATGTCCTTGTAACTAGAAAACATACCTATATATCATAAAATTCGTAAATTAAACATAAATTATGCTTGTGCTATATAGAGGTAGGGAGGCATTTGATCTCGCGACCATAGGATTACTGATCATTATTTTATAAAAGTTAACATATCTAAATAGAGTTGTTTTTATTGAATTGTAAGATTGCTCCATAGATTAAGTATACCAATTAAAAGAAAAAAATCTTGTTTTTCATTCTTTATAATCTCTTAATCGTGTATCAATTGATCGACATGGGACGTTTTCATTTGAAATCAACATACAATATAATAATCGATTTCCTATGTACCTACATTTAAGCAATATATTATATATTTCTTCCAAGTACCAAAAATCCTTCTTCACAATTTTATTTGAAAACGAAACAAGCTTTCCGATTAGGACGACACTAAAATATCGTAATTATACTTTTGACCACAAGATGGTGATATATTTTTTGTTTAGAAATCGTTTTAATGGCGTTAAAATTTTCGTGATTTAAAAAAGCACATATTTATTGCAAACATAAGATTTTATTGTTATTAGAATATATAAATATTATAATTTTTTTTTGGTCAAGTTGTATGCGTATGTTTTTATCGAAACCTGTCGTTGAAGAGCGGGTCACATTCCAAGAGTTCCGGTTTGACAATTCGCTGGTAGATATTTAGTTAGATAGGTACCTACTTTATAGGTAGGTTGATAGTAGTTGATAGGTAGATGTAGGTACTAACTATTACCGAAGTGATAGTTGTTCTATTGAACTAGAGATTATCATTAGTTTGAACCGTCTCTCATGATATTACAAGTGTATGTAGGTACACATTTCTATAAATGCAAATCTTCGACATATTACATTTAATGAAATTAAAATTTATACTTCATTAGCTATAGTTGTTCTTGATTATGAATGTATCTGAAGTAATAGAGAGGTTTAAGTACTATTGATATACTTTTATAATTACTAATGATATACTTTTATAATTTAAAGGCAATCGCAGATCGTAAGTCCATTATTATTAGATGTAGTTATGCTGAGATAAAGTTGCAAATATTATCTTAAATATATGTATAATAATATTAATAGTAATAATTGTTATAAACACTTCCTTAATTCCTTCGTAAGTGGTGAGTTTAATACCCAATGCCAAAACTTCCAACTGATTTATTTGTCAATTAACAAATATCACACATTACTAAAATTTTGACACATATTACTACATGATTAAATGAATTTTTAATAATGTATTCAAAAAGTTATCACAAATAACGAATGATCATATCTAAAAATTTAATACATTTGATATTTATATTTTTTGTCGGCTCTCGTGACCCAGTTGGTAATGTATCTGAAGAAAAAAACGGTAGTGGTTACGATACTAACCTCTTAGTCGGGTTCGGTTCCCGGCGGAGACACAGTTTTTAATTGTGTTTTCAGTTCGGATCTGTGAGACGGTCAATATCGTAAGTTTCCAGAATGTGGCAACTTGTTATTAGATGTGTGTTGTATAATTATTTGACATAGTTAGTACCTACCTGTTAGTTGCCCGAGATGCAATATAAAAAGAAAAAATAATATGTATTGGCCATTAAAAAACACACTGCACCTATTTTTATAAATTTTACGTATTTTGTAATTTAATTAATACATATTTCAATATAGCAAAATTTATAATTTAAGTAATCAAAATTTTATTACAGGAAGATTTTAGAATTTCACTAATAAATATTTCAATATAACAAGATTTTATATTTTAACTAATAAATATTTCAATAGAGCAAGATTTTATAATTTAACTATTGAATATTTCAGTATAGAAAGATTTTTCAATTTTATCAATAAATATTTTCACATAGCAAGATTTTTTAATTTAATTAATAAATATTTTCACATAGCAAGATTTTTTAATTTAATTAATAAATATTTTCAGAAAGCAATATTTTATAATTTAACTATTAAATATTTCAGTATAGATAGATTATACAATTTAATTAATAAATATTTTCACATAGCAAGATTTTTTAATTTAATTTATAAATATTTTCACATAGCAAGATTTTTTAATTTTATTAATAAATATTTTCAGAAAGCAATATTTTATAATTTAACTATTAAATATTTCAGTATAGATAGATTTTACAATTTAATTAATAAATATTTTCACATAGCAAGATTTTTTAATTTAATAAAGAAATATTTTCACATAGCAAGATTTTATAATTTCATTATTAAATATTTCAGTATAGAAAGATTTTTCAATTTAATTAATAAATATTTTCACAGCAAGATTTTTTAATTTGATTAATAAATATTTTCACATAGCAAGTGGTTTCGTGTTTTATTGTATGAGCTAGAAATATAGAGAGAGCAGCTTGTTTATTTATTTATGTTTGGCCGCATACGTCAAAATAAATAAAATAATAAAGCGAGTGCATTGTGTCAATTCACAAAGTATTCAAAATTTGTATTTAAAATTTTCAGTATTTAAATTGAATGCGTATTGCGTATATAAATTATTTTTGATTAAATTTTTGGTTAAATTTGGTTAAATTTTGATTAAATTTTTGGATGCGTGCTATCTCCATGGCTCTTTAACTTGTACGTTGATTTCTGCATAAGAGCCCTTAAGGATGAAAGCAAGGGTCTGAAATTGAGTACTGTAATGGTGCGAGATTTGATGTATGCAGACGATAAAGTTCTATTAGCAGAAAGTATGGAAGAGTTACAGTATCTTGTAAGTATGGTATATGAAGGATGTATAGAGAATGGACTTAGGATGAATGCCAGCAAATCAAAGACAGTGGTCTTTGAAAAGAGTGAAAGCAGAACAGCGTGTAAAGTGAGAGTAGAGAACGAATGGCTTGAGCAAGTCGACGAATATGTATACTTGGGAAGCATATTTCAACGGAACGGACGACTCGATAAAGAGATCGAAAGAAGAGTTATGGCAGGAAACAGAGTGAATGGAGCACTAAGACCAATTATGAATGATCGCAACATATCAAAGGATGCCAAAGTTGCCATTCATAATGCCATCGTAGTGCCAACCCTGACGTATGCAAGTGAAACCTGGACATGGCAGAAGACGCATGAAAGTAGAATAAATGCAGTTGAAATGAGATCGTTAAGAAGGATTTGTAATAGAACGATGTATGACCGGGTAAGAAACGAGGATATAAGGAAAGAATGTAAGATGAAGAAAGATGTCATTACTAGAATGAAAGTGAACACATTGAGATGGTTTGGTCACATGGGGAGAATGAATGAGGAGCGCCTGACGAAGAAAATATACAGAGCGGAAAGGAATGGAATGAGAGGTCGGGGACGCCCAAGAAAGGGATGGCACGACCATGTGAACGAAATTTTGAAAGACGGAAATGTTAGAAGTGTGAGCAATAGACGAACATGTATGAGACGATGCATGAATGTGGACGAGGCGAGGGATGCGTGCCAGGATAGAAAAATGTGGCGTTCGGTTCTCTCTGCCTACCCTGCAAGGGACATGGCGTGATGGTATGTATGTAAATTTTTTTTTATGAAAAATTGATAATTCTTCAATGACATTTGATGAAAGTGAAAGGCTTTTTAGCGATTTGAAAATAAAAATATCTAATTTTTAGTTTCCTGGGCTTGGGGTCACCTTTAAAAATTTGACAGTTAAATAAATTGAGTAGCACCGATCAGATTTCCTTAAAAATCTAATGGGGTCTAAGCGAGTTTTAGATTAAATTAGCAAAATCTGAAAAAAAACCTTTATAATATAATCGATCAAGTAGAATAAACACGCCGTACATATTACAAAGCACATAGTAAACTGCACACACATACACACATACAATCTCGGCATGATACTAGTTGATAATCTGCAGTAAAAAAATTAAAAATTGCGAATTCATAACTTCCTACTATGTCTCCTTGGAGTAGTGAGGGGTATAATACATGTTTTATTCTTTGTATAAAAATTTAGATAGGTATGTCAGAATCATATAATATGAGGAGTTATGTATGTTTCCTACTAGTAGATACCTAGCACTGTATTGCTAGGTATCTACTAGTAGGAAATTTTTTTATCTGCTTTTTATAAAATATTTCATACAACATAAGCATTCTTCCCTATACTGCATTAATAGTTTTTCTATCTTAACATAAAAATATACTATCGGAAGAAAATTTATATTCCTGATAGTAACATTTAGTATGAATAAAAATGTAATTAGATAAATTTCTATGTATGGAAACGTTCAGTAATTTGTTTTCATGTTATAATGTAAAGAGCTTGAAAATAGAACTGATTAGCTTTCCATAAATAACAAAAAAATTCTTCATATGATATCACCTGTCAAAATTTGGAAAATGCTCTTGCGTTCTTTAAAACAAAATTTATCTGCTTTTTTTAAAATATTTCATACAACATAAGCATTCTTCCCTATACTGCATTAATAGTTTGTCTATCTTAACATAAAAATATACTATCGGAAGAAAATTTATATTCCTGATAGTAACATTTAGTATGAATAAAAATGTAATTAGATAAATTTATATGTATGGAAACGTTCAGTAATTTGATTTCATGTTATAATGTAAAGAGCTTGAAAATAGAACTGATTAGCTTTCCATAAATAACAAAAAAATTCTTCATATGATATCACCTGTCAAAATTTGTAAAATGCTCTTGCGTTCTTTAAAACAAAATTTATCTGCTTTTTTTAAAATATTTCATACAACATAAGCATTCTACACCATACTGCATTAAAAGTTTGTCTATCTTATCATAAAAATATACTATCGGAAGAAAAATTATATACTAGAAAAAACAGTTTATTATTATTACTCTCCACACTATGGAATAGGGGAGAGTCATGATTTCGCAAAATTTAAGCGTATTTTTTTTACATCAATTTCTCAATGGGTATCATGTAGAGAATGCACACTATGAGTTTCGTCGTGATGTGTTTGTGTGTATGGCGTATACGCCGTACGCCGTAGCATTTATCTTTTTTGTGTCCTCTCTACAGCCCAAACTATAAGTCTGATCGACTTCATATTAACATCATATGTGTAAAGTGCAAAGACCTAGAGCTGATTAGTTTTCCATAGACAACTTTTGATTTCTTCTCTATGAATTCATCTTTTACGTTGTTTTTTTTTGTGTCCTCTCTGCAGCCCAAACTATAAGTCCGATTGACTTCATATTGATATCCCATGTGTTAAGTCCATAAACTTAGAGCTGATAAGTTTTCCATAGACAACGGTTCATTTTTTCCCAATGTTTCTTTATGATTTCATCTATTAAAACTGAAAAAATGCTCTCACGACCTGGAAATTAGAGATATTTTAATTTGGTTTCAACTATTTATACAACACCAAGAATCTTCATAAAATTGTATTCAAAGTTGGACAATGTTAAAAGAAAAATATTCAACGGTTTCAAAAATTATATTTTATTTAATGGATATTTGTATGAAACTTATATGTAACAAGAGAATTTTTTTATATTTGGCAATGTTCAGTTCATTGATTTCATATTGATATAAGAATATTAATAGCTTGAACTTAGAACTGATTAGCTTTTCATAGATATCATAAAATTTCTTCATATGATATCACGTGTCAACATTGTCAAAATGCTCTAACGCTCTTTGAAATAAAATTTATCTGCTTTTTTTAAAATATTTCATACAACATTAGCAGTCTTCACTATACTGCATTAATAGTTTGTCTACCTTAACATAAAAATATACTATCGGAAGAAAATTTATATTCCTCATAGTAACATTTAGTATGAATAAAAATGTAATTAGATAAATTTCTATGTATGGAAACGTTCAGTAATTTGATTTCATGTTATAATGTAAAGAACTTGAACATAGAACTGATTAGCTTTCCATAAATAACAAAAAAATTCTTCATATAATATCACGTGTCAAAATTTTGAAAATGCTCTCGCGTTCTTTAAAACAAAATTTATCTGATTTTTTTAAAATATTTCATACAACATAAGCATTCTTCACTATACTGCATTAATAGTTTGTTTATCTTAACATAAAAATATACTATCGGAAGAAAATTTATATTCCTGATAGTAACATTTAGTATGAATAAAAATGTAATTAGATAAATTTCTATGTATGGAAACGTTCAGTAATTTGATTTCATGTTATTATGTAAAGAGCTTGAAAATAGAACTGATTAGCTTTCTATAAATAACAAAAAAATTCTTCATATGATATCACCTGTCAAAATTTGGAAAATGCTCTTGCGTTCTTTAAAACAAAATTTATCTGCTTTTTTTAAAATATTTCATACAACATAAGCATTCTTCCCTATACTGCATTAATAGTTTGTCTATCTTAACATAAAAATATACTATCGGAAGAAAATTTATATTCCTGATAGTAACATTTAGTATGAATAAAAATGTAATTAGATAAATTTATATGTATGGAAACGTTCAGTAATTTGATTTCATGTTATAATGTAAAGAGCTTGAAAATAGAACTGATTAGCTTTCCATAAATAACAAAAAAATTCTTCATATGATATCACCTGTCAAAATTTGGAAAATGCTCTTGCGTTCTTTAAAACAAAATTTATCTGCTTTTTTTAAAATATTTCATACAACATAAGCATTCTACACCATACTGCATTAAAAGTTTGTCTATCTTATCATAAAAATATACTATCGGAAGAAAAATTATATACTAGAAAAAACAGTTTATTATTATTACTCTCCACACTGTGGAATAGGGGAGAGTCATGATTTCGCAAAATTTAAGCGTATTTTTTTTACATCAATTTCTCAATGGGTATCATGTAGAGAATGCACACTATGAGTTTCGTCGTGATGTGTTTGTGTGTATGGCGTATACGCTGTACGCCGTAGCATTTATCTTTTTTGTGTCCTCTCTACAGCCCAAACTATAAGTCTGATCGACTTCATATTAACATCATATGTGTAAAGTGCAAAGACCTAGAGCTGATTAGTTTTCCATAGACAACTTTTGATTTCTTCTCTATGAATTCATCATTTACGTTGTTTTTTTTTTGTGTCCTCTCTGCAGCCCAAACTATAAGTCCGATTGACTTCATATTGATATCACATGTGTTAAGTCCATAAACTTAGAGCTGATTAGTTTTCCATAGACAACGGTTCATTTTTTCCCAATGTTTCTTTATGATTTCATCTATTAAAACTGAAAAAATGCTCTCACGACCTGGAAATTAGAGATATTTTAATTTGGTTTCAACTTTTTATACAACACCAAGAATCTTCATAAAATTGTATTCAAAGTTGGTCAATGTTAAAAGAAAAATATTCAACGGTTTCAAAAATTATATTTTATTTAATGGATATTTGTATGAAACTTATATGTAACAAGAGAATTTTTTTATATTTGGCAATGTTCAGTTCATTGATTTCATATTGATATAAGAATATTAATAGCTTGAACTTAGAACTGATTAGCTTTTCATAGATATCATAAAATTTCTTCATATGATATCACGTGTCAACATTGTCAAAATGCTCTAACGCTCTTTGAAATAAAATTTATCTGCTTTTTTTAAAATATTTCATACAACATTAGCAGTCTTCACTATACTGCATTAATAGTTTGTCTACCTTAACATAAAAATATACTATCGGAAGAAAATTTATATTCCTGATAGTAACATTTAGTATGAATAAAAATGTAATTAGATAAATTTCTATGTATGGAAACGTTCAGTAATTTGATTTCATGTTATAATGTAAAGAACTTGAACATAGAACTGATTAGCTTTCCATAAATAACAAAAAAATTCTTCATATAATATCACGTGTCAAAATTTTGAAAATGCTCTCGCGTTCTTTAAAACAAAATTTATCTGATTTTTTTAAAATATTTCATACAACATAAGCATTCTTCACTATACTGCATTAATAGTTTGTTTATATTAACATAAAAATATACTATCGGAAGAAAATTTATATTCCTGATAGTAACATTTAGTATGAATAAAAATGTAATTAGATAAATTTCTATGTATGGAAACGTTCAGTAATTTGATTTCATGTTATAATGTAAAGAGCTTGAAAATAGAACTGATTAGCTTTCTATAAATAACAAAAAAATTCTTCATATGATATCACCTGTCAAAATTTGGAAAATGCTCTTGCGTTCTTTAAAACAAAATTTATCTGCTTTTTTTAAAATATTTCATACAACATAAGCATTCTTCCCTATACTGCATTAATAGTTTTTCTATCTTAACATAAAAATATACTATCGGAAGAAAATTTATATTCCTGATAGTAACATTTAGTATGAATAAAAATGTAATTAGATAAATTTCTATGTATGGAAACGTTCAGTAATTTGTTTTCATGTTATAATGTAAAGAGCTTGAAAATAGAACTGATTAGCTTTCCATAAATAACAAAAAAATTCTTCATATGATATCACCTGTCAAAATTTGGAAAATGCTCTTGCGTTCTTTAAAACAAAATTTATCTGCTTTTTTTAAAATATTTCATACAACATAAGCATTCTTCCCTATACTGCATTAATAGTTTGTCTATCTTAACATAAAAATATACTATCGGAAGAAAATTTATATTCCTGATAGTAACATTTAGTATGAATAAAAATGTAATTAGATAAATTTATATGTATGGAAACGTTCAGTAATTTGATTTCATGTTATAATGTAAAGAACTTGAAAATAGAACTGATTAGCTTTCCATAAATAACAAAAAAATTCTTCATATGATATCACCTGTCAAAATTTGGAAAATGCTCTTGCGTTCTTTAAAACAAAATTTATCTGCTTTTTTTAAAATATTTCATACAACATAAGCATTCTACACCATACTGCATTAAAAGTTTGTCTATCTTATCATAAAAATATACTATCGGAAGAAAAATTATATACTAGAAAAAACAGTTTATTATTATTACTCTCCACACTATGGAATAGGGGAGAGTCATGATTTCGCAAAATTTAAGCGTATTTTTTTTACATCAATTTCTCAATGGGTATCATGTAGAGAATGCACACTATGAGTTTCGTCGTGATGTGTTTGTGTGTATGGCGTATACGCTGTACGCCGTAGCATTTATCTTTTTTGTGTCCTCTCTACAGCCCAAACTATAAGTCTGATCGACTTCATATTAACATCATATGTGTAAAGTGCAAAGACCTAGAGCTGATTAGTTTTCCATAGACAACTTTTGATTTCTTCTCTATGAATTCATCATTTACGTTGTTTTTTTTTTGTGTCCTCTCTGCAGCCCAAACTATAAGTCCGATTGACTTCATATTGATATCACATGTGTTAAGTCCATAAACTTAGAGCTGATTAGTTTTCCATAGACAACGGTTCATTTTTTCCCAATGTTTCTTTATGATTTCATCTATTAAAACTGAAAAAATGCTCTCACGACCTGGAAATTAGAGATATTTTAATTTGGTTTCAACTTTTTATACAACACCAAGAATCTTCATAAAATTGTATTCAAAGTTGGTCAATGTTAAAAGAAAAATATTCAACGGTTTCAAAAATTATATTTTATTTAATGGATATTTGTATGAAACTTATATGTAACAAGAGAATTTTTTTATATTTGGCAATGTTCAGTTCATTGATTTCATTTTGATATAAGAATATTAATAGCTTGAACTTAGAACTGATTAGCTTTTCATAGATATCATAAAATTTCTTCATATGATATCACGTATCAACATTGTCAAAATGCTCTAACGCTCTTTGAAACAAAATTTATCTGCTTTTTTTTAAATATTTCATACAACATAAGCAGTCTTCACTATACTGCATTAATAGTTTGTCTACCTTAACATAAAAATATACTATCGGAAGAAAATTTATATTCCTGATAGTAACATTTAGTATGAATAAAAATGTAATTAGATAAATTTCTATGTATGGAAACGTTCAGTAATTTGATTTCATGTTATAATGTAAAGAGCTTGAACATAGAACTGATTAGCTTTCCATAAATAACAAAAAAAATCTTCATATGATATCACCTGTCAAAATTTGGAAAATGCTCTCGCGTTCTTTAGAACAAAATTTATCTGCTTTTTTTAAAATATTTCATACAACATAAGCATTCTTCCCTATACTGCATTAATAGTTTGTCTATCTTAACATAAAAATTATATTATCGGAAGAAAATTTATATTCCTGATAGTAACATTTAGTATGAATAAAAATGTAATTAGATAAATTTCTATGTATGGAAACGTTCAGTAATTTGATTTCATGTTATAATGTAAAGAACTTGAACATAGAACTGATTAGCTTTCCATAAATAACAAAAAATTCTTCTTATAATATCACGTGTCAAAATTTTGAAAATGCTCTCGCGTTCTTTAAAACATAATTTATCTGCTTTTTTTAAAATATTTCATACAACATAAGCATTCTTCACTATACTGCATTAATAGTTTGTTTATCTTAACATAAAAATATACTATCGGAAGAAAATTTATATTCCTGATAGTAACATTTAGTATGAATAAAAATGTAATTAGATAAATTTCTATGTATGGAGAAAGTTCAGTAATTTGATTTCATGTTATAATGTAAAGAGCTTGAACATAGAACTGATTAGCTTTCCATAAATAACAAAAAAAATCTTCATATGATATCACCTGTCAAAATTTGGAAAATGCTCTCGCGTTCTTTAGAACAAAATTTATCTGCTTTTTTTTAAATATTTCATACAACATAAGCATTCTTCACTATACTGCATTAATAGTTTGTTTATCTTAACATAAAAATATACTATCGGAAGAAAATTTATATTCCTGATAGTAACATTTAGTATGAATAAAAATGTAATTAGATAAATTTCTATGTATGGAAAAGTTCAGTAATTTGATTTCATGTTATAATGTAAAGAGCTTGTACATCGAACTGATTAGCTTTCCATAAATAACAAAAATTTCTTCATATGATATCACGTGTCAAAATTGTCAAAATGCTCTAACGTCCTTTAAAACAAAATGTATCTGCTTTTATTAAAATATTTCATACAACATTAGAATTCTTCACCATACTGCATTAATAGTTTGTCTTTCTTAACATGAAAATATACTATCGTTAGAAAATTTATATTCCTGGTAGTAAAATTTAGAATGAATAAAATATTTCATTGTTAATATTTGTGGTGTGGAGAGTTTAGTGTTGGCCACAACCCACTCGTTTTAAACAGATTTTAATTATCTCAATAGAGACGAAGTTGGAATATTTACTGTAGGAGAACCGGGAAATCAAGGCACCTACAGGGCTTACGACCTGTCATCGGCTGGTTTACGTAATCACTTTATGCGCTTGCGCAACGTTCACCAATTATGCCTTTTTAATGAGATCCCTATCAATTCAATTTTTGAAAGTTCTATATATTGCAATACTGAAATTCTTTTCACTTGAAAATAAGGATTTTTACTACAGCCATCTATGTGTGAAATTTTGAACAACATTCTTATTATTTTTATTTATTATTGTTGTAACGCCATCTATTGGGAGAATTGTTTTTTTTTGTAAATAATGAAAGCCACAATTCTTATACCTGAGGTGACAATGCATTTTTCGCATAGAAGTCACCCCTGAATTGCGCCAGACTTATAAGGTCATTTTTGTCTTATTAAGTTAAATTATTATTTTGTCTTATAAGGCAAAAATAAATAACGTTTTTTCCTTTGTGTTTATTTGGTTTCCATTTTTTAAGTGATTATTAAAATTATATTTATTTCGTTGCATACCTATTGATAATTTATTGTAGGTGGTCCGTTAAGTATGGAGGGTAAAATTCTATTTAATTCGTTGCATATGTATTTACAGTATATTGTTGTTTCGTTAAGTATGGAGTGTTAAATTCTATTTATTTCATTGCATGCTTAATATATTGTAGATTCGTTAAGTATGGAATAATAAATTCTACTTATTTCGTTGCATACTTGATATATTATAGGTCCGTTAAGTATGGAGTGTTAAATTCTAATTATTTCGTTGAGTACCGTTGTACGTACGTTAAGTTTGGAGTGTTAATGTGATTTTGGTTGAAATTAATAAAACGATTGTTCCGTCGACAGTGACCTATGGTCATTTATTTGAAAAGATCGTGACCTTTGATCGTTTCGTTACTTCTTTTTGTAAAAATTGTTTGTCTTCAAAACCGGTTGACAACGATAAGCCTATGTGTGCGCCCCGTTTAAGTTTTATCGCAGAATTGAATAACAAAACGAAACCTTTGATAGAAAAGTATCACGCATCATCATAATTTTAGTTGATTGTATTGGATATTTGGAAAACTTTATTGGTATGAAAAAAAAATTAGATTATTTTAGGTCTAAATGCTTTCAGCTGTTATGATTGAAAAATAATTGATGATTAATTACTTTGGTTCTTGCACTGAGTTCATTTTCTTATACTCCTACAATTAGGCAAATTGTTGTGTTATAGATGAACGAAATAGATTGAAACAGAATTCGCATCAATCTGATCTGTAATCGATATACGAGTGTATAGTTTTAAAAGGTGTAATAATATTTATTCGAGAAAATGTTATTACGATGACAGGATATTACGACCTGTCTACGGCTGTTTCACGTGATCACTTTTAGCGCTTGCGCAATGTTCATAAATTATGCATTTTTTTAACGTTGTTTACGTTAAATATTGAGATAAGAACAGCTAGATAGATTGATGACAGTCTGTTAACATACAAAATACTTTTCTAAGAAGTATTTAATGAAGATCAATATAATATTGTTGTTATTATTAATTATTATTAATGATAAATTAGAAACATTATCACGTTTATTTAGTCTGGGTATAATAACACAATGAAATGTGCGACGAATAAATTTACATACACATAACGCTCTTAAACCCGAGTTATTAACATGTTGATAAAATTCATTTTGAAAGGTTCTATCGACGGCTTAATGGAGTATATTTTTAATTTGCAAATGTTTTCATCGATTAATTAAATTGAAATATAGTTAGGCATTCTATTCTCGTCATATTGAGAAAAAAATTTTATTTTGACTTAATATTTTTTTTGTATGGCAGCTATACGATGAAAGGTAGACATCGTAGTTGCTTATTTCACAATCTATGCAGTTTTTGATAAATTTATCTATACTTATTTTAATGTGTAAACGATCCGAATTTCTCATTTATGTATAAAAGAAGTATGTATCAAATTGAGAAGATAATTTTATGCTGTTTTAATTTTGATACATAATTGTATTTTCGCAAAAATTACTGAGTTAGGTAGGTACTCTATTGGTCTAATGTTTTCAGTAATCGCACCTCAAACTCTCAAAAATATTTTCTTTATTCTCTAAAGAGCTTATAGTTAATTTAGGAAATCATTTCCCCAAAATTTTCAAAAGATACGAAATGAAACAAAGAACTTAAATACTTTTCTTGTAAAATTAGTTTTAGTAAATTGTAAATAACTAAAACAAACTACAAAATCTATGAAGTAGATATTTACTTCAATCAAAAGAGCATATGAAAATCTACGCGCTGAGTTTCTTCTTTTTTTATTTACTATTCTTGTTTTTAAAAAAAATCTAAATATTTCCTTTTCTTCACAGAAAATATTCTGTCATAGATTTGGTGACATACAATATGCGTTCGTATTACATACATTGGAAGATGATAAGTGTGCATATTTGTGTATATTCCGTATTCCCAAGGTCATAGGCGTTTACAAGAGCCTTAAGTTTATTGCTTATGTGGTTGCATTGAATATTTGTTGAATCAACTGACAAAACAAAGGTGTATATACTTAATTGTTTTTTTTATTTCATTTCTCAAAAACTCATTATGACATATTTTTACTGGTACCTACGAGTTTTTTTAAATATGAAAAATTTAATACACCAAATCAAGATTTGTAAAAATTGTAAATTTGACATTCTAAATTTTTACGTGAGAAATTTTTTGACGTATCATTGTGGCCTTAGAACATTTTAAAAGTAGCAATCAGCTTATTTAAATACAGTAGCAGACTCTTCAACAAGGTCAAGGTTGTCATGATTTTAATAATATTTGTTTCACATCAATTTATCTTATAATTAATTATCATCAAAATCACTAAATGCATTAATCTAAGACTAAATTATTTGTGGTCTGAATTATATTATTAAATAGGTAATAACATCTTTCCAACAATTTACTTTGGAGACTTTACGTAGCTCGGGCTGGTTGGAAGAGATTGTATTATGGCCATAAATCTGCCGCTGTTCACTTACTGGATTTCAATTAAAAAAAATAAAAATGGAAATTTTATTTATTTGAGTGGAAGTTATCCAGCTTATCCTGCTTATCTTTGAGCTAAAAATCAGCTTATTTTAATTTGAATTGGTGTGAAAAGCCGATTCAGTTTTATTTTTGTGACATTACCTACTGATTTTACAAGAAATATTTCCCATATATAGTAGTTTTTGCCAAGGTTCTTCGGTTTTAACGATGCGTATAATTTTTTTTGAGATTAGAAGTAATTTTCGTTTCTTGGTTAAGAAGTTGTTTATAATATTAGTGTTATAACCATTGCTAGAAGGTAGCTGTTTGATTATATTCAATTGGATTTTCGATTTGAAGGCAGCCATTTTGTGTGAGACTGGATGAGCAGAAGAAGCATGGATAAGGGTGTCAGTACATGAGTACATTTTAACTTCGAAAGATACAAGTAAATGTATGAAATAATAAGATCAAGCGATCTTGGTCTTAGTCTTGCATACTTGCATACTGCAACTTTTACAAAATAAATAGTTAAATTTCCTCTTAAATAGATAAAATTCAGTTTTACAATGAAATATATAAAAAAAACCTAAATTAAGTTATGTTGATAGTTCGTAGTTAATTGTTAACTTTTCAATGAAAAATCAATTTATTTATAAAATTTTGCGACACCGCAAGAATCTTGCATTAAGTCTTACAAGAACCTTGATTTGCACCCCCTGGTCTTAGTCTTGCAAATCTGCAAGACTATGATCAGGACTTGCAAAACTTTTGCTCATCACAAGACTCTAAAAATATATATATATATATATTCAAAAAACAGAATTTCTTAAAAAATAACTTTATTTCCGATTATTTAAACTTATATATATTTTTTTTTCTCAGTTAACCGTTTGTAGGAATACATACGATCTATATATGTAGGTATAATAAAAATTGTACGTAATGTATGTTGCAAGAGGAACACAGTTTGAGATAAGAAGACGCTGTGAAGTCACCATCACAAACTATCGATGTATGTAATAACGTCAACGAATAAATATCGGGATTTGTCTATTTCACAACTGGTTTTTGTGATTAAGAAACACCTCAGGTTAGTACAAAAACGACAATAAATTTCAGTTCCACAGAGAGCTGCTAGCAACGCACAAAAAATACTGGTTATATTATGTTATGTCTTTCGTAACCGCGGCTCTAAATTTTTTGTTTTTATTTTTTTTTTCATCTTCTCCGTTGGACTCAATGACGAAGTCTAAAGGTGTTGCTGTTAGACAAAATATAATCGATGAAATACGACAATAATAAATATTTTTCTATGATTAATGAAAAAACACCGTCTCTAAAATTGTGTCTAATATTTTATGAAATTGTTATGTGTGATAGTTTCTAAGGTTGTGTGTGTTTTTTGATATAAATCAAAATATATTTAATGTTATCAAGTATAGGAACTAAGAGTCTGAATTTATTAAACACTACTCATTGTACCTAAGATCAATCATATTAAATTATTAAATTAACCATCGAGGTTTTGAATATAATATTTTGCCATGTTTTTACGGTAAATATTAGTTTATTGTCTTAAATTAGGTATCAACACTTTTTTAAGGTTGGTACATATAATCGTATATTTAATTTGATAACGCTATTATAATAGAAAAGGACATGGCCCAAATCCCACAAAAAACGAGTGGGTTACGACCAACACTACACTCCTAACTACCAAGTCAATCCACAAAGCCTATTTAAATTTCGTATGAAAATTTTCCCCATTTTCATAAAATGAATTTGTTCAATTATTTTTATTTAAATATTTTTTTTATAATAACTAGATAATACTTCAATGCTATTTTATGAAAGTGATATGCCTTTTTAACAATTTAAAAAGAAAAATATGAAATTTTAAGTTTCCTGAGCTTGGGGTCACCTTGATATATTTGACAGTAAAGCAATTGAGAAGCACTGATCAGATATCTTTCAAAATCTAATGGGGTTTAAGCGAGTATTAGGTGTACAAAATTAAAAAAAATCAAATTAATCGAATGAGTACTTAAGTCTACAATCGATAAAGTAGAATAAACCCATAAAAAGCCATACATAGTACTCAGCACACACACATATACATTGTGTTGAAACTTTCAGAATCTCAGCATGATACTAGTTGATAATCTACAATGAAAAAAAACCCTCTTAAATTGCGAATTCACGAATCACCCACTCTCCACTCTCTTGGGCTAATGAGGAGTAAAACAAGCATTGCGCATACATTTTGTAGCTCAGATTTTAGATTACTAATAATAATTATTTTCTAAACTACGCTCATCGCCCAAATGAATGGGTAAACATTTTTGCTGGCCAAAAATATTTTATAGGAGTACATGATAAAGATCTCAATATTTAAGATTTGATAGTTATTTATTTGTTTTGTCATAAAATTAGGTATTTGAGCATTCGCAAATGTACGTACAGAATTCAATAGGTTTCTCAATTATTAACAAGAACCCAAATTTAAACAAAACAAAATTTGATACACACCTTACAGACAAACATTAGATCATCTTGGAGTGTTGGTATTCATATAATAGCATTATGTGTGTATGTGATAGTGTCATCTTAGCATAAGCCGTGGTTGGAATGATGACTAGGAGGAAATGAAAGGAGAAAAAAAGGTTTTGATTGACACAGGCCAAGACCAGTAGCCGAGCATATCTCAGTTCATATCACACCTGACCTCAGACGTCATCTCAGCGATTGACGTTAGATAAATCTTCGTCAACGTGTTCAGCAACTGCACGTCCGCCGAAATCTGTGTGTGAATGGACTGCCTATTTCAAAATATAATGTTAATATATGTAAAGAAACTGATTAAACCATACCATCGCCTTACTTTAACATTTAATTTTAAACAAATTAAGATATCCTCCCATCACGTCCAAGTGAAAATAATTGTGTAGACGTACCATAGTCAACAATTCGGACCAACCATTAAAATAAAATCTGGTAAATATTATTATAGAAAAACTTAGCCTACCTTACCTCAAATATATCGACTTGCTTGGAGTATCTATAACAAACCATCTACACTCTCCCAAAAATTGAGCGTGTTATATACAGCGAGTATTTTTCAAAAAGTCAAATTTTTATTCTCTTCAAAGCGCAAATACACCCAATTATTGAATATGGTAGTCACCTCTGGAGCGGTGCTCCCCAATACCAACTGAATACCCTCGATGCTGTACAAAGGCGTGCTGTACGTCTGACTGACGACCCATCATTGACTGATGTATTGCAATCACTAGACCACAGACCCAAGGTCGATATTCTAAGTTTATTCTATAGATACTACAACGAAAGATGCTCAGAAAAATTGTATCCCTGGTCCTTCTTCCACCCATTCATGAGTTCACTGTTTACCTTTAATATACACGAACCAAGTCTCTTCCCGAAGTCTTTTATTAACACAGCAGCCCGGCTGTGTGTGTGGAATCTTTTCAATTCTGTGTTTCCACCTTCTTACAACACGGGAATTTTCAAAACCCGAATTAATTTCTCCAGAAGAGTATAATGGACCCAAATTCTTATAGCCGGTGACATCTATGCAGCCATGTAAAAAATAGGTTCCAATTACATTTCTTTACGAATGAAACGATTAAATGCGAGTTTTTAAATTTCTGCAGGCGTAATGAGTCGTATAACAAATTGTTTGGTAGAGAGAAGTTCGAAATTTAGTTGGTACCTACAATACTTAGATATTCATAAAACTTTTTATTCAAGATAATTTCTAACTCAAATCCTTTTTATATTCTTATAAATGTTTTGATACATGAGATAAATAAAGCTTAAAAATCGATTTAATTATAAGTATTTATTCCAAATGATATCTTAAACGTAACTCAATAATTTTCAATAAATACATATTTTTCTTTTTTCTTTGTTTAATTTAGTTTGTACCTATTACTAACATTACTAATAATAATACAATACACTTACTTGTCCATGCGCAAGTGGCGAGTTTATTGCCGTAAGGCAATTTCTTCAAACAAACCAGTGTATCCAGTCCAGGGAAGCAATATTTACATGAGAAATGAATTAAAATGTTTTTTGATGATTTGGTTTGTTTTATTCTTTGCACACAAAAAAATCTAGAATTATACATAATTTGACGAATACATTTATGAACAAGTATTTGAAGGTAGTCGTTAATTTTACTTGAATAATAAATATATCTTATATAATAAAAATTGTACACTTGATCATTATATATTTTCCTCTTCACTAATAGTGGTTTAGTATAAAAACTGGAGTTGTGTTTAATTTACCATTCTGCTAGCTTATTGAGCCGGTGTATTCAGTATTTGCTAGTTTGATATGGAAAATCATTGGCAGGTTCACCCAATCCAATTTATATTAAATTTTACACGTTAGTATAACTGGCCCTTATGTATGTGGCATAATTTTTGTCTTGATAATAATAGCATTTACTGTACTGTCAACTGACAATAAATACATAAATAGGAACTAGTGACAAAGCAGTTGAATAATGAAATAAAGTATGTTGATAGCATCAAAATATTTAATTAAAAACAAAAACGAAGGTCAAGTACAGTGATGCCACCAGAATAATAAATTTCATTGTTAGTATCTAACAGGCAGTTTAAATCGTGGTTCATTCTTTGTCTGCAACGGAAATCAAACAGTTTATCATAAAAAACAATGCTGCAAGTCACCATTGTTAAATGAACTTAGTGAACTTGATACTAGATACTTATTTATTAGGTAAAAATGTTACCAATGGTTGGAGTTCAGCACAATGATGTAAAATCCAATCGGGTGTTATATAACAATGTGTGTATACAAAATTATTTGTAACATTTAGTTTAGACCTAGATATACAAATAAAAATAATTGAGTTGAACTTGAGTTTTTTCATGTCATACATACCTGTACCTACCATGAGTTGTGTTGCTTTGAATGAAAGAAAATACTACCTTATGCCCTGTGCTAATGGCAAGTTGATTGCCGATTAGTAATTTCTCAGAGGAGTGCGAATTACGTGAGATATAATTTTCAATTGATTAATTGATTTCCTCTTGGCTGAAAATGAACACAGATCGTCGATATATAAGTCTTTGCTTCTTTGACATGGTGATTGACATCATATTTATATTATGATTAACGCTTCAATTGAATCAAAAGAAAAACAAAGGTTTTGAAAAGCTTCATAATACAATCGAATTGAAAGCAATGGGAATATAAGCCATCACACATATAAATAAATGGACACAGTATTTTGTATAGCATGTACATATTATGTAGATGTGTAGAATTTCATGAAAAAGAAGAATATGTAAGAAACACGTTAAAGATGATAAATAAGATTCTTTTAGTTATTTTTAGTTTCAGTGCTGGCAACCCAGCGTTTATTATAAATTTTTTTTATATAACAATTATTAAATTTTTCTTTCCTCGTCTCACTAGGAAAACATGTTCACAGGCGAGTCACTTACAATTTTATATAGGTTTTTGTTTATCTTTTGTACACAATTAAAACAAATAAACAGTATGGTCTATGATTCCAACCTAACGTATCAAATATAAGTGTTTTCTTTTAGTTTCTTTTTGTTGTACATTGATAATGTAACTATTACTAGTTTATAATCCTCAATGAGTTCAAATGCTTGCCCTAAATTACAGTATATAAAAGGGTTTAACTTCATTCGAGAATTTGTGTCGAATGAAATTAAACTCTTATACACTATAGGTACAAAATCATCTTAAATAAATAAAATATATAATATACGTATACACAAATAGTTGTACATTTTATGATATATTATAAGCTTCTAGGCATTTATAATTTTATACTGTAAATAGTTTGAATTTTAATCCAGAATACATACTCTTTTATGTATAAATGATACAATAAACAGTCATTATAATATATTTTAAAAATAGCTACCAACATGGGTTAATTGCTGATCCTAAATAAAATGAGATATTCAATAAAAGTACCAAATACTACTTGAAACGTTATTACATAAATACTTTATTATGTGAAAAGTGCGAAACAGTTTGTACCTACTATTTGTGTTTTATTTTACATTTTAATATTTTATTTCGATTCATGATGAAAAAAGTATTGATCATTTACTGAAGTCCGCTGTAATTTGACAAATGTCTCAATAGTACTGCCCAACCGAAAACATACTAAGAGTGTGAAAATTATAAATAAGATCAACGCTCAAATTAAAAAATTATTAGTACATGACGATAATCCAGAATATGTTGATATACATAATTAAAACCTGTTGTAATTATGTGTGTTGAATACTTGTAATTTAACACTGTGTTATATAAGTCTAGTAATTAAATTTCATTTAAAGTTAATTAACTACAAAATCTCATATATCTTTTTTGGTTAATTGGAACATTTTTGGTTGCTTGACGATATTTTCGCTTCCTAATTAGTATGATGCTTTCTTTTGCTCGTTTTTAATAATTAATACCGCTAATGAAGATTTGAAAACGTAATACTAACAAATTATTATTTAGGTATTGATATAATATATTACATATAAAAAAATTCCCTCTTTCCAATTAATTCTAAGTAGTTAATTTGTTTTATAAGCAATGATCTAAATATTGTCTTTAATTAAAATTAAATGGGATAAATGTTCTGGCTGAAATGATTGTAAAGATTTGGTAAAAAAATTGCGATAGCATACTTTTGAAGAAGTATATTTTTTGGATATCACCTCAGTAACCTTAATATTTAAATAGAAGAATCAACTAAACATGGTTCTTGAAAAATAGGTTTAATTTTAAAAAATATGACAGAGTTTTAATCCACGTATGATTTATAATAAGCCTGAGCGCTTTCGATGGCTACACCACCATCCTCAGAAGCGACAATTCAAACTTTGGTTGTGTAACCATCAAAAGCGCTCAGGCTTATTATAAATCATACGTGGATTAAAACTGTGTCATTATACCAACTTATTGTAATAATTTCGCTATGAATTTCCATTCTGTGAACGAAACAACGTTAAACTTATAGAGGTTTAATTGAGGTTTGTCCTTGTAGTAATTTTTTTCATATTAGTTCATGTCTCTGAATTATTTTTGATTATTTTTTTTACACAACTTCTGCATATTATTGGGGATAAAAAAATTAAATAAAAAATTTCATGTTTACATTCATCCAATATTTGACGATGAATATAATACACCTCAAATTCTTAGGGATTGGGCATCTTCAATAAACTTTTTAAGATCTTTATATACATTGAAACGTTCTAACTGGTTTGATCATTACTGTCTTATGGCTACTAAGTTCAAACAAAGAATGTTAAATAACTTAAAAATCATATTGATTTATCGCAGTTCATTATTTCGTAATAACACCATAAAACAGGTTTATACAATTAGCACCGCGTTGTCATTTTTTTCTTAATTTTCTTCCAGCTAGCTTTATGGATGACTTGGCCGCGAAAAAATAATAGGTACACTAAAAGGTATTGCCCAATAAAATGGAGATAGTCTAATATGATTTCGGTAGTTTTTACGACAATAATGATTATAAACGCATAAATCAAAAATAAAATTTATATAAATAAAATCGATATTACTTTTCGTCAGAGTATGCATTAGCGAAATGATGGATGTCGATTGTAAAAGTTCACATTGTTATTTTATGTGCGTTCTTAAGTTAATCAGTCAGGTAATTAATTGGTAAAATATGTGTGGTAAGTAGTTTGAGTATTTATCATAAATCAGAATGAATGTGTTCAAAAATCTTTATAGACGGACTTTTATTTTGTTGATTCTACATTTTGTATTTATTTCCAATGTTGAAAGATCGTATTAGATAAGTAGGTACTCGTATGAAATGACGATAAAAGTGTGTAAATTTATACAGAGATAAAGATTGTTTTTCTCAAGAATTATTCCCATTTTTACTCCTCACTAACCCAAGGGGATATTTATTTATCGTATGGCAGCACAGTACATCACAAATTAGAAAATTATAATTAACCCAAGGGGATATACTGGGGAGTAATGATTTCGCAATTTTTAAAGCTATTTTTTTATTGTAGATTATCAACTAGTATCATGCTGAGATTGTATTCTGAAAGTTTCATCACAATTTTTAAATTTTTGGCTGGATTTTGGTGGATGAATAATGAAAAAAAACAGATTGGCGTGTCGGACATTTCCTTTTTATTCTTATTAAAAAAAGTGACAGTTCTCAACAAGGTAAAATCGGTGTGTGCTATGTGCTGCGTGCTGTGTGATGTGTGCTTTGTACTGTGTGTTATGTATGAAGTGTTTATTTTACTTTATCAATTTTAGACTAAAGTTCTCATTTGATTATTTTCAAATTTTGCAAATATGTATTTCTAATACTCAGATCCCATTAAATTTTGAAGAATATCTGAATAGTTCTTCTCATTTTTTTTAAACGTCAAATAATTTAAAGTGACCCCAAGCTCAGGAAATATAAAATTTAATTTTTTATTTTCAAATTGATAAAAAGACACATCACTTTCATAAAATGCCATTGAAGAATTATCAAGTTTCGTTCAAAATATTTAAATAAAAAAAATAATTAAACAAACTCATTTCATGAAAATGCTTAAAATTTTCCATACAAAATTTGAATACTTTATGGAGTGACTTGTTAGTGAGGAGTTGTTGGTCACAACTTAGGGCCGAATTTATAAACAATTCTCAAATGGTGACTGAGAATTCTCACGTAAGCACTACTCAAACGAATTTGAGAAATACTAACAATGTCCTATTAATATACAATACTTTGAGTTTACTCAGTCTAGAACAACGTTTGTCTATGAGTTGTATTTTTTACTTGATATTACCAACACATTAAGGCCCGCTGCGTTAGGATTCTGAATACTTATTGCATAGACACATGCGCAAATTTATAATAATAATAAGAACAAGATATGGGATGTTGATTTGACAATATAATTTAACATTGAATCTGCATTGCCTCTCTAGATAAAAAAATCCAAAAATCAAAAATATAAAGAGAACAACTAATTTTGCAACAACCATGAATGTAACCAAAAATATAAGTACATATTAAAAATAATATATTACAAATCTAGCAACAAAACATACAAATAATAAAAAAAAATACTATGGTTGTGGGTATTTATGTATATTTTTACTATGATAGAAAAAAGTACAAATTTTTACATCTATAATAGTATAAATATTAATCAAATATATTTGCCAATAAAAGAAGTATCATATAAAAAACAATCAAGGTAGTTTTACAGAAAACATCACTATCCCTTTCAATTCCTGAATTCAACACATCATAGGTATTTATAACAAGTATCAGTCAAATAATAAAAACAATGTTAAAGTAAAAACCAAATAGATATTATATGAATTGGAGCGCAAGCCGAAAATTTAACGAGATGCTATACACGAAACTGACAACTGTAAAATATACAATGATGAAGTTATGTGCACGCATATTATCATCTCTTTCACTCGGTATAACTCTGTCTCGTTCCGTCTCTCTGAGTAGTTCTCCAAGGCAGGTAGCCGGGCGACTTGAGCATTCGATATATTTCTATAGAATGCGCTGCAAAGCTTTAGTACGCGTATACGACAAAAGCATTGCATATTGTTTATTAGTACGATTTTGGGGTGCTAAGCATTGAGCACATACTAAGTACGTTTTATAAATTCGGCCCTTACTCTTTTAATTATTATGGGGAGTTCTAATGTAATGTTGTAAATTGATAAATATGTAATAAAAAATAGCGACCTAATTTAATGCACCTAACTAACCTAACCGAACGTAAGTATAAAAAACAAACCTAGTAGGTACCTTTAGGAAAGAGGTTAAAAAATGGCTGCAAGGTGCGAACTTTCCAAATATATCTGATCTGCTGTTGTAGAGGTAACTGTTCCGTGTATTTGTAGCTATGATGTTGATTTTTATTGAATTTTGGGGATGGCTCATGAATTTGCATGTTTTACTAAATGTTAATATTCCTACCTACACACCACGGTGGATCTGAGTCTGTTGGTGACTGAATAAAGCACTTTTTTTTTACTGGTATACCCATATAAAAAAAATGTTTTTTTTCATCTATTTCGATTGTTTCCCATATACAATTTTCGCCTTAGTGGGATCTTTGCGTATTTAATATTTTGTCACATTTATATAACTACAGCAGCCAGGAGATATAATATGATATTATTTATATCAAAAACTAAGTGTCTAACTATATCGAGACAACCTCTGGTATGCAATCTACTCGTAGACAGCGAACCAATCGAACAGGTCACAAAATTCAAATACTTAGGAGTCGACATTTCCAGCAGCAGTGACTTATATGAGGAAGTCAAATCGCAGACAGACAAGGCAGCGGTCGTTGCTGGCTGTTTGAGAGATACTGTCTGGAAAAGCAAACACATGCTAACAGAGAGTAAAACCCGAATTTATAAAACATGTGTACAACCCATCATGACTTACACCTTTAGAACAAAGAACCTGCTCCGGAAGACAGAGATGAGAACCCTACGCTCCATCGCGGGTTTCACCCTTTTGGATCGGATGCGGAACACCGATATAAGACAGATCTGTGACGTTAGGGATATTGTCAGATGGTGCAGGAGCCGAAGACGATTCTGGCGGGACCACGTGGCGAGAATGGGAGATAACAGGTTGCCCAAAATTATCTCCCAACAAATAAACTTTTGCAATCGACCACGAGGTAGACCACCCAAGAGATGGAGAGATAACTGGAGCTCGGTGTCACAAGAGGCCTTGAGGGATGGGCAAAGTTCCTGAAAAAACAGGTGTCAACCTAAAAAAAGAAGAAGAAGAAGAATATAACTATTTTGTAAGGATTTAAAAAAAACTCATAATATTGCATCTTTTGTTTGGACACATCAGGCTATTTAAGATGATTATTTAACCGGTTTTGTCTGTAGTTTGGACTATATTTTTGACACAAAATCGCATAGTAGGTACACTATTAACCTAAGAGATAGCAACGTCAAAAAATAATTAATTTTTTAATGGCTTTATTTTTCATATTTCCTTCTGGCATATTTCACAAACGGACGGATTTCAAACGTACAAATGACATTCAAGTATAAATTATATATTGAAATAATGTGGACATATGAATTTTTCACATATAAGGAGGAAGCGCACTAGTAAACGCAACCACTCCCAGGTGCCAGATTTACCATTTTCATTCCTTTATTCAATAAGGAAATATCCAAAAACCAGCCATTAAAAAATGATTCATCGAAAACGTTGCTATCTTTCGGACTATATCCACTATGCCCTAAAAGGTATCTCGACGAAAAGTATGGTATGCACTGTAGGTATACACGATACCCGTTGGAAATTGATGTTAAATGAATACGCTAAAAATTGTGAAATCATAACAATGTACTCTTACAAAATACTGTATCATTACTAAAAAAATATTCGTAGCTTATTTGTTAAATCGTTATACATGACTGAAAAAATATTTTGCACATTAATTTAGTATATATTATATAGAGATGTTTTTTTTTTGAGAAATAAAAAAGTAATAGATCACTGTCATACGATAGTTTGCCTTGGTACGAATAATTGATGGTTGATTTGATATGTATATATATACTTACATATTCTGGTAGCCTAGTTATCTATAACTACCTATATACTAGTCTAGTATGAGTATAGCAAAATACTCCTGCAATAGTGACAACATACCGCTATTTTTAAGTTTACTCCTTATATGGACTACATGTTTCAGAACTTGCACCGATACACACAGGTTCATTTAAAACATTATATAAAAATAAACGTTTGATTAAATTTACAATCTATAACATAGTGCCCATAAAGATTGATTAGTAGAATGGAATTTTTATTTAATAATTATAATACATGAATCAAGTGCACAGAGACTGGTTTATTGTCTTATGGCAATCTCTTCCGACCAAACCAAACAATGAACTAGCCACAAGTAAATTTTATTCTATTGTATTGTGTGCTATATTTTAAATTTTATTGATGTCAAAAATTATTTTTACACCTCTTCATTAACTTAATTTTGCGCATATACCTCCTCCAGACACAAGAAGAAGATTCTTCCTGTTCAATCTGTGGAAGAGAATTAGTGACAATAGCACTTTACCAATCCAAAATGACGTCCCGTCTGAGGGTCAGCAAACTCGGACGTGACCTTGTTGGAGAGGGTTTCAGCCTGAATGAGACTTGAATCAATGACTGGGAAAACTCCAACCTGGATGTTAATGGGTACATGGGTACTCCAACGACGATACCTCTAGGTTTCGATCTGCCAAGAAGGCTGTGGACCTCTCTAAATAGGATCCGCACTGGACATGGACGCTGTAACTACCTCATGGCAAAGTGGGGCATTGTTCCATCCGATCAATGCGATTGCGGCCATCCATCTCAAACAATGCAACATATATTGGAGGAATGCAGCGTCCGTGCATATGAGGGCCCAAAGACGGATATTTGCGAGCTGACGCCTGTATTTGTGGATTGGCTCGGAGTCCTCGACCTGAGTGTGTGATAGTATTTTGTTTATGTTTAACTGTGCATGTGTTTGATTTTGATGTATTCACCATGTCATACGATAAATAAATAATTAACTTAACACGTCTGTCTGTACTGGAATTTCTCAATCGATTTTCACCTAACTTCCCGACCAGTTTGAGCTCAGAAACTTTCAGAATTTGTGTATTACCGATGACATGCACATCTCAAAACTGTTTTCAGCTTGATTCATAATATATTTTGATAAAACTGAACAACTTTGTATATCTGAATTGTGACTGCTATACATGTTGCATTATATTCAGGACTTCATCGTTTGTGTTTTCAAAATGGTAATGGTGCCATTATTGTATCAATCTGTACATACCTACCCAGTTTTTCTTTCATTGCCAATGTGATGAAGAATTCATATTATATTTCTTGTTTGATATTAATTTTAAAGAGACAAAATAATATTTTACTTGCTGACGGATTCTTTTAAGAATCATTATAAATTTTACAAAAATACGTTTGCTCATTATATTTAATACCCATTATAAAAAAGGTTTAAAAGCTTGCTTGGTCACGTCTAAAGGATGAACAACACTAGACTTCCTTATATCAGCCTCACGCGGTAGACCACCTAAAAGATGGAGGGATAGCATGGAGTCCACTTTGCTGGAGGAGTAGGCCTCTTAGAAACAGAGACAAAGGTCTATCTATATAAAAGAAGAAGAAGAAATCTAAGACAAATTGTACAAAATATCATAATTGCTTATAAAACTCCCATTGTCGCTCTGTAATGAATCGATAGTGATGGTGGGTATCACGAGAGTATGCAAATATAGGTGTGGCGTTGCAAACCAAAATAGATTCCGTCGGATTCATTCACATCTCCAGGCTTGGTATACATCTTGCGGCCACTTGTTGCCTATCCCCGCATGCGTTATGTATGAAGCGTCGCAGCTCAGTGCTGACTATGTTAGTATGTGTATGTATCTCTCTGCTTGCTCATTTGAATTTCAGATTTACGCGGGATCGATACGTGGACGTGAACTTATCTAGTAGTGATACACAGAAACTCTAGACGTATGCCCGCTCATGTTATGGTACCCTGATAAAACAGCTGGAATTTAAACACAACAACGTTAAAGGAAAATACTAAATGTTATTTAATGTAAAAAAATAAACAACATTAATACATTTCAAGTCTTTTTAATTGTAAATTGAAAAGAAACAAGCACGTCATAACTAAATTGAAACGATAAATTAACATTTTGAAAATGCCATGATTCGCATTGATTGCACATATATTCCTTGCACTATTGAATATATACGTTATGTACCTACATTGATTGATTGTAACATGTACATATGTATTTCAATTTATGCGCAATGCAAACATATGTACCTACGGAAAACATTACTTGTGCGATTTTCCTGTTGGAATAAGAAGGGTGAATTGGTTAATGTTTAAATAGTATGCACCTATAAATTACCTTTATTTACAATAAATTCAACTTTTTTGTCTTTATTCACACTGAACAACAGATACTTTTTACATGGGAGGTAGCTGCATCATTTCATAGGTTGATAAATGCAACATTTATTAAAAAAAAGTAATGGAATGGGTAAAAATAAAAAAAAATATACATGTTTACTGACTTTTCTCCACTACCAACTGTTTTGCTTATAGGGACTAAAGCACACTTACTGCACTTTGCACGGGCGCGGCGTGGTATTCAACGCGGTGGGAAAACAAATAGAACGTGTTCTATTTTTCAACGCGTTTTGTATCGTTTTTCGTAAAACAGAAATCTGTAAAATTATTCACTGTCGACGAGTCAACATGGGTGTCGTTTGTATTGTGTCGATTTTGACGTTGGCGGTATCTTTTGTTTATTTGGCATCTCGTAATCACAGAGCAATGTTTTATAACAAAAATAAAAAAGTGAGGGTCCAAAAAATCAAATCATGTCCAATTCAAGTCAAATGCCGGGTAGTCAAAATGCAAAGGCAAACGAGAGAAAGACTGTTGAAAGAAACGCGCAACAAGCAAAAAATTAAATGTTCCTATTTTTCACACGAATGACATAATATTTAATTTTCTTGTATTGCAATAATAGGGGTCGCAAATAAAGGAGAAAATAATTCTCTTGTTAAGCTATCTTTTGAGTAACCTGTATTTAGGATGCTGTTTTAAGCGTTGCAAATCGGAACGCGTTGAAAAACTTGTTAGTGTAAAGTACGCTTTACAACGCCAACGGGTCCATCGTAGAACTCTTTAACTAAAGTGTCAAGAGACTGTAAGAAAACTGAAAGATTATAAAAAACGAATTTTGATGTTAAAATTATACGAGTACTGCGTGTCTTATTCATAAATAACGGACTGTTGACAAAACATATTGAAAACATTAGAATAATAATGAATATGTCAGTTATGTTAATTATTGTTTACTAATTATAATATAAGTTAAGCGCTTTTTCAAAATAAGTGATAGGTAAATAATTATAATGCAAATATGTGTTAGTTATTTGGCGGTAAATAGGTGAAAGAATACACACGAGACAGGACAGGACAAGGCGAGGCAAACGATCAACCGGGTTAATTTTCCTACGCGGTGTTGTACCTCTGGTCTCCTAATACAAAATGCTGCAAACGTAGTGAAAATTTTAGCCTAGGTCATGTGCCGCACTGAATATGTATGAGGCCATCCGCTTCCCAGACGATCGCACTACACACCCGAAATAATAAAATGTTTTACAAAACCGCTACGCCATTAAATACAATTGACCATCTTTCTGTGGCGGAAAGTTTTCCCTGCTTCGGGCCATCGTGCCAACATCCTTGGATTAGTTTATGGTGATTTCTCCAAACCGAAATAACTAGATCCTAGCCTAGGTCGGAAAATAAATAGGAAAATACATGGACGATTTATTCCCATCAGGAATGAGAGAATACAAAAATACATATATTAGAATGACACGAAAACAAAAGATTTTTTTCGTCAAAAGATATTCTAATATAAATAAATTAATTTTAATATAAGTTTGCTTCAATAGATTTTTTTCAGTATATTTTGAATAATGTTAAGATATGTTATCAATCATTCTATGACATTGACATATTAAATAACACCAACCTGATATTATGTCCGAGATGAAACCGGTAAAATTTTTCGATTTACATATTAATTTTTATGTAAAACCGAAAGAATTTGAATAAAATATAAATAATTCAATTTTTTTAATCCTTTCAATGTAAACACGAAGTGACAATATCTTGTGTAATTAAGGGTAAGAAGTGTTTATTTAATGTTAGATTAATGTAAATACAAAACACAATAGTTCAATTTTGAATTTAATATACACCTCAACTCCAAAAGGTGTCTATGAAGAGTTAAAAAAAACAATATAGCAATAAAATGAATATGTATGATATTTGCTTTGAAATATATTTTCTTTTATAATTTTCCACACGAATGATTTGCTATTTTAAAGTCTTTTTAAACTAGTTATTGCGCCTTTTTAATTTGTTTTTTTACTGATACAACACTTCAAACAATATTTATGGTTTAAAAGTACCTGGTTATGTTAAGTAAGAATGTTGTTGAAATGAAAGGTCTGATGCAATGGAAGTTAATGTACTTGTACACTTTTTGAGTACCATTCCTTATTTATAATATTGGTTCTAATCATTCTAAGCCTCTTGTGGTACTGTTTATAGGTTTCTAACTTCCATCAAATGTATATATTTTATCCTAAATTGTACTTTGAAATGAGTATATTTTTCTTAAATATAAAATTGAAAATATTGAATGGACATCCATAATATAATTATAATAATATGTTTCTACAATTCCCAAACAATGTTTTAGTGATAAGATTATATTTTTTGGTAGCTGCGACATAATACAGTTTTTTTTGTATATCTGAATAGCCAAAATGGTTGTTTTTATTTTGTCAATGTTAGCAGCATTGATACTGTGGAATTCCATTTTAGGGTTTTTAAAATAAAATATACCGAGATTTATTCCACATATATCTATTTCGTATTAACAGGATGAATTTTTCGGTTGACTAGGTCCTCCGCCATTCCCTCTACCATTTTTTTTGTAATGGGCAGACAAACCATAATATCTATATGTGTGGAAAAGTTGAATACGAATGTATAAAAAAACATCAAAATACCTACATATTATTATAACAAAAAATGACAAGAAAAGAACTGTAGTCACATTCATAATAGGTATAACCTTCCAAAAACTCATGTCAAATAAACTTGCATAAGAGCTGTTGTCTGTTTGTATCTCACAAGTGAAAATTTCAAGGTTTTCTAAACCAAATCACAGTATTATTTCTTTATTTCTTAATGTCTTTGTATAATGTTCATGAAACCATTTTATAATTTCTATTATCGTACGCGCAAGTGAATCTCCTTACAACTCCTCGGTACATTTTTGCATCATGTATATGCAGCATCGTCTATAATGTATGCAGCCCTCACTAAAACAAGAGAAGAGGCATCGTATTTATGACTTTTGTCTCAAGTTGTTATGTGGGTGGGTGTATAATTGTTAGAAAGTGGTGTCGCACCTCGGATGGCTGGGTGTGTTTTCATGTCATATGGGTGTAGGATAATAATGATGGGTAACGGAACGGCTTGTAAAATGTTTGAAATTGTCATTAATTGTGTTCAGGTACACATACCTCGACTTAAATTGCAATTATATTAAGCGGCGAACAAATTTCGAGCCTTCCTTCGCGTTCGACGTTAGCCTTGAGATTCATCTCCAATTATTTGCAATACATAGGTTTTAAATTATTGTTTCACCTTCAGTTGTAAAAACTGGGACAAATTAAAGTTTATCGATTAGATAAATAAAAAGACTAAAACATTTTTATAGACACAAATAATTTCTGATACTTACATTTTCTTACTGTGTGTTTGTTAAATATATTTTGAAAAGGATTAATTAAATACTAATGGCTCCAATTTGCTCTCCATTATTATATAATAGGTAAGAGTAAAGACCAATTAGGCTCTTATTATATAGATTTTTTTAAAATATATATGAAATTTATTGTTGTTATTAATTTTTCTACGGATTCTATGTCGTCATGTTAGTCGTGATAGCATTCTTTCAAATGATATTTTCTGTAGAGTACAGAAAATATCATTTGACATTTTAGGCGGAGGACAGAAGAACTTAGAGGATGAGGACTATAAGGATGAAGATGAGGATTATGGGAGAGTCGACCCCAAGTAAATGGGACGAAGGCTAGGGCGAAGAAGAAGAAGATATTTTCTGTAGAATCAAAAATCTCACACTCAATCGATTTCATATTAAAACATGCGTATAAATTTAGAGCTGAGTTTTTCACAAAGGTAATGTACATACTTAATGATTTCATTCGTCGGAGTAAAGATATACGATTATTGTATTTCGATAACGTATACAATAGAAACAAAATTCATTTACTGCTTTAAATTGTATGTCATTTTTGTGTGTTAACCTCAAGCGCGCTTAACATGGGAAATAAAAAAATTAACTAGGTAAAAACATTTGACTACTAAATATATAAGTTTTTGGAAAAAAATGAGTTCATAACAATCTTCAATCCATTCTTTTTAGGATTGCTGAGCTTCATTGCATTGAATCGAATAGTTATTTTGATTGTGTATATTATATAATATATTCAGTAAGCTGTTGGTGAATTCAAGTTGGTAGTGTCTATCTATACTCGAATTGCATGTAAAAATTTCAAGTTACCAAACATAGCGAATGTCACCATACGACTTTGATATTTTCAAGTAGTTTTTATGTGTTCGATTGGCATAGTTGAATTCTTGGTGCGACACTCGAGATATTATCGGAACCTGTATTGCCAATTTGATCACCGGACTCACTATGGACGTCATCATTCAACCAGGTCCGTTCATAGATATTTATTAATTTAAGTGTCCCTTCAAATTAATGTTCTTATTTTTTTTTATATAGTTTTAAGATTGTTTTTATAATCTGCCTGCGATATTAATTTAGTCGGCCGATACCTATCGTTGCCATAATTACTATTGTATAAAACAATATTGTCATTATCCATTGCTTATGCTATGTCTGGTGAAGGTACTTCTTGTATTGTATGTATTTATACCTTATATTTGATAACTTATCTGCCACCAGAGATATCAGGAATTGTGTCTTGATCTATTTTGTTCTCATATCGTAATATTGAATTTAGAGAGGATTTGGACACAATCTTTGATGTAAAGCATTATGTTGTACAATTTTGTATTTTTATTTCATTCACTTTTTTCTGTATTATGATTTATCACATTTTATGTAGGTACATATGATTTAATCACTTTTTATTTATTATCAGAAAACTGTTTACATGTAGCATGCAACCAACATTTTCGTTTTTAATTTTATTCATGTAATGAGTAATTGGAATGAGTAATTGATTTATTTTATGTGTATTACGAGTACCTATGTGTGTTTTTGAATCAATGTACAATTATTTTTTTTATAAATTTAATTGCTGTGCATTTTTCTAAATATGACGCGAAAAAATAAATTACCACCCGTATTTTTTAGGAATTTCTTTGTCTGAAAAAATTTAATGCCTTAAAAAAAATGAATTTAAGTAAATATATTTTTTTTAAATTGGGTTATAAGTTTATATTTGCTATTATCGCACGATTCTTTTATTTCTAACCACATTGGCATGGTACCCATACGTAAGATTACAGCGATGACTTCATATGTAGGTTTGATTCCCAGCAGAGAAGAAATTGCTTTTAAATTATTTCTCACGTAATTTGGATTGAAAACAGTGGTCTTTTCAATCCAAATTACAAAAATATTCTCTCATATAGTAAATTCGCCATTGCGCATGGTGCATAAGAATGCTTGTAAATAAATATATACAGGCGCTATAATAGTATTTTACTGATTGAAAACATTACGATCGTGTTAATTTGTCGATTTTTCCCCTTCATGCTCAAAATCCTAGGATTGGTTTGTACCAAGCACTCCACCATTCGATAAACTACTATATAATTTTTGGTGAATCTCCACGATAATATGAAATATATGACATATAGTTTGAACTGTTTCTTTCAAAACACACTCACTGTATAAAATAATGTATGAGGATGTATGTGTACATATTGTTACAAATACATATTCAAGGACAATATAATATTCAGTAGGTATGACTGGTTTATTTCAAATTGACTCTACTTGAAGAATCGAAGAATAATTTGTGTTACGTAATATGTATGTTTTTTTGGCATCTCATTATTCTAATGTCTCCGTGTAGCAATACTTTGTCTACATGTTGCACATCCAGCCTCTGTGTTTTTTAAGAAACGTGTGAGTGAACATAGAAGCATATCAAGATATCACCACCATCGGTTATTTCATATCTTATTGATAGATTAACGGGATATTAATTTTTTTTTAACTCCTCGAAAGATTCTTTTTTTTATTCATTTATTAATTCAACATAATATATCAACAAATAAAACAAAAAAAAGTCTTTATCACACCATTTAAATAATCTTCATTTAAAATATATAACTGCTGCCCAACTAGGTATACCTGTTCTAGAGCTAGCAGTATACATATTATTATATTTCACAGGAGACATATAGGTTGTTCTTACCTATTTTTAAAAAGTATCAAAACAATATAAACCTAACAATTGTACACAGATTAAAAAATGTAATTGGAGTCATCATAATATGCGTATATGTACCTACATATTGTGTATGTAGGTATCTTTTAATTTTTATTTGTTAATTGCTCAAATAATCTGAAAGAGTACCTATCTCTTGGGAATACTGAACTGATAGATGTGATCCGTCAGTCATATCTTTATTCAGTCGAGTCTTGGATCAAATCAAGCGAGCACAAAATATATAACATGAACTTGTTCTTATCCCTTGGAGATCATTAAAAGGAATTAAATCCAGGGGATTCCTGGACACTGCTAGAAAAAGTTCAGCACAAAAGAAACAATGAGAGTAATAAAGTCTTATTTTTTGATACAACTATTGCAATATAGAAGAAACATGATGATAACAGAGATAGAAAAATTGTTTGTAAAAAAAAATAACTTCTTATTAAACAATATTTTATACTACGGAAAATTAAAAAGAGTGAAATATTATGAAGGCACCTACCTATATCCTATTAATATGATTATTTATTATTATTGGGATTATTAATTTCAAATGTTAGAGGCCCACTGTGCTATTAATTACAATTTATTTTAATTACTGTTACTTTTTATATACAATGCTTTTAATAATAATTATATTTTGTCATGTCATATATTTTCTGTGGTTATTATACAAGCAAGAAATATGAGAATATAGCGAGCATGTTTATTTATATGTTTTATTAAATGAATTACAATGAAATAAAACTCGTTTTGGGTATAGGTGCACGTGCTGAAAAAAACACTTGTTTATGAATTTACCTATTTGGTAGGAGTGGTTATAATGCTTAGCAAAATTAATGTTGAGAAGATTTTTTTCGCTGTAGAAATGTATTTAAAATATGATTTAAATAAGATTTTTTTTGCATGTTTAATGAAACTTTATATTATTTAAAAATGTGACAGTTTGTGTCATTCGAACCAGCTCATTTATTTATTTATTCAAAAGAACATATAATGCTAAATCTAGTGACTGAAAACATGTATATTAAAAACGTCTAATGCAATATGAAGTTACGTGTTAGTAAGGGTAGGTAACTATCACGTGCGTCAAAAAGGGTTTATACGTGATTTAAATTATCAGAATATGTTTTTTTTTTTTTTTTGATTTAAAGAACAAACCTGACTTAAAATGAAAAAAAAATCAACGAACATTCTCTTTGATTTTATGCACTATTTAAGCACATAATTTTTTTTTTCTCCACGGCATATGGTTATGGAGTAATTAATAAAGGATAATTTTTTTTCTGGGGAATTTAAACTGAATTTAAAAATGGTGTGACAAACATTCACTAAGAAAATCCCGAAAATACTTTTTCAAACACACTGTTTAACTATTCTTCTTTAACTAATTTGAGAAATTTGATTTAAATAGGGGTGTTTAGGTTAACATGCCCTTATATATTAGAGTATATAAAGAGTTGTAAATTATAATACATATATCCTAGATGAAGGCCTCCTCCACTCCTTCCACGCCACTCTATCTTGCGCTCTGAGCAACCGATTGCCACCAGCATGACGGATATTTTAAATTACTTGAAATAAGAAAAAAACTCAATTTTTAACCTTTAAAATTTGAAATATACATAATGTGTCCGATTCTCCCATATTTACATTACAACACAGTTTTCAACCCTATTATCAGTCTTCTCTTCTTCTTCTGGGTCACAATCCTAAGATTGGTCTGCACCAAACACTCGATCTTTCCACTAAACTCTATCGTCCGCCAGTCTCTTCATCTCTTTGTAGCTGCTACAGCGCACGTCACCGATTATCTGGTCTATATAGTTGTTTCTGGGGCGACCTCTACAGTTGCCCCCATCAATCATTCCTTCGACGATGGTAAAAAGCAGGCCTGGGCGCCGGATGTTGTGGCCTATCCAAGTTGTTCTCTGTTGGGCAATTCTTTTCATAATTTGCCTTGTCTCTCCAACCCTACTTAGTACCTCGTCGTTGCTGATGTGTTCTGACCAGTGAACTTTAGCCATGCGTCTGTTGCACCACATCTCGCTTTGGCTGATGGTCCATGTTTCACAGCTATATAGCAGTACACTCCAGACAAGAGTCTTGATCAAATTTTTCCTAATTTTGATGGAAATGTTAGGGGATTCAAAAATTGTTGATCATTTGTTGAAGGCGACTCTTGCTTGGTGGATTATGCTTTTGATGTCTGCTGTTGAACGTCCGTCTTGAGATATTCTGCTTCCCAGATATATAAACTCTTTCACCAGTCAGTCTGGATACATATTTCATCAGTCTGGATACATATAATTTGTCTCCGAGAAGAAATACAAAATAAAATATTTCTCTTTGTTTTCAGATGTTTCTTTTCTTCGTACATACATACCATACGTACGGTGTATCCCACAATGTGCAGCAGGCAAGTGTGCGGATTTACATTACCTTAGTAAAAGAAGCACGACACACTTGAGTATCCTCACACATCAGTGTCGTTTCTTCGTCAATTTAAAACTTCTTAGTCAAAAGAATTTTAAAATTGTTACATGAACATAAAATGTAAGTGTTTTCCTTTTTGTGAATGACATAAATCAAAAATACACACATGGTATATTAAAAAATATATTTGAAATAAATATACTATATAATATATGAAATAATGATATAATAAGTAAATAATATATACAATGCATAAAATATTACTTCTATGAATAGGTATTTTAAATGAAAAAATGTATATTTACAAAATATAGTAAAAAAAAATATATATTATTTTCATGCTTTTTTATTTTTTAATTTATTAGTTTGTCAACAGCTACGAAATGAACATTTTTAGTAAATGATACAATTATAGACGAGAATTATTAAACTAAACTTAGTTAAGTTAATTATAATTTGAAGGTATACCAATGCCATTTTAATAATGATAAAATGAAGAACTTAAATATAATGTAGGTATGTATATGTTGGTAAGTACCTACTTAAGTAGGTACGGGTTGAAACTTGTCTTATGATATTAGGTATGTACTATAAGATTGTGATGTAATCTTTGACCGTTATGCGAATGTCTGAAAATGGGAGAGCAAGATAAGATTTTATTAAACGCTTTACTGCTCAAAATTCTAGAACTTGAATCCTTGTCGTTAAGATTTAGACGAGGATTACTACATTTACTGAAACCAGTTATGGGTGTACTTATGCATGCTGTTCTAATGAAAAACTACCAGAGTTGCAATTTAAAACTAAGACTTATTCAGTTGAAACCACTCATAAAATATTATATTACAATATATAATTGGAACCACTCAAATAATTCACTTTGACGCATTTAAACATTGATGCATTTAGAAATGAAAATTAATCACAATTGAATTGTAGATTTTTCGGAATATGATAATCCTCTGTAATAAAAAATACACAAAAATCATCGTACTTAAATATTTCTAGCAGAAGTCAAATTTTCTTTTTCTTGTGGCATGTAAGGTTCACCCAACATCAGTTTTTTTATTATTTTTTTATTTATACAAACACTGATAGACAGTACAATAATTATTGAATCTGTAATGCCCCACGAGGTAAATAAACCTGTGCCGGGGCCAATAGATACATCTCGAGACAGTGACAATGTATGTTGATGCCAACATCAATCGTACATAAAAAGTGATAATATTACAAATAACATTGAAAAATTAAAAAAAAATACAAAAAACAGTATAAAAATTGCACTAATATACTTAGAGCAAAATAAAGTAAGGGGTCGAAAGCTATGGATGAAAAATCTCCTCTGCATAATATCTGCGTGATACTAAGAGCCATTCCTTTATTTTAGTTTTATATGTATGACTATTTTCCGTTTGCCTAATTTTTTTATCGAGCTTATTGAATGTTCTAGGAGCAATGACTCCAAAAAATCTCTTTCCAAACGAAGTTTTCATTATAGGCACATAGATGTTCAGTTCATTTGCTTGTTTAGTGAAACGCGTTAGTTGGCTTCTACTAGGCAGAGTTATTTTCTTTTGGAAATGAATTGATGCGGATTTCAAAAACAGATGGGTTGAATCTAGGACAGTAAAAATTCTAAACAAATAATCTAGTTGTTTTGTTGATAATACTCATGATATATTTTTCGGTTATTACCTGAGTTGTTATTTAATTGTTGTATTTTCGATTACCCGGCTCTTATGGGACACCTGAAAACGATGATAATACTAGAAAGCACTTCCTATTCTAAGTTGGTGCCACACAATTAAATTAGTTGCTATAATTGGATATGATTGTATGTATTGGAACAACATATGGACGTTCGCTACACTCCTCCAATATGAGTTGATTTCTCCGAAGTTGCAATTTACAAATGTGATAATCAATGCCTCACTTTTGATTAGAATGCTCAATGTATGATTTAGAAACCTTTTTTTCCTAAAACCTCTCTAAATTTTGTGTTTAATATTCTTTCCCTTTTTCCTTCAAATAGTGGGTATTTGTTTTAAATTGTGCAGCACAATTCCGCATCTGTTGGTGGCTGTGCCATAATATATAAAAAATATTAGAATGTTTATTTATTTTCTTTATTAAGAGAAAAACCAATTAAAGTTGTTATGTATGTGTAATCACATTATTTCCCATAGAAAAGTTACAAAGAAAATAAAGACGTGCTTAGAGATTAAGATAGAGATAAAAGTAACAAAATATAAAAAAATCTATAATTGTAAAAAAAAACGTATTTATAAAGAAAAAAGTTGCAATTCCTATACCATATCCGATAACCCGTGTGTATCATTCGGAAAGATCCACAGTTTTTTCAACAAATCTAGAGTGGAGGGTATCAGATGGAGCACCTACTTATATATTGGTAAAAATCCAGGTTAGAATTTACCCAATCACTGCGCCAAGGATCTTACACAATTAACCCTTCTATGATTCTTATTAGGTCTCAAACGAGCACATAATGGTAAAGAATAATTTTGAAAATTCCTATTTATATGAAGTAAGTCGTTTTATTTTGACCTTAGCCATTTATTATTTTTTAGCTAAGGTCATAATTTACAACCAGCAGATTTTTGTCCTTGCAAATTTCAATATCTTGCAGACATTGAAAAACTACTTACAGCAAAATTAAAGCAGTTTTCAAACTGAGTTGAATTATAGAACTTATGGATGAAATCTCAAAATGCGATAATTCCAAAGTTTTATTATCATCATCTGTGGATAGTGGAATCGAAGACAATTTATATATTGGAGATAAAGAATAGGTAACTGTTTGGTTTGATATGATATATTCCTTACTTTCTTACGAAGACGATTATTACTAATTCATTATTGGCTGATCACTAATGTTCCCTTATGGATTGACATTTTCAAACACTGAATAGTGAAAGGCAACATTTTGTCGTTGGTTGTGTATTACATTGGTACCCGTACCTGTTAAAAAATAATTGTCACAATAATATGTAGATAATAACTAGATGTGCTATAAAAGGTAAGTAGGTAGGCATTTATATATTTGAGGGCATTAGTAGATGAAGCTGCGCTAGATTCTGGTGGAGTCGTGTCGGCCTTGGCGCACTCTACAACTAGCTGGTGCTAGTCTGTTGCTCACCTTCCTGAGGCCGTGCCCGCCCCCGACCCCCGCCTACCAGACCACCTTGCACCGCACCATTCCCCCGCCCACGTAAACAGAGGTTGCAAATATAATAAATATATTAACACTTTGTTTGATTTCATTATAATTAATCCTATTTTAGGCGACAATATGCAGGGTACCTATGTGTATCTACTAACTATATTTTACAAATATTCAAATATTGTGGAAATAAATTTGAAAAATATTAAAATAACAATATAACTTTGTTTATTTATACTTATTTATTTTTATTTTACCTGGAACCAGTGGAATAAGACTATATTACGATACTACAATAAACGACGATACCAGTGGAATAAAACTATATATTTTTATTGTTAAGTTTGTTATTTTATAATTTGTAAATAAAAAACTTTATTAATAAATAAATAAATTAGTATTTTTCCCAAATATTTTTTTTGTAATAACGACCGAACGTTTTCGCCAAGGTAACTTGACATTGTCAAGGTCTAAAATAAACTTAATAAAATTAACCAAATTCATATTATTCAAAATTCATATATCACTAATAATTTATGTATTTATTAATTTTAAAATGGATTTCCACTCTGTTTACATAAAAACTGTAGTGTATGTACATAGGAACAAAAGTTAAACAAATGAACTTTTTGATTTATTTTATTATTCTGGACACTATTAACCCAACATTTATCCAACAATTAGAAAAAAAAATCTTATGTAGATATTATGATTATATAGTACTTAGTGCGATTATGTAGTACTTAGTGCGATTATGTAGTACTTAGTGCGATTATGTCATACTTAGAGCGATTATGTAGTACTTAGTGCGATTATGTAGTACTAAGTGCGATCACGTAGTACCTACATAGTGCGATTATTATTAAGAGATGTTTTAATGAACAAAAATATGGTTGAATCAACCTGAAGTTAGTTTATATAAATAATACAATGTACTTTGTCGTGTATTAGACATAATCTAAGAATTTTACTTCCTACGTATGAAGATACAATATTTGCAATGATGATTGCAAAAGCCATCTCAAATTTCCAAAAGTCATTTATTTACTAACGATTGAGTATTCGCATTGAAAGTTTCATTGGACATATCTCACCAACTCTTACTTCTAATATAAATTGTATATTTTATTATTATTTGGTCAAAATGTATAGGTACATCAGTGTATGGGTGAAGGTACATTGAATTGTAAAGAGTATCTTTTCGATGACAATTTCGTGTAATGATTATGTAGGTAAATTACACATTGAATGCTCTAATAGTGAATCAAAAATATCCTACAATAAAATTAAGTAAGTAAATCAATCAAAAACAAGTATGTGAACAAAATATATACATACATACATAACATCACGCTTTGTCCCTCGCGACGTAGGCAGAGATGATCGAACGCCACATATTTCTATTTTGACACATATTTAATTAAAAAATATTGTATACATTAAATTAAAAGTGTACAATGGCGGGCTTATTGCCATATGGCAATATCTTCTAACCAACCATATTCATTTGGTGAGGTAAATTGTGTTTATGACACGTACCAATTTACGTTAGTAAAATATACAATATGTATATTTATTGAAACATATAAAACAAGAAAATATTAAAAAAAAACAGAGGGAGAGCAAAGGAGGGGACAAGGATATTTATTTATTTATTTGTCTGTACGGCTAGAATCCCTTTACAATAAAACATATATACAGAAGTTGCAAAAGTATTTGAATAAAAAAATGATGAAATCGATGATTTACGGAATAAAATAACAGCAATAATAATAATGGATTCACAAAACAAAGTCAAAAAGCATAATAACTTAAAACCTAGAATTTATATAAAATCACTAGATACTATAAAAAATACGTAAATAAGAAAGTAATAAAAAATAAGAAATAAAAACACATTATAAATACGTCAAGAAGATAAAGCGTAAGAAAATGATTCTTCAGATTTCTTTTAAAAACGGGAAGTGTTAATGAAACCCGAAGTTGCGATGGTATGTGATTCCAAAGACGAGCTGCTTGTACGGAGAAAAATGTGATGAAAAAGGAAATATTGTGTACTGGGATACTGAGAGATCTTTCAGTATTTGAACGAAGGGGCAACCCGTGTTCTGGAAGGAAGTGTAATTGATTTCCTAGATAAACTGAAGCGTTGGGGTTGTTTAAGACCTTGTGTAGAAGTGTGAGAGTACCTATGTAGGTTCCTACGCTGCATAACTGTCAACCACCTTAAATGTGTTCGGTATTCTGAAATGTGGTCAATTTTTTTCAATACAAACACATTCATCGCCTTGTCAACATTCATATTCGTCTGTTGTTCACGCTTTTTACATTTCAGTCTTTCAAAATGGTTGTGCCATCCTTTTCTTGGGCGCCCCCGACCTCTTATTCCGTTCCTGTCAGCTTTGTATATTTTCTTCGTCAGGCGTTCTTCGTTCATTCATCCCAAGTGGCCATCCCATCTCAATGTGTTAACTTTCATTTTATTATATATTTATTAATTATCTTTTTACATCGAACAATATTTATTTGTGTCCTCATATCGTACCATATCATACATCGTTCTATTGCCTACAAATTATTCTTAGCGATTTCATTTCAACTGCATTTCGTGCGACTCTGCCATGTCCAGGTTTCACTTATATACGGCAAGGTTGGCACTACGATTGCGATATGAATGACAACTTATGTTTCGATCGATCATAGCTGGTCGAAATGCATGCTCCATTAACTCTATTTGCTAACCAGAACTCTTCTTTCGATATCTTTTTCAGGCCGTCCATTCCATAGAAACATTGAAATTATCTTTGATTTGCTGGCATTCATCCTCAGACCATTTTCTATGCATCCTTCATATACAGTGATATATGTTTAAACATAATGATAAATTAATAATAAAAAAAACACGAGAAAAGCAAATAACGGTTGAATTTGAGAAACAATTATTCCAAAATTTGTCTTCCTATCTTTTTAGGCTCGTTGTCCTGTAAAATTTCTGCATCAGCTTCCCTCCTGTGACGTAGAATGCCTTCCATCTCTTGGGAGGATGTCCCGGAGCCACTTTAACGATTCTTGAGTCTGTCGTTCTTGACACGTGTTCGTTCCAGAACCTTCTTCTCTGTCAATCCCATCTTACGATATCCTCAACTTCGCACAGCTTTCGGATCTCTGCAAAAAAATATGTGAAATGAATTTGGTAAAATTGTCAGCTTTGTTAATAGAAAATTTTAGTGGAGTATATTTTAGTGCTGCATTCGTAGTGTTGACGTTATTCAAAATCATGCCTTAATTATATTAAGTAAACCTAAATTATACCAATATTATATTTAAAGTAATGTAGTGCTGCATTCGTAGTGTTGACGTTATTCAAACCATATCATGCCTAAATTTAATTAAGTAAATTAGAACTATAATGTTGATTATTCAGATAGGGTATGCAAAAATGACGCGTGATGACTTGAAAAATAAAAACAATAAAATTAAATAAAATTTATTATACATATTAATATTGCTTGTTTCTGGCTTGTGGACATTATAAATATGTTTACAAAAATGCTTACTGATACCTTATTCTAATAACTTTTTCTGCAATTCACACATAATATTGCTTGGTTTATAGTAATGAAGGAAATATTTTATAAAATACAATATCATCGGAAATAGACACTTACTTATATATTACATCATTTACTACACATGTCTAGCAATATTACTAAGTATACGAATAGTGATGATAAAATACAGCTCTGTAATTGATGACGGAAAATGCACGGAATGAATCGTAGGTTTTCCCTTAGTCACTACGAATGAACTATATGACATTTGTTAGATTTACAAAAGTATTTACAACGTATATATGTAGGTAAGCAACAAAGTTGTTGAGTACATAACAAATGCAGGAATGTATTACATATATTAACACAGATATATACTTAAAGCAGAAATCATTGAGATTGAGAAAGAATACTTGATAATATAATATGCACATTTTGTGAGAGTAGAAATAATACTAGCATGAAAAAGAGTCTGTTCTCCAGATAAACGCATGAAGTGATAATAAATTATAAAAGTAGATGAAAGAAATTGATTTTTTTATTTCGTCTCATTAATTTATTCAAAACATTAACAGGATGAAACGATAAAAGTTCATAGATATTATTCTTCTTAAAGGTATGAATGTTTTGTGTTTGTTGTACGGAAACAATTATTGGACAAGGAACAAAACAGAAATAAAATATTTAATGTTTTTAATCCATTTAGTATGTTCTTAATTAGATATGCTTGTGACTTTGACAGCAAAGTGGATTTAGATTTTTCTATCTATAAATGATAACCAGTTCTTAAAGTACATGTATGTAAACTTGTTCTCAAGTATTACATATACTAATGACAAGTGTGTAAGTACTTGCTGATTAAAAATGTGGTATAAAATATTATATTTTGTCATGATTTCACAATTTTTGAGCATATTTTTTTACATCAATTTCTCAACGGGTATCATGTAGAGAGTGCACACTGTGAGTTTCGTCGTGATGTGTTTGTATGTATGGCGTACGGCGTTCGGCATACGGATTATCCTTTTTGTGTCCTTTCTACAGACCATACTATAAGTCCGATCGACTTCATATTAACATCATATGTGTAAAGACCTAGAGCTGATTAGTTTTCCATAGATATCCGTTAATTTCTTCTCTATGATTTCATCTGTGAAAATTATCAAAATGCTCTCACGGTCTGGAAAATCGAGGTATTTTGATACTGTTTCAAATTTTGATACAACAAAAATACACTCATTAAAATGCATTCAAGGATTGAAAAATTAAAAAAAAAAGTCTATGGTGAAATAAATTTCATATTTGTATGGAAAATGTATATAACAGAAGTAAAATTGCTTTTGTAAGGGAAAATTGAGTCATTAACTTCATATTGATATTGTATGTGTCTCTATAGACAAGTGTATTTTTTACTCTCCACTTCTATCTTCCTCAAGGACGAGGCAGTGAGAACCGAATACCACATTCTTCTACCTTGACACATACATCGCCTCATCAACATTGATACTCTGTGTCATACATGATCATTTTGCTAGTAATGCAATTTTACTTAAAATTTCTCAATAGTTATCACGTAGAAAATACATGCTATGAGTTTCGTGACAATGTTTTTGTGTGTATGGTGTATTGTGAAAACTTTTGTCCTCTGGGAATCTTATATTTGTTTAAGAATCTTAACGAAATATACTTCATAAAAAATGCATTCAGAGATTGTCAACCTTTCAAGAAGAAAAAATGAACGCTTACTTAGCTGTGGAGATTTTAGTGTTGGCCACAACCCACTCGTTTTTATACTGAAAAACCAAATGTAGCAATGGCCTCCTGTAACTTTTGCCTCCAACTTCGCTTGTTCGTAGCTCCTCCTTTCAATCTACCACCTGGAGAAGTTATGTCTATAGTTTGATTTCTAATAAGTACGATTGTTGAGACCTCTGTACTTCAAGATAGTCATACACAGTACGTCATTCACAAAAAAAAAGATTAAACGCATAGAAGTTCACTATTCTCTGTACGAAAACGGCTGAGAAAATAAATCGAGTAATAATATTTAAATGTGAGCTCAGAAACCGGTGAATAAATTATATATTCTCGTGAAAAATGTGTCGAATGAAATAGTACAAATTTGACTAATCATATTTTGTACTATCAAAAATATGTTCAAAATATTGTAGGTGCCAATTAAAAAGAGAGACTTATCAAAAAGTTTAAACACTTGTGTTGCATACGTTGTATGTGCAGCTGTTATCAACATAACGTCAATTAGAAATATTTATTGCGTTTGATAAATAGTCATAATTTAATAACAGGCTCGTGCTGTGGCAGATCCCAGTTTACCTTCAGCTAACTCTAAGGATTGTGGGCATGTACAGGAAATATTACATGTGATACTCTAATCATATAACCTGTTAAATTAAATTTAATTTCATTTGTACATATTTATATGAAGAATGTGAAGTAAAAACGTACCTACTTATAATTGACTTATTTTATGGATAGTTAACAACTCATCTAGAGAGTTTAAATCTAACTTAGCAAGTACAATAGCAATACATCTGATAGTCTATGGTTCATAGGAAAAAAAATTTTCTTAAAAAGATTAATCAAAACAACAGAAATAATGTATGAAGATCATTGCTGCATCTATTGAATAAGTATCCACATTATCTTTATACGTTGCAGCTATTTCTTTTTGGCACATTTTAAGTAATATAATTAAAATAAATAAATATCTTAGTGTCTGGACAGACTAATAATTCTGTCCGGACTAAGGAGCAGTTACGTCTCCGAAATTAGTTGACATAAAAATACTCAAACGTGGTTGACACTAAGATATTATTTATTTATTATAATTATTTTCCACATTATCATTTGTTTGTCAATTAGACGGATGCATAGAATTATCGGCAAATATCTTCAAATTAAATTTGGGTTATTGCTTGATTAGTAGATGCGTAAACCGTCCCCCATACCACTGAAAACTGCCAAGATATTTCATATTTATACTTAAGTAGTGGAAATTATAAATAATTCTCATGTCAAATCAGTTTTCACAGTAATTTCATTTTTGAATTATGTTCCTACTTACCTACATGTTGTACATTCTCATTTTTATCATACTATGATAAAAATCTATCATTAGAGCTGGTATATATTGAGCATAAACTTATCTTAAAAGATATTTAATTTATTTGTTAAATTTGCATGTGGTTAGTAGCTGACTTTGTTTATCGCCTTGCTAAGGTGTCGAAGGTGCTATAACAAGTGAAGGAAATATATAAATCAAAACACAATAAACAAATCAAGAAAACCAAAGTTCGTGGATAAGATTTATTATGCTAACTGTTTTAGATAGTAAATATACAGATAGGTTACTAATGAAATTAATGGGTGTAATTTGGTGGCAAGAATACGTTATGCATACAAAAAATGATGAATTAGTATTCAGTGATAGGATTTAATTATTAATAAATTCAAGTTTACCTCTATATGGCTGCCGGCCAGTTATTACCATACTTGTGATAATATTTTGTTGTTTGTCAGTTAGAAATAATAATATACACATGTACATATACCTACTGTCTTGCTTGTCTTTGTAAGACAAACAGATATAACGAATCCTCATGTTTTCTGTATTGACAGACTATCTTAAATATTATTATAATTTCAGAATTTGAGTTTGATTCTAGTGTTGGTCATTGTTTTTTATTATTTTTTTCAAGTTTGAGTAGTGTTCACTGGGCTGGAAACACTGAATCTTCTTTTAGGTCATAATCCTTAAATTGATTTGCACCAAGCACTCAATCTATCCACATATCTCTTTTGTCCGTCATTTGGTCACAAACTCTCTAAGAGCAGTTTATGTCTAGGAATTCTATACCCTTCAATAATGTTAATAAGAAATTAAATAGAACCTTAAATTATATATTTTTTTTCGTAATTCAAGTTGATTATAATGAAGTGACAGTTTCAAACATTGAAAAAATCAATAAACTTTTTTTTTACAAAAAAAATGAATATGTCCTTGTTAAACAAGTACATATACATCTTCCTACGTTCCTTTAAATAAGCATAAATGCTTGTACTATAGGTAAACGAAATCGGTCGAGGCAGGATTCGAACTCGCGACCATTGGATTGCTAGCCCAGCGCGCTAACCGCTCTGCCATCGATCCATCTTCATGAAGTTTACACCCACCCTTTATTATGAAGTAACATTGAATTGCCAAATAAATTGCTGTGTGCTTAAATTTGAAGAAAATAGCATAAGATGGCAATATAAAATGATGATGAGCAAAAGTCTTGCAGTCAAGACCATAATATATGTCATTGCAAAACCATGACCAAGACCAGGTGGTGCAAGACCAATACCAGGCTTTGCAAGACCACGAGTCTTATGGTCTCACAAACTTTTATAAGCTCATTTGTTTTTAATTAAAAAGTAAGCGATTAACAATGAACTATCAACGTTGTACACTAAATTGGTATTTTTGGCATATTTCATTGCAATTACTGAATTTAAAATTTTTTTTTGTAAAAGTTGCAAAACCGGCAAGATCTAGACCAAAACTGGGTATGATAGGCCAAGGCCATGAATCGATCAAGTTTACAATACCTAAACTAAGACCAGGTGTGCATGACCAAGACCACCCTGGTCTTGTTCTTGTATTTGCTCATCACTATTTACACGATTTCTGAATAGGTAACTCAAGTGAATATGTATATTTTGCTTATTAAAAGAAAAGCTCCATTTGAAAATGTAAATTAAATTATAAAAAACATTAATGAATTTTATATAAAGAATGGAGGACCTTGCGCATACTTTTCTTTAAAAAACCATTTAGTCTGTTTATTTTCAGATGCTGTGTTGAAGAAAAAAACTTTAAGTTTTAACAAAATTATTCTTGCGGATGTTTATATGAAATTGAGTAATGTTCGAGTTATTTATATCCCAACTGCTTAAAATTTGCGTTCATATAATTGTAGATATAATCTTTATCATTTATCTTTGAAATATCTGCAAATTTTCAATTGAACCATTTGACGTTAATAACATTAATTGTTAAGATAACCGTTAACTATTGGCGCAGTGTTAAGCTGGGGTGGGGTATATTTAGCCTCGGGCACATCGTGAAATGCTAACCCTTCCGTTGTGAACGGGTTGATGGTTCTCACTCTTGCTGGCTGGCGGGCAGTGTGTGGGGTCCAATATGCCCCGAGGACCTGCATCGAGTTTACCCTTCCTGCTCCATACTCTTGTCACCCCTTTAGTGGTTTTACGGACTGAACTAATTGTTTAATTCAATCTAACCAATCGGCAAATGTGACTATCTCTTTTATTTATTCTACAATACTTATCGCATTCAAGTTTGATTTTAAATTATCTATTTTTATTTTTTAAATAAAGGTACATGCACGCCCAAAATAGGACATTTAAATAAAACATTTGATAATTAATGTACAATGTAAGAACAGCAAGAACAAGACGTGTAAACAAAACAAAAACATATACAAACACAAAACAAATGTACACAAAACAGTAGAAAAAAGAAAAACAATATGAATAAAAGCTTTATTTACATCATATTTACCCACTTTACTTGTAATAACTTGATAAAAAATGTCGATATCTGAAAGTACATAAGAAGCATAGAATAATAATAGTAGGTATAGAATACTCTTTAGCCTTCAGTAAACGCGACTGTTTTATGTTTACTAATGTGGTCAACATTTTGCCACGAGCATTCAGTAATCATTTGGCCGTCAGCGTGATACGTTCTACAAATAAGGAATTTTTTAACTGCTTGCAAAATTATTTACGCAGTCATAACGAGAAGTACCTACTATACAAACAATGTCTACCAGCAGAGTCATATATTGACACGAGCCGGCCAATAAAACGGCTTCACTTTTTCAGCGAGGGAATGAATATTTCAGCGTATGGGAATGAGTATTCTATAGTTTGGTTATTATTCTATATATAATTGGTTTCCTACTTATTCAATAATACAAAATTTGTAAGATATTTGATGTCTTAAAAATCAAAATCGGTAAAAAAATACCTAATGGAGCAACATATTTTATTGTCTACGATAATTTATTGTGTATAACCAAATTATTATGGTTTCCCGCAATAAACAATAGATAAGTTATAAAAACTAACTGTGGTCGTAAAAAATGATATGCGAAAATTGAAATCTCAATAACTCCTCAAAATTGATTTCCAGATCTGTGGCCTGTAGGCAAGAGGGAACATTTAATTTCAAATAATAGTTTATGGTAAGCCGTTAGCATAATCAACGTTTTGGAGACATTTAATAATATTTAGTGTTATGATGTGAAAATATAAAACCTGTTTTTTTCTATTAACGAGCTTCGAATACATTAAAACATGAGGATACGTATCAGTAATATAATGTACTTACCTTAAGAAAAAAAAATAAACTGCTATGTAAATTTCAAAGTGAAGGCCGCTTTCGTAATTAAAATAATTAACAGGTAAGTAAGCCTACAAAAAAAAATATTTAAAGAAATATTTTTTGCGTGTAACGATTTTTGTCACGATAGATAAAAATATTATAGCTGCCTTTTTACTCTACACTACTACGGAATAGTGGAGAGTCATGATTTCACATTTTTATGCGTATTTTTTCATGTAACATCATGTAGATAGTGCACACTATGGCCCGGTATTTGAGTTGGCCCTGAAATCGTTAGTTAAAGTAATCTAAGTTAAAAGCTAAGGGAAGATAAAATTTCACTTGCGTATTACAGTGCAAAATGAAACGTCGGTTACGTAATCTTCAACTATAGACATATTTTACGTTTTCTGTGGTTATTTATATTACGCATTTGTCAAATTGTCAATAACCTTAAATAACATGGTACGTAATTAATTTTATATACCTTTCAATGTTTTTTTTTAATTAAATCAATCATTTTAGTAACTAAATGTATTTATATTTTACAGATCTGGAACTAAATGATGGTAAAATAATACCTTATATAGAACATCTAGGAATATAGGGAGTATATAGAAACAGGATGGATCATTTTAGAAAGTGGGATGTAAAAAACATTGCAAAATTAAAGTTATAAAATGCGTGCCTGACGTTTCACTATGGCTGACAGTCTGTTTCGTTTATCGTCAGAATACATTACCATTTATGTATGTAAGACAAAATAAAATAAATATTTAATACATGCACCACTTCTATACTAAGTCTTTAAATACCTACCAACAAAAATAAATCATGATAATTTACTTATTTATTTTATATTACTTTGGGCAACTATCAGATACTATGCCAAATATTTATTTGAATTATTATTATGCATAGTTATTTGTAGTAAAATGAAATAGAACAATCAAGAGTACGGCGATTAAGATACGCGATCCGCCAAAAACGTTGAGTTAAATATTTGTCGAGAAATTTTTGTTAAACTTTAGTTAAATTCTCACGGCGGTACTAATAACGAAAAAGTAGCGAGGTTGAACTATGGAATAGAGTGACTAAAACCTAACGGCCAAAAATCTTACTAATAACCAAGTTTTTAAACTTCTATTTTATTCCATGGTTTATATCACCATGGTAACGCTAAACCATCCGGTCCCCTAGTTTAGTGGTGGAATAGCAATAGTGAATTCGTGAGCTGTCAAAAGTCAAATAGACCGCGCGTATTGTATTTTGTCATTTTTAAAGAAATACTTTTTTTTAATTATGAACAACAATCTGTTTGATTATAGAATCGGTGATTTTGAAAGATCGTTTCAAGAAATTGAGCAGGTGGAAAGTTTTTTGATGAAGCAAAATTTATAAGGTGTGTTCATAGGTGCGTTGTAATCCGTTTGTTGATTACGACGACATTAATTTTAGAAGAAAGTACAGATTTTCAAAGGCAGGAGTTAGACATCTCGTAGATTTATTTGGAAGAAGGCAAATAAATGAAGATATTTAATTTCCATTGACAATTGTTTTAAAATATTTTTTTCTAAGTTATGTTGTAATAAGTTAAATGATTGGGAATTCAACCAATGCGTGACGATACATAAACAGTAAACCATCAAAACCATGCAGTAAACAATGATAAACATAGAAATACGATGATTCTCGATAGATGTCATAGATGACGGCTAATAAAGTCATAGAGAATTAACAAAAAATAGCATAAAGTAAAGAAAAATTCCGAAATTCTCGTTAAATGGCTGCGTTCACACAACATTCATTCCGTATTCCATGGTTTACTTAGTCCTTGTACATTTTTACTAGTAAGAACCCACTAAACCACGAATTAGTGCCTAATACGTGGTTTACGTAGTGCGAGGTTTAACGAAAATGTTATTAGTACCGCTGTCAAGGGCCAACTCAAATACCGGGCCTATGAGTTTCATCGTGATGTGTATGTGTATGGGGTACGCCGTATCCTTTTTGTGTCCTATCTACAGCCTAAACTGTAAGTATGATCGACTTCATGTTTACATCATAATATGTGTAAAGTACATAGACCTAGATCTGATTAGTTTTCCATAGATATCAGTAAATTTCTTCTCAATGATTTAATCTGTCAAGTTTTTCAAATGCTCTCACGGTCTGGAAAATTGCGAAAAAGAGAAAATTGAAGAAAAAAAATACATCGTCTCTTATAACAGAAGTAAGAAAGCTTCTGTATGGGAAAATTGAGAGATCAACTTCATATTGAGAATATATGTGTCTCTATAGACAAGTGTATTTTTTATACTCCTCTATCATACTTACCTAATAGGCAGTGAGAACCGAATACCGCATGCTTCTATCTTGACTCATATCCATCGCCTCCATCAACATTGATTCACTGTCTCATACATGCACGTTTTGCTATTAATGCAAATTTTTACATCGATTTCTCCACAGGTATCATGCAGAAAGTGCATACTATGAATTTCTCGACAATGTTTTTATGTGTATGGTGTATTGTTAACACTTGTGTCCTCTGGTAATCCAATATTTGTTTAAGAATCTAATAGAAATGTACATACTTCATGAAATTTACTACTTCATGTATTTAGGGATTACTCACCCTTCAAGAACTACAAATGAACACTTATTATGTAGTGGAGAGTTTAATGTTGGCCATAACCTATTCGTTTAATATTAATATTAACAAATCGTTGTTTATCAGACAGAATTATCGGATGAATAAGGTTTTATTGAATCTATACTCAAGATACCGAACAAAAAATATGTTCGTAAAATTTAGTTGTTTTTATATCAAGTTATTTCATTTTAATTTTATTTGGAAATACATCAGCTATTAGTGATAAATATACAAGAAAATTTTGTGTCTATTTGATAGCATCAATAACTGAAGTATTAAACTTGTATATTTACACTAAAAATGCCATATAACACTCATTTAATACAAATCGCAAGAATGAAAAATAAATCAATAAAAAGAAAAATGTGTATATAAAAATATTAGGATATCATGTATTTGAAAATGAAATCCGGAGGGCAAGTCTGGTCCGACCGGCGAAATCAAAACCCTAGTGATTAACCATTTCATAGATATAATTATCATATGGAGTTCTATGACATCGAAAGATATTATAGAACTCCATATAATAATTATATCCATGATATGGGTAAACACGAGGGTTTTGATTTCGCCGGTCGGACCAGACTTGCCCCCCTGAAGAATCATTTTCTTACACATTACACTTAAGGGGGCGCCTGCAGCCAACGTTCCTATGTTTTCAATTTGATATTGCATCATTACTACAAAACGAATCATTTTGGAAAAAAATTAATAAGATAGCTTAATAAAGAAAAATATTCCTTCATTTTCGATAATGTTATGATGTATTAATTCTTGTAGTCTCCTCTCCCTTCCGTTTTTATATATTTTTTTGTTTTATATATTTCAATATATTATATTTTACTCACATAAATTAAAAAAAAAGTATATGGTTGGTTGGTTAGAAGAAGCCCGATATTGTGCGCTTTTATTATAATGTGTATAAAATAAATAAATATATAAAATAATTCAAAACGATATAAAACAAAACATTAAGACGAAAGGACTATCTAAAGGTCAAGTTCAATTCAATTAAATATGTAGGTATAATTAGTAACAAATATACTTTTTTTTATTAAGTTTTATTTTTTTAAAGGGGTGTTGGCAAAACGGTAAGCACCCTGGGTTAATAATCCAGAGGTCGCGAGTTCGTATCCTCGTACGACCGATTTCGTTCATTAAAGCACAATCATTTATGCTAAACATGGAATGTATGAGGATGTACCTAAATGTACTTGTTAAAAGTACCTACATATTCATTCTTGAAAAAAACATAGTAACTATCTCTCTATGTAAAATAAATACTTTATTTTAATGATGGGATGCTAACGCCTTGTGCCATTTCGGGGTAGGAGGAGAAAATAGGGCTCCATATATATTTCCTAGCATAGGTTAATTTCGTCTCCAATAAACACGATATTTAAAAGCATCTTTGTCAAGTGTTATAAAAACACGTATACACAATACAGTATACACACATATCAATAGATGGAGATGTACTTATTTTATTTTATCAAGTGGAATTTCAGATTCCCGAAAAAGCATGTACCAATAGCAATATGTATACTCATTGCAAAGAATGAATATGGCTTTAGAAAGGGTAAAGGTCGAGGAAAAGTGTGGGTAATTCCAACTGTAATTACTTGAAAGGCCTTTTCGGGTCAGCATACAGCATCCAGGAAGTCTCCTTACAATCTCCAGGAAGCTCCTAGTCCAGTGCGGAAGATTAAGGCTAATTCCTGGAACTTGGACCCTGACCTGCTTTGCATTTAAATGCAATTCGGATCCGAAAAATAAACGTAACTGGATGAAAGGATTACCGAGACAACACCAATTTGGAGAGTTTTGCAAAGGTATGATAATAAAACAGTATATATGGTAGTTTTAGTACTAAACGGAATAGAAAGTACTTTTTCTATTTCTTTAATTGTTAGTCTGTAGACTCTATACCTATACCCTTCTGGGTTCATGAGCACAAGTTCGAAGTGTTTCGGTTCAATTTTTATTTCGATTTCAAAACTGTCAATCCTATATCCCGATTTGATATAAATCAGATTTACACTCGAGTCTCTTTGCCTACTCCAAATAAGGATGTTTGAATCTGTCTGTTAATAAAACGAACACAGTTGATACATATTTGGTGTAAGTATTCATGATGCAGGACTGATCTGTCAATTATGGTTGGTTTCACTTTACACTAGTAAAACATTTATAATGAAGCCTTTTGATTGATAACCCATGTTCAAAGAATCTTTGAATAATATTGACACTTTCGTAGAGTAATCGTAGAGTATCGAATATATTATGATTGCATACGTTTGAATTTTTGGACAAATTAATATCTCAATAGACGAAGTTGCGCAAGCGCTTAAATTGATCACGTAAACCAGCCGATGACAGGTCGTAACCCCTGTAGGTGACTTGATTTCCCAGTTCTACAATATTCTAGCTCTCTCTCTATTGAGATAAAAAAGAGTTAGTACTAATTGTGAATTTCAACATTATATTTTTGTGTTTATGGCGAACTATGAAATTTAGTAGTAGGTACCTAAATAACAAACAATTATTTTTATTGACAAACATTTTTTCAACATCTCAATAGAGACGAAGTTGGGATATTGTAGAAGAACCAGGAACTCGAGGCACCTACAGGGCTTACGACCTGTCATCGCTCAATTTCTCAATAGATGGCGTTACAAAAACACTATTCAAATATATAGAACTTTCAAAAATTACATCGATAAGGGAACTCAATAAGAAGGCATAATTGGTGAAAGTTGCGCATGCGCATAAAGTGATCACGTAAACCAGCCGATGACAGGTCGTAAGCCCTGTAGGTGCCTCGAGTTCCTGGTTCTTCTACAATATCCCAACTTCGTCTCTATTGAGATGTTGAAAAAATGTTTGTCAATAAAAATAACATTTGACTCCCGAAAGGGAAAAAAATCCAATGTTTGCCTAGGTATATGCAATTAAAAAAGAATATTCGATTAACAAACAAGTACTTCAAAAGACGATACATTACATTGATTCAGGGATGGCAATCATTTGAAAAAGATAACTGTGTACCTACACGAATATAGTGTAGAATTTAGTGTTGGCCACATCCCTTTTGCTTATCTTCAGTTTTGAAAAAATGCAAAATAAAAATTGAGTACATATAGTTTATTCGTGTTGCGTTAATATTTTATTTTAAAATCAAACAATAGCATTTCAGTTAGGTATAAAGTAGGTATACAAAAAAATTCATCGAAAATTTAACATGATATTTTTTTCAATGCAGTCCGGTAAACGTACACATTTTCTCCTCTTCTGCCCTCTCCTTCCTATCTACCGTTGGAGGTTGGAGGGGGGGAACAGCTCCCCGCACATCCATACCCCAACTCCCTTCAACCGTCCCTCAGTACTGAATTTGTATGCAGCTCACGGGAGGCGCCAGGCGGGGGGCGATCAATACTGCCCACTGTTCTATGGATTTCCAAAGATGCACGATTATAATTTTACCATTTTTTACGCATTTTGAAACATTGTATATTTCTTATAAACAAAATATTAAACAATATTCTTATACTGACCTCCCTGCTCTGTATGGCATATATTATTCTTGTAGGCTTCAGTGCATTCAGTGCATTAGATGTTTCACTTTTGAATCAAAGTGTCTGGATTTGGTATGATGAGTGATTAGTTTACTTGGGATAGTGCAATAAGGTGGAAAATTGTTATTACTGTCTAGAATCCTGAAATATGTATTTATATTTATGTATTTTATAGGTATACATCCTGCTAGCTTGAAAATAATTATTATCATTACTCTCCTCACTATGGAATAGTGGAGAGTCGTGATTTCACAATTTTTAAGCGTATTTTTTACATCAATTTCTCAACGGGTATCATGTAGAGAGTGCACACTGTGAGTTTCGTCGTGATGTGTGTGTACGGAATTATCCTTTCTGTGTCCTCTCTAGAGCCCAAACTATATGTACGATTGACTTCATATTGATATCATATATATGTAAAGTCTATAAACTTAGCGCTGATAAGTTTTCCATAGATATCCGTCAATTTCTTCTCTATGATTTCATCTGTCCAAATTTTCAAAATGCTCTCACGGTCTGTAAAATCGAGGTATTTTTATACTGTTTCAAATTTTGATACAATAAAAATACACTTATCAAAAATGCATTTAAGGATTGTCATAATTTAAAGAAAAAATCTATGGTCTTCCATATCAATGTAAAATAAATTTCATATTTGTATGAAAAATGTATAAAACAAAAATAAAATAGCTGTATTTTTGTCAGCTGTAAAAGTGTATTTTTTACCCTCCACTTCTATCTTCCTCAAGGGGTAGGCAGAGAGAACCTAACAATGCAATCTTCTATCTTGAAACAAATACATCGCCTCATCAACATTGATACACTGTTTCATACGTGCTCATCTTGCTAGTAAAGCAATTTTTCTTAATATTTCTCAACAGGTAGGTATCATGTAGAAAGTGCATATTATGAGTTTGACATATTATGACAATTGTTTGTGTGTATAGTGTATTGTGAAAATTTTTGTCCCCTGAAACCTTATTTTTGTTTAAGAATCTAATATAAATGTTCTTCATAAAAATGCATTTAGAGATTGTCAACATTTCATGAAAAAAATGAACGTGGAGAGTTTAGTGTTGGCCACAACCCACTCGTTTATATTTATGATGGATTGGTCTTTTAAAATAACTCTGGTTTAAAAAAATTTATACGTAATGAAGAAAATCGATCTTTCTAAGACTATTCGGAATTTCTCAACAGGTAATGTTGAATAATTAAAATAAATACTGGACTCACGCGTTAAAGAGATGTAGGTAGGCACTAAATATCGCTTGTAACATGTCATTCCTAAAATCTATATTTGATATCCATTTTATGGACATATGAACCCTGAGTGAATTTTGATGTTGGATTGAGAGGTAATTTTCATTTTCAAAACAGTCACTATCTACTCTCATGATCTGTCAGAAATTAAATTCTATCTATGGACATTAGTTTGTAACATCATATAGAAATCAGTATTTATATTAAAGAATTCCCAATTTACATACAAACATTACAAAAAATAATCCTAACAAAACTAACATTTATGAGAACCTGGAATTAGGACTGATTTCGACGCTGTTATAAAAATATCTTATGAGGATTTTATTTGAAATTGAAACACAAGTTTATGTAAATTGTTATAGAGCTTGTCTAAATCAAATGTATAATTTAAGGTATGCAATTATTTATTTTCTTCGCGGGGCGTAGATCTAGTAGATTAGACTAAGTATTTTTTAATTCATAATCGAAAACCCTATAGTGTAAGGTTCGCCTATTTCCGGCGTTTCCTGATTTTTTCAGTTTTTTTTTATCTGGACTAGAAGGGTCTCGCAAAGAAAAATGGAAGGTATGTGTACCCATTTCAAATGATTGATTTGATTTGGCATCACTATTTCCTTTCAACCACAACCCTCCGATTGCCGCGTATATCACATTATAGGTTATAACAAGAATAGGATTCATGATGAAAGTGACATCTTTTGGAACATGGTACCTACTACTATATTTTCTCTTTTTTTTATTATTACATGGGTCCTTTTTACATGTACGGTGGTATATGTAGATGTTTATTAAAATTTAATTTTTTTAAATTGTATCTCTGCATTAATTAAAAACAATTATTTTATTTAATCTTTAGCAACATGGTATTGTCTTTGAATTTTTGTGATGTATTTATATGTTCAATGCTATCAAAGTGTACAAATGAAAACCATAATAGGTACATAGGTGTATATTTTACTAGGTATTAAAAAAGATTATGCATAATATAAAACATTCTGTCTAGGTATTTAATTGATGGATCAATGAGGAAATACTAATGCCATCTATCGAGAAGTTGTATAAACAATGATAGCGACATATTTTGAACAGAGCCAAAATATTATTAAGTTTTTAGACTAAGATATTTTTATCATTCTTTTGTGTACAAAAAATATGATTTTTTTTTCTTCTTTATGGAAAGAAATAACTTATTTTGGTGTTGTAAAATAATTCTACAAGAAAACAGTACTTTAATTCGAAAAAAAAAACACGATAGAAATATAATTATAAACATCTTCAATTACCTACTGATTATATCAATTATAGAAAGCAAAAAGACTTCGCTGACAAAATAATTCAAGGAATGTCAATTTATTAAAATATAATGTATATTTATTTTAGTTAGGTATTTTATGAACAATAAGTATTGTTCAAAAAATTTGGATTTAAAAAGGATACGATTGTATTCCCTACATTAAAAAATCACCGTTAAATAAAGATAAAATTAAATAATTGTGTTGACTAAAGTTTAAACCAGAAATAAATTACCTACATTGGTAATTATATATTTTCGTCATCGTGTGGTAGGTAGGTACTCATTAATGATAATCTCATATTAATTGCAATAAACATAAAAGATCCTGTGTCCTGGATACATCGAAGTATTATTATAATCAATCATGTTTTCAAAATTCTACTATGACTTTTTTAATTTTTATTTTGAGGGCAGGTAGGTACCTACATATTAAATGTTGGAGTAAATAATCTTAATTTCGGTGAGATGGTAAGCAAACAAGCTAATTTAGCAAATTTTGAAGACTTGCCGTTGAGCTGTAAACAGGTATTCATTATTGAAAGTATCATTATGTGCATGAGAATAATTTATTATTTTTTGATTTTGATTAATGAGACTTGGCTTTTTGTGTAGGTAAGTATTACAATTGCTTCTGTTTATCCAAAATCAAAATCGCACATTTATACTATGAGATTCTATAATAGTAAGATTTTTTTAAAAAGACGAGTGAAGTTATCATATCCTCAGTTATGCAGCAGTGTTATTGGATAATTTATCAAAAATAATAATTTAATCCATAATCCTTTTGACAAGCACATACATATATGTATCTTGGGGACTTTGTGAAGGTTTTTGGATACTACAGAAGATCATAGTTATTTTCAATCATCTTCACCGATTCAGTCGTTTAAATAAGTGTTAATTAGTGTCAGTTTAAAATCAAATACATAATTTTGGTGAAGTTATGGTAATTGTATCAAATTGTTTCATGAATACTTAATGTATATGATGATCTTTTATACAGGAATCTTATAGACCAAGATCCAGCTACTGCGAAATGAACGTCTATCTGATTTTTTTCTGTTAAAGGATACCACAGCAGGAAACAATGGTTGGATGATGTGAATCCTGAGTGGTGGTGGCTTTCGGAGATAACATTCTTCAAAGGGTTGAGAATCGCTATTTTAACGCATCAGTTATAGTATGAAGCGTTATAGTATAAAGCGTGATTTTTTTAAAATTCATTATGTAAGACTTTTAGTAATCACGTCTTCCATTTGCAGACACTTTGGTTGGTTGAAACCTTCCGAAATAGACTATTGAATAGACTTAACAATTTATTAAACTTTATTAAAACACAATTTACTTAATCGTTGTTACCTGCTCTTACAGAAAATAATATCAGCATTTAACCTATGACGTAAGTCAGGCAGTCGCTTAGAACTGTGTCAGTCGAAATAGTCAATTATATATGAAATAGTCATAAACATTTCTGGATATTTCTAATACGATTTTATCTGCTTAATTCCTCTTCCATCTAATGACAGTATAATGTTTTAATATACATTATACTGTCACTCACACATTTTTCTATACCTCATCTATTGATATATGTAAACACTGTCTTCTTGTTATAACTACCTACTATTAAATTATTTAAAAAACACTATATTTAGATTCGACATTAATTTCATATACCTATCTATAACACTACATCCTATATACCTATGACACTACATCCTTCGGTGATCGTGCTTTTGCTGTGGCTGGACCAGCCTCGTGGAATAAACTACCACCTGAACTGAGGCAAATCGACATCTTAGCACTATTCAGGAAACACCTGAAAACTCACTTCTTCCGCGAGTCTTACAAAAACCTGTACCTAATAGTTATATTCAAAGCGCCTTTGAGGTGAGGTTATCACAAAACGGCGCTTTAAAAATTATCCCAATTTATTATTTATTATTATTATTATCTATGTAAACTACATCAATATAAATAAATTAATACTCTTAGGACTCAATAAAGACTATGCGGAGGGGGCTAGGATTAGTCTTGATAATATCAGAGTGCAAGACGAAATAAATAGCTACATATTTTACTTTATTTTATTTTGATTTTCTTCTCTGTCAACTAACAGGTAGGTACTTTGTCTAAAATTAATTTAACACGCACTCAATAACAAGATTACACACACTGGAGACTTGCGATATATATCGTCTCACAGATCCAGACTGAACACACGAGCGAACTGAACCACCATGGCCGACCATACGGAGGGATTTAGTCTCAATAATTATTTCAATTTCCTTCATAATGATAAAAAAAAGTAAGGACCTATTTCATAATTCTTATAATATGTATATTATTAATGTGTTTTCATATAAATATCCAAACCTTTGTAATTCAATATTACATGAATTATTTAGTAAATATAACAATATAAAATATATCTTAATAACAATAGCGGAGAAATTCCAACTGTAATTACTTACAGAAATGGCCACAGGTAGAGGACATAATATAGAACAGAAGAAGATATAACCCGAGGACGAGAAGAGTCGACTCCAATAGCCTTCAGTGGCAAGAAGTTGGGACAGCGCCAGGAAGAAAAATAATATCAATATAAAATAGATACTCCCTTTTATTAATACGAGATTTCGTATTAAAAAGGGTTAAAATGAAATGTATATTCTGGAACTTATCACTCACTCGCTCATTCCGATGGCGCTACAGCCAATATCGAGTCTTGGCCTCCTGTAACCTTTGCTTTTAACTCATTCTGTCATCGGCTGCCGTCCTCCATCCTGTCACCTGAAGGAGCTGCTCTGCATCCCACCTGACCTTATCCTCCCATCTCAGCCTGGGTCTTCCCAATCGTCTTCTTCCAGCTGGGTGTCCGTTCAGTATTCTTTTGGGGACGCGTGATTCTGGCATTCTTTGTACCTGTCCAGCCCATCTCAACCTAAGCAGTTTTAAATGCGTTGAGGTGTTTGGGGCCTGATTTATTTCGTACAGCTCGTCATTTGTGCGAATACGCCATTGGTCTCCCTCTTTTACCGGTCCACAGATTCGTCGGAGGATCTTTCTTTCAAAAATATCCATCCTTACTGTCAGTGTCAGCCGCCTCACAGCCATGCCAGTACAGTACGTATGACAATTTTGCAGATGGTGATTTTGGTTTTCCTGTGGACGCTACGTGACTTAAACACTGGCAGCAAGGAAAAATATTGAACTTATACACCTAATTAATTTTAACATATATGTAAATTGAGATTTATTCTTTTAATAAAAAAAAAATATTTTTTTGTAAGTGTATAAAGTTATTAAAAATATAAAATCTAAGCAACGTGTTCTTTTATTTAAATTAATAATGATATTCTACCAAATAAATAATCATGCAACAACTAAGTAATCCACTATTAAATTTGATTTATCATTTAGCCACATGTTCAACCGCAATCACGCTCCAATAATTTTCTTATTCAAATTTATAATTAAGTTAAAGAGTACCTACACATGCATACAGTGGCGGAGTATTGGCGGTAGCGGGGTGATTTTTTTCTTCAAAAACGATGACACGTATGTCAACCGCCCTTCTCGCGCGGTTGATGTTGACAAATGAGTGAGACGAATGAGGGGGGCGAGGGCCCTCGCGGTGGCGTGGCGCCCCCCCCAGGTCCGCCCTCGTTTCTCCAAGACAAGAGCCGCTAACACGGAGGGGGCTAAAATTTGTTTTAAGATGAAATTAATTTGACTTGACAGATATGAGAGAATTTTTGGCGAGATATGAGAGTGACTAAAATTTATTAGTATTTTTTTTTAATTATTACTCTCTCTCAAACGCAATCGTTTCTGATTTTGGGGATCGGTAGAGAAAAGTGAGTTTAGTTAATTTACTCATCTGTCGAATCAAATGAAGATAGTGTAAGACAAAGTAGTGAATAATACGTATTAATAAACGTAGATAAGTGACTTTTGTTAATTTACTCGTCTGTCGAATCAAATGAAGATAGCGTAAGATAAAGTAGTGAATAATACGTATTAATAAACGTAGAAAAGTGAGTTTAGTTAATTTACTCGTCTGTCGAATCAAATGAAGATAGCGAATAATATAATAGTAGTGAATATATAGAATAGTAGTGAATAATACGTATTAATAATCGTAGAAAAGTGAGTTTAGTTAATTTACTCGTCTGTCAAATCAAACGAAGATAGCGTAAGATATGTATAGTAGTGAATAATATGTATTAATAAACTTAGAACGGATTACTATAAAAAATGCTTCGAAATCGGTGTTTCTTTAGTAAGACCGATTTCCATTCGTGATTTGAACAAAATCCATTTTAATAAACCCAAACACACCAATTTGAAATTAATTTTCTCAAATATGTTAAACAGCGTCTTTCTCTAGTAAATTTCTCTAGCAACATTTTTCTAGTAAATGTTCGCTACACAATTTTTAAATTGAACATAATTAATTCCCCAAAAAAAATCCTATTATACAGCATTTTTTTTTAATTACTCCATAACTATGTTTGTTGTGTCGTGGAGAAATAAATCACTTATGTGCTCAAAGAATGCATAAAATCAAAGTGATTGTTCTTGCTAGTTTTTTCATTTCAAGTCGAAAAAATACACAAATTTTGGGTTTCCGATCATTTAAATCACGTACAAACCCTTTCTAACGCACGCGATAGTTACCCTTACTAATACGTAACTTGATATTGCATTAGGCGATTTCAATATATTATATCAAGTTTTCAATATTTAGCGTTATATGCCCTTTTAATAATCAAAATGGAAAAAAATGTCCTTGAAACAATAATGTCCTCATACATTCCTTAAACTAAACATAAACGCTTTTAAACTATACATATAAATATTTAGAGAAAAAAATGTATATGATACAGAAAATCTTCAAAATAGATGTCAATTTATTACTGGGTTCATGAAAAATTATATATTTTAAGACCTGTGATATGCGATACCTGTTACACAAGAAGCAACAAGATTTTTAAAGATTTTTTTTTCAAATACAAAGCAATAGATAGGTTATAATGTAGGTATGTACAATATCTATTTTGACAAGCATTGATGAATATCATTTGTATTGGGAAATAAATTGATTTTTTGAAATATCTCACTTGCCGTTGCTTAACTGTATATCTTTGGGTCAAAGAAATTATTTTAAAAGGAACCAATATTTTAACTTTTAATCCCACGTACCTAAACTTAGACAGTCTAATATCATTCTCTCCCAAACAAAATAGAATGAAAAAAACTGGCCAGTCAGACTCGTAGCGAACAATATTGATGTTTTCTGTCATTGTTTTGTTCATCCATCACTAGGTCGATTTGTTCAGCATAGTAGGGGGTGGTTTTTTTTGTATCAAGTAGTTTATATTAAAAAAAACACTACCTATCTACAATCTATAGACACTTAGTATTAAAGATATTCGTCCAATATAACTTAATGATATTTGTTTATATTTTATCGCATTCAATTCCACGAGTTTTTATTGAACGGATATTTATCATAGAAAATATACATCAATGATGCTGTTTTTTTCATTTCAAGTATTTTATAAAAACATACGAGTTTATTAAAATCACGAGGAAAAACTATTTATTTTTACGATAAACTTATAGAAAAATATTAAATACACTATATTAAAATAAATAAATATGATTTTAATTAGTTGAAGTGTCGCCTTATTATTTTTTTAAATTTTTTTAAAAATCATAAAGTTAAGTGTCGCCTTAGTGTTTGTGTGGGACTTTTTTTTATTTTTTTAATTGGGATTCTTTTTTTCTCTTTGTAATCTGCATTTTTACAAGCTTTCTGGAATTTAATTATTATTTATTTTGTTATATTCTTTTATTATTATTATTAATATATTTAGTCTGTTTTGGCATTTTTATAGGAATGTATAGAAAAGTTTACATATATGTACAACGTGGCAATAAGTCCGCCACGTTGTTTATCACAATAAAAGTTTTTAATTATTATTATGTATTTTTTTAGTTTATTATTTACTTTTGTGTATCATGGCTATTTTCTAATACATTAATGTTCTATTTCCATTTATTTTTATCCTTTTGCTTTGTTGTATTTGTCATGTTTAACATAATATTATTTTTTAGCTAATTGTCGTGAATTTTAATTGTTTGATAAAATCTTTGTGCTTTAGTTTTTGTTTCTCGTATTTTAATAAAAAAATGTATTTTACTGATTTGATAGGTATGTGCATATCTTTTTGTGTTGTTGTATATATTTATCGTGTTTAAATATTGTTTCATTATGTTAGTGTAAAAGGCTATCAAACCGTTTACTACTATAAATGAATAATGGAATAAATAAACTGAAATCACACTATATCTACTAAATACTCTAAATGTTACTATTATTTGTCTATTCGCGGTCACAATGTCCGCATGTCTAAAATAAATTCTTTCGAAAATTGTAAGAAATTGTCGTTGGAATGTTGATAAAGAAAAAATAGTGTGTTCCTCAAAAGTATTTTGAAAATACTTAGGGGGTTTTGTTTAAATTTATTATCTAATATTATACAAAAAGGCTAATAGAAAAAATCTAGTTCTATTTGTTTTAGGCGAGATAAAAATCTTCATGAAAATCCATCTATGAAACACGTTCCCCTTTTCGATAAATAACTTTAGTTATATTGTGTACTAAAGGGCAATCAATATAAGTTTGTATGTACATACATAATACATATATGTGGCAATATCGGTGCTAAGTTGTGTAACAATAGTGGTGAAAGTGTCTTAAACAAATGTTGTTCAATCAAGTCAAACATACCGATTTCCCCATCTAGCAGTCAGTGGATTGTTATAATATTATGTTATATTAGGTAGGATATTGTATGAAGAAGGGTTCATTCGCTAAGTCAAAACTTCAATCAAAACCCCCGCATTGAATTACCGCAATCGATGATATCGCTATGCCCATAATACATGGACGTCACGTAAAAAAGGTTAACATTTAACATGAATTTGAAGTATTTTAACAATAATAATTATACATATTTGAAAAATCCATTTAATATGTACCTATAGTGTACATTTATTACATGTATTTTTCAATAAAAGATCATAATTTGAATGTCAGTACACTATTTTTCCCCTTTCGCAGCACAAGCATAGATTGCTGGTGCTGAGAAAGAGACTTAGCAAAATAGCAATATAATATCATAGCATCACACAAAATACACAAAATCAACAATATTAGATTGATCTTAAAAAACAAAAACATTATATAAACCCCTTTTCTATTGTTTAACTTTAAAGTGCGTTTTTTTATTTTTTTTATCAGCTGTTCATGATTTAACTCTCTTATATCCATTCATTGAAAAATTAATCTGCTATGTATGTGTAATGGTACTGCGCAAATGTTGTGTATTGTTTTGGAAGGATTTGTTTGTGGAAATTAATCTCTTCGTATTTTCAATATTATTTTGATTTTAAGTTATATATCGTCTGCTGACAGGAAAAAGTCACTAACTGCCTATTTTGGCAAAATTGAGTTAACTATGCTATCATATTCACCAAAACACACTTTACATCTGGAAAAAAAATTATCTTCATATCAGGTCCCGTTGCGGAGATTTTTCGGAAAAATATTCATTATCTGCATTTTTTTTCAATTATGCCGTCTGGAAAAAGTCATTATCGTTGTAATGAAGTCTTTTTTTACATATTTTTGTATTTAACTACCAACATTCGAAAATTTTAACAAATTAACTAAAAAAAATAATTTTCGATAAATACATAGCATCACATCCTAACTGGGTAGGCAGAGAGAAAAGAAGGCCATTGTTTTTTATCCCGGATTGCATTAATCGCCTTATTTACATTGATACATCATCTCAACATTTTAGTCTGTTATTCTCATACATCAACCCATGCATGTCCCTAACGGGGTAGGCAGAGAGAACCAAACACTATATTTTTATATCCTGGAACACATACATCGCCTCATCAATATTATACATCATTATTACATGTTCATCTTTTTTTCAAGTTTCTTAGATTTCTTTCTTTCAGAATTTCGTTCGTATGGTCGAACCAGCATAAATAATATTTATACCTACTAGAAAAACTGCATTCCTGGTACAATATCTCTTAGGAATCAGTAAAAACAGGAGAGAGAGAAGGTGTTTGCCTGACACTGTTCATTTACAGCACAAGTTTATGCTTTAATTTGGGTATTATGAGGATGCATAAATGTACCTACTTGTTAAACGAACATATTCGTTCTTTAAAAAAAAACTATATTTTTACATGTATTGTTGATGTTGACGGTATTTAAGGTTTAGAATTCATAATATGATTTAGAACAAACCCAGGTTTAATATTGGTTAATTCATAAAAAAAATATATAAGACAGAAAATAGAAGTTGATCTGAATATCTTCTGAAAATGTGAGTAAATACCTAAATTTCTATTAATTTTAAAGTCATGAAAAAAATTTAGAGGTCCTCGGCACAATAGGTTTGTACCTTTCATTTGAAACATCTGAAATATTCATGATAGGTACTAATAAAATTAGAATATTAGAAGAATACAAAAAGTTTGGAAGAAATTGCAAAATGGCAATAAACTCGCCACTTGTGCAGGTTGCAAAGAAGTGATTAAAATTTGAAATTTTTTATGAAAGCATTATAATGAGTTTTGCCACATAGAAATATTACATACAATCTCACACAGTATGGCAGATGAGCAGTCAGGAAAATCTCATTATATGCAATTTTGTGTTTTTTTCATTCCCTATGAGTTTTTGTCAAATTTGAACATCAAATATAGTTAGATTAGGCTATTTTTTATATATGTTGAAAAATTCATGACAATCTATAAACAATTAAAGAAGTTATGAGAGTTAATATTGCCAAAAAACTTTGACAGCCATTATCTCGAAAACATGTTTGTTGCAGTTAGTGACTTTTTCCTGTCAGCAGACGATATGTACCTACCTACCTAAATACGAAAATAGAACCACTATTTACGAAAATATAAAACTTTTATAAACTGTAAGTTATTTAAATTAACTATATTTATTATACGTTTGAAAAAAAATGTAAATAAATAAATCAGTAATAATAAGAAAAAATATGAACAAATATTATTCCACTATTTATTTTGTCATCAATTATTTATTTTGTCTACCCGATGTCCGTTCAATCGACAAATTGAAAATTACTGATAAATCAGTACGTATTATTGTATAGGCTAGACTCAATTTCGATTTGTCACTAATTGATTTCGTTCACCTATAACACAAGCATCTGTACTTAGTTTATGTACATGTAATTGTTACAAGGACATATATTTATTGTTAAAAATATATTGATGAGAAGAATAAATTGAATTCGAAGGTATTCAAAGTATTTATTTACCTTTTTAATTAAGGTTTTTTTTTAACATGTCCACGTAGGGGACACCAGCTATTAGGATTTGGGTCCATTTTACTCTTCCGAAGAAGCGCACTACGCAGCGTTGGGAGGGGTTTGCAATCTAGAAAAGAGTTTATTAATTCGGATTTTAAAAAGACCCGGGTTGTACGAAGGTGGAAACACAGAATTCGGAAGATCGTTCCACAGTCGGGCTGCTGTATTAATAAAGGAGTTCGAGAAGCGACTTGTTCGTATATGTTGAAGGTCCACTGTGAACACATAAATCTACATAAAAAAATGACAAATTGTTATTTTTATTTACAAATTAACAAATTAGTGTTTTAATATCGAAATAACATTTCTAAATCACACCGAAACTCGTTTATTTTGTAAATAATGAAATATTCTTACAGTACTTCAATGTAGATATATATGAACTCTCTATAGCCGCCAACATGATTGAGATAGGTAGGTGTGCACCACGTACTGGGGCAATATTTCAATGTTCGACGTTATGTTACTGCTAGCAGATAACAATGTAGGCACGCATTAATATAAAACTACCCCCAAACAAAAATATACAGCGTTGTTCTCACCGAAAGAGGAAAGAGAATGAACCCCCAGTTGAAAGGATCTATCTGCCCGAGGGTCTCCGTTCCAAACGGTGCTAAGCGGAGAGGTTTTGTACTGGATTCGCGGTGGAAAACGCCCTTCTGGGTTAGTTTGAAAGTTTTCACCGAACGTTTTTTCCTCTGAGCGGCTACGTATACAAGCTGTTGCCAAACCGCGTAGCCACAATATGGTTTGTTCGAAGGTTTAAACATACAAGCTCGGTACGGAGTGCGGTTGCTTTCGTTTGTCATAGAGATTTTTCTCTCTCTCCCGTTATTTATGTATGCCGGGAAGGTAGCGAGATTTTTTCACTACATGTCAGGTGTCATATTTTTTCCCGTAACATGTTTTGATCTTCCATATCTGCTGGAAGGTATATTGAAAATGTTGTGCAAAAATCTGTCCAGAGTAAAAATATTTTCCGATATTTCACTCTCGAAGCAAAAGAAACAAAGTAACGAAAAAAAACACGTCAAAAAGTGTCGCCAGTTGTTAGTTATAATTAAATCTTTTTCCAATTTGAGGAATAACGTAAAAAATAAAAAAAATATGAAGGAATTGATAAACCATAGAGAGGTTGGTATATTTTTGAACAGAATCCAACAGTTTACTTAGAAGGTATATTTAATGACAAATATTCCGTGTAATGCTCATTGTTACATGCTGAAACATCACACACACACACAGTAATTAAACTTAAAGGATGAAATAAAAAAAATCATTATGAAAAAAAGGGTTATTGGCTGTGTCAGAGCTATTAGTGTGCTGAGCAGCTGCATGATCTTTAAGATGCAGGTTGAATGACATTTCGATCTATAACATTAAAATTTAATGAAAGTTTTCGCTTAATACAGTAAATGATTGTGGATGTATTTGCTCTTGTTCAAGAAAATGTTGATTATTAATTATTTCTTATTTCTTATAATTGATATATTTTGTATATATTTATCTGAATATTTTCGATATTTATAAGTGGTGTTGTCAACTTATATGAGAAAAAAAAACATTTTATTATATAAAATATATAAGATAGGTCTCAATTTTTAATATCGTGTGTAGAAAAATGAAATTCATGAATCAACGCTATCGAAAATTTTGTTTACGGAAACTATGTAGGGAGAAAGATACCTATGTTGGTACTCGTTTGTTGGTAGTTTCTCTTTGTATTGTATATGCCTAGTGTGCAGAATCAGCAAACGATACTTAACCAAGTCTAGATAATGAGAGACTAGTATGAGTTTGTGCTTTGTTTATGGTGTGGGGTAAAATGCGCACCTTTTCACACTTGAAAATAATCCTATTGAACATTCATCTGTTTGACTTTCTCTCGAGTCTATCACTCAGCTACGCAATTCTCCGGCGGTGCCGGAACTGCTCACTCGCCCACTCGACTCGCTCCGGTGCCAATAAATACTGCTGCGCTCCCCCGAGGGTGCACGAAGGGTGGCGGACGTGCCCGAAAGCAATACCCCCAACCCCTCTCCTTTCTCGAACCCCACACATCTAGGCATTCTTCAACTGAAATAATAATTCTTATATCACTCAAAGAAAGCTCACCAAGGGACAATCTTTTCAATGCAGATTTAGAAAATTGACCACAATGTTTAATAATGTTAAGTATCTACATACTCTTTAAAACTCTGATTCAAAATCTGTAGATATTATTTTTTTACATATTGAATACGAGTTTCATAGTTTTGGTTTCAGGAAATGAACAGATTTTCTATTTACCACAAAATTATACTCATATATCTGAACATTTTTTTTTGTTTTAGGTATCTAATTGTTAACCTTATTTTGTTTTAGATATCTGTTTATGCTTGTTTTTATTGGTTCTCGAGTAACTAAAAAGAGCAACATCAAATACAAATTAAGTGCCCAAACAATGACCCTTGGACTCATGATCATCTCACAAATCCTGAATGAAATCACTATGTCTCCACGGGGAAGCGAACCCTATTAACCTAAGATTCGAGAGCAATAAAATTTTCGGGTGTATACAGTTATCATTATTAAATGGTTATAATGATTACGTGGTATGTTGAATTGATCAGTACATCATACCTATATTTTTTTCCAGAAATTATACAACCTTTGATTTAATGATGATGCCCTTTATAATAATTGAGAATATAAATATCACAAAAAAGGTAATTGACATAGTTTATTTTAATTACATAGAAAAATCTGTTTATTTACCTTATATTGGTTCAATTTACGACATATATTGAATGAATTAATTAACTGCAACCTATGATTTTGTACGTCATCAATAAATATTGATTTCACTCAACTCTGTTTCTGAAAAGCCTACCAACAAATGACTTAATTAATATACAATATAAATTAAATCTAATAACGAAGGTCTAATCATAATAATAATTATTTTATTGACAAATAAATGATGAAACTACGTATCTTTAATAATATGAATGGGTGGACGAAATGGTTCGAGAAATAATTCGATAAAATGTTAGTATGAATGCAAACATTTAAGATTGCTTTGAATAAAAATGTTCTATGGGTACCTACTTTCAATCCGTTGTGTAAATAATATCTAGATTTTTTATTTCAGGAACTAATCAATATTCAAATTAAAAATAATCCAAACTGTCGATTCATTCAAGATTTATTTCTCTCAACAGATCGACAAAGTTTCATGCCATGATCCGCGAGATTTCGTATGGCCAGGTCTACATTTTTCATGGTTCTTCAACTTTGAAGTCAAAAAACACCAACATAGAGGCTTTATAGCATATATGTTATGCATATGGATGAACTCAGAATTTTGAGTAGAAAATTTGATATTTCAGTGTTGTTTTAAATTTTGATCCTCTTTATGCACAGAGCCTTAAATTTCAGAAAGTATACAAAAGTTATACTCAGAATTTCGAATTTTTGTTTCGATCAGGGGTTCCCAAATTTTGGGTTTTTTCTTTATTTTTCCATATATTTCAGAAACCATAAAAACTATTAGCTTGTAAATTTGTATAAATATAGAAAATAAAATATCTCAAACTCAATTTTATGAAAAAGTTCCAGGAATTCACTACATTTTTTTACGAGAAATTGAACTAATTAACTGCCTATATTTCCTAATTTTTAAAAAAATATCGAAAAACACCGAAACACCCTTATTAATAGATGCATAACATCAATCTATTTACCTATTCGGAGTAGGACAAAAATTGAACTCCACACTATCCTATCCTGACATATATGTTTTGTGTAGTAAAATAAATTATTTTTGTATATTCAATAATTTGGATTTAAGGTTTTATAGTTTGTTACTTTTAATTATTTTTTTATATATTTAGTTGGGTCTTATGTGGTACATGCAACTAGTAATATTTGTTCGTCGTTTAAAATTAAATCTCAACCTATTTTTGATATCTGAATGACATATTATTAATATATTGATTAAAAAAAAATGATACTGACCTATATCATAAAATAACAAAATGATAATGCTTTAGACGATATACACGAAACAACTTACACTTACACATTAGATATTTACATTCATTTGCATATTATTACTTATTCACTACATAGGTACATCATGACATACATCATGACAACAATTAATAAAAAATAGTATCACCTCAGAACAGACCTAGGTGTAGTGAGGTGATGTATTTCATATACCTAACATTATTAAAAGGTTTTAAATGTAATACCCAATGTTTTCATTAATAATGTTTAAATTTATTTTGTAATGTGTAAATTTCCTGAAATAAAAAAAAAACTTGCTCTTCTATTCTCATCGAATTCTCGTTATTCTTCGATGAGAATAAATCTAGCTATTCTCATCGAATGGAATATTTGATTGAGTTCAGTTTAAGTTTGTTATACAAGTAATATACTAAAGTGGATAGAATAGCTGTAGTTTCCAAATCAAATTAAATGTATAGAAAATAGTATGAAAACCATCCCTTGGTGGGGTATAACTCACTAGGTATACTAAGATATATTGCGTTCTGATGATACAATCGAATCAAATAAACCGACAATACATCAATGTCCGTGAGATTTTTCTTCAGAAAATATCTCATATTTGAGTGGCGTTCCCTACACTTCCATTCCTCTATAGCCAACACCTCCACTCCAATGCTATAAATCGTTTGCGGGTTATTGAAACATATGTGGACAAGGATTTACACCAGATACATATATTTATACCTACCTATATAACTTTACTATATAGATCTCGAATCAACGATTTTTTTTTACACCTTGTCAAATCTATTCGATCACAATTGTTTATAAATTAGGATGTCATCTAACAATAATACATTCATCATTTACTAGGAAGCAGTAATAATATCAGATTGAATATATTTACTCAAAATTACATATATGTAGGATATGTCAATATCAATTACAATTTAGTTTAAAATATAGAGTTCACAGCACAGCTAGTTAATTGAGAAGTTTTTAGTTAGTACATGTAAATGTATCTACTTGTTTCAAGGACATTGTTTATATATTTTGTACAACGTATATAGGTTGATTTAGGGTATATTATTACTAATACATGGGTAACAGTGTTCGCACACTGGGTTAGTAATACAGTGGTCGCGAGTTCGAATCCTACCACGGCCGATTTCGTTCATCTATAGTCACCTATACTTAGTTTAAGGAATGTGTGAGGATGTATATGTACTTGTTACTAGGATATGTACATTATTTCTTTTTAAATGCATACATGCCGAATTATGTGAGTATGTTATTTAAAACACAATATTAGATTTTTTAAAATATATAATGTATCTACCTACATTTATACTAAAATGAGTAGTTGGGAATCTATCGATAAACAATAAATCAATAGATAATTTAAAAAAAAGATTTTAATAAAATTAATTCCAGGAAAGAAAGATTGAACGTTATATAAATTCAGAATATTACCAAGTCGATCATTCACATACGCACATTTCGGCTTTATACCTATAGCAAGGTCTCCATTGTTCGGCTCTGCCAATTAATTATTGTTTTATCTACATAAAGAAAGTACTAGTAGATAATTCTAATAAGGATAATTACTGTTATCTTTTCGAGAAGCTGAGATCACCTAATTAACTAATTTCCCCTCTCGTTATACCGGGTAAAGTAATTACACCGTCAAGCCGATTCCACGTGGACGCATTTGAATATGCCTTCCACATTTTAGTGGGATTTAAATCGTCCCCATTTCCGAACTTTCGTTCCCGCGAGATCTAAATGAGTCGAAAAAAAAACGCGGCGGCCATTACACACGGCAGTCACGAATTGAATCCAATAAAAATCCAGTAAAAGAAAGTAGCAGAACCCTTCCGCCCGCTTGGTCGCTGGAAATCGCGATCGTCATACTCCATAAACTCGCTCCGTGTTCCTTATCAAACCAATTTAAGCTGAAAACTTAATTCTGCTTGAAATATACCCACAGTGCTGCGTACTTGGGGGACAATGAATCAGTGCGGTGCGGTCTCTCAAGGAAAATTACAAACTGGAGCAGTGGACTCCTTCATTTAGCAACAACTCTCACTGCTTCCATGCACACGAAGTGGATACCTTCAATATTAAGACAACGGTACGGTTTATTTTTATATACATTTAATTAGTAAACAAATAGTTCGGATCAGGGGCGTACCTACCTAGAACCTTCGGACTTGGCAAACCCTGAAAGAAAATTGGGAAATTTCGACAATTTAATGTTTTTTTAGCATCGTTGTTCATTTGAGTGGCCATGAAAATATTTTAAAATCACATGACAAAATAATATTTACATTTGTGGCCCTGTCAAGCATCGTATCTACAAACGGTTCAATCTACAAATCTTGTAGTATGTTTTCAATAAAACAGACAAAAAATATTAGGTCTTGAATTTTTCAACATAATCTTCATAGGTAAGCCAAGATTGTCGGCTTCTATAAGCAATTCCGCTACTGGTTCGGATGTATTCAAGAATCAAGAGGAAGGAATACCCTGACTGTTTCACAGTAAAATGCCTGTTTAATAAAAAAACATCATGCCTGTTTTACCAGCTTAGTTTATGAAAATTCGATGTTTCTCTTTTTTATACCTATTTGAAATAAAATCTTTTACTTTTCTAATTTAGAAACATTTGTGAGTAAGAAATGGAGTATTGTAGCCTCTGAAATAAGTTACAGTAAAACAAAACAATGAGCATGTTTATCTGTCGAATGTATCACTCGAAATAATAAAAAAATTTGATTCTCAAATTAAAATACAAAATTAAAAAAAAAATTTTGAAGAAATTTCATATCGATATGAAAGAAAATGGGTTTCCCTTTTCACAAAGGAAACAAACCAACACCAATAATCAGTCAGTCGTTTTAAGGGGATTTTTTTTATCCTAACATTACCAGCACAAATTAACTAATCTTTTTAATTTTACTAATAATACAATATGTACATTAATGTTAAAAAAAGTTAATATTTTGTAATTACCAATTATATTTAATACTTTCCCCGTGAAAACCATACAATTTTTGTTAAACATAATCGTAAATATTTTTCAACACACAAAAACGAGTTACATTAGTTTATATAGTTCTTGTAATTGACTTTATCAACATCACATCCATCACGAAATGCTAATTAAAGAGTATGTACATAATTGTTGGGAGTCAAGTTATTTTTTGCAGTTAAACAAAGGAGCCTTTATTATATATACATTTATTACATATATGATACAGATGAAGGAAACTATCACATAGTTTTTTTTAAATGCATTGCAAGCAGCTACTTGCAAGAGTTAAGACTTTTTTAGTTTTATTGAAAATCAAGATAGTCAATAAAGACTACCAAGGAACCTCTTTTGAATTTCAGAATAAGATTACTTTGGTCTTGTCTTGACATTTGTCAAACCGTTAATCTTAATAGATAGTTATCAAAAATAGATACAAAAATTGCTTGTATGTAACGAATAACAGAAGGTGAATCGATTGCTAGACAGTCATATTCCTATCTGAATCATTCTCAAATCGCATATCAAAAATGATTAATCGCTATATCGGTGAATTTGTCGATTGCCAGACGGAAAAAAAATCAATTTCAAATTCTCTTTACAAATCTACATACATTATCACTTATATTAATATGATGCTTTATCTTGTCACTGTGTGAGTCGATTGGTAGGTACTATGAATAAATGAACAATTTATTATAACAGTAGATACTTATCACCTATGTATCTAGGAGCCCAAGATTAGTAATTGATGAAATATAAATTATTGCATTAAATATTTCAATACTTACATTTTGAATTAGATTCATATGAAAAAATGCTCTTTTACCTATATAAAAACAATAAAATTTGTAGGTATTTACTTAATAACTAGTTGCATGTAATACATGAGATCCAACTGTCGATGGCGAAAGTATGTAGGTATAATTGAAAAATACATAACAAAATATAAACACTTAAATACAAATTAATAAATATTGTAAATATTTTTGTTTTCTCTATAAAACATGTAGGTATGTGTGTCCGGATAGGATAGTATGAAGATCAGTCTGTTTTTCCTACCCAGAATATGAAAACAACATGATGGTATGTATGAAATTAAGTAGATATCAAACTATTGAGTGAGATAATATTGTGTAGTATATACCTAATGCCTTATAAATTGTATGAAACTATGTCGTCACTAAATTCAATTTTTATAAAAGTTGTTAAAAAAAGTTCGAGATGTAATACTACAATGTTAATATTTTTTATAGAAAATTAAATTTTGGGCTCTGTAAATTGAGCGGATCAAAAGTTATAAGGGAGGGGGGGGGGACACATACACATACAGATACACTAAATGTTCAACTCCGAATTCTGAGTAAATCCATATTTAGAAAATATATGCTGCGAAGCCTCTAAGTTGGTGTTTTTTGACTTCAAAGTTGGAAAAACGTAAAAAATATAGGCCCTTCATACAAATATCGCGTATCATGGGTTGATACTTTGTCGATATGTTAAGGGAACAAAGTTCTCTTGAACAAAGCGACAGTTGGAATATACATTTAACTGCAAATATTCGCTGTATATCTCAACAGAGACAAAGCCAGAACACATTTTTTCAATAGATTGATCCGTGGCCGAGTGTTATATTTCGATAAAGGTGTACGACTTTATAATTTGGATAAAAATAAACCTCTTATTGGGATAAAATCCAGAGATTACAAATACAGAAAAAACAGTGTTATAAAAAATATGGTTAAAGAGATAAAATGACATTATTTTTGGAACTTGCATATCATGATTACCTGAAAATTATGTTGTTGTATTTGTCTACACTACATTTAATATATTGGCCCTGAGTCAAATTGAAAACGCTGTTCGTTATCGCCAAGCGCTATTTTTTTTGTATGTGATTTGACGTTTGTTGTAGAAATTTTTTCTACAATAACAAACAACAAACGTCAAATCCCATACAAAAAAAAATTAGCGCTTGGCGATAACGAACAGCGTTTTCAATTTGACTTGGGGGCATTAAATGTAAATATTATAGTACTACCCACATTGAACAACTGGTAGACATCAATTGATCAAAAAAGTTTTACAACATTATAAGCGAAGCAATACTTATTCAAATTATACCACTTTGTATAGTCAATTTAGTCAAAAATAATAGTCTATTTAACTGGAACGATATATTATCCCATTTAAAAATGCAACCCTCAATATAACTCCAGTTCTCCCTCATTCTGATTAGTCCTGAGGGATAGAGTGACGCAAGACGCAAGAATTTTAAAACTAAATTTGTATCCCTAATACCTCGACTAATATACAAATCGTCCATCTGTCACATCAATTTTACACTTACTTACCTTCCTTATCCACCTACCTAACTACATACTCTTTATGATTTTTCATTTTGAATTGATGTTTGATTAATGAAAACATATTCTTAACTAACACAACAATCAAAATTGCTTCGATGATATAGCATTTTTTTTTCATTTTATTTTTTTATTTTTATTATAATGACATTTTTAATATAACATATAGTCGACCATCGAAACCCTCAGGGTTTATCTAAGGTTGACGAGTTCAGTATTTGGTAGTTTTAATATACCTACATAATACGATGCAAGTTCCAACCTACGTCAACCGAGCAACTCAAAGAGCATGCTTTTAGAGCACATAGCTGTCGTCATTGGACCTCATCATGTACCTTTTCGAGTGGGTAAAATATTTTGGGCATGTAGTGTATATATTATGCAAGAGCTAATCATTCATATCATTTAGTATTTTTGGCAGGAGATATTCCCATGTTCTCATGCCATATGCATTATTGTACACCTCAGGTAAAATATTTCCTTAAGTAGTTTAATTGTCGAAGGTTTTTTCTACGTGAAATAACCCGTTGTATGAAATCGTTATAATATACTTTTAGAAAGTTAAAGATGCGCTAATAGTTTTTCGCTTATGATTATTTTTCATTATAGTAACTAAATTGAACTTTTCAGACTTCAATGTTGCTCGGCTGCACTTATACATACATTTAAAAAAAAAATTTGTTCAATTGGATTTACAATTGAAATTCGAGAAAGCCTTTCTTTCGGGCAAATGACAGCTACTGTGTCAAAAAAGCCGTTAATTTTATTAATAATAATTTGGATAATTTATATTGCGCCGTTTACGTGAATATTTTACCTTAAGGACGCTATAAGTTATCACATTATGAAGACTTTTTGTTTGTCTCATAGTTAGTTGGAAGAAATTGTCATATGGCAATAAACTCGCTACTTGCGCAGGGTGCAAGGAAGTATTCATTGTTATTTATTTATTATTATTTAAAATCGTGTCCCTAACAGTAATAGATCTTGGGATATTTTGTATTATAAGTAACAAAGACGAACAAAAATAAAACTGCTATGATATGGAACTACTATGTTGATATGAAATATAATGAACACTATACATGATAAATTGAAAACATTTTTTTTTTGTAAAAAGATACATATTTATTGAAAAAGTTGCATATAACAAGTTACATCTAGGTATGCAAGAACATTGCAAAAATTCCACACTATTTTCAAAAAGACATACAATATCTTTTCTTTAGAGACTTCAAAAGGCAAGTGCGTAAAGAGTTCGACGAGGGGAGACCTTGTGTGTTGGCATGTGCAAAAAAAACGAAAGAGGAAAAAAAAATAAAACAAACCGCCCTTCATTCTGAATATATGAAATTTTCTCAATTTTCATTTAAATCTCTTGGGAAGTAACACCCCTGTCTCTTTTTGTTAGATTTTAAGACCCCATTCTTGGTTCTGACGCAAACCCATTCTTCCACCTGTGAATAGTGTAAAGAAAAATAGTTTCTATTGTTAGGTACATTGTGATCAGTTTGGGACGAAACAAAATTGTGTTCACAATGGGGTCGCTATGAATTTTGAAGCACGTTGGTAATAGGAATCTATGTGTAACTATCGGAACGGATGACGGCGAAAAAAATTCTTGTAGTAAAATTCATTGTTCCATAATAGGGTTTTTCATTTTAGTGTCTTCTCATTGCAAAAAATATTATTATTTAAAAATAATCTTTAAATGGATAGGATGTTTTTGTAGAAATTTTATATTCAGAAAATAATAATTGTTTTTTATTGCAACTTCAACAGCTTCTAACCATATTTCATAAAATTAACCGTCCTACTTATAAACGTAAACTATCTATAGTACCTGGTAATAGAGCGTGATTAACGAAAAAGTTTACTTATAAACCGTGACTATCTTTATTACACCTTTATTTCATAGACGTCAAGTAAGGACAGGTCGAGAGGTTGTTTAACGCTTGACTAACGCGTCATACCAGATATTTCAAAATGGCGGATACATCACATATGATCCGACGCATATTTGAGACTGTCAGAAAAATTCAATACTTATAACGTTTTTACTTGTTATTCTTCATCGCAATCGTGTTTAAATTGACTCAACACGGCACAGCGCGGTGTTTGTATTCATTTTTCGATGTCAATTATCCAAAACTTACATGATATGTTAAGCCAATGTGGCCATATGAAAAAAAAATGAGGGTATTCGTAAACAATTCAGTGAACTAGTTAGTCATATTTAATAAGTTAGTAAACATTTATAAGTATGATTTATTAATACCAACCTTTTCTAGTCTAATAAGTTAGACCGTAAGTACCTATATATTTTTTCAAAAAGAGAATATTTTATAAAGAATTGTAGCTTATGTGTGACACATGTGATAAGTTACAAAATTACTTTTATATATATTTTTTGTATAAGTATTAAATAATTACTATGTCCAACATGGAACTACAAAAAATCGATCTCGGTAATGGAAAAACGTACCTACATAAATCATGAACAAGTTTGACTTGTAGTCAAATATAATATTTGACCACCTTCAGCATGTCGATGTATTGGAACATTCCAAAAATGGCAACAATTACGAATATGACAAAGTACTCATTACACGAATTCGTAAATCGACAGACCGTAGCCTTAAGCTACGCCTTTGAATATTATTGACCAGTTAGATTATATCGACACCTTAATATTACCCATTTAGAAAATGCTCAATTTAAGGGTTGCCTCTAGCTATATTATGTTATAGTTCACGCGATTCCAAATGAAACAAAATAATAAAAAAAAACAACCAAAGGAACAGAGGTGCATAATGTTACTGAATAAAAATTCTTAGACAAATTATACTGGTCAAAATAAAAAAAGACTGATAATCACTTCTAAAAAAATCAATGTACCTACTAAAGAAATCTGTATATTGACAAAAAAATATAGTAGGTAAGAACAAATATGCCAAAGTATTTTTCCACAAAATTCGATTACAATGACCGAACCTTTTATCCGAGGAGATAATACCGACCGCCGTGGCACAGTTGGTAAGCCGTTCGGTTTCTGTGCGGGAGTTCTGGGTTCGATTCCCAGAAGAGGAGAAATTTATTGAAATTCATTTCTCACGCAAATGTTGCTTCTCTGGGCTGGAAACACTGGTTATTTGGAAGAAATTACCATACGGCAGTAAACTCGCCACTTGCGCAGGGTGCAAGGAAGTGTTTATTATTAATATAATAATAATCAAATTTTGTCGAAAAATATTTCGGTGTATTTGTTCATTAATTTATAAATGTATTTCCACTCTGTTAACACAAAAACTTTAGATTAGTTAAATATAGAATGGTCGATACAATGTTAGAATGTTAATATAAAATAATCCAGAATCAATTCAAACTTAAAATAAGAAAATAAACAATTTGTTTTATTTAATTAACATAAGAGTGCTTGCACTCTGGTAAAGGGCAACATGCTTTTTTTCTGTGTATCTTTGTTTGTATCTTATGATTCTATTTTTATGTGTTGTATTATTTAAATAAATAAATATTTGTTTAGATCATTTATTATTCCGCTGCGATTAATCTAATTGCAATAGAAATCGGTAGAGTTTATAAATGTACAAAATCAAATTTAAACTAATTTTTTGACATTCTCCCAAATAATATTCCTTGGTAAAATTACTTGAAAATAAGAAAATTTGAAGAAACCGTTTTAGCCCGTGGCAGACATATGAGCACCTTTTTTCTTGCAATGAATTAAGGCATAGTTATTGCCGTTATTTCAAGCGTAAATTCCTCCAAGAAAATTTTATTTGGTAATCTCAAAAGATTTAGAAATAGATTGATCATAGACATAATTGGGATACCATCACTCATGTTATAAATCTTCTATACTGGTTGACATGCTATTGGCTTCTAAGCTATATTTAGATAGAAGTTATTGATTCCACAGTTTGATTTTTTAAACACGTGCGACTTGAATATTGAATATTCTTCAAAAAAATGGGATCAAGATTAACTCAAAGCTCAGATGTCAAAGATACTCAAATTGTATTGAACCCAGCTGTTAAGGTTTTCAATAAATATATCTACATATATGCCATCACGCCATATCCTTCCCGGGGTAGGCAGAGAGAACCGAATGTTACATTTTTGTATCCCAACACGCATCCCTCGCTTCGTCCGCATTCATGCATCGTCTGTTGTTCACGTTTCTAACATTTCTGTCTTTCAGAATATCGTTCACATAGTCGTAGCATCGTTGAAAAAATATGTATTTCAATATTTAATAAAATACAGTATAGTCAAAACTATTTTTTTTGACAAATTTTTAATATCGCCTGTCATCGGCTGGTTTACGTAACTAGCCGATTGCAGGTCGTCAATTTTATTTTTACTTGCAGTCTTTCGGTTGTTACGGCTTCCTATTCAATTGAAAGAGTTGGTTCAAATTATCAAGCCAAAAACTATAAACGTGTTATTTTTTTTTTACTTTAACTCCTGTATTTTATTCCAATGGTAGTTTTTGTGATTTGTAAAAGAAATGCAATGAACATTTATTCAAGTCGGTTACGTTTATTTTTATGAAGTGTGTATATTTATTATCGTTCAGTGTGAAATGTTATTGTTTGGTGACTAAGTTACAGCCGGGCATTGTGCACGACCTATGACCGGTATTGTTGGACTAGAGGAAATGAACAGGAGGTCGCGTATTTGGCTTCGAATATATCTATAGATACTCTACTTTGTTAGGTACGTACTATACCCGTCGTTGCATTATATGCTAGTGCAAAATCATTGTCATAAACATATCATAATATATATAGACATAAAATAAAATAAATATGGTAAAATATCGTTATGTTAGTCACCTTGTTTTGCGTGACAACTGAAAATGATGATCAATCTATACAAACAAATAAAGTTATTAGAAAAATCAAACGAACCAGTGTTTCTTATAACTTATAGTTTTATGCACCTCAAATAATATGCAAGTTATTATTTGTAAAAAAAGTTTTATTGATATTTGAAAGCATCAAAATCTTAAAAAACAACTAACGATTGAATTAAGTAGATATATACTTACGTGTAAATACATAGGTACTTCTAACTTTTAAGTTTGAACTACCTATGTATTTACATGTGCAGATATTTGCGTACAAAAAGTACACTTTTTTGACAGATCTGACGTTGAAAATTAACTATGAAAAAATGAATGATTGATATAATATATTTAATAATTCAACATTTTCATCACATCTTTTTTAGCGTGACACTGCGTCAGATATACTGGTACATGCACGCATATAAATTAGATTTTTAGATACTAAAATTTATACAGAGAGCGTGATATAAACACATACACACAGACTAACATCATCATTGTTTTTTTTAAGATTACAAATAAAAACGAGTGGGTTGTGGCCAGCGCTTAACATTTCACTCACAAGTCTTCCTACAAAGTATTCAACTTTTGTATGGAAAATATTCAGCATTTTCATGATTTAAATGTTTTATTATGAAAAAATTGATAATTCTTCAATGCCATTTTATGAAAGTGATGTGCTTTTTTCCCAATTTGAAAATAAAAATAAATTTCGAGTTTTCTACGCTTGGGGTCACATTGAAATATTTGACAGTTAAAAAAATGAGAAGCACTTTTCAGATATCCTTCAAAATCTAACGGGGTTTAAGCGAGTATTAGATATACAAGCTTGCAGAATTTGAAATGAATCGAATGAGTACTATGAATGAGTCTATAATCGACAAAGTAAAATAAACACGCCGTACATATCACACAGCACATAGCACAAGCACACACACATACATTGTGATGAAACTTTCAGAATACAATTTCAGCATGATATTTGTGGATAATCTGCAATAAAAATAGCCTTAAACATTGCGAAATCCTAAATCCCCATTATAGTTAGTGAGGAGTAAAAAGTAAAATTAGATGCATTCATACCATCACGTCATGTTTCTATTATTGGGCAAGGTATAGTTAACCAGCTCCACATATTTCTATCTTTGTATACATTTATCGTCTAACTCACATTTTACACTGTCTCATGTTATGTTTATCTGTTATTTAAATTTTACACCGTTCCTTCTTTTAGAATATTGTTCACTTCGCCATGCCATTGAAGAAAATATTATCGCTTACCTACTTTTCGTTATGTATTGTCAAAACCATATCATTAAATTAACAAGAAACTTTACGAACGCAATGGTTTAATTGTTAAGTACGTAATCTGAAGAAATATGTATAGACTATTTGTTTTCTGAAACTAAAGAGTATTAAAAAATCTGAGATAAATTTTAGCGTTCATCACAGTCCATTTTTTATGTTTTGTCCGCTACTATCTTCATGCCGCAACTATCAAGTAATGAGATCATCGTAATTATTTTTGATAAAAGGTAGTATCAAAATGTTGTAATCTTAGTTTGATATTGACTGAGATAATCTATAGTGTAGCTACCGTTTATAACAATTAAACTATTGGTTACATGCGTTAATCATAAGAGAAATAACTACACAATTGAAATAGTTTACAGGTTCTAGGTATATTATATATACTTGCTGATAGACGAGTTATAATAAATAAAAAATCTTATATAGTATACCAGTTAAGAATTTAATTACTTACTGTTAGAGTATCTATGGGTAAGTAAACCTTGTTATTATAACTAGGAAGGTCAATATCTCATTGCCTTATATTATTTAAAGAATGTAATCGATTTTTTGGTAACATTATAGTCAAAAATGACAAAAAATAAAGCCCATCCGATTATGTTGTGGTATATATTCGTCTTAGTATTCATGGTTGTCTATTATCAAATAATAATGTTTATTTGAGGACAATATTGTTTGTTACATTACAATGTTCTTTTACTCTGTTTTATATGACTGAGCAATAATGAACAGCAAAAAGTCTATTTATTGTTCAGCTGGACACTACCAGGTTTCCATGCTCATAACACATTAAAAACATTCTTACCTTGATTTAACCTTAAAAATGTATAAATCAGTAATCGATCATAATCTAATGTTTTTAACACTCTTCATTGAATCGTAAAAAAATGTTAATCTCAATGTTTAGAATGATATTGTAATAAAGTTTTGAATAATTTAGTTACATTTTGTATAGTTAATTTTAATCTCAAAGATATCCAAAGTCTGAATCATATCTTCAACTCATGAGTAACCCTGCAGATTACATAACATATAAAATTTTAAATATAATCGATATTAAGAGAAATTAGAAATAAAATGTGAAAATAAAATATCCGATTTATAACAAAATTTGTAAATATTCGGAGTCACGAAACTCCAACTTTTCTACTAGGAATTTAAAAAAAAATGTTCATGGTTCTAAATGTATATTTTACTTATAATAGGATGACCGTTTCGGCTGATTAGGCCCTTATCAACTAGCCTAGTCAGCCGAAACGGTCGTTAAGGAAAATATACAGGTAGAACCATAATCATTTTTGTTTGATTAAATTATAACTAGTATATACATTAAACACCGTCAGTATTGACAATTTAAAAAATATTCAAACTTTTCTATTTTTATTTATAAAATTATAGAAGCAGTTCTTATGTGAATTTGGGTAGATTTATTTTCAGATATAATTCTTTGTTGTATTGTACGATCGAATCTCTTTAACCAATACTCAATACAAATTGCTAGATTTAGGATATATTTGGATAAAAAAAAATACTAACAAAATGTTATGTCAATAGCAACCAAATTGTAATAGTACATGCCCATCCATTTACTGTTTTTCCAACGTGCAGGTATATTGGTAAATATATTTTATTTCGAAAATCATTTCGATATCATGGATCGAGTCATGTTGTCAGACAGGGAATGGACAGATAGTCACCCAGAATTCTGAAATGGAGACCATGGGATATGATGAAAAAGGGAAAAGGCCGGTCTCAGAAAAGGTGGGCCGATGATATTGTGCCCTTCGCTGGAAGGAAATGGGTCCAAAAAAAATGTCCCCTGTACCCTCAAAAGATACGTATTATAAATAAGAAATATTTTGTAGCTACATATTTATTCTATTGCATGAGTTTTTTGAAATTTGAATATGTTCAATACTTTTTTTGTAAAATTAGTTTTATTAAAACCCTTTTAATTTTTTATTGTTAGTAACTAAAAACTTCAAGGCCTATGAGGTAGATTTTTACTTCAATCGAAAGAGAATATGAAAATCTATCTAAAAAAAACCTCTAAATTTTACCAAAAAAATTTTTGTCTCACATATTAGGTGATATGCAATTTTTTTCGTGTTTTATACATTAGAATGTAATTTAGTGTGCATTTTTGTGTACATCCGTGTACCCAGGGTATACAAGGGCCTTAAATAAATATACATTATTGAAACAATTTCTCGTTATTTTCTAATCAACTGTCTTCACACTTTCAGTTCTTATGGCTATGATTATGATGTTATTTTATATATTTTAAATAATGTACTTTGAAAAGAATATTATTTGTCGTACTTTATTTTAATAATTATCATTTTACACCATATATTAGCTGTTTATTATAAATTCAAATAACCCCTGAGTATAATGTAAGTGTAGGTACATATGCAGTTTCAAGAAGTCAAATAAATTAAATATTTTATATCATAGATATATAGTTACATCAATATATAGTAAAAAAAAAATCATCTTTTATTATTTACATCATGTGCCTTGCATTCCCGAAAACATTTGGGTAGGTACTCATCTTATGATCCTTATTCGCTATGGTCCTGCAAGGGATATGTTAAAATTACGGCAATATTTATACTTTTCTGTTATGTTAAAATTACGGCAATATTTATATTCGTATATTGATTATTGTTTATATAAATCTGTGCATTACTTTCGGGATGACCCTCGTAATTGGTTGGAAGCGGTTTGATTAGAGTCGAAGGAGGCAAATATAAACATCCCCTGGGGGGACTTGAAAGAACGATTTCGCTTCTGCGGCAGAACAGTGATACAGAACAAAACACAACAGAACGGGACGGGACTGGGACCTTATCACATTTAATATATTCAGTTTTATTAAGTATATCTTTACATCGATACTTAGATGTCTATAATAATATAATAAAATTTTGAACGTTCGCCATCGACCAAAATTAATTATAGCATTACAGTCTTTCTCGATCGTGGTACATCATATAAACGTCCATTTTTTTACTCTACACTACTGTGGAAAAGTGGAGAGTTATGATATCAAAGTTTTCAAGATTATCTATATACAGCAATTTCTCAACGGGTGACTATGGCCCGAATTTATAAGACGTACTTAGTATTTTCTCAAGTAGCATGGCTAATTCCATTAATTTATGTGTGATTAGTATTGATTTGAGCACTGAGAATGGTTTATAAATTCGGCCCTATGGGTTTCGTACTGATGTTTTTGTGTGTAGCTACATTGTGTCCTCTTATCTACCGACCTACGTCCCAAATTATGAGTTCTATCGACTTCATATTGGTATCGTGTGTAGAAAAAAATGAATAAAATACTGAATTAAAAACCAGAATATTGTATTAAAAACAGGAAAAAAGATTTTTAACGGAATTGTTATTCAAAATCGAAAGAAAATTTTCAGTGCATCTGTTCATTCCTTCTCTATGATTTAATTTGTCAAAAGTTTCAAAAATCTCTGGCAAGCTAAGATTTTAAATTTTTCAATAGTGAATGTAGGTATTTGTACAATACAAAACTATTCCATCAAAATACCTACATGGATTTCTTTTAAGAAGAAAAAATAATGGTCCACTAAATGTAATGGAGAGTTAGTGTTGGCCACACTCCACTAGTTTTTTCTCTTTCTTTAGGCGCGGCGACTGGCTGTTAGTTCGTGCCCTCCAGAAATCTTTTGGGATTGGCTGTCCTTAAAAAAATCGATACATCTGATACACGAGAGAGCGTATTATGAAATTATTATAAAGCATGAATAATGGTCGTTGAATTCAGTAGAAACTGTTACGGTAAATTGTAAGTAATACATTGCAATTAACTTTTGTTGGTAATATTATTACATACAGCTTACTACAGTCGATTAGTCGAGCATCTACTACATACAAATCCGATCTAACCAACCCACTATTCATTTTTGACTGTCACATTTTACAACAACAGTGTTATTGACATATTACCAAATCTGTATCTTTTTTATTTGGCAGTTTTATTGACATAATACCAAATAATATTACGATAACTATGCGAATTCTAAAATCAGCTTATTACATGTCTAAAATATTAATATTAAATATTTTTCAGCAAAATATATATTTCTGTTTATTCAACTTGTACCACATGTATATTTTTTTAAACTTAATGCTTCAAAATTAAGAAATATATTTGTATAACACAAAATAAAAAATATTGAGCATTTGAGAAAGCAATTGCCGACCACCGTGGCACAGTTGGTAAGTCGTGTGGCTTCTGTGCGGGCGTCCTGGGTTCGATTCCTAGCAGAGGAGAAATTTATTTAAATTCATTTCTCTGGCAAATATTGCTTCTCTGGGCTGGAAACGCTGATTAGTTGGAAGCAATTGCCATTTGGCAATAAACCTCCACATGCGCACGGTAATTTCATGTTTCTTATTCTCTTCAGCCATATTCCAACATTCCTCTTATATTGACCTCTTTCATGTTTCTCCATATTCGTGAGCTTGGTTTATATGTTACGTTAGGTTAAGTAAGAGCTTCTAATTACACGTGTGAAAATAAATTAATGTTGAATTAAATTTTTATTTTTAATTTGTGTGTACTTTCTATAAAATTTTGATTTGTTGAATGTATTACCTATTTACTTTAAATTTGTGAATATAATGACATCAGTATCCTTTGTTCGGTATAAAAATTATATAAATTGCGAATAAATTTTATGGAAGTGTTTCTTATACCCGGCGCTGCTCGGAAAGTTAAATGTGAATCAAAAAGCTAACTCATCGAGAAAATTTTTTTTTTAAACTTGTTATGGTATAAATTTAGAACGAGTAAAAAAAGTCCAACATATTTAATAAGAATTAACATACATAAGAAGGTTTAAAAAAAATCAGTTCCCTTCAGTTCTCTTCAGTCTCAAATAATGGACTTTGGAAAGTGGTTTGAAATTTGATGAAATATAAGCAGAGTAAAGAGGCCAAAACATGTTTGTTTTTTTATATACATTTATCGGAAGTTATAATCCAGAAAAATAAGACTATGCGAAATGGTTTAAAATGTATCTTAGTGCTGGAGAGAGTTTAGTGTTAGCCACAACCCTCTCGTTTCAATAAATCATCATCGAAAGTGTTTAGGTACACAAAATTTAAGCAAGATTAGACTATGCGAAATGGTTTAAAATGTATCTTAGTGCTGGAGAGAGTTTAGTGTTAGCCACAACCCTCTCGTTTCAATAAATCATCATCGAAAGTGTTTATGTACACAAAATTTAAGCAAGATTGGACTATGGGAAATGCTTTCAAATGTAATTGAATGTAAGTGTTAAAAATAATTTGGTGTTTGCCAAAACCCGCTGGTTTTTATAAGTCGTCATCGAAAGATGAGTCCTTGGGTCCTTTAGTCCTTCTTGAACTCCATGTACATCGACTCCTAAAAATTCTTTGTGAGATAAATAAATAAATAAATGAAAATCTAGATAATTCACAAATAAATAAATTAAAAACTTGAAAACTTGGTTCTCATAATTATATCTCACATAAATTAAAACATGAAAGATAAAATACATACATATCAATATGAAAACTTTCATAGCTACATACATATTACACTACACACTAAAATATAACTTAAATGTAAATAATATAACAGCCAGAAAAGATTTGTGCTATATTCATTATTGATAATTTGGCAATCAAGAACACGCATAAGTAATTATGTAGGTACATATTGGTTGGTGAATAGATATTCATATTTATTCCTTACCGACTTAATAATTTGGGTCGTTGAGGCATTAAAATTAAGATTCTGACTTGAAATCGGCTATTTTATATTCGGGAAATTGGAATTATAGTGTGTTTATGCAAAACTGATCTAAAAGAGTCACGCGATATTGCATCAAATTTAAATATATTTTATCATCTAATAAGTGATCATTTCGAGTTTTCTGTCTCATTATATTTGTTATTAAAATACTACAACGGTGACCAGGACTGCGAAGAAAAGAAGATATATACGTATGCAGGAGCTTCAAGAAGTTAAATGAAATATTTCAAGAAAGTTGTTGCATCTAATTGAAAATATCTTGAAAATGAAAGAAAGCTTTAGACAGCTCATGATGCACAAAACGAATGATTTAGTCTCAAACTGAAAAATAGTGGAAATGAAAATGTATCACTAATCCAGATATTTAAAAAAAACTGTGCTACGAGAAAATGAGGAAACATCGGATAAAAATTCGAGTCTATAGAATTCGTAGTCAAGGATAGTGAAGATTTTTTTAATTTTGATGAGTATAATAATAGATATGTCCTACATAGCCTTGATATGGCGATAATAGCAAGAAAGAAACTTGAACCTGTCTCTACAGAATTATTTAACATAATAACCAGGTCAATTCTTATGTGGTTTCTTTGACTTTTTATATGTTTTGTTGGTTCCATTATAATTTATTTTGAAAAATGAAACCCCTTTGGCATATACGAGCACCTTCCGTGATGAAGTAGGTCTTTGGACGACGACTCGATTGCTTTTGTCTGCCGAAAAGGGACTTTGCTCGAGGCTCAAGTTCAGTCCGGGTGCTCGAAATAATCTTATATACTCGGGATATGTTCAAGGTTAAGGGACTATATATTTTATAACTGGTGATAAAAGCAACATTATAAAATAACCCGTTGAACCTGGTACAAATAAAATAATAATATGCGAACTAATGTCGGCAAACGTCATGTAAATATAGTACACTAGGTATTAGCGATAGGAGACAGTAGTTTAATTTCTATTTTAGTAACTCGCAGTTGTCAGCAGAGGAGAGCATTTTTGGACTGATTTTAAATAAATATTTCATAAATATATACAAATTTTTAGAAAAATACATTGTGTTGATGAAAGTCATAACTACAATAAAAAAACACACTAGCAATTCGTTACAAACATTCACATAATAAATACGTCATAAATCACATAGTAAAATATATCATATATATTTAAAAAAAGTATTTCTAAATAGATACGACTTTTTTCAAACATTCAAATTTCATTTAATAACTTTAAAATAAATTTCCACTCTGTTGACACGAAAACTTTAGAATTAATAATAAAAAACATTATAAATTAAATATATATAATGGTGTGTATTAATGTAGTAAGCAAATTAAATCGTTGCTCTGTAAAAAGAGAAATTTATTATTTAAATAATTAAAAAGTACAATAAAAGTAATAATAACATAAATAAATAATGATGATAACAAATATAATATATAAGATATAATTTTACCTGTAAAAAGGGAAACGACATTAAATGCTTTTAGTTCCTCCTTTTTAGAATCTTAACTGTCACTTTAAAACAAATATAAAACTAAAACTTAAATAAAGAACAAATTCAAATAAAAATTAAATAAGCACCTACTTCTAGGTGACATCTATGTAAGTACTTGTTTTACATATATAATACTTATATGTTTAAAAACTGTAATATTTATGTATTAATAATACATATTTATAAAAATTATCTTTCAATTATAGGTATATCATTGTTAATATGAGCATTCGTTTCATCTTTCTTCTTTCATCTTGTCATATATATTACCTTCTTATTTATATAGGATACAAATTTGCATAAGTATTTTCTATTTGATAAAAAAGTGTTATTGTGTGGATTTTTTGAGTAATTCTCAATATTCAATGAACAATATATTAAGCAGAAGTATCAAGCCATCACAGATGATTTATGTATCAACCCATGCAAGTATGAAATATTAGCTACCTATAAATGAATCATAATAATTCGATTCAAGTTGCAATCAATGTTACTAAATATTCCGTATACATATTTCTGAAAGGGTTTACAATATTATTATTATATTAATATATGCACTACTGCATTGGAGTGTGTAAAGATAAAGATCTAATCGATTTTGCATTTTATGGCTAAGGTTGTGTTAAAATGAGAATGTTGACTGCCATTACCAGTGTCCAAGTGAAGTATCTGGAAAATTATCGCTGAATTTGTTTGCTAAATTTATTGGCAATTAGGAAGCTTATCTCGCGATCGTGGACGTGAAGATTACCACATGGAATATTGGATTAGGTACTTTAGCAAAATATATTATAAACCATCTTAACAACACGACTAATTTATTTATATACATTTTGGTTTTTCAACTAAAAACATTATTAAAAAATTCTAGGTAAGTAGATATACATTGAATAATACGTAATGAAAAATGTGTATACTTTTTATGACGACTATGGAGTATTAAAAAACATTATGGGGTAAAAAATATAGTAGGTGTGTATCTTTATCTTAATTTATATCAAAATTATATAATTAAGACAAAAGGAACATAACATTATGTTAATATACACCGACATAAAATGAGTTAATTCTTATCTCATTTTAAAATCTACTATTTATCACAAACAATGAGAATAATAAAAAATAAACATTGTTTATAAGTTTATGATATTTATTCATGATTTTGAGAATTTGAAGATTAGCCACGCAGGCTTTCTTTCTACATAATATTATATAAAACATTTCTTACAGAGGTTCTCTATATATTCCTTGTGAGTATTTGGAAATATTTCAATGAGATAATAGCCAGTTAATAAAACAGAAGTTTATGGCGCTTGGCCTCTCTGTCTACCCCAATCATAGGGTTGTGGCGTGAGGATTTTTATCTAAGTCAGGACAGTGTTGGCAAATGGCTGCGAGGCATTGACCCTAACAGTGATAATGGCAGAGATGTTGGACTCATTTGAGAGAAAAGTCCTGCGGAGGATCTGTGGACCCGGCCCCGTGTATCTCAACCCATATAAGGTTACTTAGACTGAGATGGGCGGGCCATGTACAAAGAATGCCGGAAAGACGTGTCTTCAGAAGGATTCTATATGGACATTCGGGTGGAAAAAGGCGGGTTGGAAGACCAAGGCTGAGTTGGGAGGATGGTTTGAGGAGGGATGCAGAACAGCTTCTCCAGGTGTCCAACTGGAGGACGGTAACTGATGACAGGAGACGTTCTAGGCGCTTGCTGAGGGAGGCCAAGGCTCGATTTGGGCTGTAGCGCCATCGAAGAAGAAGAAGATTTTTATCTATGGATACCAAAGTCATATTTAAATTTGTATCCTTTTATTGTGTATTTCATAAAATCATAAATACAAGTTATAATAGACATTCTTCGACGTTATATTCACGACTGATTATTTTGTGTTTATACATAGTTATATTATATAAAAAAACCATTTCGACAAAATGATTATTCAATTTTTAATAAAGCGCGCACACATAAAAATATCTGATGACACAATTTGACATGTCACGCAGTCATATTTGTCAAAACTAAATTGCATCCAGACACAAGACTGCTCTTTGTCCATATAACGCCACTAAGGTACACTGATAACATGATAATATTAAGTTTTTATAATTTTAGGTATTTTTGAAGCTATTCGATCGAATCTCCGGTGCTGTAATTTAGGTCTTGTGTATGATTACTGAATTAAGTTTAAACAACGTCTAATATTTTGATGATACGATTTAGGCAGTGGTTGACATGCCACGCATACTTCTATTGGCGATCCAATGCTTCGTTAAAGATAAAAAAAACTCTTTCGGATGGCATCGGGTTTTATCGGTTCCCTTTAAGGCGCCTATACACAAGACAGAATACGACAGAATCTTATATTAGTGTAAGCATGTGTGAATGAGATTGTGGTATATGTGTGTGAGTGTGCAGTGTATATAAGTGTCAGAGAGAAAATATATATCTGCAAGCTCGCATAAGTAAATCCAACCAATCACTTTCCAGTGAAATCATTGTTCTGGATTAATTCTGAACTAACTGCAGAGGAAAATGATTAAGGCCGGAAAAGAAAAATATCGACGTCCAGATGTTCACGATTATAAATGTTCATAATAATCGTTTTTCGTGTAGGTGTGTAGCATAACGGTGTATATATTTGTAAGTAGAATGAAATATTGGTGATTTTCTCAGCGCACACCCGGGAAGATTCATAAAGACTATTTTTTTCATATTTCAGTAACAGTAAGTACCTACATATTCCACAAACGGGCAGGTTTTATAGGTGCAAATAATATACAAATTATATTGAAATAATATTAAAATCTGTAATTTTCGCCTACAAAGAGGATGCGCACTGGTAAACGCAACCACTCTCAGGTGTCAGACTTACATTTTTCATACCAATATTGAATAAGAAAGAAAATATCAAAAAACTAGCCATTAAAAAAACGATTAATCGAAAACGTTGCTATCTCTCGGACTACTAACAACTGTTCTGTGAAAGGGCCGATTACAGACCTTAAATGAAGAGCGAGTGGTGGGGATAACTGTGGTTGAATGGCTCAAATATCGATGTGATATTTCTTTTATTTTATAAATGCACTTATTCATACTTCTTCCTTTGTCGTGTCTTAATTATCTGTAGGATGTGACCATTTTTGGAAAGCCATTGTGACCTTCCTGACAAAACTCTTCCAAATTTATATAGACGCATACATAAATATAGTATTCATACTTTCGATGTAGATATGTATAAGAAAATAATTTTAAAACTTTCTAAACAAATTAGAGATATTATTAATAACTTTTTGATAAATAAAGTAGGTCCCTTAAATGTTTTCATGGTTTTATCCACCTGATATAGTATGATTCGCCACAATAACGAGTTGAGGCATAAAAACGTCTCGCCATTTGATCCTCACTGTGTTATTATTTTAGGTAAAAGTGCCCCGGGCCTAGAAACACAGTTCACTTTTGTTGGACACAAAAAAGTTTATTTTTCGAATGTAAAGCGATCACTGTCCTCAGTTCAATAGCTATTATATTATGGCGGGGCATTTAACCGACAATTTTACGCTGAGTTTCGGGACATTAATAATTACATACACATCTTGTCCATTGTACAAATTTAAGATTTAAGACAGATTCAATAAAATAAAACGAAGAAACATATTAAAATAATATTTGATACTTAGTTGCATGTAACACACGAGATAATACGACACGACAGTTGAATCTCATGTGTTACTTGTAACTAGTTTTAAAAATAAATTTGAGATATTATTTTTGAGTATATAATTATACAAATATACAGCGTTCAAATTTGGCCTTTGAGATATGTGGAACATAAAATAAAAATTAAAAAGGGTTATATACTTGGAAAAGAATTTCAAAATTATGAGTAGTAAGTTTGTAGGCTTCAAAATTTCTATATTTTTATAAATTTTGAGTCTGTACATCGAATGGATCTTTCATCGAAGTTATAAGGGACACACACACACACACACATGCACCCTTACACACACGCACACACACACATGCACCCTAACACACACGCACACACACACACATACACACACACACCCTCACACACACACACACACACACACACACCCTCACACACACACACACACACACACACACACACACACACACACACACACACACACACGCACACACACGTACGCACGCACACACGCCGCTAAGTTTATGTTTTTTTATTTCAAAATTGGAAAAACCACGCAAAAAGTCCACTTCTCCATATAATACTCTCACACGGGACTAAGGCAAGCGCATAAAGTGATCACGTAAACCAGTCCATAATAGGTCGTAAGCCCTTTAGATGCCTTGAGTTCCTGGCTCTCCTATAATATTCCATCTTCGTCTCTATTGAGATGTAATAAACTGTCGTAAAATATCATCGACTCCGGACAGGGAATCAAAATCCAATGTTTGCGTGTATGCAACTATAATATTCGATTTAAAAAATAATATGTGAGAGGAAAATTCTTGAACAAAATCACAGAGTAAGGAATATACATAGCTGACATAAGCTAATTTTAACTTAAGCCAGAGAATTAGTACACAAAGTGAGGTGGAACGGATGTATCCTAAACACATTCAATTTTAAAATATAAATCGGATATTAATGACATATTTAAAAAGCACTTTATGTATTTGTTTTTAGAAATTTACCTCCCTGTATTAACAACATGTACTTTTTGATATTAGTGTTGAGTACTGTTTCAATTTTCATTTCGAAAATATTCAAATACGTTATATTGATTGCCACTAATTTTGGTGTCGGTTTGAACCAAAAAAAATTCCTTTGGTATGTCATCTTTGTATAATTATTGTCTGCGAACAATATAATAAAATATTACCCGTGATATATATTTAAAGTCATAATCGTGCAAAATGTTTTAATCGATAATTTTAATCGTAAATGAATTACCTACTTCAACAATTACTTAAAAATTTTATTTTGTGGCGATATGTAAATAATTTAATATAATTATTTTTATTTAAATATTCTACAAATATTCATTCTCTTCAAGTAAATGGACTATGAAGATGTCTGTACTTCTATTTGAAATCATTACATTATTATATGTACGTGTATATACACGGGAAAAAAACCAAACCTACCCTTTTGATCAAACTCTTTTTGAAATAATCTTTTTAAATATAATATGTCATGAAGGACAGAATCACAAAAAGACAAAATAATATCATTAATAAAACACTTTATTTTTTATTGGTAAACTTTAATAAAAGAATTTTGATTCGACTTTTATTTAGTAAAGGTACATGAATGATTAAAACTATAATTTAAATTTTATTGACAGTAATTGGGTATATTAAAAATTATTTTAGTTTGTATTAGGTACGGCACAAAATACAATGAAGTAAAATTAAAAAAAGGAAATGTTTTGGAGACGAATACACAAAACCTTCAATTATGTCGTCGATAAACATCGATCCATTTTTTTGTACCCATATCGGTGTTTAAAAATCTGACCCTTTTGTAAATTGCGAAGATCAATCTAAACTGTTTAAAAAACTGTCTCTATAATATTTATAACACAATGGTACTTGATTAAACTAATACACACACACACACACACACACACACACACACACACACACACACACACACACACACACACACACACACACACACACACACACACACACACACACACACACACACACACACACACACACACACACACACACACACACACACACACACACACACACACACACACACACACACACACACACACACACACACACACACACACACACACACACACACACACACACACACACACACACACACACACACACACACACACACACACACACACACACACACACACACACACACACACACACACACACACACACACACACACACACACACACACACACACACACACACACACACACACACACACACACACACACACACACACACACACACACACACACACACACACACACACACACACACACATTATTTATAAAATACTTGTTTGGGTTGTAGATTTCAAATTTAAAAGGTCTTTCTTGGGATTCAGATACTATTTTTTTCTAAATATTATGTAATAATAATTAGAAGTATGTATAAGATTCGCATTATGAGAGTTAAAAAAACTCTGTTACGAAGAATTACCTTATTGTTACTTTTAAAAAAGTGGTAAAATAGATTCAAGTTGTTTACTACTCCGATGTATTTTGTATTTATGTTAAAAAAAGAGGTCTTGACAAAGTGAATTATAAGGATTTTTTTTTCTTGAGGGACAAAATTACCTGCACTTTATTTGAAAACGAACCAAATAAGAATATTTTATTTATCGTTAAAACAGATAATTATAAAATAGAAGGTTTTATTTTAATAATTAAATCACAAAGTTTTAATCCACAATGAGTTTTTATTTTTAAAGCCTAAGCGCTTTCACTGGACTCAGCCAGCATCCTCAGAGGCAAAATTCAAACTCTAAAGTCAAACTCAAAAAGTTTGAATTTTGCCTCTGAGGATGCTGGCTGAGTCCAGTGAAAGCGCTTAGGCTTTAAAAATAAAAACTCATTGTGGATTAAAACTTTGTGATTTAATTATTAAATTAAAACCTTCTATTTTATAATTATGAACTTCCACTGTGTTAACGAAAAAACCTTAAAATTGTTTAAACAGATAATATTTGTTAACAAATTATCTATTGAAATTATTTAAATTTACCAACTTAAATAACCTAAACTCGTTGAAGGATCGTTTGCATTTTTAAGAGGAATTGAAATTTTGTTTTATCAGGTTCATCGTAAAATCTCAAACGAATAAGATCAAATGTACATACCTATTTTACATGTTTCAAAATTTTCTAAAAGATATCTATTCATATGTATTTAAAATGGCGAGTAAAATTGTGTCTTTTGAGGTCCAATATTGAAGACATAGGCTCGTTATATAAAATTTACTACTGTGAATATCAAATTTAATTTATCATCTTACAAAATGTTTTTTATATTTTTCGTCATGAAATCTATAAATCAGATTTCAAAATTTAACCACAATAGAATCGAAACAAATATTAAAAAAACATAGAAAGTAAGCTAGAGTTAATGATATTAATACATTTAAAATAATTGTAGCAATGGTTTTCATCTTCCTGAGTGTTAACAGGTTATTCATGGACAGACGACGTCAGACAGATGAAGTATCGTTCAGAAATAAAAGCGGGTTACCTGGATTCTTAAAAGAACTTTGATTATAGTAATTTGAAGCATTGCGAAGAATGCGCTAAACTATGCCGTCAATGACGCTGGCATTCTGAATCATTTCGTATTAAAAAGTTTTATTATTGGTTATTATCAAATCAAATATTGTATGCGAGATATTAGGACTATTATAAAATATTTGCGTATTTATGAAATTCAATCAATGCTTCAGAAACATACATGCTTAATTTTAATAAATTAGCAAATATGATAAAGATAATTTTCAATATTATCTTATTCCAATGTTGTGAATATTTATTAGAAGAAAGTGAGGCCACTCTCCTCAGAAATTTGAAATATCCATTAAAAAAACACGATCAATCCAACGGTGGTTTTAGAAAAAAACTGCATTGATTTTAAAAATGCCTTTAGTCTATAAAACTGATTTAAAAATATGCAATCGTTAATAAATGCCATACTCGTAGCTTTCTTTATATAAAACTTCCATTACTCATCAACTTTCTATTAAATTGTTTTTTTAACCCGGTTGTTTCATATCAAGTCATAATCACGAGAATATCTCATGCGAAGATAGGTATGTGTAGCATTCAGTTTTTTTTTATAATAGTGATTTGATGTGTGTATTTCAATTCAAAATTGTGTACCTATATGTTAGCATGCAATTGAAAAATATAGTTGTACCTACTCATTTATTTTATGTATGTAGAAACAATTGTACAAAGGCATTATGTATGTATGTATTAATCAGAATTTCTTTAACAATTTCTATTTTCTATGAAATATTTATAATTAAATGAAAAGTACGTAGATAAAAAAATATTGGATCCTTAAAATACATTTGACGTATGTTTTTTTATTCAATTGAATGAAATGATCAATTAATCAAATTATAGTAATAATTCCATGGTGGTATTTCTTTATAATTAAGTTTTACTTTTATTTGATAAATTAAATGAATTTAGGATAAAGATTATAAAAAAAAATTAATAAGGATTTAGATTTTTAGATTATATTTTGAGAAAATATTTGTGGACTAAAAATATTAATTTATATTTTCAATATTTTGAATTTTAATGAAACGAATTGAGCAAGTATTGTTTCATTGACCAAAAAAATGCATCTATAAATTTTATATTACATTAATTCTCGGGCAACTAACAGCTACTATGTCGAATCTTAATTTAACAAGTTGCCACATTTTGTATACTTATGATATTGATCGTCTCACAGATCCAGACTGAAAATTCAATTCAAAGCTTTTTCTCCACAATATATAAATAGTGGTGGAGATTTTTTTTGTGTTACACTCTGTCAATTCTACTCTTCAATTTTTTCTCCCTTAATAATGCATTATATTTCAAATTAACCGCACGTCAATCACAATACAACGAGGGCTATTTTTTTCTTACTATGAAAAATTAATAAAAAAAGTCGGAGTATGCTTTGCAATGGTTCCGTTACATTTTATAATTTTAAGAGGGGGTGTCTTCAGTGTGGGTGACTTCACACGATGGTCTGAGTCTACGGAGAGGAAAAAATGTCACTGACACTTATAACACTGACGTTTGCGGATAAAAATATGGGTTATTCAACGCTGGGGAGATATACATTATATGTACATACTCATACTCATAAAAAACTCAACAAAGCATTCAAAATGCTTATTTTAAACAATTATAATGAATCATTGTTCTGGTAATGCCTCGAGTTGTTTGGAATACGAAAAAATACTTTCATTAAATGATGTTATTATTTGAAAATGAATATTTCGATTGAATATTAGATTGGATATTCTTGAATATAGATGGGTGGTGGCAGAGCGTGTAACATGCTGGGTTAGTAATCCAGTGGTAATGAGTTCGAATCCTGACACGACCGATTTCGATCACCTTTACTTAGGGAATTATGAGGATTAATTATGAAAAAATATAAAACAATTTAGGGGGAGGATCTACATGTAATTGTTATTAATTAATAAAAAAATCAATTTAAAAATACAATTAAAGTTATATCTACATATATCTAACGGTCAGTGTATTTCAATTAAAATATTTTTTTTGTTAATATTAGAAAAGTAACTTTGTGGCGTCATTATAAATTATTTATTATTTATAATATGCAAAATTACTTTGTTTATACCACTTACATATGAGGACTAACGTCAACCGGTTTCAAAAACAACGTTCTCTTCTTCTGGAATATTTAGGTACTGAGGAGTTACGTTACGTACAGTTACGTACTTAGTACGTAAGTCTTCCTGAAGAAGATAACGTTGTTTTTGAAACCGGTTGACGTTAGTCCTCACAAGTGGTGTAAACAAAGTAATTTTGGATATTATAAGTAAAAAATATTTTTTAACAAATGCACAGACAAGAACACAAACACAGGTTAAGTTCCACTAGAAATTATCTTTTTGCCAAACTTAGCAACGAGAAGCTTCCAGTAAATTCGGTTAAAAATATAATGGTCTAGAATAGTGTTATAATAAAATGACCACAATAAACACTGAATGATTACAGCGATAGTTGCAAAAGAGACTTGAAGGATAGAGAAGAAATATTCTCTTAGTAAAAATAAGTTAGAGTTCAGTAAATAATAGAAGGAAATATATAAAAAATGAATATGTCCTTGTTAAACAAGTACATATACATCTTCCTACGTTCCCTAAAACAAGCAAATAAATGCTTGTGCTTAGGTGAACGAAATCGGTCGAGGCAGGATTCGAACTCGCGACCACTGGATTACTAGCCCAGCGCGCTAACCGCTCTACCACCGTCCCATCTCGACCCATCTCTGACTCGACCCAAACCAGAAATAATAATGATGCCTACCTAAATACAAGATATATATTTCGTTAGGTAGGTTTATACATATCCTTTTTTAAAAATCCTTTTTTGAAAGTTTGATTATTCTAGGTAGGTTCAATAAACTATGGTTTCCGTAAAAAAACTTTATTTACACATACGAAGCAAACAAAAATTGCTAAATAATATGTATTTTATGAATAAAAATATAATATCTTTATTGAATAAAAATTACGAATAAAAATATAATATCTTTAAAAATTTATTGTAATTTTAATTTATTAATAAAAATATACATACTAGGTATATATTATAAAATGTAAATTATATTAAAGTTTTATTTATAAAAATAAATTAAAATACTTTTTCAATCCACAAACGATTGTTAAATTTAATGGCTTATACGCTTTTGCTAGTCTCTCTGCTAGTATCATCAAAGGAACAATATGTACAATTTATTTTTATAAATAAAATTTTAATTTAACTTATAATTATGAACTGCCACAGTGAAAACATTGAAATTATTATAAAACGTAAAGGTACATTGGTAAATGCAACATTCAATGAAGCCTTTAATCTTTTAGCATTGTTTCTCCGGAGGCGTGTCAGTCCCTGGATGTATCATCGTGTAAAAAACATAAAGGACAAAGATTAAAGTGAAGTATGTTTGTGTGGTTTGTGTAAGCAGAGAGGATAAAAAAGTTCACCCCACACAAGGAAGGAAGGATGGTCCCGCATGTCACCCACACAGATGACAACTCATAAACTTTGCGTGCACTGTCATTACAGGATCCACGCAGAAGGCTGGAGGAGACCTTGTAGGTACTTTGATAGGGAATCAATGGTCTGACATGTACTTGTATTGATAACAATACTTAATTACATATGCCACGTTTAATCGACAAACAATAAAATCTGTTAAGAAATACCACCAGACATTCCTACAATCAATCATACTAAGAACCATAATTATTATCAACTACAATCACAGATTTTTTGTCGTGCATTTTACTTCCATCAATGAATACCAGTTGGATCGATTACAAAAAAAACTTGCTCCTTGATTAAACCATAATTTTATTTAAATTATAAGTTACATGAGTCTTTTTTGTGAACGAGAAAAATTGTGTCTTGAATTAATTGATATTTTTTATATTCATAATTAACAAAAAATCACATAACGTATTTATAGTAAGCTATTTACTGTATCTCAATCATTAAATTTGTTGCATACGTTATATAGCTAAAGGTCAAATCTATCAGTAGGTACTATGAAACTCGGGTTCAAATCCCGTATTTATCACTAGGTACTATTGAATACAAAGACTCAAATACAAAACATGTTCATAATGGTATTTGAGAAATACAGGTACTTCTTCTTCTTCTTCGGCCTGTTTTTTCTCATTTTTGGACATAGACCTCCCCCTTGATCCTTCATAACTCCCTGTCTTGGGCACACTGAATCCATCTACCTCCGGCACATTTCTTGATGTCATCAGACCACCTTGCCTGAGGTGTGCTGATACCTCTTCGGCTTGTTCTCGGTCGCCATTCTACGATCTTTTTGGTCCATCGTGAATCCTGGCATCTGGCAATATGCCCAACCCAGCTCCACTTAAGACCAGCAACCCTTTCCACTACATCGACTATTTTGGTTCTTTCTCTTATCATGACATTCTGAATAGAGGTACGTACATTCTTATTTATACAGCTTTCAACACCTTGTATTCAGAGAGCATCTTTAGTAGAACTTCAATATTCACAACTAATGTGACGAAATCAATGAATCGAAATTGAAATCAATGAATGATTATACATTTGAAAGAATAATTGTACATTATATATGAAGTTATGTTTCACAAAGTCTCTTTTTAAAAAACAACTTTATGTCATTTTAATATTTTTTTAATAAATGCTGAAGATATTATAGATTCAATTTCATATTTATATAATGGTTTAGAAAAATATAAATGTAGTTATTAACGTTAAAAAAACTAAATATTTGTAATCTAAAATATTTTACTGCTATTTCATATACTTCGAAATAGGTACCCCGAATAAAATACCATCAATAAAATCCCAATACATTAGAAAAAAATATATTTTTATCAGAAAAATCTAATAAAAAATATGTTAATCACTGGCAAAGGGTGTCTCCGTCGGGAGTATTTAGAGCTGATGTGCGAGGACATGATATGTATCTCCTACACAGAGTTGAAGAGTCGCTGAAGTTCAATCGGAGTTAAGGAAGAGATGCATCGCTTTGCTGACAACTAATCCCCAAGATTTAAAACAATGAAGAAGAAGACAGTTAATGTTTTCAGTTATTATTATGTAATAAATCAGGCTATTAAAACCTCATTTAAAAAACAAACAAGTCAAATACAAATTTAATATTTCGTTTGGAATACATACATTTAAACCATCACGCCTGACATAGAGAAACGAGCCCCATACACTGCTGTTACCGCATTAATCGTCTCACTCACTCACATACATCGTTTCATATATGAGTTTGAAATGTTTTTCTTAAAAATGTGCTATTTCAAATACATAAAGACATAGGAAGGTTACGCCATGGCTTTGAACGTGTGGAGAGTAATATACAAATATAGTGGGTCAATTGTGTACCCCGTTAAGACATACAAGTTTTGCACAGCACTACTACACGTACAATGGGGTGGTGTAGTTCAACCTACTTAAAACAGTTTTAAAAATAAAAAATAACACAGACTTGTTAAATTTGACTGATTTGTTAAATATATTCACTTCATTTTGTATAGCAGTAATTCTGTATATAACTATAATATTTTGTTTCTTTTGTTTTTAAATGTCTCCTTTACACACGAGTCCTTTTCACTTTTACACGAGTGGTTGCACTCCGGTGAAGGGAAATTAGTTTTTTTTTTGTATATTTTCTTTATTTTTTATTATGTTTTTGATACATGTAATATAAATTAAATAATATTTTTATTGACAACCTTTTTAACATCTTAATAGAGACGAAGTTGGGATATTGTAGAAGATACAGGAACTCGAGGCACCTACAGGGCTTATGACCTGTCATAGGCTGGTTTACGTGATCACTATATGCGCTTGCGCAACGTTCACCAATTATGTCTTCTTATTGAGTTCCCTTATCAATGCAATTTTTGAAAGATCCATATATTTGAATAGTGTGTAACCATTCACCTGAAAATAAGGAACTATACTATTGCCATCTATGAAGTAACGGAAAATCCTTTTTTTTGTAACGCCACCTATTGAGAAATTAGTTTATTTGTAAACAATGAAACCAACAGTCCTTATAAATGAGATGACGGTGTCTCGCACAGATGTCACCCCTGAACTGCGCCAGAAATATTATTTCATTTTTGGCTTGTTTACCTACTTGTTCCAATGTGTATGTAAATTGAATGTTTTTTTAATTGCATATACGCAAACAATGGATCCTGAAAGGGAAAAAATCCAATGTTTGCGTACATGCAATTAAAAAAAATATTCGATTTAAATTAAATAAATTTAAAAAAATCTTAATATTGCTATCACTCTATAATATTGGGGTGCCATCTAAAACGAAGGTAAAAAAACAATAATTTGTCACAGCCCACGCGATTTGTATTCTACATAATAGAGAAATCAATTTCATTATAGATAATTCGTGAGTATTTCATGGACAAAATAATAATATGGACACGTAGCAACATAAGTGTTTATTTCTCAGATCATAGATCCATTATCTTATTGTGATAGACGATGATCGCTCTGCAATCATTCTTGGAATGATCTATAGATACCTACCTGCCTATGTTGAATGTAACTTTGTAAGTATTATCTGTGTACCTATTATACATATATTATAATACATTTATACCATTCATTTATACACATACATGTGTAACTACATAAGTACATACAGTGTATATTCTCGATTCATAAAACCATACTTGCCTTATGAATGGAATTCGAGATGAAAGATTCGTTTGGAGTTAAGCCGTACTAAGAATTGCTACGTCCAGTGAATGGAAGTACTTTTCATTAATCCGATTTGATATGATACGACGTAAAACATATTAAGAAGTGTCATTTTGCTGTATGAAATTTTATGTAATGGATTTTTTTTATTTATATATTTATTTATTTATATAACACTTCTTTGTACATACATAAAATTACATAGTACAAATGGCGGATAAATGAAGAAATGCATAAATTGCCTGGAGGCAATTTCTTCCAGTCAATCATAATTTTTCCATTTCTTTGAATAAATTGCCCAATGACAATAAGTTCGCCAGTGTGCGATATATTAATTTATTTATTTGCTGAATTAACGGCACAAATTGCCTTGTACATTGTAGGTACATACTAACAGAATAAAAATAAATATTTTGAAAACAACAACATAGAATAACAAAAATTAAACTTGGTAAAAATAAAACTAATACAATAAAAAGAGCGAAAATGTTTATATTATGTTTAAATTATGCACAAAAATATAAATAAATAAATAATGTATGAAATTTTTGTACTATCTAATAATTTTTTGGAGGAATATAAATATAATATTTTACATATTCGTTTAGATTGTTCGACTTTTTTTAACAAAAAATAAAAACACTATGCTGTGAAGCACCGGCTTAGAATAGTGCTTCTACTCTTTACTATTATCATCGTTTTCGGATAATAGAGCCGGATATTCGAAGATACAACAGGCAAAATAACATCTCACATAGCTCAGAAATGAGGTTCACCACCCATTCTGAATGTATTGCATTTTGAGGTGAAACGAGACTGGTGTGTAGGAATACACGTACGTGTTGAACTTCATATTTATAAGGTAATGCACACCCGCACACCTGTCGCAAGTTACCCCACATTGTGGGATTTTCCGTGATGGTATGAATGAACGAATGAACATAAAAATCAATTTGTTACGAATTCGCCAAATATTCCTATACCAAAAATTTACTCAAATAATCGATTACAAAATTTTAATAAATTTTCAAAGATCATCTTCATCAGCCCGTGTTTGCCTCCAATCTCATCCACTTTTTACTTTCCTGTGCGATTCTCTTCCACTCAAAGTATTTAGAATCTTTAAATGTCGTCCGTAAAGTGTTGTACTTCAGCCATATTCTGAGAGGTGAAAAGTATGCCATCCTTCAGCTCGTCACGAAGGGGAAGATTGAGGGTCGTAGAGGGGTTGGACAAAGGCAGCTTTCCTGGCTGCGAAACATCTGCGAATGGACCGGCATAAGAACTGTGGAGGATCTGTTTCGCACTGCACAGGGCAGGGAGGCTTTTTCTATGGTGGTCGTTAACGTCGGGGAAACCTGATATGACACAAGAAGAAGAAGAAGAAGACCTTTCTTGTCGTCTATTGTCGCCTCTCGGTTTCCACTGCAGCAGTATTTTAGTCCATCTCGCCCGTCTATTATATATTTCAAAGATGGTCTGTATAAATGCCTTACATTTTTTTCTTGCGTTTTGTCTAAAATCATCATCATCAGCTCTATATCCCAAGGTGGGACCCAGCTTCCAAAAGAAGTCTTTGCCATTCCGATCTGTCAGCGGCTCCTTGTCTCCAATTGACCACGCCCAAAGAGTCCAGGTCCCCCTGGACGCAGTCCATCCATCTCAACTTGGTGAAGGACTCTTCTGGCGGGCAGTTGCTCATTCATCCTCTCCACATGTCCAAGCGATCTGAGTCTCCCAATCCTTTCAAACACCCTAACGTCTATATCATCATAAAGCTGGTACAGCTCGTGATAATATCTGATTCTCCACACACCACCCTCACAGACAGCTCCATAGATTCGCCGCAGGATCTTTCTTTCAAAAATACTAAGTTGGTCCTCGTCTTTTTTTGTTAGAGTTCAGGTCTTGGAGGCATATGTCAACACTGGTCTGACAATAGTTTTATACAGTGTGAGCTTTGTCTTTCTCGACAACAACCAAAAAATAAATACGGAAAAAATAAAAAAATACGGAAAACTTGGAGAGATATTTATACATTGTACATATGTAGATCCATCTCGATTTAAGAGCTATTGACTCGAAAACTGTCAAATGCAGCAATACAGAAAACTGAAAAAAAATCTGAGAATCTTCGGATAGAAATAAATTATAGTTACCTACTTGATGTAAAATGCCTTTAAAACATGGGTATTCGAAGACGGCTACAAAGAGCAACGAAAAGTTTATTTTTAGAAAGTGACACGGTTGATTATCAACAAAATTAACAATAGATTAGGTTCCAATTTTGGTTATTGAAATATGAAATGAACTGTGTGTTACGTAACAATTTGGAATATCCCAAGGTGAATAATTAAATTGCAAGCTCACACCATAAAATATAGTAGGTGCCTACCTCTAATAAACATTAGGAAAGCACAACGCAAAGAAATTTGTCCACCAATAACAACTGACTTAATTAATTTATACTCATATATAATATTTTTTACATAACGCTACTACAAAGGATTTCGTGGATACTTTTTCTCATTTGGTTGAATTAATCCAATGCAAGTACATATACATTTTACTATGTGAAAGAAGCATATGAAAAGGGTTATTTTATTTTATATCTATAATAAAAAGTAAACTTTTTTGATTCTACATTAATTTAATTGAGCGCGATAGGCCTATTTCGCCTTGTTAGGGCATTAACTAGCTTAATAAGCTAATTAATGCCCTAACAAGGCGAAATAGGCCTATCGCGCTCAATTAAATTAACGTAGAATCAAAAAAGTTTACTTTTTATTATAGATATAACATATAATGGAATTCTACCAAATAAAAACTTCATCGATAATTATTTTATTTTATTTCATAATGTTTCTCGGGCAACTAACAGGTAATTTGTCAAATATTAATTTAACACGCACTCAATTACAAGTTGCCAAATTCTGTAGACTTACGATATTAATCGTGTCACTGATCCAGACTGAAAACACTTTTAAATACTGTGTCTCCACCGGGAATCGAACCCGGGACACTTTTGGATCAGCAGTCAGATACCTAACCAACTGAGCCACGAAGGCCGACAATATACATACGTAATCATAATGATATACATTTATTGTTTTAAAAAGATATTTCATTGTATATTATATTGTAACGGATTTATTGTTATGGCATATCCATTTTGATCGTTCTTTGGGCAACCCTCTCTAGGATTTGTCTTGTTTCTCCGAAATTGCTCACTACCACGTCGTTTGGAATGTGGTCTAACCAATGAATCCTAGCCATGCGCCTGTAGCACCATATTTCGAAGGCAGTCGAACGTCCAGATTCTTTCCGGCTGATATAGTCCACGTTTCGCTGCTATGCAATAGCACATTCCAAATATTCAAGCATTAATAAAAAAGAAGAAACAGCAACCAAAAAATAGTAGATCATTACGTAGTGATTATTACTATTGCTAAATATTATTCTGTAAATAATGATTCTATGCTGGTGTGCTTGCTAAGTACGATTAATACTATGACTAAATAAATATCTAATAATATTATAAAAACTTTTGATGAAAAAATTAGAAAATACACCGCTTTAGGTAACGAGATTAAAAGACTTTGGCATTCTCGTAAAATAATAATATTACCGTTAATTATTTCAGCCACTGGCATTATTCCAAAATCGTTAATCCGTAATTTAGAAATTATAGATTTATCGAAAAATTTAATAATAAAAATGCAAAAAACGGTAATTATGAATACATGTAGAATCGTTAAAGATTTTTTAAACGTTAATATTCGGGAATCAGTAGGGTTGTTAGGTAGTATAGAGACCTCCTCAGAGCCTAATCCTTTGATATGTTAAGTATCTGGATGGGTGAACTATTCCCAATTGAAAGCTTGATGATGCGTTTGTTGCATTTTATTTTGCTCTTTTAAATAAATTAAAATTTACGCATTGATCTGCTAATTATTTTGAGGAAGTGTATAATGGTAATAATAATAATTGAGTGTTATTATTTGTAGTGCTTAATTGTTATTAATATCATTAGTAAATCGGCCAGTGCCGCAAAAAAATTATTCTGTGGTGGTGTCCTGGGTACGATTATCACTATTACTAAATATTTATCTGTAAATAATGATTCTGTGTTGGGGTCCTGGGTACCTTCGAATATTACTATTACAAATGATTCTATAAATAATGATTCCTGTGCTGGTGTCCTGAGAACCTGCGATTCTTACTATTACTAAATATTTATCTATAAATAATGATTTTGTGCTAGTGTCCTGGGTATCTACGATTATTATTAATACTAAATATTATTCTATAAATAATGATACTGTGATGGTGTCCTGGGTACGATTATTACAGTTACTAGATATTAATCTGTAAAAAATGACTGTGCTGGTGTCCTGGGTATGATTTCCAGCAGAGGAAAATTTTATTTATCATTCAATTATTGCTTTTCTGAATTGAAGACACTGGTAAGTTGGATGAAATTGCCATTTGACAATAAACTCATCATTTGCAAAGGATGTAAGGAAGTGTATATTAATAAATAATTTTCGAAACACATTATGAAATGAGAAATTTTAATACGAAACAATGTTTCTAACGACAATGTATTGTTGTATCAAACAAATAAAAGTGTACCTATTAACAATATTTTCAAATAAAAAGTGTAACGTCATTTGTACCACACGGTCCAGGTGTGTTGAGCAAAAAACGAAATACTTTATAAGTAACATACTTACATAGTGAGTTATCATTGTTGAGAATGAATGAATGGTTGTGTGTGTATGTATGTATGAATGTAGGGTGGGGAGGGGCGGGACAGACTGACTTGGAGGTGCAGTCGAATATTATACAATGAGATAAGGTTCGAGATCTTGTCAAGTACCAACCAACAGCCTCTTATTATATTATGTAGGTACCTACCTATACATACATACATCTACAAATCAATTGCTATGAATGAAATGACAACCATTGATATCAATACTTTCATAACTTTGATCATATTTTTTTCAATGTTAAATATTAATAAAATATATACGAGGGAGTGGTATAAGCAATAAAAAAATCACAAATTATAAAACGGTATATAATGAAGGCATATAACGCTAAATCTAGTGAATGAAAACATGATATATTAAAACAGCCTAATACACTATGATGTTACGTGTTAAATATCGCGTGTGTTAAAATTTGTTTAAAGGTGATTTAAATAACCGGAAACCAAAAATTTATTGTACTGTTTTGCATCGTTGGTAATGCAGTAGAATGATTCGTTCCTATAATTCTTAACACACAAAAATTGAGAGCCTCGACATATTCTCAAACAGCCTCAGCACCTTCAAACGTTTGATATGCAAGTCAACAATCATTGTGAGATGCTTTCCCTTCTACATAGTGGATTGTTTCTCAATAATAGTTTTTCTGAAGCGTGTTTTTTAAAATACACTACACTTTGAATGTTATAGTTACCTAATTTAAAAGTTATTTTATGATTCTTAAATAACTATGTTTTACTAATACATAGTAAAACTATGTTTTACTATGTATTACTATGTTCTGTTGGTGTTTTTTTTTTAAAAATAAATACAGGAAGACTTCTCTGGACCATATTACGGAAATTTATTGAAACCTAAATATTAAGATTTATGTTAAGATTTAAATATTAACAAAATACATAATATTTACAGCGTAGGTAATAATTTTGAAAATGTATATCTCACTCTGCACTTTCACTTGTGATTTTTTAATTATTTAAACTACTTCACATAGCTGTAGAGAGATATAATATTTTTGAACGTTTCAGAATGTTTTGTCTTCAAAGAAGACATGTCCCAGAAAGATAGAAAAAAAAACAAACAAAATGAGAACATTTGAGAATCAGTACCTACCTATATTGAGCACGAGTCTCGTCTTGAAAATGTCCCGTCTAATTTCTGGTTGAGGTACGTGACCCTTTCATTTATTTGTTCCATACATTTACAACGGCTTGTATAATATAAATTGTTCTTACATCGTTGATAATGGTGTTATATTTTTTTTTATTCGTAACTTATGATCTTCGTTTCCTGTCGAACGTTTCATTCAATCCTTTTCAGTGACTATGAACAAACCAAAATGTGCTTTGTAATGGGACAAACAAAAAAATACATTGTTCATATATTTTTGTTTTCTTTAGCATCGGATTCGCTATTTTATGGTATAAGGTCAAACGAGTAAAGAAATTGAGTAAAGAAATAGTTCACGGCACTAGCGTATAGCTTAGCAGTTAGCAGCATCTTGGGCAAAAATATTAGACAGAAAACTCAATGAGAAGATCCGAGATGATATTATTTAGAAGACGTCATGAGGCAGAGCAGGCAGAGTGACTGAAAACATGATATGTTAAAACCGCCTCATACACTAATTACGAGTTAGTAAGGGTAACTATAGCGTGTGCTAAATGTTAAATACGTGATTTATTTTTTTATATTTTAAGAATAAACCTGACTAGAAATAAAAAAAACGTTTTCAGTCATACACTTTGATGTATTCTAGAACAGATAATATTTATTTCTTTACGACATACAATTATGCACATGCGTAAAAGTCTCGAACAATAGATAATTCATCAAGTAAGATCTATCTAGGGCAAAAATAATAGAGACAGAATACTCAATGAGAAGATGTGAGATAATATAATGTAGAAGACAGAGCAGAGCAAGCAAAGAGAGCGCTACAAAATACTGAAAGGCTCCCATAAACCGCAATTTGTGAAAAAAACAGGGGGTCTGCGACCACCAAACAAAGTTGGAAACCTTCAGCCTAAGACCAGGACTGGATCCTGTACCTAAGAAGATCTATTAAGTAGAAGAAGAAGAGTCGATAAGAAAACGTCTTTGGATCAAATGTATCGGTCTATGTTGTCGCCAAATAGATTGAACTTTTAGCCGAGAAGGGGGGTGATTTGTTCGTAAATCAACGAAGCAAAAAGACACAAATTTGCGCTCTGCGCAACCGGAAGCTCGTTCAAGATGTTTGGCGAATAATTTACCTATGTTAGTCATATACATATATGTATCCTATTGGGTCATATGTATATTCCATCAGGCAATCATTTGAGGAGGTGATGAGAATCGAATGACAAACTTTCTTTTCTTGACATGACATAATATTATACTTTTTGGTTCATTTATTCGTACAAGTAAGTATCCTCTCATATATATTTTTTTAATATTCACCTTTTATTTTTAAATAGCTGTGAGGCACCGGCTCAGAATAGTGCTTCCACTCTTTTCTATTATTGTTTTGGGTAATCGAAAATAAAACAGGAACAAGAACATCTCACATAGTTCAGCAATGAGGTTTATCACCCATTCATTCTGAATTTATTGCGACGAGACTGGTGAGTGGGTATACATGCACGTGTTGTGCTACACTTAATAAGACATGCACACCCGCACACCTGTCGCTTGTAACCCCATTGCGGGATGGTTTGAATGAATGAATATTTTACTCATTATACTTTTTGTGCGTAACGTAATAAATTGTAATGCATACAGGCGGGCTTATTGCCATTAGGTAATTTCTTCCAACCATTCCTGTAGGTTGGTACAAATACTTTATTTGTCAGGCACCCATTACCCATTACCCATTATTCATTCTTTCTATGCGGCCAAACGCAAATGTTATTATTTTGATTACATTTTTAGGTCACGGTTTAATCATAACTTATAAGTTATCATTATGAACCACTTTTACTAAATAAAACCAAAATAAATACAAAATAAACACAAACCATTTAAACATTTTCATGACAATCATAACATTTAACACTTGAAAGAGAAAAATGTATATTGAGTTTAGAGTAGGAACCTATTACAATTTTTATAATAGAAAAATGTGCTATAAAATTTTACGGCCTTTCAAAAGAGTACCGAAAAATAAAAGCAATAAATGATACTTGCACGCAAATGTAAACTACCTACCTAATAAACTAAGTTTTGTTTTTTCATCGTCATAATCTTGGGATTTAACTTAACTAACTATAAAACCGTAAAAAATAAATATTTCCATGTTGATACACGCTATATGCGATTGATTTATTAATTGTACCTAAGTATGAAATGGACAAAAAATTAAACCGAAAATGAAACATGTAGGTACTTACTTCTTACTTATACGTCCACTTTATGGTTGTCAGTAGGCGAATCGGCTCATCGTTGTGTGAATTTTACTGTGATCGAAGAAAAATCAGGATTGAGGCGCAATGTTAAGCCTTGTCAGGAATTCCCGAAGTTGGCGACAACTCTGGCGAATCCCTCTCTGTCCTGTTCTTCCTGGAATATCTGCTAAACAGTTCTGAAGCCCATCCATTCCCTAATATTATGCAGCCAGGACATCTGTCTCCTTCCAGTCCCTCGACAACCGTCTATCTTGCCCTCCGGTATTAATTGGAGCAAGTGGTATTTTTCTCCTCTCACGTGGGTCAGATATGCGATCTTGCGGACCTTTATTGTAGACAGGAGTTGCCTGGTTGTCCTGACTCGACTTATGACTTCTGAATTTGGGATTTTGAGCATTCTGCGATTAAACCACATCTCAACCTATTCATGGTCACAGCCATATAACAACACATATCACACATAACCTCAAACCTTCAATTACTATTCATTTACGAATGGTTAACCGGTGGAGGGACCGTCTGTTAAGACAGGATAACCTAGTCTTTACACCATTTTTGTAAACCTAACCTACAAAAGTTTGGTAAAAATAGGTTGGTTAGGTTTGTTTGTAGCTATAATTGCGACTGGCGTGAGCCAGTTGCATTATATATTAAAAAAAGTAACTAAAATATTAGAATAAATGACTAAATTGGTATTTTTACCAAACTTTTGTAGGTTATGTTTAAAAAAAATGGTGTGAAGACTAGGCTATCCGTTAAGACATCGGTATATATATTTTTTTACTAAAATGTACCGGATTGTTACAAGACGAAAAAAAGGTAAATTTCGGTTTTTTTAGTCTGAAATTTAACTAACGGACTTTTATAACTTTTGTTAAATAAAAAACCTAATCTGTTAAAACAAGATATAGGTAAATAAATTATTTTTGGCATCAATATGTAAATACTTCCATATCATTAGTTATATTAGGTAGCTATTATTTTAGATGGGTGGTTAATTTTGTGTTGGATAAGTTTATAATAAAACTAATATTAACGAAGCTGTCGGCTGTTAGCGAGAATAATGATTTATTAGTTTATATTGTTTAAAACATCACAATATAAATATAATTCACTAATAATTTGAATAAATGATAATATAATTTTGTAAACATGAGATCCAATTATCGATGGCGATAGTAGGTATAGTTGATGAATACATACAAAACTAAAAACCCTTAAATCCAAATTTTTGAATATTTTTAGATACATATTTAGATTTCTTTATAAAACTTGTATGCACTATATGATAATGTGAAGGTCAGTCCTTTTGTCCAACCCCGAATATGTAAACAGCTTTGTATGGTTATATGCATGGAGATTAAGTATCAAACTATTGAGAGTCCTCGTAGATGTTGTGTATACTTGTATTAGACGATGTCGTCATTAAATTCAATTTTTACAAAAAAATTATAAGTTTTGAGATAAAGTGTGTCTTTTTTATAGAAAAATAAATTATCGGCGTCTTTCGATATTTTTTAAAAAAATGGAAATATTGGTAGTTTAACATATAAATTTGTCATAAAAAAGTTTGAGAAAAAAGAATTTGAGATGTTAAATTTGTATATATTTATACAAATTTTCAGCTTTTCATCTTGTATGAATTTTTTTGAGATTTTTGAAAAATAAATTAAAATTCAAATTTTGATTTTTGAAATTTTGAGTTAATAAGTTTTGTAGGCGTATAAATTTCTATATATTGTGAAATTTTGGGCTCTGTGCATTAAGAGGACCAAAAGTTTTAAGGGACGGACGGACACAAACACAGACTCTTACCTATAAAGACATACTTAATGTCCGACTACATATTTTAAGGGAGGGACGGACACAAACACAGACTCTTACCTAAAGACATACTTAATGTCCGACTACATATTTTAAGGGAGGGACGGACACAAACACAGACTCTTACCTATAAAGACATACTTAATGTCCGACTACATATTTTAAGGGAAGGATGGACACAAACACAGACTCTTACCTAAAGACATACTTAATGTCCGACTACATATTTTAAGGAAGGGACGGACACAAACACAGACTCTTACCTAAAGACATACTTAATGTCCGACTACATATTTTAAGGGAGGGACGGACACAAACACAGACTCTTACCTAAAGACATACTTAATGTCCGACTACATATTTGGGAGGGACGGATACAAACACAGACTCTTACCTAAATACATACTTAATGTCCGACTACATATTTTAAGGGAGGGACGGACACAAACACAGACTCTTACCTAAAGACATACTTAATGTCCGACTACAAATTTTAAGGGAGGGACGGACACAAACACAGACTCTTACCTATAAAGACATACTTAATGTCCGACTACATATTTTAAGGGAGGGACGGACACAAACACAGACTCTTACCTAAAGACATACTAAATGTCCGACTACATATTTTAAGGGAGGGACGGACACAAACACAGACTCTTACCTAAAGACATACTTAATGTCCGACTACATATTTTAAGGGAGGGACGGACACAAACACAGACTCTTACCTAAAGACATACTTAATGTCCGACCACATATTTTGAGTTAATCCTTATATACATATAACATATATGTTGCGAAGCCTCGAAGTTAGATAATGTAACTCAGCGTGTATTAAATTATCCACTAAAAATAACATCCGATACCTAGGCATTATTATTGAAAGCAGTATGAAATGGAAATTACATATAACTACTACTATTGAACGCCTTAAAAAGCTAATTTATATTTTTCTGAGACTAAGAAATATACTTAAAACAATATATTTTTCATTATTTCAATCCATCTTACAATATGGCATTATATGTTGGGGGGGAGCTTTTAAAACCACTTCAGTGCCTTTAGAAGTTTTTCAAAGAATCATTATTAAAATTATATTAAAAAAGAGATTTGATTATCCAACTATTAATTTATTTCAAGAATTTAAAGTTTCAACTGTTGAAAATATCTACAAAAAAATCTCATTGTTCCAAATTCATAAAGATATTCTTACAAATTCAAACCAATTGTCATTTTCTTTAAGCAGCAGAATAAATTCACAAGGATGTATGTATTACCATTCCTCTTTTACGTACAACTGCCTCACAACATTTCTATAAGTATAAAGGTACTAAGTGGTTTAATGAACTCCCTTTGAGTCTTAGACTCGAAAAAAATTATAGTATATTTAAAAATAAAATTAAAAAATTGTACTGATTTATTTATTTATTTTTTGTTATTTCATTCTTATTTTGTGTAGCTTCATATTTTTTAATAGATGTACAATGTTTTGGTAAATGTAACAATATTAAATAGATACTCCCCTCTTTTAACACGAGATTTTATCTCAATTAAAGAGGGTTATTATGAATTATATGATGGAAATTGTATACCTTTTTAAATTATGATTTATATGTGAACATTGCATTGTTTTTGTTAATAAATAATAAAAAAAAAATGTTTTTTGACTTAAAAGTTGAAAAAAACCTGAAAACATATGATATTTTTGAACAGAAAATTTTAGCAGACAAACGCAATTAATTTTACAGTTACTAAAACAACAATATGTACAACAACAAATATGTGCAAATAATCAATTTCAAAAAAGAATCAGTAGGTCATGCAACTGATGTGAACTCTTAAATTTTTAATAGGTACCTAATAAAAGGGATGATAAAGTTTGCTAGGTGAATTGACTAAAAACGTAAAAAAAAATATAACATTTCACTGAATTAACGAGGAAACTTATAAATTATTTATTATTTACCTTGATATCATTATCAGATGATAAACCATTGTAATTGTATCCTTAATTTTTTAATACCTTGACTAACACGTTACCATTATTCAATTATCGACTTGTAAAAAAATATGTTTACTATTATTTAACCAGACAATGATGCGCCACGTGACAAACGTTATTTTAAAAGACACGAAGACGATCCATCACGGGATGAATAGTGAAGAATGATCGATAAAAAAATAGATAAAAAATGATCGAGACTTATAAAAAAAAATGCCCATCATGTCGATCAACACCGTGCGGTGAACAAAAAACCAAATATTGACCAGATCATCATGAGAAGTGAAGCCGTGAAATCATCTCATTGGACATGAACGATCTTCAACGCGTTCCTCTTTAAAATAAATGTAGGTACAATGGATGCCTTCCTTCTTCAAATCCCAACCATAACATCAAATGTGAGAACTCTCTTGTAACATTAATTTGAATCTTGTATTTTTGACAGGTAACGTATTATTTTTTGATTAATACTAAATAACAATGTTTAAACACAAACAATATAACTCAAAATATATGTTTGTTCAAAGATGACTAAAGGCTGAGCGTTTAATCTTAGGATTCAATTATTCTACTTGGATTTATTTTATTCTATTATGGCACAAGCATTTTTTATTGCTTGAAATATAGGTAAATGATTATTTTTTTAAGTGTTTCATAATATTTTTTAATACATTAATGTCAGACAAAATTTGTGATACACGGTATTTTTCGAACTATTTCCAAAACCATCCAATACCTAAGAATTTCTTTTCGTTGTGGATAGGTTGGGGTGAAACTGTTATTTTACTGTGTTTGATTTTGAGCAATGTTCACATATTCGTCTGGGTTCGTTCCTATCCTTGATATAGGCTTAATATATAAAAGAATATTTCTGATTTTAAAGAATTTCAAATCCAAATTTACATTCAAAAGTCTTAAAAACGAATGTATTCTAAATTTTTCTCTTTATTTTCAAACAACTAAATATATGGATGAAAAAAAATATGGATCATTGAATCAAATCCACCACAATAGAATTTTGTTTTCTTGCGTATTACTTGTTTATGAATTGTTTGTGTGTATGTGGTGGGAGTGTGTTATTTGGAACAATAATTTATAACGTGTATATGGAAAGCGCCTATTTGTGTATGTTAGTAACTGTGAGATCTATTATGCTGAAATCAGTGAGCTTAATAATATTATTTTTTAACTTCCAAAATCAAAGAGTGAACAAAAAACACTGACAACAAAACGAAAGAGAGAATTGATGGTTGATGGTATGGATGTGTGCTGTGTATGTATATCTTTCAATTGCCTCTGTTTTATATGTTTTATTATTGACATTTATTATTGTTGTAATTTTAAAATTCAATCTTTGATTTTTATTTTATTTTATTTGGGACACTTACAGACATTGACAATCGCATACAAGAAAGTATATCTTAATAATTTTATATAATGTCAACATCTTTGATGAGAGATTGTTAATTCAAGTAGATTATTTATTTTATTTTGTCGAATTGATGTAGGTACCTGCAGCAAGCACACAAAGGCTACAAGCCAATCTCTCCCAACCAACCTGGGCAACTTGATGCCTCAAAAGTAAAATATTATCAATCTCGAATGTTGGTATCGTTTGACCAAATTCATTTGAATGCTTACATGACTTTATTGCCTTTGACTGAACAAAGGAAAAGTTTTGATACAACAAAAAAAACGTTTTGATATGACGTGATGAATGATTGTTAGATGCGAACTAAATGTCGGCTAATTGATTTTTTTACAAGGCATGCTCCATCCATCCAACAGGTGAGTCCAACAATAAGAGACTCAATCATGAGGTTGTTTGGTAACAAACCATTTAACCCGTGAAATCGAACCATTTGTGGGAGCTATTTACACATTTATTATTGCACCATCATTCTTTGTGAGGTATAAAAGATAAATTGATCTTTATGTATAGAATAGGTATGCCTATCGACTCAATGAAAACGCTAATAATATAACAACAATCGTAAAAGAACATTTGAAAACGTTTAAAAGAAACATATTATTTAGTTCGTTATTGATTTTGGCAGACAAAATCGTTTTATCAATCGATAAAATGATCGACGAAATATTTGTTTTATTTTTTTTACTCAATTATATTTCAAGAGATCTTGAAATATATTTACGTATACATATATAGTAGGTATATTATGTCGTAAAAATGTATAGAATGAGTACCTATATATTTTGAACATATCAACAGTGAAAAATATTTTTTAAATAGCGGTTTTTAATACATATTGTAGGAATTTTTTCTTAAGAATAAGCTAATAGATTTCAGAATTATAAATGAAAAAAACTAATATTGAGTCTCGGATTGATTCGATTACGAAATCATCGATTTTTGAAGATATGTTTTTATTACATACATATTATGAAACGTTTAAACCTCGTTTTTTAGTGTTTTAAATATTTTTTCCGACTTATCTTAAGAATATTTGTATTTATTTGTATTTTTTATATTCAATTGACTGGGTAAAATATTTATTTATGTTTTACTGTTATATATTATTGAAAATAATAGGTATATAAACATATGCTTTAATTTTTCTTTTTTGAAGCCTGCTGCCCTAGACAACGTGTCATTTAGTTCAAGAAAAGAAACAAGTATAGATAACTCAATGTATGGAAGTGACAGTAAATAACACGTTGTCTAGGGGGGCTGTTGTGTCATTTTTTTTAACGGGGATGGCCGATTTATTAATGATATTATAACAATTAAATACTAAAAATAGTAACACTCATTTATTATTATGACCATTATGCACTTTCTCAAAAGAATTAAAAGCCCAATGCTTGAATTGTAAATCATTTAATAGATCAAAATAAAATGCAACAAATGCACCGATCAAGCTTTCAATTGGGAATAATTCACCCATCAGATACGTAACATATCAAAGGATTATTAGGCTCTGAGGAGGTCGCTATATTACCTGTCCTATCAACCCTTATGATTCCTTATTATTAACGTTAAAAAAATCTTTTACGATTCCACATGTATGTATTGTAATAAATTTTTGCTTTAATATTATTTTTTTTTTTTTGATAAATCTAAAATTTATAAATTACAGCTAAACTGTTTTATATCATTAAGTATCTACGTATTGTGAGTTTCTTGTAGATGTACTCAAAAGCAGAACAAATGGAAACCTATTCTAATTTCACATTTGTAGATAGGTACTCACATAATATGCGACTGCGTGAAATATGATTGTGGTTTTAAGGCATTGTGATTTCACAAACACTTTTTGATAACGTTAATCACATATTACAATCTAAAATAGATTGTTATTGACTACTTAAAATAACTTTGGTTTAGGGGTTAATTAGATAAACTTGGTAAAACAAAGGTTTGTTCTTCTAATCATTTGTAATGGCCTGGAACGATGGGCGAGTTGATTAATTTAAAATATCCAACGTTGTTTTTGCACAAAGTGTAATAATCCATTGACCGTGCTGGTAAAGTTGAACACATCTGGTTCCAAATGATTGAGATTGTTATCAGTAAAGTACTAGAGTATCAAGGGACGCTACTGTAGTATCACGTACTTCTCTAATGGAATCATTTATATTATTTCTCATCATCTCGACTTCAATTATTTCATTCAATCAGTTAGAAACACAATATTATAGTGTTGGAAGTATCACTCGTCACAAAAATAAATTACAAAACATTATTACGGAAATAAAAAAATAAGGACTTGATTCAAATAAATTTTAATGATATATGATTTTTGTAATCAAAGCAGGTAGGTATCTACTTTTTCTAAAAAATATTTTAATTTTAGTCATTTCGTATTATTTGTTTTAGTTTTAACGAATTGATTTTATAATTAAATACAACTAAATTGAATAAAAATACACCAGAGCATTTGATTATCACGAAAATTAAAACTACCTATTATTTTTAAGAATTAGAACGTAACGTAACATAAAAATAAAAAACTTGGTGATAAATCAAATTGATATAATTGATTATTGACGCGTATCAAGGAAGGGACATCGTCAGAATAAAATTAAGCTAAGGTTTTTTTAATTTTTTAACCGAAATAAAATACTTACCTTCATTCTTAAATTAAAAAAAAACAATTCAATTTTATTGCCTGATTGAAAGTATTACACTTGTGTATGTTCAGATGAATAAGTATGTTTTTTATATAATTTGCACACTATAATATTATAAGAAAGTGTAGTTTTAGTTTGTTATTAAAGGTAATGTGGTTCAAAACATTAATGTAAAGTATCCTTAACGCTCATGTTAACGTATATGGACATACGGGATGTACACAAATATGCATACTTTTGACCTTTGTACTATTGAACATCACCAAATCCGCGATGAAAAGGTTTTTTTTTAGCAAGAATAGAAATTAAAAAAAAAAAGTCGGTAGATTTACATAAATATTCTCTTTCGATTGAACTAATAATCTACTTCATACGCCTTATAGTTTTTAGTATTTTACAATAAAAAAATTAAAGGGGTTTTTTAAAACTATTTTTAAAGAATAATATAAGAATGACAAATTCAAGTAAAAAGAAACACTCTCGCAATAGAATAAAAATGTAAAAATAAAATGTTTTCGATTTGAAAGAGGTATCTTTTGAGGGTGCTGAGGAAAAGATTTTCAAAATTTACTTGTAAGCCTACTAAAGCTCTTAATTCTTTCGTTTAAATTTATGTATAACTTCTCTGTTCATATTCTCATGTTTAATTATTGTTGATTTTCATGTTTCATTTGTTTAATCTTTAAATCTACAACTCAACATCCACCCGCAACATAATAATTATATACATCATGTAAAATAGACACTGCACCTTCCGTACACTGCATAGTGTAGTGTAGGTAGGAAATTTATATACTTACAAACAATTCTTATTGTGATATGTACTTCCCATATATAAGCAATTATGGGCAGAAATATTTGGGCATTCATGCCTGTGTCTGTGCTTAATTAAATAAAATAAAATAAAAAACAAATAAAATAAAATAAAGGGTAAGTTTTGCGAAAACGGCGCTATATTATGTAAGTTGTCACGACCTAGCAAAATATATCCCTGTTTTGAAATTATTTCAATCTTGGATAGTTACAAGTATCAGTTGTACAATTGTGTGCCCTTAGAAAATTATGACACCTTGTCATATAATAAAAATAAGATTTTTATTCCAGTCTGTGAGCAGGGGGGTGCAATGCTACAAAAACTATATTTTTTACATACAAAAATTTACATTTAACATTATAGAAGAAGAAAAATCCTTTACGCAATATAGATTATATACACAAAAAAGGTGGCAGAAGTTTACAAAGTTCGCGCGCAACGATTTTGGAATAAAAAGTAAAAAAAAAACATGTTTTTTTTTACACAATAGATAAAAGAGTATTATATTTACACACATGCATATATACATACACATACGTCCACACATATATACAAGAAAGAGCAAAAAATTCTAATGAAAAATAAAAATTGAAAACATTTTATATGGGCGTTATAATATTACTATCGTCTTTGATCCAACACTTCTACCCATCTTCGTGGCAGTCTCGGACATTGGTGCCTCTATACAGTCTATAATTTTATATGGGCGTTATAATATTACTATCGTCTTTGATCCAACACTTCTACCCATCTTCGTGGCAGTCTCGGACATTGGTGCCTCTATACAGTCTATAATTTTATATGGGCGTTATAATATTACTATCGTCTTTGATCCAACACTTCTACCCATCTTCGTGGCAGTCTCGGACATTGGTGCCTCTATACAGTCTATAATTTTATATGGGCGTTATAATATTACTATCGTCTTTGATCCAACACTTCTACCCATCTTCGTGGCAGTCTCGGACATTGGTGCCTCTATACAGTCTATAATTTTATATGGGCGTTATAATATTACTATCGTCTTTGATCCAACACTTCTACCCATCTTCGTGGCAGTCTCGGACATTGGTGCCTCTATACAGTCTATAATTTTATATGGGCGTTATAATATTACTATCGTCTTTGATCCAACACTTCTACCCATCTTCGTGGCAGTCTCGGACATTGGTGCCTCTATACAGTCTATAATTTTATATGGGCGTTATAATATTACTATCGTCTTTGATCCAACACTTCTACCCATCTTCGTGGCAGTCTCGGACATTGGTGCCTCTATACAGTCTATAATTTTATATGGGCGTTATAATATTACTATCGTCTTTGATCCAACACTTCTACCCATCTTCGTGGCAGTCTCGGACATTGGTGCCTCTATACCTACAGTCTATAATTTTATTTAAGTATTTTTATCAAAGCTAAAAATTAAGTTATTTAATCACTTTCAAATTAAATCACTTCAATGACAGAAAAATAATATTATTTTGTTTGAATTAAATTACCAACGGACACAATTACAAATGGTTTTCTTTTTTTTCCACTAAACGTGGATGCAAAAACAAGTTCGAGATCTATTAATCATCGATACACCTGTGAGCGAAACATGAGTGTATCTTCTGTCTTGCTCGCTCGTCAAAAATGAAGAAGATCAACGATTGTTATGATCTGTGGGTCAAGAATCTGATATAGATCATCTCCATCCTAAGTGCAAACGATTTTTTTTGTACAACAATCGATGTGAAGTGTAAAAATGTTTCACCGTATATATCATTGTTTTGTTTATATTTCAATCGACTCATATTTCTTTTCTGTTTTAAATTATTTTTCTCTATAAATACAATTATGTATATATAACAGGTATATATAATTACCGTTTTTCATGGTCATAAAAATTTCAAATCCTTGACACTCTTAAATTTTTTGGTAAAAATTACATAATTATATATTCTGGTATTGTAACCAATGATATATAAAAATATTATATACGTTTCTAGACTTCAAATTTTGCGTTACTATACCGTGTGCATTTGAAGGACACGTGCCTTGAATTCAACACGAGTTTTTAAGTGCATTAGCGCAACAAACTAGTGCATAATAATCAACACGTAAAGGTAAATACTCTAGGATCAGCAGTCAGATATCTAACCAACCGAGCCACGAAGGCCGATTATGAACACAAAGAGTTTCATATTTTCGATATTTGGTTATGTTGATATCAAATTAAATTTATGGATTAACTTGAGGTACAGGAGCCATTAAAGTTATAACAATTATAGATGACATATTTTACAAAGTAATTAATATCTCGGAAATTCTGAATGGTTGGTGTATAATGTGCTTAAATGAAATAAGTTTGGTAACTGGTTAGTTACCAACTTAATATCCGAAGGAGATTAAAAAGCTGTAATGATCATTTTTAAAATAAAAAAAGAAGGAAAGATTAACCGTCATTCCAAGGTTTCGCAGTGTTGTCCAAAAGTATTCGCCGTTTCTTCCCGAGAAACGCCATTTTAGGGGGTCATTTTGACCCAAAAGTAATGCGGTTCAGTTATAAGCTAAAAATAAAAAGGTCGATTTTATTCGATAAAATTTTGAAGATTGACTTTGGTCTTTTTACTCCGTCACCATTTTTCCTTGTTCATGTCATGATCTGAAGCACGTCAGGTATTTATCATTTGAAAAATACATTAGCTGGCATTGAGTGACGCGTCGGTTCCCGCGGGGGTCCGTCTCACTGTTTTTTTCATTCACTTTCTTAAAAAACTTTTTAAAAGCTTTTAATTTGTTCCGTTCTCTCTCGCCGAAGATGAAGTGCAGGAATTCTTGTTAGTTTGTTCGTCTGACGCATTAATTTACTCCAGGACCTTGTAGCTTATTACCATTCCTCCGTCAATCGACGATGTATTATTAAAGTGTTTTGTCTCTTTCACCGACCCGCGTTGTCTTATGGGACGAGAGGGACGATACTATTGCCCCTTGGATATCATGATTCTATTGGATTCATTTGTAGGTTTTTTAGTTTGACGTATTAAATGTGTCTAGTTTTAAGTGAAATTTGACGACCGCCGTTAGTCAAAAACCCTAAACAGGCTGTCAAACACTTAATCGATGGTATGAAGTTAGGTCAGTGATCCTGAAGATATGCGAAGAACAATGGACTTGTAAACAATGGAAATAGGTACAATTAAGTGATGAACAAAAACTCTAAATGATGATTGAAACAAATCACTGTTATCAATATTAAAAGCATCTGAATTTCAGACGAAAATATTCCTTAATTATTTACAAAATGCTGGTATTAAAACGATAGTTAAAAGTTTATTTTTTATATCATCAACAAAAACTTTGTCTTGTTGAAGATCAATGCTCTGATTAAATTACATAACATGAATAACACATTACTATTTTCGTATTAATAATTGGATAATATTTCAATTATGAGAATGGCGAGGAATTCTCCGTCTCGTTTTATAAATGAATTCATATATTTTTTCCTTTACATTTTACATCATGGATGGTCTCACATGACCTTTGAAGGTTCCAGTGCAGCGGGCGTGTAATCATATCAGTCAAGGATTGCATGTTCTGACAACATTAGTCACATGGAGCATCGACTATTCCCTCAACTCGCGATGGATTTTTTTGCCTCGAACTTTAACTCAACCTGCAGAAACGTCGAAAATAAATTCCATAAACATTTTTTGACATTTTTCATGTCTTTGCCATCGTTCACCTCTAACGGATTTTACCATTTAAGGCCATAACTGCAAAAGCAAGAGTTATGATCGGCAAATAATATTTTGATGCAGTTCTAAACACGATGGCGTTTTAGTGCATCTCATTGTGTAATAAATGATATTAGATTTGTAATAAATGATTTTAGACTTAATTTCCCATTCGTTTTTTAACCGTAAAGAATATTTGAAAATTTGAGTAAAATAGTATTTTTGGCATTTTTCAGGCAAAAATTCATCAAGCGGGCTTGTTGCCAAAAGGCAATCTCTACCAAGCATTCTGTGGAGGGTTTTATCATAAAATTACTGACGTCGAACAATTCTATCCTTCCATTCCTCGTTGCTTTGATTAGTCTGATAATAATTGAAGTCTAACTTTTTGCACTGAAAATAAATGAAAAAATAATGGTTGAATGAATTCTAATATTTCATGATTGAATGTTTATTATTTGGTAATTTTGAATTTCATTCTTCTTTGTTTTTTTTTTGTGTACATACTATTTAGTATTTTAGGGTTTTTCTCTGTTTCTTACTTAACTGAATGTATTTTGTTATATAAATATTACTTTGTAAGTATTTTATAATTTTTTTTATGTATTTCTTAACTGAGGGTTTATTATTTATAAACGATAATTAATTTCTTGGTTTTTATAAAATCCCCCCCCCCCCACTCCCCAAAGCACGAGTACATTCTCTTTTTGGGGTGTGTTAAATGATTAAACATATTTTTGTTGTTGTTTATTATATTTATTTATTTATTATAATTTACAAAATCATTTTTTTACATATTATATATATCCACCTCACTAGGCTTAGCCTGTATCGAGGTAGAATATTTCACAATCACATTTATAAATATTTATACAATATTTTCGTATTTCATTCAGTTTTCGTAACAGTATACATTCTATATAATATGATTTATATACATATACATAGGTAAATAATAATAATAATAATAATAAGGACAATTTATAAAGCGCCGTTTAGTGACAATCGTGGTCACCTCAAGGGCGCTTTCAGTTTGCAAAAAAATAATTTAAAATTAGTCCTATAGCTAACACATTGAAAATGGTGAAACATTAAACTTTAAAAAATTCAATAAGTTAAAATTAAGTTAAAATTAGTCCTATAGCTAACACATTGAAAATGGTGAAATATAAAACTTAAAAGATACCTAGAAATCACAAATTAATCTTGTTACATAATCCAGATGAAATTAATTATAAAAAATAGTCGATTCAAAGTAAACTGGCATAATATTTAGTATCTACACATAATATTATTGAACGGATGAAGGACAATCTGGATACGACTTGCGGAAAAGATGAGTTTTTAATTTCTTCTTGAATTCATTGATATTTTCGGCACATCTTATATCCATTGGAAGATTGTTCCATGACTTTGGTCCAGAAACGCCAAAAGATCGATGTAGGTATTTTGGCTTATTTGTGAGATTGGTTTCTACTAGTTTTTTATTGGATTGGGTCATTGATCTTAGCGTACTTTGTTTACAAGTATAGTAATCAAACAATCAAATGATTATATAAATATATAATTTGTTATTTATATTATTATGTTGATAAATTTATGCAAATAAATATATAAATAAAAATGTAGATATACATTGGATGTTTATGCCTGGTATTATATTTTTTTATAAGCCCTGAAGGTGCTTTTAAAAATATCTACTATAATATTCCAATTTCGTCTCTATTGAGATATTATGTTGTCAAAAAAAACTGAATTTTGTTTAATTATCTAAAATAAATATTATTTGAACGTATCTTAAAAAACGTATTGATTCATCAATAATATATTAATTTTAGTATGATTTGAAATATAATGTCAAAAACTTTGATATGAATTTCCTGGCCAGACACAATATTGCAAGACAAGCCGTGAATCCTTTTTTAATACGCGACGGCGATGTGAAGGATCGATTATTATAGGTTTGTATAAAGTTTGATCTGAGTGGTTAAATATTGTTATTATTAATGTCTGGCCCCATTGTTCACTTATGGTTGCCATTGTCACTAAACTGGAATATTCCTTTCTTCATAATATTATCACCGTGTCTGGATTCTGGGACGAGCCGCCCACTTATAATAGAAGATTTTTTATTGACGAATTTGAAAATTAATGCTTGAACACTTCCATATCACATAATTACACGTTTTAAAATATTCGCTGTTATATTAATATCTAGGCAGGTATATGTATTCTATATTTTGGGGCGTCTGCGGCACCCATTTGTATCTATAATTATAACAAAATATGATACAGATTCACAAAAATCCCCCATACCCCACACCATCACGACCTTTCCCTAATTGGGGTAGGCAGAGAGAACCGAACGCCAGACTCCTCTCTTTTGACATAAATTTCTCGCTTCGTTCACGTCTTTGCATCTTCTCATACACGATCTTCTGTTATGTTTTCTGTTATGTGATCGTGCCATATTCCTTGGCCGACTTCTACTTTTCGTTCCTCTTTTATCAGCCTTATAAACTTTTTTTGTCAGACATTTAATTTCATCTTACGACATATCTTTCATCATACATTCTCGTCTAATATCCTTTAAGGTATTTTAATAAAAAATATTTTTCGTCAAATTTTTAACATCTCAATAGACACGAATTTGGAATATTATACGAAAACCAGGAACTCAAGGCACCTACAGGGCTTACGACCTATCATCGGCTGGTTTACGTGATCACTTTATGCGCTTGCGCAACGTTCACCAATTATACCTTTCTATTAAGTTCTCTTATCAAAGCTTTTTTGAATGTTCTATATATTTTAATAATGAGAAACTGGTTGTATTTTTTTTTTAATATGATGTTTGTTTGAACTATTTTTAAATATGATTTGAAAATAAATAAAATGTAATCGTTAATCAATTAATTAATAGTTAATCTAATCTAATCGTTCGATCACGTCTTCGTTACGACAACGTCTTCGTGTGTCCCGGTAAAGAATTCGTTGCACCGAAACCGGTAGTGATTAGCATGATCAAGAGCAAGAAGACTCAGAATGTGATTGTCTTGGTTTTGGTCTTGTACCCCCGGTTTTATTTATTTAATTAAATTTAAGGGTAAATATACGGCAATTTGCAAATTACAAAAGAAAACAATGAATGTTATATATTTGCCAAATAGTTCCTTCGTCATCATCATCATTGGCGCTACAGCCCTGTGTGGGCCCTGGCCTCCTCCAGAATCCTTCTCCAGCCGTCCCTGTCCTCCACCGCTCTCCTCCAGTTTACCATTCCGATCGCTCTCATGTCGTCCTCTGCATCGATCAGCCATCCCAGCCTGGGCCCGCCTCCACTTCTTCTGCCCTCCGGATTGGTAATAAGAACCCCCTTGGGGACACGATCATCATTCATCCGGCCGACATGTCCCAACCACCCCAGTCCACGCACTCTCATGACCCGCACAATGTTGGGTTCGTCATACAATGCTTGTAGATCGTGATTATATCGCATCCTCCAAAGTCCATTATCATTTACTGGGCCAAAAATCTTTCTCATGATTTTCCTTTCAAATATCAAGAGTTCCTTCGTCACCATACATTAATTACACTTTGCGTAGTGTAAAAATAAAATTACTAAAAAATATGTAAATAATAGAGTATGACATACAAGATAAGTAATTCGAAATTATAAATGATATTGTACCTATTATGTACGAATTGGGGGGAGTGAGGAGGTATAAAGGAGCTATGTATTCTATGCTTTGCATATAATACCTAATTTTTGCTTTGGTCTTTCATTTACACATGTGATCTTGGTATTGGCCTTGCATACTCGAAAGAGTGATGGTCTTGCAAATCTTGCAGGTCTTGCGATTTTTACAATATATATGTTTGGTTTTTCTGTTAAATGTCAGGAATTACAATTAAAGATGGCTTCATTGTCGGCCTTCGTGGCTCAGTTGGTTAGGTATCTGACTGCTGATCCAAGGGTCCCGGGTTCGATTCCCGGTGGAGACACAGTTTTTAAATTGTGTTTTCAGTCTGCATCTGTGAGACGATATATACCGTAAGTCTCCAGAATGTGACAACTTGTTATTGGGCGCGTGTTAAATAATTATTTGACATAGCACATGTCAGTTGCCCGAGAATCTACATAAAATAAAATAAAATAAAATTACATTTATAGCAGTATATCGATATACCTACTTTATAATTAAAAATAAATAAATTTACAAAATTTTGAGAGACCGCAAGTTTCTTATATTAAAGTCTTGCAAGACTCTTAGTCTTGCAAAGCCTGGTCATGGTATTAGTCTTGCCTCACCAGTCTTAGAAAAGTTGATTCGATGTTAATTAAATAATTATATTTTTTGCGTATAGGATCTCACCACGCAATATTGAAGTGGGTAGCATGTCAGTTTGAATATGATAACAAAATAACATTAAAATAACTAAAAATTCTTTCTCCCAAATTGAGCGTTGTTGTAGTATGGTGAATTTCCCGGACGAAAATCAAGTATTGTAATTGAATGCATTAATATTAATGGGCGTCGAACAATAAGTCACGATCTTCATCTATATCATTCGGTGGGTAAACTTATACTGATATGGTGGGTAATACCTATGTGTGTATTTCTTTCGGCTTGCATAGATCTCCCATATTTGGGTGGCTGTGTTCCCCACGTTGCAGTCGAGTCTTCACGTATCGGCTATAAAGATTCTTCGCGATGTCGTCAATTTGTGGGGTAGATGGAGACAGAGAGAGATAGAGAGAGTACAATACGGGGGTGTGGTATTCCAATATGAAAATAGTGCCTGAATAACTTGCTTGTTCCTCTCAGATACTGGTGATGCTGTCGACGACCAAAAATAATATATTATATTAGAAGAGTATGAGAAAACCGTGACATTCTTGTGCATAGCCTCGCCTCGCCTCTGTCATCGACTTATATATTACCTTCCTATTATTACTATCCTAACACACCGAGTTGATCAAATTAATAAGTATATGTATTTTTGGAAAATGAACTCTGTGGCGCATGTTAAAAAATATATATTCATTTCAATTAAAAGGGTAGTGGATGCCTGGAACAGTTCACCAGAGGAAGTCGTGTAAGGAATGATGTATGGCTATAAAAAACGACAGGAATGTGTGGCGTTCAAAGACTCTGGATACGTCTTCAAAGAATTGCGCGTGATGGTTCTTTTACTTTTAGTTTTCTTCAAGAACGAAATATTTTTTTCAAATGTATCTATCAACCACCAGCTCGGAGGTCAATTACCCGAAAAATAATTGTATTTTACGAAATCATAGGCAAGACGAATAAGAAACGAATAAATAAAGTTATATGTTATACCAAATGATCAATTTCATTCTCGTATAATTTCGGACCAGTATCATTATTCTACATAATTGATAGTTAGTGTATATTTATACGGCAGGTGATTTTCGACTAACCACGGTAGCCAGCTACAGGTAGGTTGGTCATTGATCACATGTTCAAGTTATTAGGTAACAATTGGGAGAAAACATGATCACTTTAATTACGCATAGGAATTATTGTTACAAACTGTATTATTAACATGTAAATACGCGCTATGAAATATTATCTGTTCTATTTCAATCTACATAGGTACTATAAATTATACATCTACGTGTCTCCGTCAATTATTTTTTATCACGATTTGTTTATCCAGAAAATAATGATTTTATGGTTAAAATTTTCTTCAAAATATCATTCTGGTTTCAATCAATTTTATTTACTCTCACAACAAATTAAACTACTTTTATCAACATATAAATAAAAAGATTTGTTATATGTGAAAAATCTATTGAACTGTCAAAAATAAAGTATATGAACCTATGATGAGTTAATCAAGAAAACCTATTCCAGTATGCGGCATGGTAGAAGGCAGTTGTAACCCGTTCCGAGGAAGAGGCAGCGAATAAATGAAATTAAGGTTTATGAAAAACAAAAAAATGTTTTAAAATCATTTCCTATCAGTTAGTATTCATTTTGATTCACAATTAAATGCATGATGCTTAGCACAAATTGGAAATTATTTGTTAAAGAAAATAAGGGTTAATTAATCTTTATAAATATAAAATCACTGATTTAGTTTCAACAAAAATGATTTATTTTACATAACTATCGTTTCGGGGTGATAGAACCTCTATCAACTGATTAATATTAATAGGTAGATAGTATTTGAATATAAACTAATAATAAGTATGTGTTTAAAGGTTCATTAGTATTTGCTTTATTTTTTTATTTAAAACAAACAAACATACAAACAAATATTCAGTTAAAAAACTCAATATCAACAATATATCACGGAGAAGAAAATAAAAATAAGGAGGAAAGAACGGTTTTGGTAGTAGCAGATAAACTGAAAACAGCAGGAATTAGCTAACGTAAATCTCGAAGGGTCTCTGCTATGGCATTTTAAAATTTTATTTTAGAATGTGTATCTTAAAATATCCACACTCTTTAAAAACATATCACTTAAACATAATATTATATTTATTCCTACTTCCATTTCCGTAAGTAGCTGCTTAGTAAATTAATGTTATAAATAAATGATTAACTACATAATATATGATTTTGTTAAGTATTATTTCTTTAGCAAACTGCATATCGAATGGATGAGATACCTACTAATGGCTATAGGATTGACTTCAATACCAGTAGCAATATGGCTGATACAAAGTTGAACCGTAATTACAGTATTTAATCTTTTTAAGACAGGATAAAGACATATCTATCCGTATAATAATATTATAAAACCGGACGTTCAATGATTCGTAAGCCAACCACTCAATTGAAATACATATTGCAGAATATTAATTCTTTTTCATGGCAAAATAAAGATGAGTGTAGTCTGCTATGCAGTCAGTTTTTTATAGTGAATAATTGGTTTCCTAAAACAATTAATGAGAGATTATTTCATGGTAGGATTCCATATTAGGTAAATAACTCAAATTTAATATTAAAACACGTTGTTTTATATTCTTTATTGTATGTTTATATTCGTCACTGCGCCGATAGCTATTTTTTCGTCTAAATAGTCTTGATTATGTCCTAAAACGACGGAATACTTATCGGAATAACAAGTACCCACATATTGAAGAATCTTATATACAGTATAATTTCACCTCTCCTGGAGATCAATTTGTCTGGGAAAATTTCACGAACTCGTGGCAGAGATATATTGGGCGTGTGTGAGGTTGCTCCGTCCTGCTGGAACCATTTTCTTAAATTTCAAGGGCCGATGTTCAATGTGGTTCACATTGAACATCGGCCCTTGAAATTTAACCACCCCTTATATTACACACAGGCAGGTTCATTGCTATTTGACTGTCTATTCCAACCAAACATGCAAAGTGAGCAATAGAAAAGGATTACAAAGAATTTCATATTTTTTATTCGTATAAATTATTTTATGATTACCTTAACAACAAAAACAATAAAAATATAGATTATTATCTTCATCAAGATAAGGCGGAATAAATCATATATTTAGGTATGTCGAAATATAATATAATTTATTTATTTATTTATTAAATTTTGCTTCTTGGGTAACTAACAGGTATTATGTCAAATATGACTTTAACACGCACCCAATAAAAAGTTGCCACATTCTGGAGACTAACGATATTAATATAATAATAACGATATTAATATAATATAATTAAAAACTGTGTCTCCACCGGGAATCGAACCCGGGACCTTTGGATCAGCAGTCCGATACCCAACAGACTGAGCGACGAAGGCCCACAAATAACATATAAATAAATTTAACACATATTTTTTACAGAATCATTAAAAATATTTGAAAATTGTCAAATGAGGATAACATACACAAAATACACTTACGGTAAAGCTTTTGATGGTGTTTATTCATTTATATTTTGTTTTTAAAATACTTGAAATACAAGAAAACAATAGAAACATGGATTAGAAACAAAGGCATCCTATACTGCGGAAACATGATCAAGCTACAATAGTTTATGTTTTTATTTTATAAAAGGTATATTTTATAACAAGTTTTAGTTAAATACAAGTTTAATATTTTTCTGTCAGATATAACGCAAAAAAAAAACATTCTGCCACCTCGGTACAGGCTCAGCCTACTGAGGTGGTGTATACCAAATAATACTATAAAAAAATTGTTTCATATAACTTATTTAAATTGTACTTTTTTTAATATTTTTATTGTTTGTATATTGTTATATTTTGTTTGGTTTCAATAGTAAAAAAAAATTTGCATATAGGTATGCGAATTAAATTCTATTAATCGAATATTTTTATTATTGCATATGCGCAAACATTGGATTTTTTTCCCTGTCGGGAGTCAAAGATATTTTTTAACAGATTTTTAATTATCTCAATAGAGACGAAGTTGGAATATTTATTGTAGGAGAACCGGGAAATCAAGGCACCTACAGGGCTTACGACCTGTCATCGGCTGGTTTACGTGATAAAGTGATCACGTTAACCAGCCGATGACAGGTCGTAAGCCCTGTAGGTGCCTTGATTTCCCGGTTCTCCTACAATAAATATTCCAACTTCGTCTCTATTGAGATAATTAAAAATCTGTTAAAAAATACAAAGATAATACTTATCGACATCATGTGGTACATACAAAAAAGTAACAAAGCGTTTATTAAATATTCCTTTTTGAAAATGCTCCCACTTCTGTGCACAACACCATCGATATATAGAAAACATAATTTTGATTAATTCCTGTGATGATGGTGTATTTGTTTGAGGATATCGTTCTCGGATCGAAACATGATAATATAAAAACAAGATTTATAAAAAAGAGTAATGGTGGGTGCAATTGCTTTGCTGATAACATATAATTATTATTAAGGCGGACGGATCTAAATTAAACTGTAATGATTCCAGGGACAGGAAGCTGATCGTGTAATCATATATTATCGATACCACTTTTACTTGATTAATCGATACATCATATTCCCCCTTGTTCTTCATATTCATCCTACCTACTCGCTGTTATACCAACAGTGATGGGCGCATGCGTAACAAGCTGGGTTATTATGTTTACAAGCAAATAAACAAATGATCAATTTATTTTGTTTCAGTGTACATACGTAATTTAAAATCATATCATTGAATGTTCAATATAAAACAGTTATTTGATACGACCAGTTTCAAGGAGACTAGAACGGAATAATTCACAAGAAATACTCTTTAATATCGATCCAGTTAGATACAAAAAATCTTTGAGCATAACAATATTTACTTATATGTGAGTTTTTTTTTTGTATTTATTATTTTTATAATGAATATTTAGAAGATGTTTTTTTCGACATTTTATTTTAACTGGCATCTATATATTTGTTTTCAATGAATTTGACATATTGGCACTCTTAAGGGAATACCATCACTGGCGTAATATTTATGCTTTGATTCCTTCAATCTACTTTTATAATATGCATATCCATATTTTCTATCCATAAGGGTTTTTAAGGGTCCTTGGTAAGTGGATTAATTGTGATGACTCAATAAAAAAAAACACTTACAAAGTACAATATTGATGTGTAAAATTATTAAAAATATATATAAGACGCAATTTAACACGAAAAAGTACAAAGTGAAATACGAAGAAATGAAAAACATATTATCTACATAAATTACAAACAATAATAATAAAACTGAAACTTAAAAGTAGTCATAATCTTTTCAAAACTTGAATGTTGTATGTACATTGAGATTTCACAAACATCGTTCATAGAATCCAGTCGGTGTGTGTTGCGCTGGTTCAGAACTCGTACTTTCGAAACAATAAACCGATTTCTAGAATCGGCCTTTGATGACCAGAGCCCCTTTCTGAATGGAAACGTCATCTTCTTGTTGGTGGAATTCTTGGCGGCGAACCTAAAACAATAATAATGGAAATGGCGGACATTATTAAACTGCAAACAACAATGAAGCAAATCGATTGTTGTCGGCCTGGGTGTGAAGAGGTGATAGTAACAATGCCATCGCTCTCTGGAACAAATCCATTGGCGGTTGCTGTACTCCTCAAGGGTTCAACCCGTGGACTGTATGCCGTTTGGAGTCAACAAGTAGGTACTCTATAATATTCCTATCAATCTAAATAATACATTTTTTCTTAAAATAATTTAATGGTTTTCTTGGGTTATTCTTTATTCTGAGGGATGTGTATTTCTATCCTTCAATTTTCTATATGAAACTAAATATAAATTATTTTGAGACGTCGCGATCCCGCGTCATTTATATTTTTGATAATGTCCAAGCAAGACGAAAAAATGTGGAATTAAACATAACAATTTGAAATTTGTCTTTAATCCGATGCTTGCCCAGTTTACCTATGGCTAAAACTGGCTAAGAATCGGATTAAACTGTTAAGTTGCTAAGTGATGTACATATGTATTATTTATCTTTCTATTTTCTATATGAAACTAAATTTTTTATTGTTTTGAAACGTCGCGGTCCCGCGTCATTTATATTTTTAATAATTTTTATTTTTATTATATTTTATTTAATTCTGGGAACAGACAGTTATGTACAGTTTGTGGGAAAACAAAAAAACAATATATATACAAAACCAGTAAAGTTCCCTAATGCTTTTATACAATCAAAATAAAAATAATGGCTAGATAATGCGAGTGATCTGTACAATACAAAATATAAACAACAACAAGAAATACTTATTCATTAAGAATTTGGCGCACAAACCTCTATAGGACAGGAAGGGAGAGGGAACAGAGGGATAGGAATAACCTCGAAGATTTTCAATTTCTCCCCAATAGATCACAGCAACAACACCCCCACCCGGGACCCAAATTTACTAAAGTTATCATGAAAGATGTCCAGGGTTTACGAATTATTTAATTTGTTGTAATTGGTTGTTAAATGATTTATGTATGAATTTTTTATGTATGAATTGGTTCGCGGGTATTTTACAAAGAACAAATCGTTTGATCGAGTGTGACGCTGGGGGCAATTAAGAGATATTTGTCCAAGTAAGTATGAAGAATCGGTTGTGTTGTTAACAATTTTGTATAAGAAAATTGTGTCTAGCATTAATCTTCGGGAAGTAATGTTTGTATCTGATGGTATGATTCAGATTCATCGTAATTATTAAAAGAAATATTGTTGCGAAAACTTAATTGTTTTAAAAATTTGTGCTGAATGCTTTCAATTCTGTTGCTGTATGTTGATAAATGTGTATTCCAGACAACTGATGCAAACTCCAGCTGACTACGAACGAGCGAATAGTAAATAATGTCCAAGCAAGACGGAAAAATGTGGAATATAAACATAGATATTTGCGATTTGACTTTAATCCGACGCTTGCCCAGTTTATTTTTATACCTATGCCTAAAACTGGCTAAGTATCGGATTAAAATCAAGTTTCTAGTAGTAGGTAAGGCTCAGTATGTATATTAATAATTAATTGTAATGGACTGTCAAATAAATAATAATGAAATAACTATGATCGTAATCATTATACTAGTATTATTTTCTCCAAAGTTTTAACATTACTGTGGATGTCTTGAAACGAAGATATTTTTTTAACAGTCTGATAGGGGAGTGATAACTCTGGAAACGGTCATAAATTACAGGAATATTTCAAACGTGATTGTCAATCTTGTGTTAATATGAAATATGTATGTACCTAAGCATTTCAAGATTTCCGTTCATACAATTTTTAGTGATATATGTGTGTGCTATGTACGGCGTGTTTATTTTACTTTATCGACTATAGACTAAAGTACTCATTCGATTCTATTCAAATTTCGAATAATGTAAATCTAATACTAGATTAGTCCCCATTACATTTTGAAGGATAGGTACCTGAATAGTGCTTCTCAATTTTTTTAACTGTCAAATATTTGAAAGTGACCCCAAGCTCAGGAAACTCATTTCATGAAAATGCTGAATATTTTCCATACAAAATTTGAATGACTTGTTAGTGAGGAGTTTAGCGTTGACCACAACTCACTCGTTTTAATTCTTCGTTTATACAGTTTTGGAATTCGGGTAAAGGAAGGGTGAGATAAGAAATAAATCCAGCGATTTGAACACCGACTTCAAATATTTAATGTTTTGCTTACATTTTAAAATTTGTGCGATTACAAACCTCTGGCAGAGTCCATACCAAGACCGTAGGTACAGTTCTTACTCTTGGGGTAGAAATGTGTAAAGTTTTGTTTGATCACACCGTCATGTCATCAATCTATCATCGCGTGCTCTTAACTTGATGCACGAGGCTCACTTTTTGCCGATAGAGGATTGAGAAGTCACGGATTCACCGGCAATAATATTATTATTATTTAATCACCACGATTTTCCAAAATGTTTGCACTTGTAACAGACAAGACGAACATGACTGTCTGCGTGCAATAAAATCGGCTGCCAAAAACGTATCAATCAGTATTAATAAATCTGATTTTGAACATTACCATGAACACTCATGCCAAAGGGCATTAATTTGGGGGAATTTTTTGAATAGTTGTAGGTATATTTAACGTTCATTGTTACCAGGTGTCAGTCATTTACATATTAATACGTTGAAACAACGTTAAATAATTTTTTCGTGAGTTTTTCATTAAGTACATATATATTTTCATGCGAATCGAGGGGATATCTGCCATATTAAATTAAAAATCTGTTAAAAAATATCTTTGACTCCCGACAGGGAAAAAAATCCAATATTTGCGCATATGCAATAAAAAAAATATTCGATTACTTACACATTGGTACAAGTAGGTAAATAAGACAAAAATGACCTTATTAGTCTGGCGCAATTCAGGGGTGACTTCTATGCGAATAATGCATTGTCACCTCATGTAAAAGCATTGTTGCTTTCATTATTTACAACAAAAAAATTCTCTCAATAGATGGCGTTACAACAAAAATAAATAAAAATAATAAGAATATTGTTAATAATTTCACACATAGATGGCTGTAGTAAAAGTCCTTATTTCCTCAAGCGAAAAGAATTTCAGTATTGCAATATATAGAACTATAAAAATTGAATTGATAGGGATCTCATTAAAAAGGCATAATTGGTGAACGTTGCGCAAGCGCATAAAGTGATCACGTATACCAGCCGATGACAGGTCGTAAACACTGTAGGTGCCTTGATTTCCCGGTTCCCCTACAGTAAATATTCCAACTTCGTCTCTATCGAGATAATTAAAAATCTGTTAAAGAATTTAAGATTTATATCATTTATGTTTTTGAATAAACCAAACAATTTGGTAATACTCGTAAAGATTATCAATCACATTATTTTTCATTAATTATTCATGCAATATACCTACAAGGGTGCTTACTTGCGCTATCGGTGTATAATTGGTGAACGTTGCGCAAGAGATCACTTTATGCGATGACAAGTCGTAAGCCGTGTAGGTGCCTTGAGTTCCTGGTTTTCCTATAATATTCAAATTTCGTCTCTATTGAGATGTTAAAAATTATACTGTGATGCTGTGAAGAGATATGATCAATTTATTATAGCTAGTGCAGATAGAGACATTTTGAAGTAGGTCATAGTTTATTCAGTTGCTTGTTATATTTGTATCAGATAACAAACATCCGCATAATCAAGCAACAGGATGAGATGTGATTGTTCTAGGGTTATTTTGCAATGAAGTGAATGGCAAAAAAAGGGTTTAGCTGACATGAGACATTCGTTCGTGCCGAGAAATGTTATCGTCAATGAGGACTCCGAAGTCCCTCACGACTCTGGTACATATAAGAAATTTAGTGGCTGACTGCTGTTATTAAGAGGTGGGACACCAGAAGGGAACTGCCAATAATAATTGCTTGTGACCCTACCGACTTTCCGATGACACCCATTAAAAAAAAAATTCGAAAAACCAATAGAATTAGATTTTTTTTTTCAATTAACATACATATAATTATTTTTATAGTAATTTTAAAGATATTTAATAACAAAATTGTGTAAATTTTGTTATAAAAGTAAAATGAACTGTGGCATTTTATATAGAGTTGCATCAATTTTTCTCCCTGGAACTGACCCATCTTTTTGCCTATATTGGCATTTAAAAAAAAATCCTTGCAGTTTTGGGTATCGCTCTCATACAAGCAGTTTATTTGTAGGATCTTTCAATGAAGCGATTGTTTATCCAGGTGTTTTTTGGTCTTCCTCTGGATGATAAACGAGAAATATTAATAACTATATTTTTAGTCTTATTTACGGTATGGTAGGTGGTCTTCTTTTTACATGCCCATACCATCTCAGTTGACGCTCTTCTAACTTGCTGTTTATGTCAGTGACTCCCAGGCTACCACGAATATGCGAGCTCTTTATTTTATCTTTTAATGACACTTTTACCGACCACATTAGCATTCGAATTTCCGTGGTTTCAAGATGCCTTGCGTATGAATTGTGAATTGTGAAATGTATAGTATGAATTGCGCATTATCCAGTATTCGGAGACATACATACATAATTGCGGGACAGACACTTTTTTTGGTAAACTTTGCCATTTTTATTTTATAGGCATATTTGGGTCATACAGCAATCCAGACACTGATCAGAATTTCATCCATCGTACACCCGATCTATGGTCAATATCTGCTGCACACGTCCCGTCTTTGTGTATTACAGAACCCAAGTTTTGTCAGTGGTTCTATTTTATCTAGTTGCAATATAGGAGTTGCAGTGTTCGGGTTTTCGAACGGAAAATACTGATATTCCGTCTTTTTTCTGCAAAATTTTAAGCCTTTATCTTCCAAGATCCTTCTCCATATTCTCAGGCTGTTCTATTGGTCTGAAGCGTTATCATCAGCAAAAAGGATACCATTCATGTCTTGTTTTGTTAAGTAATTCATAACCACTATGTACACCAGTGAACTGAGGACATCGGAGAATATTTGGCGACAGAAAAATTAAAGTAAGTTTTTTTTCCAATTTACTTTGTACAAAATGTTTTTAAAAACTAGTAACCATTCTCATCAGTGATTTTCTATAGATTGTATCTTAGGTATCTAAAAATTTGGTCTAAAAATTTTTTTAATTAAAATACTGTCATGTGCTTTATGTAATAAGTATGGAGATAAAATGAGTATTCCAACTGTCGATTCGTTCAAGAGAATGAAATTCTATTGAAGGAAGAGGCAGTTTAAATCCAAGATGCGTGTACGAAGGAACATTTTGCATGGCGAAGTGGACTTTTTTCATGCTAAAAACACCAACTTAGAGGCTTCGCAGCATATATGTTTCAGTACATGGATTTACTCAGAATTCGGAGTAGAACATTTTATGTGAGTTTTGTGTGTCTGTGTCCCCCCCCCCCTTATCACATTTGATCCGCTCAATTTACAGAACCCAAAATTTCAGAATATATAAACAGTTATAGGCCTACAAAACTTTTATACTCAGAATTGTGAATTTTCGTTTCAGTCAGGGGTTATCAACTTTTAAAATTTTGGTTTATTTTTTCATATATCTCAGAAACCATAAAAGCTAGAACGCTGAAAATTGGTATAAACATAGACAAATACAAATCTCAAATTGGTTTGTTCTAAAAAATTTCAGGGTTTCTCAAACTTTTTTATTAAGAAAAATATTTTTTTATGACAAATTTATGTGTTTAACTGCAATATTTACAAAGTTTTTAAAATAGTCGAAACACCCCAACAATTTAATTTTCTATAAAAAAATCAACACTGTAGTAGTAGTAGGTACATCTCAATTTTTTTTTTACAATTTTTATAAAAATTGAATTTAGTGAAGACATCGCTTAATACAATTTGTATGGCAGTCGCCTACACACAATATCTAAGAAGACTTAATAGTTTGATACTAATATTCCAAACATACATACATCATCATGCTGTTTTCATATTCTGGGTAGGATCAAACGACTGACCTCCATACTATCCTATCTTGATATACATACCTAGGTAAATGTGTTGTATAGAAAACCAAATATCTTAAAATATTAAATAATTTGTATTTATGGGTTTATAGTTTGGTACTTATTCTTCAACTATACATACTATCGCTATCGACAGTTGGATCTCATGTGTTACATGCAACTAGTTTCTTACATTACCTGAATGTCTCTTGCACATTTCATTCGAAAACAGAATTAAAACCGTTTTTAAGTTTTTATTAAAAAAATATTATCAAGATTTGCTATTTTATAGCTATTTTTTTTAAACTATCTTTGAAAAAATTTAATTAATTGCCGCTGTCGAGATAAAGCTGTTTTGAATAACGTGTAATGATTTGATACCAATAATAATTTTACTGAATACCAATTCCAATGTTATTACTGAAACGATGTAATCAAATATCTTCTTCATCTTCATGTTTCCTGTCGGTTTCCCCCGATGTTCACATTCACTTGGAAGAAACTCTCTCCGTCCTAAATATTTAATATAGTTAGATATAATGTTGAATAAGATTATGTCGAAATATATATTTTGAATCAGTATTCATTTCAGCAAGTAATATTAATATTATGTCCACTTTTGCTGGCTACAGTTTCGACAATGATGGTCACCTGTCGATTGGTGTTTACGTACATTTAATCATTTCAATATGTTGTGCGTTTTGCTTGGTTGTCTAAACAATCAAATACACAAAATCAGTGCAGTGCTTTATACTTACATAATATGTTTGTATGTGTGTGAGCATCCTTTTGATAATATCATCCAGTGCTTGTGTAGGTAAGTACATAGGTAATTGCCGCCCCTAATTTGAGACAGTTGGTCCGTGACGTGAAATGCGCCAGTAATTGCTAATGGCTCACCGTATTAATTGTTCTTTTAACACTGATACACAGAGCCGATCCAAACTATATATTACTACAACAAAAAAAAATATAAAGCTTTATCTAGGACGCTAGATATAAATTAAAATCAACTTTAAATTACACTTTAATTTATTACATTGAATTTCAATAAAAAAAATTGTTCATCCTTTGTCTAGTTTTTTTTCCGTAATTATTGTCTTAATGGTCTGAGTATGTAGAATGGCGTATATTTATACGTTATTCACCATGCACTCTTATATATTTTAATTAATTTATTGTAAAAATAACCTTTTTTAATACATAATCATTTCGCGTTGCTTCTCGAGCAACTTATAGGTACTATGCCGAATTAATATTTATCATGCATCCAATAACAAGTCTGTCTTTTGATATCCATCGTCTCACGGATCCAGAGTCAATTAAAAATTGCATCTTCACAGGGTTTCCTTTTTAGTACAATCATCTATTTATTTTAGAAACGGTACCAAAATAAGAGGTATTTTGCTGTATTATGAACGTTACGTTGTACTGGAATTAATATTAAAAAATAATAAACCTACATAATATATAACATCGACCCTGCAATCCTTATAACGCGCTTGATCCGATTATATTGAATATAGCGGAAGCAGCTCAGTTTCATGCTCATAATACGAGATCACTCGACGGTGGTGTCTTTTATTACATTCAATTTGTGCGTTTCTGTGTTAACCGAAAAAATATACAAAACGACCGTACTCAATCGGAAATAGTTCAAAGTACAACAGTAATTGTTTCAATTACGGTAATTAAACAAATAGTAAAACAATTCACCTTTGTATTATTGTGTTCACAGATAGGTTCTATTCACAAAAACACTTCTATTCAACAGAGGTTCGTTTATAGTTAGTTGAATCATATAATCCAACTGTCGATTTGTTCAGGAGAACTTTGTTCTCTTAACATATCGACAATGTATCAAGCCAGAATACGCGAGAATTGTATGGAGAGGTCTACTTTTTTCACGGCTTTTCCAACTTTGAAGTCAAAAAACACCAACTTAGAGGCTTCGCAGCATATATGTTCCATACACGGATTTACTCAGAATTCGGAGTAGAACATTTCGTGTGTCTGTGTGTCTGTGTGTGTGTCTGTGTGTCTGTGTGTGTGTGTGTCCGTCCCCCCCTTATAACTTTTGATCCGCTCAATTTACAGAGCCTAAAATTTCAGAATATATAAACAGTTACAGGCCTACAAAACTTTTATACTCGGAATTTTGAATTTTTGTTTCAGTCAGGGGTTATCAACTTTTGAATTTTTATTTTATTTTTCCATATATCTCAGAAACCATAAACGGTAGAACGCTGAAAATTGGTACAAACATAGACAAATACAAAATCTCAAATTAGTTTTTTCAAAAAAATTCCAGGGTTTCTCAAACATTTTTTATTAAGAAAAATATTTTTTTTATGATAAATTTATGAGTTTAACTGCCTATATTTCCAAAACTTTTACAATTATCGAAAAAAGCCGAAACACCCCAACTAGATAATTTAATTTTCTATAAAAAATATTAACATTGTAGTAGAAGATCTCAATTTTTTTTTAACAATTTTTTTAAAAATTGAATTTAGTGACGACATCGCTTCATACATTTTGTATGGCAGTCGCCTATACACAATATGTAAGAAGACTTAATAGTTTGTTACTTCATCTCCAAACATACATACATACCATCATGCAATTTGCATATTCTGGGTAGGAAAAAGGATCTTCTTCCATACTATCCTATCTTGACATACATACCTACATATGTTGTATAGAAAACAAAATATCTGAAAATATTCAATAATTTGTATTTATGGGTTTATAGTTTGGTACATATTCTTCAACTATACATACTATCGCTATCGACAGTTGGATCTCATGTGTTACATGCAACTAGTTATTATAAAATAATTCATCGTTATGTTTTCTATGTATAATGTAAAGCATTGCTTTTGAGATGTCTTGAGCTTCGTGACTTATCTCTATTTCTATAGAGCCATTTTTACAAACATTTTCTTCGTCAATCAGAAACTGTTAAAGTATTCCAATGATCAAACTATTCCAATGAACATATTTCTCCAAAATAAACGTTATTTTTTTATATTTGAATTTAAAAAAAAACATTTTTTTTATAAAAAAAAAATATATCCTTGTTAAACAAGTACTTATACATATTTTTACTTTCCCTAAATTAAGCATAAATGCTTGTGCTATGGTGAACGAAATCGGTCGAGACAGGATTCGAACTCGCGACCATTGGATTACCAGCCCATCGCGCTAACCGCTCTGCCATCGACCCATCAATTAAATATCTATTTAAATATCCTTAATTTAGGATTTCATATGTGACAGTAAAATATGGGGTATGGTTTGTGACAATAAAATGATTGTCACATAACCTACCAGCTGGATAAATTCTCGTTCGTTCACACTCATCGTTCACACTAAATTCCAATTAGATTCTTTAGTGTAAGAAATCGTGCATTCAGTAGGTAAACCTACAAAAGTATTTCATTGAAATGGTATACTTGAAATTAATAATTCATTATATTCGTATGTTTTATAAATTGTACGTTATTACAAATTTGCAAGAAAAACGTTAAGATCTATTAATATAAATAAATTAGCACATATTGGCAAAATAATCATAATCTTTGTACCGAAATAAATTTCAATTTTCATAAATTTAATGTCACGGTTCCACACAATACCAAAAACAATTTCATATCTAAATTGACCAATCTAAATTGATTAAAAGCACACGTAACATAACCACTAACCATTCATGTTAATGTTAATTATTTGTTGACCAATTTTTGTCATTAAGTCCCCAGGCGTTGGTTTTATTTTGTTTTTGGACAAATATTTAGACAAAAGAATAAAGAACTTTGATGACCGTGAAATAAATACTAATTGGTAAAATTTAGTGCATTTGTTATTCAACAGGATGTTATATTATAAGTAATATCTATAGAATTATACATAATGAAATTTCTCATGTGAAACTGCAGTAAAAATATTTTTCTATAGAACTGTGAAAAATCTACTAGAAAAAAAAACAAAGCTGTGTTTGGAGACGATACAGCTAACGAACGCACTGTGCGTTTTTTATTAAACCGCTTTCGGAGTGGAAACTTCGACTTCAAGAATGAACCACGAGGAAGACCTGCCATTAAGGTAAATACCGATGAATAATGATGGTGATGGTGGAAGCTGATCCATGGCATGGTTTGACGTAAGCATTGCCACAATATTGACGCATTTGCAGCAAATCGGTAAAATTAAAAAAATAGTTGGCTCATAATTTGACGGAAAGTTTGCCTTTCATTGTTAAACTGGTACAGAATCGTCAATCGATCTTCACCATTATTGCTCCACGATAACGCAAGACCTCGTACTGCTCGAGAAACAGTTTTAAAACTACAAGACCTGCAGATACATAGAAACCACCCGTCATCCTCCTTATTCTCCGGACCTCGCCCCAACCGACTACGTTTTTTCCGTAAATTGGATAATTATTTCCATGAAAAAAAAGTTCTTCCCAGGAAGAAATACAAAATGCCTTTACATAGACACATATACACTGTTGTCGCCTTTATCTATGGACATGCCAGTGACATAGTGACAATTGTTGTGTTTTTGTATTATTGCTGATGATAACCTGCAACTTGAAATTTATTATGAATTTTATGAGTTATTTTATGTGTTATTTTTAAGGTACTTTTGTTTTTGTATTTTTGTATTATTGCTGATGATAACCTGCAACTTTATTGTGTTATTTTTAAGGTACATTTGTTTTTGTATTTTTGTATTATTGCTGATGATAACCTGCAACTTTATTGTGTTATTTTTAAGGTACATTTGTTTTTGTATTTTTGTATTATTGCTGATGATAACCTGCAACCTGAAATTTATTATGAATTTTATGAGTTATTTTATGTGTTATTTTTAAGGTACTTTTGTTTTTGTATTTTTGTATTATTGCTGATGATAACCTGCAACTTTATTGTGTTATTTTTAAGGTACATTTGTTTTTGTATTTTTGTATTATTGCTGATGATAACCTGCAACTTGAAATTTATTATGAATTTTATGAGTTATTTTATGTGTTATTTTTAAGGTACTTTTGTTTTTGTATTTTAGTATTATTGCTGATGATAACCTGCAACTTTATTGTGTTATTTTTAAGGTACATTTGTTAGTATTTTTGTATTATTGCTGATGATAACCTGCAACCTGAAATTTATTATGAATTATTGAGTTATTTTATGTGTTATTTTTAAGGTACAATAATTGTGATGTGACAATCTAATTAATAAATGTCATTTTGATACTCGCTCCGACACGGGTATGTTCCCAGTTCCCAGTGAAGCGGGTGTCGGTCGCACATAAAAAATAGAAAACAAGTGTAAAGAATTAAAATAAATAAAATAAATAAATAGATTGTGGAGTTCAGGTCCCCAGAAATATATCGCAAAGTTTTAAACGATCTTAAAATTAGATGGCAGAAACGTATAGGCACGTGAGTAAATACGATGATAAAATAAATATATTTTATTTTATCCTATAAAAAAATCGTTTGAATTTTTCAGTACGAAACAGAAATCTTAAACTTTAACCCCTATATTTAACAGGAGATACATATTTGCTACATAAAAAAAATGAAAAATGTATGAAAAATGAAAAATGTATGAAAAATGTATTGTAATAAAATATAATGATAAATGCACTACACAATAATTTATGGAAATATGTATTTCATACATATGATAAAACTTCAATAAAATAATAAAACTACAAATCATATTTCTATCTAAAGTGTAAATATTTTATGAAAACATACAGAGAAACTTTTTAATAGATATATAAAAAACATCAATTCATAACACAATATCGAAAAAACGTATTTTTACATTGTTATTTCATGGAGTGATTTATATACAAAAGTACAAAAACAATAAAGTGAACGAAATATTTCAACATAGTTTGAAACTCTCCAGTACGACTTTTGACACATAGTCGAATAAAACAAATCACCAGTTATGTGAGGTCTGTTTTCTCCACTTTCCCCTAACATTAACAGAGTTGGTCTTAGGTTAAAAAAATATTAATCCGAACTGAACATTTATTTGTATGAACAATGGTATGTACAAAAATACACGTAATCAGCTTATGTGACAGATGTGCGGGTGTGCAAAACCTTAAGGAAGCACGACAATGCGTGTTTCCCGCACACCAGTCTCGTTTCGCCTAAAAGGCACTACATTTAGAATGGGCGGTAACCCTCATTACTGAAATATGTGAGATGTTATTTTGCCTCTTGACATCGGAAGACGATGATTATTGAAAAGACTGAAAGCAATATTATAAGCCGGCACTGAATATGATTTGTATTTTACACTTGACTTAGTGAATAAAAGATGCCTGCAGAACGGACTGAGAATGAAAGTGAGTAAATCTAAGATATTGGTATTCGAAAAAACTGAAAGTATAACTGCAAATTATATGATAAAAATAGAGAACGAATGGCTAGAACAAGTTGAGAAATATTAATACATGGAGAGTATGTTTGAATGGAATGGAAGACCTGATAAAGATATTGAAAGAAGAGGCAGCAATTGTATGCAATTGTAGTGCCAATTTGACGACGTATGCCAGTGAAACATGGACGTGGCAAAAGGCGCATGAAAGTAGAATGCTGTAGAAATGGGATCACTAAGAAGAGTACGTAATAGAACGATATATAGGTACATGGGTGTAAGAGATTCACTGAATAGCGGGGGTCGCCCCAGATAGGGACGGCATGACCATGTGAATGATATTTTAAAAGAAGGAATTATAAGATGCTTGAACAATCGACCAGCATGTATAAGACGATGCATGGATGTAAAGGAAGCTAGGACTAGTAAAAATAGAGGATTATGGCGCTCGATCTCTCTGCTTACCCCGTAAGGGACATGGCGTGATGTTATGTACCTATGATACCTCACTCCCTATCAATGTGTCTAGCGTCAAATTCGCTACATACATATCTGTTTTCATATATCAAAATGTATTGGCAGTGATAATTCTAATTTACCTATTCTTTAATAATTTCAAATTCCAAATAATTTATTTTATATTAGGTACAAACTGGCAGAAGCACAGAGCAAGAAACATGCAGAACTGACATAAGCTACGACTTTATACCAGAAGTTTAGTATAAAAAGTGATGTGGAACGGGGGTATCCCAAACACATTCAATGTTAATATAAATTGGATATTAATGACACATTTATGTAGTAGTAAAAGTATTTCCTTTCGAAGTTTAAATCCCTTTGATAAAAACATATACCCATATTTTGATATCAGTGTTGAGTAGGTACCTACTAAGAATTTTCATATCAAACCGTTCCGAAAATATTGAAATACGTTATATTTATTGCCATCAAATTTTGGTGGCTGTGTGTACCAAAAAAAATTTCTTTTGGTCATGTCAATAGATTATTGGTTTCTGAGCAGAAGTCATACTAATGGTAGGATTGAATTAGGTTGGAAGTTGAAAAACAACCGCTCAACCTGTTCAAATATATAGTTACTTACCTTAAAACAATAAGTAATTGTATAAAAAAGAAATATTTAATCGTTCTATGACTACCAAAAATATTTTGGAAAATAAACAAGCAAAAAATATTTAAACAACTTCAACAAAGATGAGAAAAAAACATAATATTATCTTGGTATTTTTTAAATAAATAAATACATCAAACAATTTTTGTTTTGTGTTGAATTTGAATAATTTAATGATTTCTTGAAAAATCTCAATACTAATAAAATTCATTTTTATTAAAGTGTTGAATCCTTTCATTAGACACCATATACAATTTACATTTTTTTTCGTTGTTCGGTTATGGGTGTGGCACTAAAATCCGTGGGTCGGTATTTGCCTAAAACCACCCCTGTTTGGGAAAGCCAAGACAATTTACTCCAGAAACGACTGTAGGGGAAAACTATGAAGAAAGTATGGTGGAAATAAGTAATCTTAAAAGAATATATCAGAGGACTGGTGACTGGGGTTCGGGACATCCGTTATCAATCTGAATTAGCCGACAGGCGACCTTCGGTCTGGAACCCTGATCCTATGGAATCCGGGGGTGAAGTATTACATCTCCCTCAGGATATTATCATTTGTGTCAATACACATCCGCACTAAATTTGTTCGTTCCTTGTAATTTGATTTTCACTAGTGTTTATTAAGGGTATTGAGATTGATCTGTCTCCGAAACAAACCACAATATTGAGGATTCATGATCTTTATTCATTTATAGAAGAATCGTATCGTTCAGAAAATACTATTTTTTCAGTTTTTATTATTATTCGTTACTTTTTTGTTTGATCTTATAATAAACATAAGAATTTTTGTTCTAAATCTCTTGGAAACAAAACGAGAGTCTAATATTCGCCTTTTCCCAATTTGGGGTAGGCAGAAAGAACCGATCGCCAGATTCCTCTCTCTTGACATACATTTCTCACTTCGTTCATGTCCATGCATCGTCTCAGACACGTTATTCTGTTATTCTTACTTCTAACCCAACCAACTTTTCCTTGACCAACCTCTCTACATACTTTTCGTTTCCTTTTATCAGCCTTATATACTTTTTTTGTCAGACGGTCATTACTCGTTCTCTCTATCTGGTCAGATATTCTTTATTATTAAAAATCAATTTGCTTTACAATATAATATGGAATATTTTCCATTGGTGTACCTAAATGGGTGCAAGCTATTTTATAATCAAACAATATGTTTGCATTGTATTGACTTTTTAACTTTAATTTACATTCTTTTGTAATACAAGTAATGTTTGTTCGATGTTAGATATTATTATTTTGAATAAAACATTTATTGGTACAAATCTTGAGAAAGCTTTCACATTTTTCTGATTATTTCACAAGTGCGATGGTTTATAATTTCAAATAGTTGACTTAAATTTATAGTATGATATAAATATAATACCAATTTTGTGAAAAATACTATTGAAAAGTACAATTTGTATGAAAATATCAACTTAAAGGAGAATATGTTGTCGTCAGCTTTACTTGTTAATTTTTCATCTATTACGTCTGTTTGTGAATGAATTAAGTATTTAGGTATGAATAAATAATACAACGAAACAGACCAAGTTATTGGAAAGGTACGTTTGTATACCGGTATCAACATTTTTGTTTTATTGAATCGTATTACACGGAGACCTTAATTTAAATATAGGTAGGATGTAATAGAATATGTAGGTACGATATATGTATATCAGATTAGAAACAATGAATGAATTGTATGTATGTTTCGTAAAACAATTACGGTATGATAGCTCGTTTCGGTACAATTGCGGGGCATATTTCACAATGTGTTTCCCTTCCCCCCTCCTTATCCCTCGGTCAGTTCTTATTGTTTCCCCAAAATGTGTCCATTTTCCCCCAAAATAATCGCGGGTAATGGGCGGAGTTCACAGGTCACACCGGCCCCGGTAATAAACGTCCGGTCAAGGAATAAAATAAGGCCGCCCACGGACGGAAGTGGGTGGGATGTGGTCACCACAGGGACATTTGTTCTCTACCATTCTGTCCTCTTACCCCCCCCCCATAATAATTCGCTTGCTCTCTGCCCCAAAACACCCCTGACCTTGATTGATGAATTCCGTATTGTTTCAAACCGTATATACGTTGGCCAACCAAGTCTCCTCAACGAACTTATTCTAAAATGCATTTGTAAATTGATTTATTTTTTACCTCATGTACAATTATGTGAACAATGGCGAGCTTATGGGCATAAAGCATTTTTTTTCCAACCAACCAAAGCAACGTGGGTCCATGAATATTGTAGTTGTAGGTATGTAGGTAATTGAATTTATAACAAAAAGCATACCCGTATACCGTAGTTGCTGTTGCCAAATATCATAAACCATTTCGCCGAGAAGGGAGGCGATTTGCACGTAAACCAACAATGCAAAAAGACACAAATTTGCGCTATGCGCTCCCGGAACCCTGGTTCAAGATATTTGGTGATATTTATAACATTAAATGTAAAATCACAGTAGCAAAAAGGAGGGAGATAGAGGTTGTGGGATGTGAGAGAGGATGGGGGAGGAGTGTCAATTAAGAGTTATTAGACAGGTATAACAGATTAAGTCTTTTTTGAAAAAGTTGAACATCATCACTTAAGGTTTTCCATAGTCTTTGAAATTTATTTTAATAAACACTGAGAAGCCATAAAACAGGACCTGGCATCTCTATTGCTCGAGGTAGGCTAATTTTACCTTTTTTATAGAAACGAGAGTACCTAAGTATACTTATGCAGAGTCAACCACCGTGAAAAGTCGTTTGATTTCTGAGCCGTCGTCCTGGATTCGATTCACAACGAAGAAATAAAATACATAAATTTATTTTTGGTTCCATTAAACAAATTACTATTTGGCAATAGATTAAAACCAGCTCATGATGCATGTATACTTCCTTCAAAACCTATTTCATACAAATTTGCCAAGATATTTTTTTTATTTAAAAGAATGACCACCACCCTGCCACCACCCATCCATCTCCTCGATAATGTGTTTGGTTTTTTTTATTAGTAAGAAAATATACATAGTAGTTACATGAATTATAAACTGCATAAGCAGGATGTGTACGTATAAAAGTTGATTTAAAAATGACCAAGTTTATTATCATTAAAGTGGTGACGGCAGTATCTGGTGGAGCGATTATCGAGTAGCTGATGGTAGGTAGTTGTAGTTAGAGTAGAGGCAACAACACCACGTAAACACATCCTTGAATGAGATGATCACGGTCAGAATGCAGACTTTTCCTGCCAACCACTTATGAATAAAAATGCACGTGCGTGGAATGAATATATATTACGTCATTATAAATTTATTCGATCAAATCGAGCTACACGCTAAGCATAGATTATTATACTTACTACATACCAACTACAACACACTTTTAAAAAGAAAGTATCCGCGTTAAACTCAACTTAAATGCAACGCAAACGTAACAAAAAAAAGCATAGTTACATACCTTAATGACGTTGAGAATTTCGATCCTATATAAACAGATATCTGTGTTTAAAAATCATTTCAAATATCCAAAGTATTTGGTTAGAAAACATTCCAAAATTAGTAAAATACTAGCCAAACCCGTTAGACGCTGTCCTGTCTCATATATGTTCATCTGTTGTTCACGCTTTTAACATTTCCGTCTTTCAGAATATCGTTCACATGGTTGTGCCATCCCTTTTTTCGGCGGCCCCGACCTCTCTTTCCATTTCTGTCCACTTTGGATATTTTCTTCGGGAGGCGTTCCTCATTTATTCTCTCTATGTTGCTAAACCATCTCAATGTGTTCACTTTCATTTTATGAATGAGACATTTCTTCATCTTAGATACTTTCCTTATGTCCTCATTTCTAACACTTTCATACATCGTTCTATTACAGATCCATCTTATCGATCTCGTTTAAACTGTATTTATTCTGCTTTCGTGCATCTTCTGCCATATCCAGGTTTCACTTGCATAAATCAAAGTTAGCGCTAAGATAGCGTCATGAATGGAAACTTTGATATGTTGCGACCTTTGATAACTGGTCCTTAGTTCATTCACTCTGTTTCCTGCCATAACTCTTCTTTCGATATCCTTATCAGGCCGTCGTGAATTGCTCGAGCCATTCGTTCTCTTCTTTTGTTTGACATGATGTTCTGCTTTCACTCTTTTCAATTACCATTGTCTTTGATTTGCTGACATTCATACTCAGTCTACTCTACATTTCTTTCACTGATGGTAGGTATATCTCATAATTTTTCTCTAAAAACTTTATCATAGGCCTTATGTAGGTCTATAAAGGCATGAAAAACCGTTTATGTAACTAATCGTAGAGAAAAAATTTCCTCTACCGCCCGCAAACGCTTCTTGGACATCCCATATCTTAATTAATGTCATCTTTGATCCAGAATCCTTACATATTTTACCAACTGAGCTTAAATAACAAAATTATAGCTCTATAGTTTTTGCAGTCAAGCTTCGATCATTTACCTTTACACAAGGATACCACGAGTGCATTTGCCCAGTCTGAAGGAGTGCGTCCTGTTTCCAACACACGTTGAAAAGAGAGGGGCACCACTCCAAAAAATCATATTCATAAACCTTCTCGGGTGTGTTCTGAAAAAATCCCAATGTGTAGGTGTTTATAAAACTTAAATAGTACTTTATTTGTTTAAATACAATAAGCTTCCTTTTTTTCTTTTAATGTACGAATCCAGTATATTGTAATGATCTAATTTGGAAATGGATTTGGGTTGATATAAGGTAAGAATAAGGAACAAGGTTGGTATAAAGGAAATGGTTGAATTTGAATGAAGGTAGGTAGTTTGGACCTACGTGGGTACGCAACAGGCAAGGAAGCACACTGTGGAAGACTTATTACTGGGGTCCAGTAGTGTTACTATGGTCGAAAGAAACACGAGAAGGGGAAGAAATAAAATAAATGTATTGAACCAAAATAGACACAGAATAGTCCGATGGAATAAAATGGACTGTAAGCTACAAAAGTGAAAAATAAATACTCTTTCGCCATATGACGATAATTTTTTAGGAAGACAATACGAATTTTAAATAGAAACTTTTCGCACTGAGAAACTTATTTTATTTCTTTAAAAACAAGCACAACTATGTACATATATCAAATATACCTAACATTAAAAAAATATAACTTAAAAAATAAACTCAATGAAAAAAAATACCTACATAATTATAATATTTTGTTGAATATTTTATTAATTCATATGAATTAATATACTTCACTCTGATGTCTTTGAAGGACTGATCCAACTATAGATTCGTTCAAGAGAATTTATTTCTCTTAATTTATCGGCAGTATAAATATTAGTCCCTTGTGTGAGAATTATTGTATTTCCAGATCTATATTTTTCATGGTTTTTTCAACATTGACAAATACAAAATTAAAAATTTTAATTTTTTAAATTTGAGTTTTTCAAACATTTTTTTACGAAGAAAAACAATTTTTATGATAAATTTACGTGTTTAACTGCCTTTTTCATTTTTTTAAATACAGAAAACGCCGAAACACCCAAATTACAAATTAAATTTTCAATAAATAATATTTAAATTTTAGTAGTAAATCTCAAACATCTTTTACAATTTTCCAACTGTCAATTTTGTTCAGGAGAACTTTGTTCTCTTAACATATCGACAATGTATCAAGCCAGAATACGCGAGAATTGTATGGAGAGGTCTACTTTTTTCACGGCTTTTCCAACTTTGAAGTCAAAAAACACCAACTTAGAGGCTTCGCAGCATATATGTTCCATACACGGATTTACTCAGAATTCGGAGTAGAACATTTCGTGTGTCTGTGTGTGTGTGTGTGTGTGTGTGTGTGTCTGTGTGTCTGTGTGTGTGTCCGTCCCCCCCTTATAACTTTTGATCCGCTCAATTTACAGAGCCTAAAATTTCAGAATATATAAACAGTTACAGGCCTACAAAACTTTTATGCTCGGAATTTTGAATTTTTGTTTCAGTCAGGGGTTATCAACTTTTGAATTTTTATTTTATTTTTCCCTATATCTCAGAAACCATAAAAGCTAGAACTCTGAAAATTGGTATAAACATAGACAAATACAAAATCTCAAATAAATTTTTTCAAAAAAATTCCAGGGTTTCTCAAACATTTTTTATTAAGAAAAGTATTTTTTTTATGATAAATTTATGACTTTAACTGCCTATATTTCCATTTTTTTTTTAAATATCGAAAAAAGCCGAAACACCCCAACTATATAATTTAATTTTATATAAAAAATATTAACATTGTAGCAGTACATCTCAAATTTTTTTTAACAATTTTTATAAAAATTGAATTTAGTGACGACATCGCTTCATACAATTTGTATGGTAGTCACCTATACACAATATCAAAGAAGACTTAATAGTTTGATACTTCATCTCTAAACATACAATATACATATACCATCATGCTGTTTTCATATTCCGGGTAGGAAAAAAAGACTGACCTCCATACTATCCTATCTTGACTATTAGGTACATGTGTTGTATAGAAAACTAAATATCATAAAATAATAAATAATTTGTATTTATGGGTTTGGTACTTATTCTTCAACTATACATACTATCGCTGTCGACAGTTGGATCTCATGTGTTACATGCAACTAGTTTTAAAAATTGAATTAAGTTACGGCATCGTTTCATACAATTTGTACTACACAATATCTACGGGGACTCTCAATAGTTTGATATTTTATCTCCATACATACATATGTATGTACATACATGCTATCAAGCTGTTTTCATATTATGGGTAGGAAGAAAGGACTGAACTCTCCATATTATCCTTTATTGACATACATAACTACATGTTTTGTATAGAAAACAAAATATTTTTAAATTATATTTTAAAGTATCCAATAATTTGAATTTAAGGGTTTATAGCTTGGTACGTATTTTTCAGCTATACATAGAATCGCTATGGACAGTTGGATCTCATGTGCTACATGCAGTGGCGGCTCCCCCAAAGGGGCTCTAGGGCTGAGCCCTCCCAAAAAATTTTTTCTATAGATTCCAAAAATATGTGCTAAATTAATTCTAGAAATTCATTATTTTTTTTAAATAAATGTGTTTCCACCTTACGGTTGTAATAGTAAAATACTGCAATAGTTCGTTTCATACAGCGAGATTCTATGAAAAATTTTGTTTCGCGGGCACAATGTGCTTGCGCCCGAAGAACTGTATGTAAACTCATAGAATTGATTTTAATGCCGCAGTGCAATATGATTCGAAATGTATGGAGCTCTCGGGCACGTTCCTATATACATATGTATGTTCATGAATTCACCGGAATATACTACTATACAACAATCTCGTATATTTTGGTCTAAACGATTAAATTGAATTAGTGTGTTTATGAACACGATTAATATTAGTATGTTTATGAACACGTCTGCTGCGTCTGCGCACTTCGGTCAGCTCGTCAGCTGAGAGCTGAAAGCTGTTGATGACAGCGCGCCATTTTGCATGTTGTTTTTGCAGAGTGACGAATTGCGGTTAATATTTTTTATGATAATTTTTGACAATAGTACACGGTGAATAGTATACATAATTTAATTTCGCGTTACTTTAATTACGATGATCGTGTGAATGTGAAAAAATAAGGGCCTCGCGGACATTCATCTCATTATCTCAAATTAGTAGGTACTTGTAAATCACGTAAATATATTCGAAGTTTTAATATAAATATGTAACAAAAAACGTCATGGCTTTGCAGATGTAGTGAAAATAATGCGTATTGCGAGTGCAGTGAATGTTGTTTTCCGTGTTTACTTTTTGACAATAATTCTGATGTAGGTTATTAATTCTGACTCTGACAAAAACAACTAAATCCAACATGTATGATATATGATCCACCGACCCCCTTTTTTTCAGGTATTGTAATTGCAGCTTAACAGGAGAATGATGATAAACACTGATCATATGCATGAAAATATTTTTTTCACCTGTGTCGATATTTCACAAGTGTAGGTACTGAATATTTTCTCCTTTCAAATACTCATTTCCTTTCAAGAAAAAAAATCGAGCCCCTCTAATATTTTAGGTCTTCAGCCGCCACTGGCTACATGTAACTAGTATATGAATGTCAGTATCATATATTATGTAGTTAACAGTAAAAAATATGTCTTCATTATTCAGAATTGTCCATTGACAAATCATCAAAGCATACTATTGGTTTACAACGAATAAATGTAGTAGCGTAATCAGTTATTTAATTCTAAGTGCGTTAGGTTAGTTTGGAAACTTTTGTGTATTGCCTTTCGTCCGTAGGCCAAGAAGCTAAGATCAAAAGACTAGGTCTCGGGTGGAATGGCAGGAGGGAAGTGTGGCACGGATATGATACCGCAATAAAACACATTATCCTTGGCCATTGGATCATGGATATCCACCCCATACAGCATCACACCATCACACACCCCGCCCGTGATATACGAGATGACTCCGCACAATTTATGTTTCACTTCACCTACACACATACAAGATTTATTTAGGAAAAAAAGCGCTAATGGAATCGGACATATTTGGAAACCATAAGTTACTCCATATACATTCGATATTCACAAAATCAGACAGGAGCTGCCTGACTAGTATAATCTACAATTTGCGATAAATACCATTTAAAGATGGTCTTATTTTATTGAATTTGTTATTCTATAAACAATTTTTATTCTAATGGTATATATTTGAGAGCAATAAATTCGCAATTTTTCAGGGTTATTTTTTCATTGTAGATTATCAACGTGTATCATACAGAAATTTTATTCTGAAAGTTTCAGCACAATGTATCTGCGAATGTTTGCTGTGTACGTGATATGTGCTAAGTACTATGTACCTACGGCGCGTTTATTCCACTTTATCGATTATAGACTAAAGTACTCATTCGATTCATTTCAAATATTGCGAATTTGTATATCTAATACTAGCTTAGATCCCATTAGATTTAATACATCTGACCCCAAGATAAGAAAACTTAAAATTTGATATTTTTTATTTATCGAATTGCTAAAAAGGCACAACTCTTTCATAAAATGGTGTTGAAAAATTATCAAGTTTTCATAATTGAATATTTAAATAAAATATATTTTAACAAACTCGGTAGGTGCCTACATTAAAACACTTAGTGAGCGTTGACAAGGTAGTGAGCGTTGGCCACAACCCACTCGTTTTACTTTTTTACAGTATATAATATACCTACTTACATAATCATTCGTAGTATTGAGAAATAAAATTCATGCAAAAAAATACATGTTTATAATATATATGAACAAATTGGTTTTTGGTTAATCTTAGTATATTTGCACAAAATACGATTTTTGCAACTTCATGGAAAATTACAAATATGATCCTACACTATTAACGGACAATGGAACAAGTTGAATAGGAATTGAAAAAATATTATAATTGCATAACCTTTTTGGTTGTATTCTTCAAAAGAAATTATAAGTACCTATTTAAAATCATGTTTGATAAATAATATACGAGTTCATGGTATTTTGTACCAACTAAAAAATCTCGGACCATTTATTTTTTCTAGTGAAATTCACAGTAAAATAAGATATATTTCCAGAACGTTTACATAATACCTACTTTCGACTTTCGATAAGTTTATTTTATATGGTCGGATTATAATATTTAAAATAAAGTTAAATTCTGAAACGTACCTACCTTCCTTTCTTTCGTACTTTCCTATCTTTGAAGTTTTCAAATACCCTTCACTTTAATTATATTATTGTTTCAATGTGTGTTAAATGATATTGAAAAGTTTCGTTGTTTAATATTCATCATAAATAATTAAGAAAAAATAAATAATGCAACTGAAGCAAAAGTATAAATGGATCGATTTAAGAAATAAAACTTTTGATTATAGCATGTAAGATACCGTTAGTATTCTATTTTAGCTATTGTTGTTTTGTAGAAATTGTTTAACTAGATAAAATAAAATTAATCGATTAAAAAAATGTATATTATTTTTATCTTTGATTTTAAACTATGTTATCAAATAAAAGATTTCGTTTCTTGAATCATTAAATATATTTACTTTTGTTCTTTTAATAAGAATTTTGATTCATCAATCTGTTCGCCTTCTGCAAGAAGTTGTGCTAGAATGAAACAGCAAAACAGAATAATTACAATATGAACATTTTAGACATAGAAAAAATCATTCTTTTGAAACACGTCCAATTTATTTCAATGACAAAATATTTTGTGTAAGTCCAAAAATAAAAACAATACAATATGCAATATTATATAAATCAAATAATAATAATATAAGGAATACTGAGCTGTTGTCGTACACAACCAAATGTATCGGATCAATAAAACTGAATTAAAATTCAGATCACGTTCAGTACGAATTTACAAAAGAGCAAAGAATCTTTCTCTCTCTAACTGTATGAAGGGATGACGTAAAAAAACATCTTTTCATTATGGAACCGGCATGACATCACGAAATTGTATTTGATGATTCATATTGAAGGATTGGTGCTAAACAAGTATGTACATATACTTACACAATAATAATTATTATTGGATTTAACTGATTGATCGTCAGTTCTTACAGTTTACTACTTGAAAATGTGCTTAGCACATTTTATTTTTATTCATTAAAAATTTTGAGAATAATTATTATAATAAAATTACTATGCAATTTTTTTACGTAATATGGCGGATTTATTACACGTAGGCTAAAAAATAATAATAATAGAAAAAAAATACTATAAAAATATGATTTATAAAAATAATCATAATGTCCAAAAATAGGAAAAGGATGGGATGTGAAGGGAAGAACGATAAGGGAATTATCTGTATATGGATAAATGCGACTTCAGAAGCTTCTTTATACCACAAAGCTAGGAGATTCTCTTATACCATTGGACAATTGATTTCCACAGCCGGGCTGCGTGAATTGTGAATGAGTTAGTTTAGGATGATGTGTGGTGTATTGGTATTGAGAGTGTACTTTGGTTTTAAGACCGTAAATTTAGGCCGCGAGATGAAAGATATATATCTATATATTCCTATTTTTTATTCCCATTCATTCTCGTTTTTCTTATGCAGCCGTCTCTGTCCACTGCTGAACAAAGGCATCTCTCATCTCTCCAGGTTTCTCTGCATCCAGTCACCAGTATCTTCGTGATCTCGATTCTTAAAATCTTCTTAGTCTGTCTTTGGTTTTATATTCTAGTGATATGTCCCTTCAGCTTTGCCACTAGGTATTTCGACCAAGCTAATTCATGATTTTCTTCGTTTTCTGAATTTTTCACTCTATCTACATTCATTACATTCCCTAAATTATGGGCTATTGATAAACGCATGCATGGTTTATTGGAAAACGAAACTCGCGACTGTTGGATTACAAAGACAGCGCGCTAATCGCTCTGCCACCGACTGACCTAAATGTATTATTATTTATTATAAATGACGTAAAAATGTTGCAGTTCTCTAAATGTCTGTTTAAAACCATTCCATTTGCTGACAAGAACGAATAATATAAATAAATTAGGGAGTATAGATACCAACCATATACTTAAAAATTTGTTTTTTTCATTCTCTCTAATTAAAGTATTGTTAACTTGATATATTTGGCTGAAGAGGGACAGGGGATATAAACATATACTGTACGTAGTCCAAGTGATTTTTAAAGAAATTTGCTTATAAGCTATATCTAATAACAAAGCCGAACAATACAAAACGAAACTTCTTTTTATACGAAAATCGATGGTTTCATATCTTATTTCAACCGCATAGAATAACAATCAGTTATAAATAATTCGATACCATCAACAATGGCAAAATGGAAAATTTGATTCAGTTAGCAAATAATCATTTTGAAACTATTAACGTCTTTATAAAAACCTATGCGTAAGCGCAATAGTGCCTACAACTTAATATATGAGAAACAAAATACGATGTAGTTTTATTTATTGTTTGTAGCACATAGGCGGTGGACTGGCTGACAAAACTGGAACCAAAAGGCTGTAAATCTTGGACGTTGTCCATATGGGTGAAGAGAATGCCAGAAAAAAAACAAAACGAAAAAAAAATTTACTTCATTAACAACAACCACAAAATATATATCAGAAATAAGTGAAAAAAGTTACCCAAAATATATAAAAATAGATTGGATAAAAATAAATATATAAAATAGTTACCCAAAACATATAAAAAGAGATTGGCGCCTTTATTGCCATTGAACATTTACTTCCATCAAACCGAGGATTTTTATGATATTAATCAGATATTCAACTTTTTTATCATATTTTTAAATTAATTTTCATTCATACACAACAACAATTAATTTAGATACCAGAACACTGTTTTTTTTATATTTTTCCAAAAAACATTCTTTGTGCTGAGAAATTATGTCGTACTATCCATAATCCATATCCATATAAGTCCATTTTGATACGATGTATTAAAATATAGCTCCTGCTTCGATATATATTATTATATCTACTTATTATGTGTATCTATCGGTATACTATGTGACAACTATCTACTTGTAATATTATAAAACGAAATATCTAAAACAACTACAAAAGTGGCTCAAAAACAATTGTTCTTTATTGCTTATGATAAATCAAGTTAAGATTTGGAAGATATTGGACGATTTTTAGATCTCAGTAGAAACATAAATGTACAGATCAATATAGAGAGATTCCAAAATCTCTAATCCCTCGTCAGTTTGGAAGTCTTCGAGAAGTTGGAGTCCTGAATGCATTTACCATTTGTGTATACAACTACAGCATGTGAAGTTTACGCTTTTATATTTTAATACAAGTAAATTACCTATTATTATGTAAATATACCTACCATTTGTAATATTCCACTGTAAAACATTTATATTTATTTTATGTATGTATGTGTACAGGTAAGTGTTTTATGTGATGTTTTTTTCATGATAATGTCCCCTAAGTAGCCATTTAAAAAAAATATATATTTTATATACAACGAATATTCTGTCGAAAAACATAATAAAAATACGTATACATTTAAATCCATGTTTGAAGTACCTACATCGAAGACGTATAACAAAAAAAAGTCATTATTTAACTTATTTCATATATATATATATATATATATATATATATATATATATATATATATATATATATATATATATATATATATATATATATATATATATATATATATATATATATATATATATATATATATATATATATATATATATATATATATATATATATATATATATATATATATATATATATATATATATATATATATATATATATATATATATATATATATATATATATATATATACTAGTTGCATGTAACACATGAGATCCAACTGTCGATAGCGATAGTATGTATAGTTGAAGAATATGTACCAAACTATAAACCCATAAATACAAATTATTGAATATTTTCAGATATTTTGTTTTCTATACAACATATATTATGTAGGTATGTATGTCAAGATAGGATAGTATGGAGGAAGTTCCTTTTTTCCTACCCAGAATATGAAAATAGCATGATGGTATGTATGTTTGGAGATGAAGTATCAAACTATTAAGTCTTCATACATATTGTGTATAGGCGACTGCCATACAAAATGTATGAAGCGATGTCGTCACTAAATTCAATTTTTAAAAAAATTGTTTAAAAAAATTGAGATCTTCTACTACAATGTTAATATTTTTTATAGAAAATTTAATTATCTAGTTGGGGTGTTTCGGCTTTTTTCGATAATTGTATAAGTTTTGGAAATATAGGCAGTTAAACTCATAAATTTATCATAAAAAAAATATTTTTCTTAATAAAAAATGTTTGAGAAACCCTGGAATTTTTTTGAAAAAACCGATTTGAGATTTTTAATTTTTCTATGTTTGTACCAATTTTCAGCGTTCTAGCTTTTATGGTTTCTGAGATATATGGAAAAATAAAATAAAAATTCAAAAGTTGATAACCCCTGACTGAAACAAAAATTCAAAATTCTGAGTATAAAAGTTTTGTAGGCCTATAACTGTTTATATATTCTGAAATTTTGGGCTCTGTAAATTGAGCGAATCATAAGTTATAAGGGGGGGGGACACACACACACACAGACACACACACACACACACACAGACACACGAAATGTTCTACTCCGAATTCTGAGTAAATCCGTGTATGGAACATATATGCTGCGAAGCCTCTAAGTTGGTGTTTTTTGACTTCAAAGTTGGAAAAGCCATGAAAAAAGTAGACCTCTCCATACAATTCTCGCGTATTCTGGCTTGATACATTGTCGATATGTTAAGAGAACAAAGTTCTCCTGAACAAATCGACAGTTGGATAACATATTTTTTTTCTTCAATGGCGCTACAGCCCAAATAAATAATATGCATCTTTTAAAAATATGAGACGAATTCAAACAATTTCGATATAGTCATATTTGTTGTGTAAATATGTAGGTAGGTACCTACATTATATTTATTAGACATTATCTATGGACATCTTAAGGCCCTTGTATATCCTGGCCCATCCTGGGTATACGGATGTACGCAAAAATGCACACTACATTACCTTCTAATGTATGAAACACGAAAATTGAATATTACATATCACCTGATATGTGATATACAACATTTTATCTTGCAAAAAAGGTAAAATTTAGAGTTTTTTTAAATAGCAAGAATAGTTATTAAAATATTATAATAATAAAAAACTCAGTCGGTAGATAATGTTCATATTTTCTTTCGATTGAAATAAAAATCTACTTCATAGGCCTTGAAGTTTTTTAGTAACTTACAATAAAAAAATAAAAAAAGGGTTCTACTAAAACTAATTTTACAATAAAAGTATTAAAAAAAATCGAAATTCAAAAAACTCATGCAATAGAATAAAAATTCACATACAAACTGTTCCTTATTTCAAAGACGTATCTTTTGAGGGTACTGGGGAAGTTATTTTCAAAATATACTATATAGCCTCTTAATAACATTCCATATTGGTGTTTTCTATTCAAATATCATCCATGATTATGCAATGACTGTTAATAATGAAGTTAAATTCTGCTACAAAAAGCATACATAAGTACAGACAAGTTAATGACAGATCTATATGTGTATTTCAGACAACAAAACAAACCTGTATTCACTTGTGTGTAAAACATAGAAACATCGCTTACTCAAAAATTGAATAACGACTTGATTATTTAGTTGAAGTTTTCCAGAGATAGCGGGAATGTGAATGAAAATTCCAGTTTCCGCAGTTCAATGTACCAACAACAGCAACCGGGAGACGGGCAGGACTCTTAGCAGACCGAGAGAATTTCCCGATTTTATATTTAAATGAGACACAAGGAAAACACGCTTGGTTGTAAAAAGAGGGAAACTTATTTTGGCACGAAAAACGACGTATTCAAGGCGAGGTTTTCTTATTCTATCAGTTGCCAATTTTGTCTTCAGTCAGAGAGGGAGAGCGGGGTTAGTAATGAGATGCACCCCAAATCCTGAGATAAGCTTACGAGATAACACGGTACCTTATATGTATTATACATCCATGCCTTGTATGTGTTATCTATCTATACAATTCTTGAATGTATTACGAATACTCACAAGTAAGCACGTACTGGAGTTCCTACACATAGCTCATACTCGTATACGGCTACATTCGTCTGTCACCTATCTGTATATCGTATTTATTCACTGATCATTGTTATGTTGAACTAGTCATACAAATATTTTAATCTATAACTAGTTGCACGTAACACATGAGATACAACTGTAGATGGTGAAAGTATGTATAGTTGAAGAATACGTACGAAACGAAATCAAAATTATCGAATATATAAAGATTTTTTGTTTTCCTATACAAAAAATGTATATGAAAATAAAAAAATCAGGATAAGATTGTGTGGACTTCAGACCTCTATTTCTAAACCGAATATTATATAAACGGCTTGATCATGATTGTATGCTATAAGAGTCCCCGTAGATATTGTGTATTATCCCTTACAAATTGTATGAAACGATGTCTTCACTAAATTCAATATTTATAAAAATTGTTAAAAAAAAATTGAAATGTTCTCTTTTTTATATTTTTTGTAATAAAAAAAAGAAACAATTAAATTTTCCCGCCAAACTGCAGAGCAGTTTTTTAGCAGGGCAGATTCTGTCTTTCACATAATTAGGTAGGTGCATTATGTACATATTATTTATAGAAAATTAAATTATCTAGTTGAGGTGCTTAGACTTTTTTTGGAATAAAGGTAGAAAAGTAAACAAATTTTTACGATTTGGATTTTGTGCATCAAGCGAATAATAAGTTGTAACGGACGCACACACGCAGAAACCTCTAAGTTGGTGTTTTTTGACTTCAAAGTTGGAAAAACCATGAAATATATCGACCTGGCCATACAAAATCTCGGGGATCTTAATTTGATACTATGTCGATATCATAAGAGAAATAAATTCTCTGGAACAAATCGAAAGTTGGATAACTAATATTAAAAAAAATATAAATATATATTGACTTAATTTCATAAAATAAAAAAAATCTTCATATCAATAATTTAAAAACAAGTATCATGAAAAATATTGAGGTTCAGAGCACCAAGTTCCAGTCCACAAATGCAGAATCATCTTAGAAATATCTGTCATAGGACTGAAATCTGAATTGAGATGAATAATAACCATTTTTGTGTAGACTTAATCATTTGTTATTATATCTTATAAAATTATATGGGTGGTTAGGGAAATCGTCGAATTGCAATAATATCTTACATATTTACGAGGACAACATACAACCCTGCCATTTTGATAGTTTTCTATAAGATGGTTTATTTTTCATACTTATAAAAATTAACTTTAAAATAAAACCTTTGAAATAACTGATATTATGAAATAATAATATGATTCATGAGACATCAAAGCCAGTTTTTAAAATATATATTCGATTTTCCAACATTTGTTGGAATTCGTTCGAATATGCTCGAACAAGTCAAAGCAGGTCCTTCCTGTTTGAAAAATATATCGAGTTCCTACCAAACCAACAAAAAATGACTTTATATCGGAAAAATCTCAAACTATTTTAAGGTTAAGTTTTCCATACGAGGACCGGGGAAGGATTCATGACTTTAAACACTCTTTACACTCTTGATGACAATAAATATATGAAAATGTGGGGATTGTAACCAATATCTACTTAACTCTTTACCATGCTTCTGTTAAAATTTTCAATCATTTTCCTTCATTCAGTAGTGTTAAAATTTTCGAAACACACTTGCTTCTGATGAAAAAATATAAAAAAATGAACTGGATATGGCCAACACTAGATTTTTTCAAAGCTTTTGTTCAATCAAATTTTAAACCATTTTCCATCATCCAATTGTGTTCAAATTTTGTATACACACTTGCTTCTGATGACAATATATAAAAAATAATGGGTTGTGGTCTACACTAAATTCTTTACAACGTTGACAATCAGTCATATTTAAAACCATTCGTGCAGAAATTTCATATACTTAATGCACACTCAATGGCTTTAGTATAAAAACTAACGTATTGTGGCCAACACTTTAAAACATTATATATATTCAAGCAAATTTCAAACCAGTTCCCAAAGTCGTATTTTGCAAAAATTTGTTGTACACTATATACCTATGTACAATGGAGTGGGTTGGCCAACTTTAAATTATTTAAAATGCTTATTTACAATCAACAATATAAAGACGATTGATTATTCTTTCACATATTTATTTACGTTTTTGGCAAACGGCTGGAGATTAATAAGTAAATAATAAAGATGCATATAAACATATATTTGTAATAATAAATATTAAAACAATTTAGATTTTCTATGTAAAAATCGTTCATTTAATGATAAAAATAAAATGAATGATGTGCCTAGTGTTGAGAGGCAAGGAAAGAAACAGGCGGGGAGGTTCCATATTTGAATATCCGCCTTCGCTGACGTAACGGGGAAATTTGCACCCAGGCCGCGTCATCAAGTGCTGTGTGACGTCACTAGAATAATGGCTCAAAACAAAGCCACCCTTGAAAATTGTTCAACAGCTTTGTCTGCCTTGCCTTGCCTTGCCTTGTGTGGAGTAAAATTATTCAAAGTATTTCTATCTCGATCTTTTTATAATATACATATCTACATAGGTAGGTACATACTTTTACTCGTGTACATAAAAAGAATGGCAAATTCTACGTACATAGCGATTCTTCATTGTCTGATCAAAATCAAACGTTTTTTTTATTCATTTGTAGCCTGAGTTAGTTCAATTGTTCATGAAAGCGTTTTAATATTATTCTTATATCTAAAACTTATACAATTGCACATATAAATAGATCTTGATAATATATAAATGAAATACGTGAATTTTTTACGATACTCAATATTTTTTAGCGCTTTGTCGTATTTCTGTGGTCCAAGAAAGGGATGGATTTTGAAAGAAGGAAACATAAGAAGCTTAGTGAATCGACGAGCATGTATAAGACGATGGATGGATGTAAACGAAAGCCAGGAATGCGAAAATAGAGGCGTTTGGCGCTCGGTTCTCTGTTATTACTGTGTGGTTCTCTGTATGAATGTATCCATTTGTTTATATTATCATATGTAATTATTGTCATAAGTCGCCTTTATTATATTACTTGCTAGTTGTAAGAAAATTTCATATGGCAGTTAACTAGCAAGAAAGTTTTAATTTTAATTTAAATTAAAAAATCAAACAGTATGTTTTAGATTCTACATATATTGTTTATTGGTCGATAGCTATTTCCCTTTGTAAGGGTATCTTCAAGACTATCTAACAAGGCGAAATAGCTATCGACCAATAAACAATTTACGTAGAATCTAAAAAAAAATAGTGAATAATTCGCAATTACATAAAAAAGGTTTTTATTATTATCATCGTTATGGAAAAAAAACTATTCAAGTATTTCTATATGAAATTTTGTTTTCTTAAAATTTCAGGAAAAAATTAAAATCTTTAAGAAAGAAAAATGTTAGATATAAAAAAGTCTACGTTGTGTTGATTGCTGATTTACATGCAGTAGTAAATTATGCGGACAGGAATGGAATGAGAGGTCGGGGCCGCCCAAGGAAGGGATGGCACGTCCATGTGAACGGTATTTTGAAAGACGGAAATGTTAAAAGCGTAAACAACAGACGAGCATGTATGAATGTTGACGAGGCGATGAATGTATGTCAAGATAGAAAAATGTGGCGATCGGTTCTCTCTGCCTACCCCGTGAGGACATGGCGTGATGGTATGTATGTAGTAAATTATGATGATTATGTATGATCAAATAAATAGATTATATATCAATTAATTCAGACAAGCTCACTGATCATTATTTCAAATTAATTTTACTTTTGTTTCAATCAGATCCATAAAAGTTATACCACAAAATGTAAAACGACTGCCAACAATGCCATGTCTGTCAAAATAGATATATTTTTATTGTTAAACTTCACAATACGACGCCATAGAAAAATACACCCCACGAAATCGATTTTGATACAAAAAATTCAGACTCAATGTTAAACATCTTAAGAATACTGACATCGTCAAAAGGAAAAATGTGTGCATATGAAACTGTAATTATTTTTATGTACCTTCTATACGAATGCGACCACTATACATAGGTATAGCACTTTAAATATTTTTTTTCCTTTTTTGATTTGTCTACATTCTCGCATTAATGTAGTATGAAAATCTATTTAAGATGAATTTTTCGTGAAATAAACAAAAACAATGTAAACATAAACAATATAAACATACTCTAAACAAATGATATGTTTAAGTAATTAATCATATCTTATCAATTTCTCATTTGAAATGCGTATCAAATATTTTTATATTTGATGAGTTTTTTTACCTTTATTGCAAATAATATAACAATAAAAACAGCAATGAATTATATTTTCTTGCAAGGCACAAAAAGTAAGAAGATAATTATATTTTTGCTCTGTGAAACAGAAAATATCTAAAATTCGCTGTTTGCGAAGTCTTAAGTAAAAATTTGTTTAATATTACAAAAAAAAAACATTGAAAAATCGATAATGTTTTAAGGTTAAAATAACAATGGCGTTCAGATTGTACATATTGTTAACAACCTGTGGAGTAGACAAAAAAAAATGTCGGTTATCCTGGAAAATGTATTAATAAAACATGATTCGAAAATAACCGTTTTGCGAATGAGAGAATAATATTAAAATATGCGTGAAATGTGAGTGAAATAATAAATACCTTACATAAATATTCAAATAATTCAGGATAAATAATAACAAACGATTGCAGATGTTATTTTTCACAAAAATATATGTGTCCGTATAATTAATGAATATTTTAAACAATAAAAAACAAACGGCAATGATGAAGTTGTTTTATTTATTTATAAATAATTTGTTAAATAACATGAATATACATTTTAACGAAATAAAAATTTAGTGAACTTTTTATTGTGAAATATAAACAGATATACAAAAACTAAAAAAAAACCAATAAACATAGGAAACGATATAAATTTTTTTTCATAAAACAACGAACTAACATTCCGGAAGTAAAGATTTTTAAAATTAAATTATTTATACTCTTCATTCTTGGCTGTACTTATCATATTTCTTAACATAGCTTTTGAGACATATTTTGTGTAACTGTACTCTTTGAGACATATTTTCTTTCAGGATATTGTTCTTATGGTCGATCCATTCTTTTCTTAAACGATACCATTCTCTGGTTCCATTCCTGTCCGCTTTGTGTATTTTCTTCTTGAAGCGTTCTTAATACAGTCTTCCCAAAAGGCCAAACCTTTTGAACGTGTTTACTTTCATTCAAAGAAAATTTTACATTTTTTCGTAGTTTCGCTATTTCTTAGCCTGTTATACGAATATTTTCTTATCGATCTCGTTTTGACTGCATTTATTCTGCTTTCGTATGACTTCAGTTATGCCGAAGTCTCACTTGTATTTATGTATACGTGAAGGTGTTTTAGGCCACGATATATAAAAGAAATCATGTAGGTACAGAATGATCTAGGCTGTACATCTTTTTAGATAATTTTTAATTGATAAGCATTTATAAAGGTTATAAGTTCAATGATAAAGTAATGATGAATGTATATACGAATGTATTATAAACCCTCCAAATGCGACTAAATACCACAGATCATTAAGGGAGGGGGTTGAAATGAAACGCTCTGGCGATGTCTTGACGTGTTGATGGGATATGAGTTATGGGAAAAATATTTACCCCTTTACCCAAGCAGTTAGGATTAATTCGGATTTGCCCCTTGACTTTGGGGGAAATGAGTTGGAAAACATTTTATTAACATAGAAAATAGTTAACCATACTCACGTTATAAATTGCATTAACGTAGGGCCAATGAACTAAAAATCAAGAGTCTGGACGGTGTGGAAAAGATACGAACATGTGAATTTTATCAATAAATTTATTAGATATATTAAAAAATGTTGTAGATTAAATTAACTTCACATGTCTGTGTGTACCGGAATTTTGCAATCGATTTTTAACTAACTTCCCGAAATGGTTAGCTCTAAAACTTTCAGAATTTTTGTATCCGAATAAAACGCACCTTAAAATTGTTTTCAGCTGAATTTATTAGATATTTAGATAAAATTGAACAATATTGTATTTCATGCAAAAGTAAAATGGTTGCATTTAACCAGTAGTATTTTAATGAATTTCTTTTTACGCGAAGAAAACCTTGGAAAGGATGTCCTCATTTTGTATTTCTTACTTGTTGTGAAAGATTTCAAGCCACGGTTCTTATATGTGTACAAGAGGGTTTAAAATAAACAACACAAGATTGGTAAAAATAATAACACTTATTTCAAAAGACGATTAGACTCATTATAATTTTTATATCTTTATTTTTCAATGTTGAAAACGACTCAGTTAACTAAAAATATAGTATTGTTTGTTCATAAAATAAATCTCCGAGATCCTAATTCGGTCGTCTAGTTTTTAGTAAATTCCAAAATGGAGTTCTACCGAAAAAACTTTTTAACAAAGAAGACGCTTGCTATAGTTTCCAGCAAATCGTTTTAGACCTGGAGGGGAACGGTTCACACATAATATTATACCAACCAAGCAAGAAAATACAAATATGCGCTCAGAGCATCTAACGTGTAATTCTCAAGTTATTTGCCGATGACTGTATTAAGTTAAAATTTTATTTATTTATATTCCTGTTTGCTGTCTTTAATATTGATTGAATGTAATCCTTTTATTAATGCTATTCATTTAATACATCTTCCACTGTCGATATTTAATTTGGCTAGAAACCCTTTGAATGCGATATAATAGAGAACAAATACCCAAATAATGTAAAGACAGACGGATGGATAATTCGCGAGAGATTATCGCGGAAGGCGGAAGCATTACTCGTCCATAAATAACGGCTGGCATACATACATAGTACATGGGGAGGAATGGAAGCTTTTCCGTGGAAATAGTACCAGTACCAGTACCAGCTATAGCAGCCCCAAATCTCCGTGCTGAAAGGGTTCATTCCGTTGCTATTGCACGCTGTGGAATTCTTGAGGTGACCATGTTTTATGATGAATACCGTATAAATATATTTTTCATATTTAATACTCTGACGTAGAAGTATACTTAGAACGCACGTGAGTATGTTGGATCGCGCTGAGAAATATATTGATTTTAAATACACAATTTTCAATAGTCTTTATTTTCGGTTTATAAAATTAAATTTGGATTCGGTTTTTTAATCAATGTAGGTACCAATTAATAAATTATCGTGCTATGGTTTTACGAAATGGGTCAAGGAAGTATGATCCCGGGTTCACTTGATGTCTAAACCAGCTGACCACCACTGAACCATCTTCACCACCACGAGTGTCATTCTTTAAAGGCAATGAAATGGCTTCAATGATTATAATACTTACATATTTTACGGGTCCGATCACTTCACCACTAGGCCATCCCACTACAGAATTCAGCAGCCGCAATGCATGGCACCTCATTGGTATAATTTTAATGAATCTCCTAACATGATAAATTTCAAAGACCTCGTTACTCGATTTTTTGAGAAAGAGGTTTTAGAGTTTTTTTTATCCTGGTTGTCGATGTTCTAAGTGAATGGAATATGTAAAAAAAATAAAAAAAAAATCATATGATCGCAGAGTAGCCATAGCAATTCAAAACTAGTACTGCCTCGGAACAGACTATGTCTAGCGAGGCAGTAAAATTTCCAAATGTATGGAAAAAAAAATAATTGTATAATTGTAATTTGGTATAAACAAAAAAAAATATTTTTGTTCCTTTGTAATAATATTTATAATGTTGGAAATGAGTCTTTAAGCCTTCAACATTACAATATCCATAACAGGCCAAAGATATGATAATTTTTTTTTAAATTTCATGTTACTCAATTGGTTGAAAGGGTTTATATGTTTTATGTTTTTGCCTGCATCTGTGTTTGTTGTAGGTACATAAATTGACAATTGAAATATTACTAACAAATAAAATAAATATTGCTAACGCATAAAATATTGCCAACGAACTAACAAATAAATATTGCTTAAGCATAAACTCCGGCATCAATTGTCCAGTGTAAAAAAAAATCTCCAAAATTTAAAGAATGTGTAGATTTAAAAATGTGTCTGTTTTAATGAAAAAGTGTTATGTGATGGTTACCCTATTGTTATTAAACCCTTCCAGTGTGAACGCCGTCGGGTGATGGATGCGGTACATTTCTGCGAATCGCATCTGTTTTAATTCCTCTCTTCATCAGTTGTGTATTAGTTGGTGCTGTGTGGTCCAGGGTGCATTGCAGAATGCAGGGTCCCTCAGACTGTTAACTGCTCTTTAATGTGTTTATTACCAGTACTCACCCCCGGGGAAATTAATGACTTCGATTAACTTCTGTTGTTCGCCAAGACATCCTCATAAAGACGTCCGAATGGCAACTAACATAACCAACTCCATATAATATCTTGGACACAACATTAAAAGATTTGAATAGTTCAGATTGAGTACCTTCTATCAAGTTATCCATTTCAGGATCACCAAATAAATGAAATATTCAAATCGGTGTCATAATAATTTAGGAAAATGTTATCTTCACAAGTTGCTATAACTTTGTGGTACATTTTAAATGACGTTTTGAACAAATTAATTTGATTTTAATTTGAACTTTACATTCAAATTTACCGTGTTACCACTCAAGATTGAGTAATAACTCATACATTCGTCCATGATGAGAAGTATTTAGTAAAAGTCTGTCCCGAAAAGAGAGCAGGCAGCTCCGAAAACTAGTTCTACACTTATTGTTAGGAGGGCATATGAACCTTAATACCCCAATTTGAAATCAAATTTCTCAAATGTGTTTTTCATTATTCCATTCTCCATAGCATGTCGCAGAGAAATAAATCTTTTTTGTGCTTAAAGAGTGCATGAAATATACGTGAATGTTTGTAATCGTTTTACATTTCAAGTCAGGGGGGCAAGTCCAGTCAAACAGTGCAATCAAAACCCATCCAAGTACTAACCGCGCCCAATGTTTTTTTTATTTATTTGAAAAAAAGGGCAACGTACAATAATATTTTTTAAACAAATATAATAAATAAGAATAGCAACATAAGTTATTGTAACTTAATCAGCCCACCTTTGATTAACTTCGGAGATCGGACGAGAACCGGTGCTTTCAACGCGGTATGGTCGTTGGCAAAACCCTCATGATTCCCCATATCATGGATATAATTATATTATGGAGTTCTATTATATCCTAAGATTTTTTTTGTGAAAAATGAATATGTCCTTGTAAAGCATAAATGCTTGTGCTATAGGTGAACGAAATCGGTCGAGGCAGGATTCGAACTCGTGACCACTGGATCCAACCGCTAACCGCTCTGCCATCGACCCATCTAAACTCCAAAAGATTTCTATAATATCTTAAGATATAATTAAGAAGATCTATTATCATAGTTTTCGGGTGTCCAGTAAGAGCCGGGTAATCGAGAATACAACAGGCAACAATAACATCTGACATACATAGTTCAGCAATGAGATTCACCACCAATATTAAACGTGGCGCATTTCTAGGTCTAAAAGAGACTGGTGTCTGTGGATACACACATGTGTCGTGCTTCCTATTATAAGGTTATCAACATGGAGGTAACAATAACTGTCGTTGGTTTCCCTACATTGTGGGATATGCCGTGATTTTATGAATGAATAAATTCAAATAAATTCTGCCATGCTCATATTTTTTGTAATTCAAAAGACCTATTGAATTATTCCTATGTAGTTTCAAACTATATTTGAACTAACTATTTGAACAAATATTGAACTATTTCCGTGTTTATTTATGTATGCGTATTTATTTTATAGCATCCCGCATTCAAAAAATAATTACAAAAATATTATTTGCGCCATCGCGAGGACACGAGGGATGAAAAAGTGGATCCTATTGCGAAAGAAAGTGTAGCCCGAGGGCCGGCGTATTACCATAACAAGGAACCCTTATTATTTTATTATTGTTGCCGAATTCAAGTCGAATTTAACACAAGACCGCTTCGTTTGTCAATTCCAATCGATTACTCGGGAGTAGCCGCAGGCTCGGGAACCTGGGCACTTGGGGCCTTCATTCGCCGCTACTTGCCAATATGGCGGGATGCACCGACTCTGCTAGAATTATTATACCGAGGGTCCCTGTTAAATGCGAAAGCTGATAATGTTCAATTAGAGAGTGAAAATTGGAAACGAAATTAAAAGTGCTTGTGTTGATGTCGAAGCCCGTAAGTGAAGATGTATCTTTAGGAAAACGAATGCCAATTTTTTTCTTTACTGAATTTGGCAAAACGCCAATCACTTTGTTTTCTTATATTTAAATTGATTTAGAAATTATACAAGTATTCATTATAGTCAGGGTTGGCGTTTTATGCACTATAATAATGGAAAATTAAAAGGTTTTAATTTAAAATAAGGGTGATAGGAAAATTGATCGAAAAACAATTGATTGAATGCTCAATTCTTCGAAAATCAATTTTTCGAATGACTAACATTCCATTCACATTTTTCGATTTATAATTGTAAAATTTCTATTCGATAAACGACAAATGTATGTTCGTAAGAACACATATTTATCAGAAATTACAATTGTGAGAGCAATAAGCTAAGACCATTGATATCTATTTTACGTACCTGAATAAATAACTGTTTTCCAAACATTTCATGCGGTCATTATAAAAAGCTAATTTAACTGTTTTATATGTAGATATTATGTCCTATTCTGATTCGTCTAAATTTATCCGCCTGAATTTTAATACATGAGAAATGTAAAAAAGTTTCTAGCATTTATACGGGACTCATTACGTCACAGCGCGTATAAAATCCTTTTATCCACGGTCGCCCGTTGGTTACAGACGTTTTCGGACTCTGAAACGAATCAGAATAGGACATAATATGTGTTTCCTATAATAACTTATAATATGTCAATAGCTCAAAATAAATAATAAAGTGAAAATTGCCTGTTTTTTTCATACTTTTACTTACGCATTTATAAATATTTTTTTAAATTGCTTTTAGCCTCACAGCTAATTCTCGCCGATTACGGGTCGGCGTAGTTTTTGCGGCCGATTTGTATCAATGAGGGTAAGAAGGAACATGTCAAATAACATATGAAACCGTATGGTGTACAATATTAAAGCAATGGGCTACTTGCACATTTTTTTGCTCAATTTTTTAGTAACATTATTTCACAGGTAACAACTATGACAAAAGGAGGTAACATAACGACATAAAAATAGATTCGATTCCGTGAATTTGGTTTTCCAACAAATTTAAGTTCGAACAATTTATTCACTTTCGAAGAATTGTTTTTGTAAAATCTCGGATTCGAACAGTTGTTAATCGAAGAATTTTCATAAAAAAATATAATAAGGCAAACCAATTTTATACAAAAATTGGACATTTCTCCATGTCTGAAATGGAATAAGCAGAGATAACCTTACAGCTCCTATTCTAATTAACTATATACATAGTATCTATATTCTCTTATATATTCATTTTTCATACATGCTCATTTATTTTTGTGACGATTTCGTCTTTTGAAATTGGTTTTACACTATCGCGCCACATTGGGGTAGGCAAAGAGAACCTAGCGCCATACAATTATTTATATTTGCATGTATTCATTGGCTTACTCATATTCGTACATCTCATTCGTAATCGTCTGTTATTTTTCATATTGAGCACAAGGTACTGTCAATGTAAAGGAAAATAATATTTCATTGAACCAAACATATTTTTAATTTATTATTTATTGGATTTTTTACAACAATGTGGACAAAAGTGGGTTTATTGACAAAGCTATCTTCCAGCCAGCGCAAGCAGTTTGAATTTAATTCTTCTTGTTTCATATCAGGTCTCCCCGACGTTGACAACCACCATAGAGAAAGCCTCCCTGTCCTGTGCAGTGCGAAACAGCTTCTCCACAGTTCTTATACCGGTCCATTCGCGGATGTTTCGCAGCCAGGAAAGCTGCTTTCTTTTGACCCCTCTACGATCCTCAATCTTCCCCTTCATGACGAGGTGAAGGATGACATACTTTTCACCTCTCAGAATATGGCCTAAGTACAACACTTTACGGAGCTTAACATTGGTGAATAATTCTCTTTTGGTTATGGTTCTACGTAGTACAATAAGGTAAATTCGATAAGGTACAAAAGCATAAGGTACATATATACTGATCGTAGCAATGAGAAATGGAAAAAAAGAGATTGACAGACGCAGAAAGAATATCGTCCAAGGGTCATTATTTGATAAAAAAATAGTGTTTAGTTTATAATTGAGAGAACGTAAAATTTTCACTTAAGCTATCCCTTAAGACGTGGTTGTCCTTAACAAAATCTCAATTATATTTGTATGGCGACAGGATATGAATAAAAATAAAAATAATAAATTGTTAATGTTGCATAATAATAAAAAAGTGATGTAGTAAGTAGTCGTCATTTGTCACCGCTCTATGGGACCGACCATATCAATTTATACGGCATAATGTTCAGCTGAGGGTCCTTCTCTCCTCCTATTATTTTCCTCCATGTGTGTGTGTGTGTAACTAGTTGACTTCTAATTTCATCCATTCACCATAATAATAACCAATACGTCCCCGGTACCTACCCTATTTACCATACACAATATAATATATTATAATAGGTACCTACCTACCAACGTCAAAGTATTATGATGATCCCAAACTGAATATATGTACAACAAATAAATTAGACACCCGGGATAAAAAGTACCAAAGTTTGCTTTAATAATTTTTGACCAAGTATTAAAATGGTTCGTCATTGTTTTTTTTTACTTTCCTCTTATGTATTGGTGAAGATATTTATGATTTTTTAAATTTAAAACATAATTTACTGTAGAAATATTATATATGACGGTAATACAGAACAAGCTTATAAAACTAAACTTCAGATAAAAATTGGGATGCTTAAAATAACTTTCAATGATGTCCTTTTCTTCTTCTTCCTGGTACTGTCCCAACCTACTGCCAATATTGGATATTGGGGTAACTCTTCTCGTCCTCAGGCTGTATGTTGTAAGCTCTGCGATTTTGGGCATGCCGTTTCGATGAAGTCCAATACATACAATATGATAAGAATATAGATTCATAATTTTAAATATTTTTTTAGATTTTTATGGGTAGTTAAATAACATTCGCAATTAAATAAGCCACTCGAAATAATACAGTATAATGGAGTTTTAAAATTCAATCTTCTATACAGAAAATAAATATTGATAAATGTGTGTATATATATATTAAAAAAATAAATTGTTCATAATTGCATATAATTGTCAGTAAAAATTGTAAACTGCTAGCCCTAGAACAGGATTTCCTAGTTGGGCAGCAGTCAGCAGTAATCTACTTATTATTGTCATTATAAAAAGGTAAATAAAATAAATAAATAATAATGATGCACTTTCTTACATCTAGTATAACCAATAAGCAAAGTTGAAAAAATAAAAAGTTTTCACAGTATGAATTATATAAAAACAACAAAAAACAAGTAAATATTCAAATTTACACAAAAATACAAACGAAGCACACAATATCTTAAAAGAAGTTTTCTTTATGTAACGAGGAATTTAATTCTAGTAATACGTCCATTATATATAAAAAGATTTTTTTTTGATGTTTAAAATAATTATATATTTTATCAACGGATATTATTTCATGATAGCATTGAATAAAATACCATTTTAATTTTCAGTGTTAATTAAGAAAACAAGAACAGAGGAGCTACAAGTATCTACAAGTAATTATTTTTAATTATTTTTTGAATTTATAATATCTTCCCTTTTGCAATGTGCCATCTGATTTTTATATTGTTTCCTGTTTTCCCTTAGTTGATGTAGGGCAATAGAAGACTCATATAAATAATATCCTACTTAGGCAGTGCATAGTCGTGCAGTTCAGTCCATGGTTAGGGGATGAGGTAGGTAGGGGTGAAATAATTCAACGACGCCGCGGGGTTCCTTTGTGTCAATTTATTGGTTTGGTGTTGGGTCCATTCTTCTCTGGCACAGCCCTTGGGAGGAAGATACCCCATTGTTACAAGTGGCCAAAGGCCTTTTTGCACACTTACATTATTGCCTTAATTAGCTTCAATATCAATTCGTGTGATATGTTAATTAAGAAGGCATCATAAAAATTAACCTATACATTCAATCATGTATTTCTTCTCATATTCTTTTTTTTATTTATTTGACAACAAACAGATACAACTACTTGATATAAAGTAACTAGATAACATAAACTTGTAAAATAATGTAGTGCCCCAATTACATGTTGCCTTATAATATATAACAAGGAAGGAATGTGAAGGGGGAAGGAAAGCGAAGGAGAGGAAATTAAATTATAAGTATGTTTTAAACTATAAATACAAGAATAAAGTGGAAGACATACTCACTCACTCGTCAACCATCCTTGGTCCATTAATGGACAACTCTCTATCCTGGACAGACTGCATCCATCCGCCTCTAGCCACTCATCTGTTATCGTTAGACCACCTTCTTTGAGGCTTTCCAACACATCTTTTGTCCATTCTTGATCGTCATACCAGCACTTTTTAGTCCATTTGGAATCTGTGGTTCAGCAACATGCTCTGTACAGCCCCATTTCTTGTTGGCAATCTTTTAGAAAACGTCTGTCTTTTAACGAAGTACCCAGAACTTTTCTTTCCATGGCTATTCGTGTTATTGCTAAATAATTATGAAGCATTCTGTTTGTAAACACAAAAGTTTCACAGTCATGCGTCAGTAGCGGGAGAACTCGTCCATTAAAGACTTTATTTTTAAAATAATTGACGTATGTAGGTACTTCAAAGCCTTGATGATCTTGGATACACTATGAAACTCGGAAAAGAAAATCAAGAGTCAGAAATTGAAAGAAGAAAAGTTTAGCATGGACCGCCTTTGGTCTTACATTCTCTCTCTTTTGTTTTCATTTTGTATAATAAACTAATATGAGAAAATATCATATTTAATATAAATGTTTAAAGAGCTCTGTTTCTACGTATTAGACATATATATTATATTTAACGCCCTATGCAATGCCAAGTGGCTAAGTATCTACACAGGGCCGGATAAATCATAGATCAATCAGGAACAAGAAGTCAGGGCGGTTGTCTTAAAAAGGGCGCTTAAAATTCTAAAATGTTAATTATATAAATCAAAAATTCGCAGGTATGGCGCTCGGTTCTCTTTGCGTACCCGGATAGAGGCTCGGCATGATGGTGTGCATGCAAAAAATCCCGCTTAGTCATTTTAGACCCGATGTAATTTTACATAATTTTAAATTGTTCTACATCGAAATTTCCAAAAAAAATTGGGGGGGGGGGGCGGATTCAAATATATTGCTAAGGGCGCAAAAACACGTTTATCCGGCCCTGTATCTACATATACGTAGGTCTTATACAAAGGAAGATCACTGAACGGTAGACTAAGTTACACAATACTAGCTAATATAGGACAAAACATCACAATCTAAATTTATTTGTTCAAGGGATTTGTCACTACTCTATCACATTCTTTCTCTATTTTGAAAAATTTGATTGTTCAATAGGTATGTTGTTTATCAACTTATGACTATGAATGATTTATTTCCAAGAATTTAGTAATTATCATCGTTTCGAATATTTTTATTTTATTTTATTTTTTTATCACACCATATTTTACAATAATACCAACAAGTAGGTTACTGGTGCCCAACTAGGAAACCCCGTTCTAGAGCTAGCAGTTAACAATTTTACAATAAAATTATACTTATGAACTGGGTGAAGAAAGTTTTCCTTCTACATTAGGTAGGCATACAAACAAAATACTTTACACTAATAACTAAGTAATACTTTACACTAATACTTACTTCAATAAACATCAAAACAGAATAGCTCACATAAAACAGATCAACTAGGGGGGCAAGTCTGGTCAATCGTCGAAATTAAAACCATCTATGTTTACCCACATCATGGATATAATTACCTTATAGAGTTCTATAACATCTTAAGATATTATAGAGCTCCATAAGATAATTATATCCATGATATGGGTTAACATGTATGGTTTCGATTTCTCCTGTTGACCAGACTTGCCCCCCTGGTGAAAATGCCCGTAAACCTATTCCCGACGCGATTTGATATTTCAAAACCATCTCAATTGGGATACGAAAAAATAAAATAAAGAAGCATGGATTATTCTTGTAATGAAACATACCTATATTATACATATATAGAAAATTTATTTTAAGTTTAAGACTAGATTTAGTTATGTAACTGTGTAGGAAATTGAATCAAGCATAGGTACTAAGAGTAGTTTACAGAACTCTTTAAATTATTTTGTTCAATGTTAAATATATGTATATTACGATCGATGAGGCAAACACATCAAATGTCATACGTTTCGGTCCAAAGCTCTGACGATAACGACATAATCTTGAAGAATTATGCCATTATATTGACAAAGCTTTCAAACAGCAGCTTATTATCTGTGAGCTTTGTAAGTGTTTAAGGAGGGCAGTAACTTAATTGCAAGGGTCACCATAGAACATTGCCATTAAGATAACTATAGGTTTGCTGTGAAGGCTCCTTCATGATGTGTCAGTCATTATCCATTAGCAGATAATGTTTCCAGCCCCTAAGAAGGGTGGGACATAGGTGCTTATTATTAAGGGTATTTCTTGAAAACATACAGACACATTCCAAGGCAATAACAATAATATATAGCACGTATCATAATACATTATTTTAGTTCCAAGATAAACATATTTCATGCAACTTGACACCTAATTAGGCACCGATCTTTTGAATCCATAGATTCACAGAAGTTCTACAAAATGTTTTCTTTATTTATTTATTTATTTGAATCTTTTTGTACATACAATTTGTACACTGGCGGGCTTATTGCCTAATGGCAATTTCTTCCAACCAACCAGAGTTAATGTTAAGTATACAAAACAATGTGTACTATGGAAATCAGTTACATAATCACATTACAAAATAAATAAATACAGCAGAATAAAAGTAAAAAAACAAATAAGATAGCATAAAAGAACAATTCATAGCAATGATAGGAAAACTAAAGGATAAGGAAAGGAAGAGGAGAGGAAGATGTAATCAGGTGTTGTCAGATAAATATTTTTGCTTTAGCCTTTTCTTGAAGATGTTTAATGAGATAGATATGTTTTTACATTCTTTTTCAAATAAAAGCAACCAATTCTATATCTCCCTCAGCATTTTAACATTGTTTGAAAGAATCCAAAGTTTGCATATCCATCATCTCATTTTCTAAGAACAAATTTGAAACTTGTAAATTACGAGTTAATGATTGAATTATATATAATATATCATTCAGTCATTAATAGAGACAATCATAATGCTTGTCTCTTTAAATATGTTGATATTATTTTTAAATTATATATTTGTATTTATAACTACTACATAAACACTCATCTACATGTTTTTTCTAACTATTGATGTATCTTTTTCTTGATCAATTTGTCTAGAATCACAAGCAGACGAGTGGATGGACAGTCGTAAATTATAAAATAAATAATATCTGTTTTCATTATATTTATAATCATGCTTGGAAACTGGATACATGGCATACATAGCAAATAATATTATTAAAGATCTGTTGTGTATGTAGGAAATTGGGAATTAGTATATCAAACGTGTCTTCAGGAAACTTATAGGGAACGAAATCTATTTATTTTTATTGTAGAAAAATCAATTATCTATTGAGGTTAATGGATTATTTCTTCAAAAAATTGTTGTATAAGAAAACAGATGTATGTCGAAATATTTTTAGGAATGAGTCTACCAGGATACGATGAGTAAAAAGAGGTTTGTTCATATAAATATATCTATTGCTACTGTTATACGTAGAACGTATAGAGGCATGTATGTATATGTAGGTATCTCACTGTATACGGCGTCACGTCACGTGTTGTACCCGGAACTGAATGCATTAGCATTCCGCCCGCGTATACACCTTGTATTGATTACTAACCCGCTGGACCCAGAAGCAGCGTTGGGATACCATTAGGATATTCCTGCTCTCCTGTTAGTATATCAGGATGTGAAAAACATACATGGGGCACGTTTATTGAGGATGTATTTTACAATATTTTTGTCGATGAAGTTTATTTACAAAACAAAATATTACTTCTGTTGAGTTTTGAAAAAAATCTTACTTTTAAACCAGTTAGTTGCTCGTGGTCAACATATTGAAATTAATCTTGTACATCTACACTCTGCATGAGAAGTATGAGTTGAATTCGTAGAAAACATAACATGATTAAACATGTAAAAGCATAATTCTCAAATACACTTACCTGATTATTTATAGTAGGTACTTATTGGGTAAATTACAAGCTCCAAACAGCACTTAAAGCTTATATTCCACCCAAAATTATAGTTCTTATACATAAGTTATCATATTCATCATCTTATTGATGTTAATCAATTCAATCCCATTATTCGATTATTTCCAAAATGTTTAACACTAACTTTGAAAGTCTTCTGGAAAATCTTTAAGTTTCAAACCCCTGTCGTGAATCGCATTTTCTCACTGTAAAATATAACTCCTATTTACAAACACAACATCAGCATTTTCGTTTGTACTTTGTTTGATTTCTTCTAGTTAATCTGAATATTTTAAATGTACCTACATATGTACATGCAATCAATCAAATGTAAAAAATACTGCGTATTTCTGTTGTTTTAAATACATATCTAGAAATATAGAAGAATGTAGTGATTTATTCCCAGATATGCTATGTAATCACATACAAGTATATTATGAACTAAGTTGCTTGTCTCGAAGAATGATAAATATTTATTTGTGTGCTCCATATATCTAATTTTTGCACCTGTTGTAAACTGTGTTGAAAACAAGTCATACATATCATTGTAAACTATGTATTTCTGACTATTCAAATCGGTTTGTGAAAGATCAATATGGATTTCTTATATAATATGGAAAATCATTTACTATTCAGCTACCTATTATAGAAACTTCAAATAATTCATTTTATACTCAGAAGCAATCTAAGGAAGCTCAATCAAAACGAATCGATAAAATCCCACCAGTTTCTAGATAAAAACGTGATAGAAATCATAGGATGTAAATTGTGGGAAGCGATTCTGCGCATTCGTTTTGCGATTGAGTGCACGTGTCATGCGTAAACCAGCGTCCGTCTCTATAATCCGATTATGGCACCCGCCATATATTATTTTGGTGCTTAGTTTAGGTAGGGTACCAAACCTACCTGTGCTGCCATACGATCGATCCCGGGACATCCAACATGCGCTAATATTATTTTATTATAGCTTCAAATAATATGGATGCAATACCACTATACGTACACGAGTCATCTTCGTTAAAAATCACTAAGTCCTCACGTTTTTTTAAAAATATCAATTTTATTGAATTACCTATACATATTCCTTCAATTGTCCCCATGTGGTTACCAAATTTAAGTCCATTCTCTTATGGACATTGTTTGTTTTTTTAATTGTAGAAAAAACTGCTAAAACAAAATATCGTTGATTTTTCTTTGGCGATAATATTGTAATTTTTAAAAGGCCCTTGTATACCCTGGGTATACGGATGTACGCAAAAATGCACACTAAATTACCTTCTAATGTATGAAACACGAATAATATTGTATATTACAATTTATCGTGCAAAAAATAAAATTTAGAGGTTTTTTAAATAGCAAGGATAGTTATTAAAATATTATCATAATAAAAAACTCAGCCGGTAGATTTTCATATTCTCTTTCGATTGAAGTAAAAATCTACTTCATAGGCTGTGTTGTTTTTTAATTACTTACATCAAAAAATTTAAAAAGGGTTTTACTAAAACTAATTTTTAAAGAAAAGTATTAAACAAATTCAAAAAACTCATGCAATAGAATATAGATGTACAAACAAACTGTTCCTTATGTCAAAGACGTATCTTTTGATGGTATCAGGGAATTTATTTTCAAAATATACTATATAGCCTCTTAAGTTAAGGAGCTGATATTTTCATGTCAGCTATATTCATATGTTTTCCTATTTATGTTGGGAAATCTTTAGGTTAAAATTTTATACTGTAGATACGTTCCTTCACATGAACTACATGAAACAACTTTAGGACCGGTACTGTTCAATATTGATATTATTATGAGCCAGGATTCTTAGGTTAAATTTAGATAATACCATGCAAAAAAACTTGCTTGTTATAGTAAATATGTATGCTGGATACTGATTGCGACATTGTGAACAGATACACTGCCTATTTTTTTGTACAGCCGTGACCAAACAAAATGAACAATAAATCTTGTCTTATATCGAGCTCTACGATAATTTATACGACGAAATTTTTAGTTTTGCACATAATTTTATATAAACCACAATGAAAAAAATACAAATAACCAAAATAAAAAAGTATAATAAAATTATTTATACATAGAAAATATTGAAAATGTAATATTCTAGGTACCTACTGATATAATATCCTTTACAACCACATTAAAGACTATTATGTTGAGACTTAACGGAGTTTGGACGTATATCCCTCTCTTAACTGAATTGGCTAGTTATGACAGCGTAGAGCAACATCAGTCCTGAATTTAGAGTATTTCCTCTAGGTTTTGTTAAAACAAAGCAAGTTATTAAGGATTTGGGACAGTATGCCATCTTTAAAAGAGATTTATTTTTGCCATTAACAAAATTTACAAATCTTGTCATTTTTTGTCTTATTTACCTACTTGTACCAATGTGTAAGCAATCGAATATTTTTATTATTGCATATGCGCAAACATTGGATTTTTTTGACCATTGACTTTTTTTGACCATTTTTTGACTAAACATTGGATGACCTTATAAGTCTGGCGCAATTCAGGGGTGACTTCTATGCGAAAAATGCATTGTCACCTCAGATATAAGAATTGTAGCTTTCATTATTTACAAAAAAACAATTCTCTCAATAGATGGCGTTACAACACAATAAATAAAAAAATAATAAGATTGTTGTTCATAATTTCACCCATAGATGGCTATAGTGAAAATTCCTTATTTTCAAGCGAAAAGAATTTCAGTATTACAATATATAGAACTTTCAAAATTGAATTGATAGGGATCTCATTAAAAAGGCATAATTGGTGAACGTTGCGCAAGCGCATAAAGTGATCACGTAAACCAGCCGATGACAGGTCGTAAGCCCTGTAGGTGCCTTGATTTCCCGGTTCTCCTTGGATGGGTGGATGGCAGAGCGGTTAGCGCGCTGGGTTAGTAATCCAGTGGTCGCGAGTTCGAATCCTGCCTGGACCGATCTCGTTCACCTATAGGACAAGCATTTATGCTTAGTTTAGGGAACGTAGGAAGATGTATATGTACTTGTTTAACAAGGACATTCATTTTTTGAAAAAATAAAAAAAATAAAAAAAAAAAAATAAATATTCCAACTTCGTCTCTACTGAGATAATTAAAAATCTGTTAAAAAATAACAATAATCAACACTTTCTTACATCTAGAACAATGGATTGATTGCCAAATTGCAATTTCTTTTATCAAACAAATATTTTCAGTCCAGAGAAACAAAGATCACATGATTGAATCATTTTTAAATTTCTGTTCTGCCGGGCATTAGCTTTACATAATAAACATTTATGGCTCTGAAATGCCCGTTGAGGACAACTATAATGGCGCATAATATGAAATTAAAAGGATAATTTCTTAATGAATAATGACAGTACAATAATAATAATAATAACTGATGTACTATTAGAGACACATCAAAAACAAATGTATAATAAATATCCAAGCCATAAAGAGATAAGATCAAACAGTACGAATAATTTAAACATCCCTCTCCAAATGCAAGGGTTCAATTAAAGTTTCACACTCATGTTAATTCCCAGCGTCCCTGGACCGGCCCAGTCTCCCCAGATCCAGCCCTGACTGAAGTGTTCTCCCTTCCTCAAACCCTTATTATGATATATAACTAAATGGATACGGATGAATTTATACTATGGTAGATAGAAATAAACTATCCTATCTTAAATTATATAGATATTGGTACCTATCTCGCATATGAAGTAAAAAGAGACTTTTAAACTTTACTTTTCAATATCCTTAGTTTATATAATTTTTTTACAATAAAATATACCAAAAACGTTGAATTCGCGAAATTTCGTATTTGGTTTATTATCTTCAAAATTATTTCCTTCCTTGCACCCTGCGCAAGTAGCAAGTTTATTGCCATAGTATGTCAATTTCTTCCAACTACCAGTGTTTCCAGCCCAGACGTTCAACATTTGCATAAGAAATGATTGAATTTAAATAAATTTCTCATCTGCTAAGGAACGAACCTGGGACGTCCCCAAAGAAGCCAAATGGCTTACCAACTGTGTGCCACAACTAGAATGGACCAACCTACATTTTTTTATAATATCAGGCAACATATTCTTAAAATAGTCTTTGTACCTAATCTCTCTACATTAATTTGATGGATTTTATATATTTGTTGAATGCTAAGTGATAAAAGGTTATGTAGATAATATTCATATAAATATATAAAATGATAAGAAAAAATACATAAATAATAATCTAAGAAAAAAAAATGGGCAGATGGGATGAATTATATGATGATGAGAAAAACGTAGGTATAAGAAACACAAATTACCTACTTGACGAGCTTGTATGAAATGGCGCATGGATGTGTTTAGTATTTCCAAGGATAGAAATGTGTGGCATTCCGAACTCTCTCAACATAATTTTATTTTATTTTATTTTATATAGCTTCTCGGGCAACTAACAGGTACTATGTCAAATAATTATTTAACACGCACCCAATAACAAGTTGCCACATTCTGGAGACTTACGATATTAATCGTCTCACATATCCAGACTGAAAACACAATTTTAAAAACTGTGTCTCCACCGGGAATCGAACCCGGGACCCTTGGATCAGCAGTCAGATATCCAACCAACTGAGCCACGAGGGCCGACAAGCGATACATATTAGATTTTGAAGATATGTAAAACGATCAAGTAGTAAAAAATAACAGGTATAATCCTTTTATTGCACGTATAAAATTTTTATGTTAATATTTCGTTTCATATTAGTTGAAAGTAATATAACTATGTGGAAAAAAAAATTAACTTCAAGTTGACAATATATATGGGATACTTCGAGTAATTTTCGGTTATATTTCCATTAAAGGCGTGCTAATTTAGGAAGTGAACAACTAAGCGTTTTTGCTTAAGTTACATAGGAAAGGTTCCAGCATCCTGGATCTATTCCATATACCGACACGGGCCTGTTTAGCTTAATAGGCAGCGGCAAGGGCCGGAGAAAGCTTCAAAAAGCTACGCCACTTTTAATCCATATGTCCCCAGGGTCTGATCTAGCGCTGATAGGGTCTCTCCCTCACAGCTTTACCCCTGTGTGCCCTTAATGCCCCTACCAGGAATGCCCTTGGGGCATTTTGAATTCAAAAGAACTCCATTCCATGCCGACACCTTTGGCGGGAGAAATGAAATGAAACAATCTATTCTAAATTTGAACACTTTTTTTTGCTTACTCGCCGGTCATACTCCGCAAGGGTTGGATTATAGATGACATCCCTGAACCGGTATCGGAAAATCCTTAACACCATTCAAGCATGTTTTTAATGGAAATCAAACATAAAACAATAATCATACTATTTTTTTTACAATCAATAGTATAAAAGTTGTTATCCAGCCTGATAAAAAAGTGGTCGTTTCGAAGCGTGTGGCAATAAATTAAGTCGTTCCTCTTCTAAAGAATAAAATATACAAATTCAAATTTTCAACGGGTGCCATGGTTAAGGCTGTGTTTCTCGAACAAAGATTAAAGTAAAAGTATAGTTAAAATACTTTGATTTTATAAATTTACCAAAACTACCAAACTATGCACAATAGCCATGCGGGAGATACCTGTTATTGGAGCACTGGAGATTCTTATGTTTTTGTATCATGATTTCTTTGTTTGTGTTGTTCAGTTTGTTGGTGTTAGTGTCTTTGTTTGTTGGTGTCTCTGTATATTAAATAAATAAATAAATAAAATTGTTCAATACTTTTGGTAGTTTCATTGAAATCTAATACCATCAAACGACTCAATTTTGAACAATTTCATGAAATAGTATTTTAACCATACTATTACAGATACCTACTTTTGTTGAATCAACCCAGCCTAAGAGTTTTATTTGACTTTAGTCGTGAATTGTGAAGTATTTGTGTTACGTGTATTGTGTATGATACATGATCAAATTTTATATCCTCTGTAGACCACAAACTAAATACCCATTCGATTCAAATATTGATTACATAAATATGTGTGTGTTATATACAATAATCATGAGCTGATTATATTTTAATTTTGATGGATGCCAGTGAAATATGGTCGTGGCAAAAGACGCATTAAAGTAGAATAAATGCTGTAGAAATGAGATCACTAAGAAGAATATGTAATAGAACGATGTATGATAGAATAAAATACGTGAACATAAGGGAATGAATGCAAGATAAAGTAGGATTTTATTAGTAAAATGAAAGTGAATGCCTTGAGGTGGTTTGGACATATTGAAAGAACGATGAACTGACCAAAAAAATATACATTGGTGTACGAGATTGAGTGAATAGCAGGAATCATCGCCCCAGAAAGGGTGAGCATACCATGTGAATGATATTCTGAAAGAAGGAAATATAAGAAGCTTGAACAATCACGAGCATGTGTGATGCATAGATCTAAAGGAAGCCAGGAATGTGTGCAAAAATAGAGGAGTATGGTGCATGGGTCCCTGGTCTGCTTACCCCGTTAGGGACATGGCGTGATGGTGAGTACCTATGTATCTATTATATTTTCAACAAACAATGCTTTGTCCACATTTGATTTATATTAAATACATTTTAAAATACACAATAAAGTATGTTACATCTTCAAATGAGTTTGTCAAACATTTGTTGACATACTGATATAATAAGAACTCAGTTTGAATAAAGATACGCGTAGTTCAATCTCGGCAAGTTCACGCTTAATTAACTCTAGCCCACAAAAATGTGCATCACAACCAGATTTGAATATCTGGACAAACACTTATTGACACTTGCGCAAGTCTTTGACACCTCGCCCCACAGGAAAAGTGCAGGTCTTTGCATTATAATACAGATGGGGTTGGCAGAGAGAGAGAGAGGTAGAGTCAGGGGTGGATACCATTTGCGGTCCCCAATGGAGATGTTTTGAGTGAAAGGCGTCACATCGTATGATGTGATCAGATAACCATCTCTACAATAATTTAACAGCCATGGCTCTTTTGTGCACAAGAGATTCACTCAAAAGATATGAATTAATCCTCTGTCGTGTTAAGCTCTCAATGGTTGGTATAAAAATACATATGACGTATTTTTAATGCGTATGATGCCAACCGAAATTGAACAGTGTAATGAAAGCAATATTAATTATTAATATATATTTATTGAAACACTTAACTATAGAATATCTTATATATAAATTTCTTTATACTGTACAATATTGGGTACGAATTTGCATTCTTGGATCTCCATTTATAAAACAATATATTTTATTAGCTTTACTGAAATCGATCACTTGCTGACTAGTTTCAAAGATAAACTATATAAAATTAAAATCTTTAAAATTACATGGGTTTATATCACTTGAAAAAAGAAGAAAGATATCCGATGTCTATCTGCTTTATAAAATACTTAATAACCTTGTAGACAGCTCTTACCTACTCCAAAAAATTTCTTTCAACTGCCCCATGAAAACAACACGCCAAAATCACCTTTTCTATACACCATACTGCAGAACAAATTACGCACAGAATAATTATGTCAACAGATGCTTAAATTATTACAATAGTCTTGACCCCCAACCTGATATATTTAACTCCACACAGACATCGATGAAACGCCAATTACGCGCAGTTATTGGTAATATTACTAGTTACAAATCAAACCTACTTTCCTTAAACATTCATCCCTTCCTTATCAACGCTTTCCTATATCCATTACCCTTCCCTTTCCCCCACATACACTCACCATCTTACAATGACTACCCAACATTAATAATGTATAATAATTTAAATATGTGAAACTTTATAATTGGCTATTTATTTTGTATTCTCATTTGAAATTAAGTATTATAAATGTATAGCTGTTAAGTTTCCAAACAAATGAAAAATAAAAATAAAATAAATAAATACTTTGTTGATCTAAGACTTTATCAAATCAGGGAAGTTAAATGATGCTCAGCTTAAATATTGAAAAATTTCCGTGGCGCGTACGTTATAATTGAGAAAACTTGTATCACATTCATCTCGTAGATATTACTATACTATTGAAGGTTCTATGGAGCATTCAGATTCATCCAAACCAGTCTCAAGAAAATGTTTTAGATATTGATTAGATCTAAAGTGCCGTATTAGACTTGGTCACCAGGCGACGTCACCGGTGACCTGACTAGTTGCTGGGCACTAGTTCTTATGGTGCTTATTACATTAGGGTCACCGGTGACCAGACGAGTCACTACTGGAGACCAAGAATTGTCGCTGGGTATTGCATCAAATGGCACCTATTAGTTATTACACACATTCACCGCTGTTGCGTCACCAATGTATTTTTGTGTTCTGCGAGTTCAGTATGTTTGACGCTAGTGTAGTGAGTGGTCGTAATGTCAGTAAAATATGAAGAAATGCTGCTGTACCTTGGCAAATGAAAAGAATTTAATGAACAATCTCAAAACAAGGTGTGATAAGGCAGATACTAGGACAATTACATATTTATATTACTGATTTTTGTTGATAAAAAAAACAAATTTCTTTGTTTTTTTTTGTAACTTTATCAAATTTATGATAAGTATCATGAAAGAAGTTCAATATAACCAATTTAAAGGTTATTAAATTAAGTTTCTAAAAAAATAGTGTTAAAAAAATATATTATTTATTTTTATTTATTGTCTTTTTTTTTAGCGGCTGGCTGCCCGTACAGTAACCGGTGACGTCACCGATGTCGTCACCGGTGACGAGACCGGTGACCAAGTCTAATAGGGCCCAAAGTGTTTTTTTTATAAATCACATTTCCATGTTTCATGCACAATAAATTTGGAAATCACAAATGATATAAATAAATATTGACTTCCCAAAGACATGTAAATATATCTATTTCTTCTATTAAACAATCGAATTTGTTGTACCTCTGTAATACTAATATTAAATTTTATATAACGATTACAAGACTTCAAATTCAAAAGCACAAGTACCTACCTACAAGCTATATTTTTTTTTAATTTTCGCAAAAAGTGACAGGTGTTCATAAGACACTTTAAGTCTTATTAGAATCTCATGAAAAAATATTTTAACAGTATACTAAAACAGGATAAGTATATTTTTTGTTGCCGATGCTTTTAAATAATTCACGTCGAATTTTTGGGTCGCTAGTCGAGATCGAATTAGCTAAAATGCTTGAATAATTTAATATTAAAGAGGCCATTGAATACTTACCAAAATGTGAACATATGATGCCGCGGGCCATTTAGTAATTGGCTTCCTTACCAAGTACCCTTTTGGTCCAATTATGGAATATTTTCATGCTTCATCGATGACCCATTCAATTCCCTATCATGTCGAATATGAGACTGCGGCACCTAAGTGTTTGTAAGCTCATTTGAAGTATGTATGTATACAAAAACGTCAATTGGAACTCAAGAAGGTATTGTATAAAATGTCAAGTACCTGCCTCTATATTATTTAGCGATGTGTGAGTTTTTTTTTTATTGAAAAGTTTGCAACGATAAAAATTATAAGTTTATAATAATAAAATGATTGAGATGAATACTGCAAATGACACAAATTATCAATTAAATTTGAGTGAGATGAATTTTAAAATCAATGGAAGATATCAATTATTCATCCAATTATTATCTACTCAGTCCCCAATATGAGAAACCGAAATATATTGGAATGATTAAAAATATTCAATGGTCTATTCTTACATTACGTGATAGTGTTTTAATTTACCTACATCTCTACTTCACTATTATTAGTTTGCAAAACGTAGGTACATATATAATATTATATGTCCGGCATTTCACGAATATTATTTTTTGTTTATTTTATATTTTTGAAGTTATTTCAATGTATTGTTTTGTTTCGTTTGATACAGACCGGATTGCAAAATATTAAATTGGTAATTGATGTGACAGTTTTGTCATATATATAATAATAATAATAATAAACTTCATTGCACCCTACGCGAGTGGCGAGTATATTGTCATATGGAAATTTCTTCCAACTAACCAGTGTTTCCAGCCCAGGGAAGTAATATTTTCGTGAGAAATTAATTTATATAATTTCTCCTCTGCTGGGGATCGAAACCATGGGTAAGTCTGGTCTAACCGGAGAAATCAAATCCCTCACGATTACCCATATCATGAATATAATTATTATATGGAGTTTTATAATATCTTTAGATGTCATTGAACTCCATATGATAATTATATCCATGATATGGGTAATCACGGGGGTTTTGATTTCACCGGTTGGACTAGACGCCCGCACAGAAACCAAACGGCTCACCAACTGTGCCACGGTGATCGGCATTGTTGTATGTTGTTTTTAATTACAAACTTTAGTTAAGTTACTTATGAATATGTATAAAATATAATCTAAAACAAACATGAAACCCTCATTCAGTTAAAATTAATTGTTGTGTGATCTTTGATTTTTATTTGTTTTTTTGTGAATCAAATCATTATTGTATCAAGTAATAAAAGATACAAATATATGAAGAAAATGACGTCGTTGTAAGTAACTTTGTGAAGATTTTGGTTCCTTTTGATGTCACGCTGCGGTCGTAACTATATGAAATCGTCATGGGTGATAAAGCTTATAGTTGTAACAAATGTTGTGTCGCGGAAAAAAAAGTCGCTCCATACAAAAATACCAGATGAATGGACCGAATCCAATCAATTCGGTAATAAGGCCATAAAGCTTGGACCTTGTATGTATGTACATACATACTACATATGTGGGGTGAGATATAATATTATCATGAATGTATGTATTTTACACACAGGCCACAAATCTATGACTCCTATTGAAAAGTGACCCAAGTATGAAATGAATTAATAACATTTGTAGACTTTTATAAACACTAATTAAAATGAGTTTGTGTATGGGCGGGTTGTGTGGACACGGGTTCGAAGTGGACGTGGAATTTGCTGTAAATTTTAAAACTGATTTTAACCTCATAAAATCGCCAGAGTTATATCTGTATTAAAGGGACACTGGCTCATAGGAAAGCATGCGAGAAGGCTAGGGCTGGAGGCGTTCGATTACTGCAGAGCATGCCAGGACGAGGAGGAGGAGGAGACTGTGGTCAACTTCCTCTGTCACTGTCCTTTTATCTCTAGGAATAGAAGAGGCTCCTTAGGTTTCTTCTATGATGATACATCGGAGACATTATGACATTTATTAGCCACTCAGGCTGGTTCAGGGTGGATGAGTGAGGGGGAGCACAGCCCCATTTGTGGTATCACAAAGAGCTAATTGGCTTTAGTGTGTTCTGCTTAAGAACTGCCTCAAAAAACTCATATAAATTGATTAACACATAAAAATCTTCTAATAAATAATATAAATAAGTAAGTGCATTTGATATACCGATAAAGTTAATAAAACCAAAAAATAAGAAAATGAGTGGGTTGTGGCCAACACTATGCTCTCATTCCCAAGTCATTCCACAAAATATTCAAATTTTGAATGGAAAATTTTCAGCATTTTTATGAAATAATTTTGTTAAATTATTTTTTATTCAAATATTTTATTACGAAAACTTGGTAATTCTTCAATGCCATTTTATGAAAGTGATACGCCTTTTTACCGATTTAAAAATAAAAAAATCAAATTTTAAGTTTCCTGACCCATGGGTCACTTTGGAATAGTTGACCGTTAAAAAATTGAGAAACACTGTTCTGATATCCTTCATAATCTAACGGGGTCTAAGCGAGTATTAGATAATATATGTACAAGATTGCAATATTTTAAAATAATCGATTGAGTACCTACTTTAGTCTATTATCGATTAAATAGAATAAACACGCCGTACATAGCATATACCATATAGTACACAGCACACATGCACACAGATACATTGTGATGAAACTTTTAGAATACAATATCAGAATGATACTAGTTATAAATAATCTTAAAAATCGCGAATTCACAACGCCCCATTATATCCCCTTGGGGTAGCGAGGAGTAAAAAAATTAAATTATTGAAATAGGTAATGAGACGAAAAGCTAAATATTCGTTATGTTTTAAACAAATTCATATTTTGTAGAAATTTATCTTTTTAATTTTTAATTATATAGAAGAACAGATACCATATTATAGAAAGTATAGTTAGGTGTGGTATCTACATACATATGTATAGTGATATCCCATATAATTATATAGAAGAACAGATACCATATTATAGAAAGTATAGTTAGGTGTGGTATCTACATACATATGTATAGTGATATCCCATATAATTATATAGAAGAACAGATACCATATTATAGAAAGTATAGTTAGGTGTGGTATCTACATACATATGTATAGTGATATCCCATATAATTATATAGAAGAACAGATACCATATTATAGAAAGTATAGTTAGGTGTGGTATCTACATACATATGTATAGTGATATCCCATATAATTATATAGAAGAACAGATACCATATTATAGAAAGTATAGTTAGGTGTGGTATCTACATACATATGTATAGTGATATCCCATAAAATTGTGAAGGTATATTATATACATAAGTTACTACTAGATACATATATACCTATACCATTCCCTATATAGATGTTTTTGTCTAGATAGGTACTGTTCCGGTTGTATTAAAATGTAGTTATGGAGTAAACTGAAATAAGTATAGACGCCATATAACCCTGTTAGCGAGATAAAATATTGATAGGGTATTCAGAAAACTTCATACTATGTACATATAATTTGAACTAAAAATACTCACCATATTTGGATATCAAAATAAAAAAGCTATGATCAATATATATTTAGAGACGAAGTTGGAATACAATAGGAAGATCAGGAAATCAAGGCACCTGGTTTACGTGATCAGTACGTCAGGTATAATGATATATCTACCTACTCTTATTTTTGTGGGAGGCGTGAGGCAACCACACACATACATACATACACATACACTAACATTATCATTATTTACTTTAGATATAACTACTAAGAAGTAAATAAAAAATGAAGACACCCTTTTAGAAGTTTTCTTCGCGTTGAAATAATGTTGTTGTCAAAAGAAATTCATAAAAATACTTCTGGGTTTATGTAATAAGTATGGCATTATTGTTTTGGAATTCGAAATTCAAATTAATCAAACTGAAAACAGTTTTAATATGCATTACCATCGGAAATAAATACACAATTTTTGTATGTTTCAGGGCTCTAACTGATCGAAAAAATACTCAAATGTTGATTTCAAAAATGCAGTACGAACAGACACGTGAAGTTGATTAAAAGGATGTAAAAGAATCGCTTCGCGTTCACTGTAAAACGATCATTTTTTCGTTATTAATTATTAAATGGTATAAAAGTGCAATGTACATAATGAACACCGTTCACTTTCTCCGTAAAGAATAAGGAGGGGTGCATGGCTTCATACATATTCAGTAGATGCACCCTTCATTCAACCTCCCGTCATCGGTGGCCGCTTAGCATGTGACTAGGCGGGGGGCCGATCTCGGGCCGCGCGCGACCGTAACGAAGCGAGGTCACATTCTAACCGACCACCGCCGCGCCGAGTCCTGGGTAGATTGTGTTATTTCGTTATAAATCGTCAATAGGCATTGTGACGGACACGAAACTAAATATTTGGATTTTTGCCTCTAATATTTCGCATTTTATATTATTTTACATTTTTTTACAGTTTTGAAGACCACACGTTGGTTGTCTTATTTAAGAAATGTTTTATTTCGGTTGATTTGTATCTGTATAAAGGGCTTGAAGTACTCTCGCCATGTCTGTGAATATAAAAAATAAATAAAAAAATAAAAAATATTATCTTCACCGTCGTTGATTGTTATTTTTTGCACAATTGTGCCGAGACCACGAGTCTTTGTCATTCTTACTAGCATTCTTCGAAGGGGCCGTTTTCAGTCCCCATATGCGGAGCGGGTGGAGGTGGGCATAGCTATCTCAGAAACCATCAAAGCTAGAACGATGAAAATTGGTATGCTAGAAAAATACAAAATCTCAATTTGTTTATTTTTTAAATACCAGAGATTCTGAAATAAATTTTATTAAGAAAAATATTTTTTTATGATAAATTTATGTGTTAAACTGCCTATATTTCCAAAGTTTTTAAAAATATTGAAAAAAGCCGAAACACCCCAACTAGATAATTTAATTTGCTATAAAAATATTAATATTGAAGTAATTTTTTTGTAATCGATGTCGTCACTAAATTCAATTTTTGGTTACGAAAATTTTATTTTATTGGGGGTATACACAGATGAACAGGTTACATTCATTAAAAGATATATGCTAAGTGATACAATCTATAGCTATTGTACCACTTAGCATATATATTTTAATGAATGTAACCTGTTCATCTGTGTATACCCCCAATAAAATAAAATTTTCGTAACCACGACATCGCTTCATACAATTTGTATGGCAGTCGCCTATACACACAATCTAAGAAGAATAGTTTGATACTTAATCACCAAACAATCATACATACCATCATGCTATTTTCATATTCTGGGTAGGAAAGCACTGACCTCCATACTATCATATCCTGACATACATACCTACCTACATGTGTTGTATAGAAAACAAAATATCTTAAACTATTCAATAATTTGGATTTATGGGTTTATAGTTTGGTACATACTTATACTTCTACTATAGGTATGTACTATTATATTATTCATATACTATAGGTATGTACATACTATCGCTATCGACAGTTGGATCTCATGTGTTACATGCAACTAGTATTAAATAAACGGTGCCACTAATTTTACGACCGGAATTGGCGGGAAAAGCGTTTTCCCGCCAAAAAGTGCCTATTTACATGACAAATTTTCTGACGTCGTCTATGTTTTTAGGTCATTTATAACCATAGAAAACGCAGATAAATCAAAATACAAAAATATTTACCTTTGTCATTTTTTCAATGGTCATAAAAATGCATCATGGAAACCAACTTGAAGAAAAAATAAATAATATTGGCATCTTATTACATTTACTTAATTTTATAAATCATTTTTCATCGAGATCTACAATTATAACAAAGTATAAACAAAGGTAAATATTTTTATAACTTGATTTATATGCGTTTTCTGTGGTTATTTTTGGTTTTCGTCTATGGTTGAGTCGTGTAAATAGTCGTAGCCTTATATAAAATCACATATGTTACGTTTTTAACTACGCGTTACGTCACTGTCCATGCAATTGTTTATTTATACTAAAAAAATGTATCATACATTTCGTATCAAGATTTGCGTGGTCCGAAGGTCCTAGGCACGCCCCTGACACGAGTATTTAATATACTATAAAATATTCGTTTTCTGATATCGAATTGTTGACCATGTGGTACATTTTAACAAAAAAAAAATAACTACATATTTAACATATTGTAAACCACATTATTGAATTGAAATCTGCCTGTGGAGGAAACGGTTCAATTCAATAATATATGGTTTAAAAAAAGTTGAAAATATAATTAAAAAATAAAATACTCGATATACATTTTGATTGATCCTAAAATACATGATTCTAAATATTGATATTTATATTAATCCTTTTGGTTTTAGCCGGCGTTGGTCGGTGCCATACTCGCATAGGGAAATTTCAATGTAGTAAGTTACTAATTTAACACATGTTGATCAAAACATAATATTATAACGATCGTTACGATAAGTTACGGTAACGTGAAACGCTAATCTTATCGCAACACGTTGCTATAATATTCCAATTGGTAGGCTACATAAATTATTTCTAATCCAAAGCTACTGATTGGAACACGCAAAAGGAATGGAACCCGCGTATCAACTCAAACAAATCATATTGAATTATTTTATTGATGTCGTGTTAAATTTTATTTGTGAATCAATTAATTTGTTGGCTTTAAAAACACACATATTATTTAATATAAAACTTTTGAAATGGTTGACATTCAAAAATTAAACAAGGTATCGTATAAAATTCAAATGAATTATTTTCATCCAACATGTTATGAAACCAAATATTGTTTTGGACCGATGAAAAAAATTAACAAGGATAGAAGTTTTGTTTTTGGTCGGTGTGCAAAAACGGTGAAATATGGAAATATATACATAGTAGGTTTACTAAATCCACGATTTCTCACACTAAAGAATCTAATTGTAATTTAGTGTGAACGATGAGTCAGAATTGATCCAGCTGGTACGTTATGTGACAATCATTTTATTGTCGCATACCATACCCCATATTTATGTGACAATCATTTTATTGTCAAATACCATGCCCCATATTTTACTGTCACATATGAAATTCTAAATAAAGGATATTTAAATAGATATTTAATAGATGGGTCGATGGCAGAGCGGTTAGCGCGCTGGGCTAGTAATCCAGTGGTCGCGAGTTAGAATCCTGCCTCGACCGATCTCGTTCACCTATAGCACAAGCATTTATGCATAATTTAGGGACTGTAGGAAGATGTATATGTGCTTGTCTAACAAGGACATGTTCATTTAAAAAAGAAAAAAATACGAAAGGATCTAGAATAATAGACAACTTACAATGAACGATATACGAGAAGCTATGATAGAAAACAGAAGAAAAACCTGTGATGTTTATAGCAGGCCATAATTGTTTATGTACATGTATTGAAAAATATTAATTTGTAAGAAAAAAAAACACGCATTTCTTTGAAATATCATCGATAATAATTTGTTTTACAACACGAATGTGTGATAAAACGATGTATTATAGAAAAATAAATGAGGACATTTAGACGAGAATGTATTATTTAAGAGATATCGTAAGTAAGATGAAAATAAATGCCCTAATGTGGTTTGGCCACATAGAAAGATCGAACGATGACCGTCTGACAAAAAGAGTAGGTATATTATATGGATAATAAAAGTGTAACGAAAAGTAAAGGTCGACCAAGTTCAAAATTCCATTTATGTAAAGTTGGCACGATCACATAAATGGAATTTAGAAAGATGGTGACGTTACAAGTAAGAACAACAGAAGAGCGTGTATCCCATATTCCGTCTTCCCTCTATGTTTTCCTCCACTACTTACTTACTTAAATATAAATTGTAGTAGAGCATATCTATCACCACGGAATATGTGGCCAAAGTATGCTGCTTTGCGTCTCTTGACAGTGGTCAGCAAGTCTATCTCTCTCACCATCATATTTAGAACTCATTCATTGGAGTCTCTATTGACCCATGAGATGCGCATCAATCTTCTCTATAGCCACATCTCGAACGCTTCAATTTTATTTAATGTTGAGATTTTAAGAATCCATCCTTCCACTCCAAACAATAGTACTGGAAACACGTATGCATTAACAGCTTTCCATCTTGTACATAACTTAAAATCTAGGTTACACAGCAGTTTTTGCATCTGTAGAAGGTGGATCTTGCCATCTCAATCCTGGCCTTTATTTTGGAATCTGGGTTCAACTCATCATTAAACCAGCACCCAAGTATTAAAAAATATTCAAATTTTTATTATAATAATAGATTTCTTATTTTCGCTAAAAAAACGTTATTCCCATTATCTTTGTATCTTTTTGATACAAACATAAATTCATCAATGATTCGTGTTTAGATATTGGAGGAAAAAAGTGAAATAAAACATTTAGTTTTGTTATATATAAAATGGTACCGCCGTTAGTAGACATGGATGTCTACAGTAGATTTATAGCTGTCGCTTTGTCTAAGAATTTGCCTTACGATATACTAGACGAAAAATGCCAATAAAATAAATACTTTGTATGAAAATATTTACCGTTAGAAATTTTATTTTGAATATACAATAGATATAAAAAATAAATCAACACTTTTGCATGCTTCCCAACCAAGATAGGCAATAGATAATTCATGACATTTTTAATATTTTTGTACACACATTTCGAAGTAAAATAACGAAAATGAAATAAAAAAGAAAGTGCGATAATTTAAGAATTATTCTATCAAAGTATCATTGATTCATCAAATGAATTAAAAAGAAGATTACGCCATGAACCGAAAGCCAAAAAGAAGAATTTATTTCAAGGAAATCATAATAGAAAAAAAATATTCAATAATGTCAATGCTTTAACGCATTGTTTGTGAATATGAAATATCTATGTTATTAGAATTGCTGATATCAATATTATAACCTCATTGTTATTAACATATAGAAACCAAAAAATAGAATGAGAATTTTCGTTACATGAAAAATATGCTTTAACAAATGGTCTATTTGCGAAATAGGTATGTTTTGAAGCATTTTTTCGTCTGCTTTGTATGTCTACCTAAGCAACATAAAAAACATTAGCGTCAGAAAAACCCAATAAACTTATTTCGAAAATTTACAGAAAGCGATTGTGGTTGTAGAAAAAAGAAACCGCAAAGAATTCCGAAAATCTCCGACGTATAAAAATATTTTCACAATATACCTCGTAAAGTATTCAAATGAACGTACGGGGAAAACTTTATTAAACCCGTGAGCAATTTACCCACCAATCCTTTTGTGCTAGCTCTTGCTCACTATTCAGGAATTTCATTGTAATACCTACTGGATGATTGTTGGACGAATATTCTGCAAGGGACGAACTTTCATATCACTGGATATTGTACATTATATGTATATAATATACATACCTTCCTATATTATTTCACATTATATCATCTATGGGACGCAATCGTATACTTATTGCTCACGGATGGATTTCCTTTCTCGAATAAATTTTGATACGCTCGCTTGGATTGCCTCGTATAAAAAGTCGCAATGTTCTGAACTAAAAAAAAAACATGATACCGATTCGGCCATCATTCTCTAAATATAGTTTAGCTGATTGAGTGTACGATTCTATACGTACTTAAAAACTGAGCGAAATTTATATTGCGACCAGTGTATTATTGAACGAAAGTGCGTGACAGACACTCGTAAGAGATACGAAAACGTAAACATTGAAAACAATCGGAGAATCTGGTGCGAAATTCAATATACAGCAAAAAAGTTTCATCAGACACACTTTTGAAACAATATTTATAAATAAAATTGTAATTTAAGATAAACACTGATGATTCAAATATAGCAAATGAGTCACATATTAAATAGAAAAAAAAACTAAACATATATTCAAATATGAATCAATATTGTGTAGTGAATGAGTTTCAAGACCAATTTGAAAACTGTAATCCTATTGCCTATAGGTAAATTTTTCATATCCCTGGCTATATCAAAACTCTATGTCTGTGCCGACTGTTGGAGTCAACTCTCCTCGTCCCAGAGTTATAGGCCCTTCTGTCCTGTCTATGTCACCTAGGCCATGTCTCTGCAGTTTCGTCTTTGCACGATCCAGGAATTCTTTGGTCTTCCTCTGGATCTAAGTCGAGGCGGATCCATGGAGATTGTTTGATTTACCATGTGTCTGCGTTCACCGTGCCCGTACCATCTCAACTGTCTTTCCTCTATCTTACTATGTATATCAGTAACGCCTAGGCTTCCATCAGGAATGCATGAAATTTTTATTTAGTCCCGTAAGGATACTCCAGCTGCCCAACTTAGAATACGCATTTCAGCAGTTTCCATTAACCTAGATAATGTGTTATTATACATTGTCCAACATTCGGACCCATAGAGGAATGCCGGTCTGACAATTTTCTGATACATTCAACTTTGCTGGCTTTTTCGGATCACACAGGACTCCTGACATTGGCATAAATCTCATCCATCCCACACTTATTCTGTGGTTTACATCTGGGGGGCAAGTCTGGTCTACGCGGAGAAATCAAAACCCTCGTGATTACCCATATCAGGGATGTATTTATCATATGGAGTTCTATGACATCTAAATATATTATAGAAGTCCATATGATAATTATATCCATGATATGGATAATCACTAGGGTTTTGATTTCGCCGATCGGACCAGACATGGCCCCCTGATTCATTTCTATTTTTTTGCCTAAAGTTTGTTTATTTAATATTATTTTTGTATTTTTTGCGTTGTTTAAACGAATGGGTTTCGGCCAACGCTAAACTCCTCAGTAACAAGTCACTCTACAAAGTATTCAAATTATGTATGAAAATATTCATAATTTTCCTGATATTCCTGATTTTCCTGAAATTGATAATTATTCATCAATGCCATTTCATGAAAGTGATGTGCCATTTTCGAGTAAACAAATTTCGAGTATCCTGAGCTTACACTGAAAAAAAATGTTAAAATTAACCCAACAATTCGTTTTATGCTACTAAATATTCTGTACGCTTAACCAAACAGTACAGTCATACATAGATTAACTTTTATTACTGATATCAAATGTTTGGCTAAAAACGCAGGTAGCCAATTCGGTGTTCTCAAGTTTTTTTTCAGTGTAGGGTCACTGAAATATTTGACAGTTAAAAAAATTGAGAAGCACTATTCAGATATTCTTCAAAATCTAATGGGGTCTAAGCGATTATTAGATATAGAAATTTTCAAAATTCAAATTTATACCTACATCTGCCTAATACATCTAAATCAACTTTATTTTTGGAGTGCGAAATATAATCCACAGTGTTCCGTTTTCAAACCATATTGAAAACGTCTATTTAGTCCTAATGGAATCTAAGCGAATATTAGATATAAAAATTTGCAAAATTTGAAAAGAAAAAGTGAGACGATTAAAAAATGCAGTTTGAAAGTCATTTAGATACATTAACTTTATAATAAGAACATTATTATACAGTTAATGTTATGATGTCATATTAAAATATTATCAATGTAATATACGCCAGTTTGAAACCTTTCAGCGATCGAATGAGGACATTTGAGATTACCTAAGTGATCATTTAATGGACAAAATGATTTGTCGTCAGTTACGCAGACGGTCTCCTTGATCCGTGGGGGGGCAGAACTTTTACAGAGTCGGCCTTATAAATTTACCAAAACAAATTCACATTCAGTCTTGTGAGCTTGTCTCCCAAGTTCACATTAAGTTTTGTACGTAAATATTTGTACTTTGGAATGCATCCTCTACTTCGTGTCGACATTTCAACGAGATCTTTACATGTCATGTCTGTACGAAGTGTATTTCGGATCCTTGAATATGCGGACCTTGTAACCACAAAGGTTATTTTTAAATCGTTCTGTATTACTCAATATTCATTTTCAATTTTCGAATGTCTTCATAATTCAATAACTCTCAAAACTGGTAGTTTTATTGCGTGCAAGAACTATTGTATTCAAAAAGTAATTCGTGCAGTGAAATTTTCAGTTTTGCTGCATAATAAAGCTGTCTTCAGCAGGTACATATTTTTTTATTTATTTATTAAAATCCATTGTAACAAGTAGAGTAATATCTGATGTAAGCACAATATAAGTTGATTAAGTATCAAATAAAATGTATAACACTATAATCATGTTAAAAGTCAATGTTAAAGTCATCAGTGTATACCTATATATTTATTTTAATTTGTGGATTAGGCTACTCTACTAGGCTATGCCTGTCCCACATTAGGTTTAAAATAGGTATACTTTTGAATTTGCTTAGCGCATTTTATCATTTAGGATTAATCCAAGAAAGTTAATAAATTGGTTTTGGCAAAGGTGTTCTTGTTTTGGTTTTTTTTTTACCATCATGCACCAGGAATTATCTTCTATGTTACCTTTCATATTCTTTTATATATTTCAGATACTATGGAGTCTATTACAACAAGTTGTTTTTTGATGTTATCCACCTTTCTCTAAGAAATTAGTTCGTTTTATCTTGATCACTTCTCAAAGACATTTTTAAAGATTTATTTTCTTTCTTTTTCATCGCTGGAACCGACACTGGGCGATTAAGGAACACGACGAAATAGTGAGACGAGAGTATTGGACCTAATGGCTATCAGTTCGCATCCCACGAGTGGCTACTGGTTTTGAGGGTTGATATATCTGTCTCATCGCGCCGGTTTTCAGTGCTGGATTAACAACACTTCGTTTTAACTGGTATGCTAACTAGATAAAAACCTGCCACAGACCATTAAAGAATCTCTGATATTAGGGTAGGTGTGTTGATAATGTAAGTAAAGTAAGCATTTTATCATGAACCTTCGGTGTATGTAGTATTCTTTACGTAGTATAGAAATTCTCTAAAGGTTTACTTTAACATGTTTTGATGTACTGTTATCAATAGGACATAACAAAGAATCTATATCTATTGATCTATAAAAAATAATTATGAAGATGCTTACCATACGCATACATAAACATCCGTCAGTCAATACATAAATCATTCTTTATGTGATAAGTCAGTCATTTTTTCTGTGATAAACTTTCTTTTTTTTATTATTATGAAATGATTGTTCACATTTCTTATTTTTTAATTTTTAATCATCATTGTGCAACCTAATTATTTTCAATAGGTGTTAAATTGGAATGTATTATAAGATACAACAGGATTATTAGTGAATGTAAGAAATTCTAGTATTTTTTCATAACCAAAAAAACTTCAAATTAATATGTGTTAATGTAATAGTCAAATTATTTTGTTTTATTTTATTTTTTTTATATAAAAAGGGTACATCGACAGACATCCAGCTTACAATTTTCATGAAGAGAAAACAATATTGGTTATTATTATGAGTGCTGGACGTCCAATTATGTATGGATGCACACAACATTACAAAATTACATGAGCTCATATTCAATCACACACGTAAGTAAGAGTTACATAAATAAGAGAAAATAAGGTTACAAAAATTAAGCTAAAAAAAATAAAAATAAAATAGGTACATAAGTTAAGCCAAAAAAAGTTACATAGTTTATAGAAGTTACACAAGTTACATAAGCCGAAGTAAAAAAAGAAAAAATAGGTACTTACATAAGTTAAGAAGTAAAAAAAGTTACACAAGTTAGAGAAAAAGTTACATTAGTTAGAGAAAAGACAATTTCAAACTGATTACAATCAAATAGCGTAGGTATATAAATAGCACTGAGACCTTCTTAAACCAACTAAAATTAAACCTTCTTAAATTAAATCCATTTATAAAACACTTATATTAAAGTTTGACTATAAATACCTAGTTAGTCAAGCATATTGCAATATTATTCGATATTTTATTAGGTAAATATTTTCGTAAGTGAATATTTATTTTAAAAATGCAATAAAATTGAAATGTGGGTACCTATTGATGTTATAGTGGGTTCGATGAAGGCAAGCCAATTAAGATCTTCATTAGTGTTGTCCAAGGTCATCCTTCCAAGAACAAGCTTCACGGGGGCATTATCTACCTTTTCTTTTCGTGATTCCTCTTTGTCCATACCTACTTGTATTTCATACATATGTACATTGTGATACCTACTATCACCAGACCGATCTAAAACGTCCTGTTTCACTTATTCCTGGAGGAAAACTGGACCAAGAATAAAGATGCACCCACTGAACAGCCCATCCAATGGATTGGACAGTAGGTATTACCTACCACGTACAGGGCTGGTTCAAGTTTATCAATCCGCCATAGTAGATGGGTGTTATTGTGCTGGGTTAGTGATCCGGTGGTAGTGATTTCGAATCATAGGTATATATTATGAGGAAATTTTATATGTAGGTACAAGAACATATTCATTATTTTTTTTAGTAAGGCAGCCAGTCCCTATACAGGACTATTTGTGCCAAAGACGTTGATCAATGTGTTTATTATGCAGTTAATAGTACAACTCCAGTGAGTGTGAAAATAATTAGATATTGTGGGAGATTACAGTATACCTAACTATATTTTTCTGTATGAACTTATGAAGCAGTTTATAAATTTCCGTTGATCCTAAAGATAGAAGGTAATGCATTAATAATGGGAATTGGAATTTTTCCTTCATCGAGCATCGGACATCATCCAATGCTCGATAAATGTCAAATGCATCTCTTATTGAACAGGAAAAGAAAACATGGTTCTCAGACTCCTCATCTAGGCCGCATTCGCAGTAAGGAGAGGGGGAAAGTCCAACATATTCATTATTTAAGAAAAGAATAATAAAAAAGGCTAGCGTCCATACAGGCGCAGCGTACGGATTGGAGGAAGCGCATCAGACGGATTTGTTTGTGGCACAGTGCGTCAATAGAGGCACAACAATTGAATTACCGGAACAACTGTTATAATAATTATAATTTATGTTTTAATATATAAAATTTTGTATTTTTGTATTATTTACTTTTTCTTTCTCATGTATACCTATTAGTTTTAATTTTTTGCTGTATGTATGTATTTTTTGTACTTGCTCGTACTATTGTATTAACTAGTGTGGTTGACTTGTAGAAATTGCCTACGGGCAATAAATCCACCACATTATGTGATTTGCTTTGCATAATAAAAATATTTTATTATTAGTATTAACTCTCATTTGGATTTGTTGCCAATTTTTCAAAGAAAACGCAAATACAAATTTTTTTTTTTTGTGATTTTATTCAATGAAAATAAGAATGTAAAAAGTATTCTATCCCATTGCCAGTGCTAGGATATACATATTATCTTAATACCAAATTGGCTTCACAGAAGCTGCATTTGCTTCAATGATGTCAAAAAATAGATATGCATGTATTTTTTGGATGATTGACATCGAAAAATGAAAACTAACACCACGTTGTGCCTTGTTGAGTCAACACGATTGCGATGAAGAATATAACAAGGAAAACATTAATAGTCGACGAAGTTTTTATTTTGTATAATTCCATTATAAATGATGTCTATAATTTAATGTAAACCACTTTTTGATTCTACATGAATTTTACTACATGAATTTTCTACATGAATTTTATTAGTTAGTAAATGCCCAAGGCGAAATAGGCCTATCGCACGTAATAAAATTCATGTAGAATCAAAAAGTGGTTTGCTTTTAATTATAGACATCATTAACAAGGAAAACGTTATAAGGATTAAATTTTTCTATCAATCTCAAATATGCGTCGAATCATAATATGTGAAAGACCCGCTATTTTGAAATACTTGGTATGACTCGTTAGCCAAGCGTCAAACAACCTCTCGACCTGTCCTAACTTGACGTCTATGAAATAAAGGTGTAATATAGATAGTCACGGTTTATAAGTAAAAATTTTCGTTAATCACGCTCTATTACCATAGATAGTTTACGTTTTTAAGTAAAGCGGTATGTATTTATCAACAGGCATGCGGTAAAATACATTATTTTTTATAAAGATTATGCAATATTCAATAGACTTTACGATTTCAGTGATCGTGGAATTTAAATTATAAAATGCTTGCTTACTTATCGATTTTTCTTAACAAACATTTAGGCAGTGAAGCCAATTTTGGAATCACCTCTATATGAATCTCAAGTAGTTGCTGTATGATAATGCAGTTGGCACCTGCGCTGTACCTAATTAAGGGGCCCAGTGGCGAGAGAGGACATAATTATTTAGCCGCCGTGTGAGATACGAGTTAATTGATACGAGCGAACCACACTAAATCACACCCCCCGAGCCTCCCACTACATTATACTACACGATACACTCATCTACCCCCAAACTTTACTTTATCTGTGTGCATTCATTTATTTTTACTTATCAACTAACATAAAAACGAGTTTGTCAAATGCTATGTTAGCATAATAAAAAATATCCTAACGAACAGAACGAATGACAATTTTTCTAACTATTTGTTTCCGTGGCTAATTTTTGAACTTTTGTTGTTTTTGATGACCTTCATTATATGGCTTGCTTTGGAGCAATTTTTGATTGAGTCTCACGGAATAAGCCATACTACATTTTCAATTATCCTCAAGCAATCAAGATATAGGTAGGTACTGCAATATTTTAATTTTATTTTTTTAAGAAGGAAACTTGATAATCCTTCCTCTCTTAAATAAAGTGGTTATCAAGACGATATATGCCAGGGTAAGAAACGAATACACTAGGAAGTTATGTATGATAAAGAAATATATTAGATTGGTGGTGGCAGATCGGTCAGCGCGCTGGGTTAGTAATAGGTACAGTGGTCGCGAGTTCGAATCCTGCCACGACCGTTTTCGTTCACCTATAGCACAAGCATATGCGGAATGTATGGGATGTATATGTACTTGTTTCAAGGAAATATTCATTCTATTTTAATAAAGAAAAATAAGAATTATTACTGAATCATTAACTAAGGTAGCTAGGTACTCAAAGATTTGGCTCTGATTTTCTGGCTGTGTTTTTTTCTTTATTTAGTAAGTAATATGTAGCATAAATGTTACATCAAAAGTAATGACATATATATTTCGCATGTTTCACTAAAAACTTAATAATAAATGTAGGTATGTAAATATATATCATTTTACAATCTATGGGTATTCAATTTTCACTAATATAAATGATGTATAAACCTTACGGTTAATGAAGATAATATAGATGTATAATTAAATGATAAAATGTGTGCATTACACCTGAGATTGTGATTATGATACTGAGTAATTCATAATCCATGATGTAGTTCTCAACCGACATGCTTTGCGGTGACCATATTTCGATGATTATTTAATACCTATATCATTTTATTTGTTATTTCATTTATTATGTCATTTCTATAATGTCAACCTCTCAGACAGTATCTCATATTATCACTGCTAGTAATAACTGTCTATATGTATGCATTGAGGCGTAAACTTGTAGGTATATCTAAAATATCTTAAATTTGTGTACCTACTAATTTTTATTTTATATCATAGCAGTTAAAAATTTAATCCTTCTCCCATCCTTTTTCCTAGCCTTTCCTTCCTGTCATAGACAAACATAAAATAATTGTTAATAGGTAATATTTATATTTATTTATGTTGTGCCTAATGTATTTATGAAATTTAGAGATTTATTGAATGATCATCTTACATAATATATGGACAAAAGTAATTGGTCTGTTTTTTTGCTTATTATCGCTGTGGCACAGTTGGTAAGCCGTTTGGTTTCTGTGCAGGCGTCCTGTGTTTGATCCCCAGCAGACGATAAATTTATTTAAATACATTTCTCACGCAAATGTTGCTTCTCTGGGCTAAAAACACTACTTATTTGAAATAAATTGCATATGGCAATAAACTTGGCACTTGCGCAGGGTGAATAAAAGAAAGTGTTTATTATAATTATATATTTTTTGGTATATTTCAAAAGATTGTATGTGTACCTTAATTCGGTTCGTTCAGCAATTAGGTTCACCACCTATTCTGAATACACGCATGCGTCGTGCTTCATTTTATTAAGTAATGCAGACCCACGCACCTGTTGCTGGTTACGCCACATTGTGGGATAAGCCGAAGGCGGTAATTAAACTACCTCGTTTTTTTATAACTTTGGACTCACCACATTTATAATAATTACAACTAAAGTATGTACCTAGTGAATATTTTATTTTATTTATATATAAACACTTACATCTTTGTATTTTGTGTAAATGGCAAGTTCATTGGCTAGTGATCATCTCGTTCAATACATTAGAGTTGCTAAGTATACATTTTTTAATTTTCCATCAAAATGATATAAAAATACGTTTATTGTATTTTATTTTATTTTCAAACCAATTGTTTGGAAATAGAGAATTATGACTTTTTAAAAGGAATTCTGAAATTTTTTAATGTAGGTTAAAGTTTGTGATACTGACTTATATAGGTAATAAAGACAGACAGTAATGTATTATTATTTAGTGTTTGTATGGAACAAAACTATTTTGTTTATAATGGAAAAATATATACACAAAAGGACGGTTTGGCAATGGAACAACCAACCAGTCCACTAATAGCAGACATCTTCATGAATAATTTTGAAAATAACTTATTTGATAACACTAAAAATAAGGAATATATAAAAAATGTATTGTTGTGGTATAGATATGTTGATGACATTTTCTGCATATGGACGGGTACGGACCGACAACTACAAAAATTTCTCACACACCTTAATACACTACATAATAAAATCAAATTCACAATGGAAACGGAAAAAGACAGAACTCTAAATTTCCTAGATCTGACCATAAAAATAACAAATAATACCTTTACGTTTAACATATTTAGAAAACCAACATACACTGACAATATCATTCATAATACTTCACAACACCCAATCACACACAAAATGGCAGCCTTTCATTCAATGATCACTAGATTACTCAAGGTACCGTTAAATAAGACAGACTATAACAAGGAGTTACAAACAATAGAAACTATAGCTCTTAATAATGGTTACAAGAAAGATATAGTTCATAAAATATTAAACAGAAAAACACGTACAAACATCATTCATAAATACATATACAAACCAAAACCACGAGAGACTGGCACAAATTGGAGAAAAATAATATATCTTAATAAAATTACACATGATATAACGAGACATCTTCCTTTAAACATAAAACCAGCCTTGTATACAGACAACAATATAGGACTTATACTGAAAAACAACACAGAAAAAACAAGTAATCTGAAACAAAGTGGAATTTATGAATTGCAATGTGGGGACTGTGATAGTATTTACATAGGGAGAACAGGACGGACAATTGAAACTAGAGTCAAAGAACATAAACGCTGTCTAAATGGACACGGTTTCTCAGAATATGCAAACCACCTAATACAAGAAAATCATACATTTGACAATACAAACGCACAATTATTACATAAGCATACATACGGACTGAAACAAAATAATTTAGAGACATTAGAAATCCACAAAGCCATAAACAGTCACAAGAAAATAATTAACAACCAGACACAACCCAACACTTCACCATTATTATCCATGTTCCCGTTAGGGCAACGCCCACTTCCCCCCTTACCCCCACCTCCCGCTATACCTATGACACAGCCACACACCACACCAAATTAGTTTTTAGTTTAAACCCACCTGAAGAAGAGAACGGTAGTTCTTGAAACTAGTTGTGGAATAAACATAAATAAGTGGAAATAAACAAAGTTATATTGTTATTTTAATAATTTATTAAAATGAATTTCCACAATGTTAACGCCTCTACCTTAGAATATTTATTATATGTAGTGTTCGTGTATGCCGGGGAATCCGACAAGACTCACGAAGAAAAGGAAGATACTTTGTGAACAACATACCAGTTAGAATAATTTATTATTTTCTTCGTCTGATTGTTTACATTGGTCACCCTTCTGCTACTCTAAGCGGAGTGATTGTATCGTCGGGCCCGGATGTGGGAGTGCTGGGTTCGAGTCCCAGTGATGGTATCTGGGTGTTAAGGAGGTGTATCTGGTCAGGGGTGGGGCCATTCAATACAAAACATCAAACTTATAATATTATTGACATTTTGGATTGTCATTCCAAACAAGCACCTGTGTGTTTTCTTATTGTAGGTGTTTAGTGGACAAAAAATATATATGAATAATAACAGCGCTGAATAAATAATTTTGATTATCTGTGCTAGACACTACAAAAATATCCGGATTATATTTATGTCAACTTTTACGTTACATTTTTTTTACATATAAGTTTTAATAAAATTCATTTGTACATCTACATCTCGCTGCAACAAATAAGTATATTTATAAATTTAAAATATTGGTTTGAATTCAATAATAAAAATTTTCGAATCTCTGAAATCATCATACCATTTTAAGATAAAATATATACTGTACGGAAACAATTTTAATGACGTTGATCTTAAAGGTTATTTTTCTTAAATAAATTGAGAAAAAAAAAATTATATTAGTGTTTTTACTTTATTAATGTATAAAAACGGATTACAAATATTTTTGTTTATCTTACGAAGACCAACATATTTTTTATATACAAGCACATATACAATCAATAATGAATTCTAAAAATCAAATAAAGGTTTACTTTTAAAAATATCGTAAATAAGATGAAATATCCGAATTTAGTAATCTAACACCAGCCTTGTATAAGAATGGAATATTAAGTAATATAACTCATAGATACATTTGATAATAAAGTAAATAATGAACAACAAAATAAAAATTAGTTGGAATATTGTCGTAAATAAAATCGATAAAAAAGACATTCCCAACATATAATGGTAGATTCGATAAATAATAATACCACATGTGAACATTTTAATAAAATATTATGTCAACATAAAGTATACAGATGTATTAGTTTAGTAACAATGTGTAAATATATGCAAATTATTATTTATAAATTCAATAATACCAGGCGTAAAACACTTGTTATTTTCTATCATAATAATCGTTATTTTAATTTATGTACTTAATACAAATTCTATACATCTAAATAAAAATCTGGTTTATTTGCATCACTGCATTAAAAAAAAACTCAATATCTTTCGCAGAAATGGCAATACTACTTCTATAGAGATTTATTTTTATGATATTGTTGTCTATATGGAAATTTGTTTCATCCATTGCCTTTTAAAATTTGTACAAGCACTTAAAAATTTAAAGCAGTGTGACTTCAGACATTATGTACATTTATCTAATGAACTTACATAGTTACATTTTCAATATGACAACGTCATCTTTTATACCTACACTTCATAGACAGAAAATACATGTTTTACAGTCAAAACATCAAAAAACTATTAATTTTTAAAGGCTGTTTTTTTGATATTACCTTTCTTATTTGTTTCGTTTACCAGTGAACATCCCTTTTCTATAGATGAAGATGATGATTCTTCTTTTTTTATTATTTCTTTTACATATTTCAGTAACATTAAGTACATATTTTACAAACATAAGGATTTTATAGGCACAAATAACATACAAGTACAAATTATACTGAAATAATGTTAAAATCTGCGATTTTCACATACAAAAAGATGCGAACTGGTAAATGCACTCGCACCAGACTTACCTAAGATATATATTCAATAAGACAGAGAATACCAAAAAACCATATATTAACAAATGATTCATCGAAGACGTTCTTATCTCTCGGACTTTTACCTTATACATTTAATATATCATATTACATACTTTGCAACAATAAATATAAGTTCAATTAATTCTGGATTATATTATTATCCATTATGTTTAGACTTTGTACTACCAATTAAGGCTGCTCATACATTTTTTAAACATAAAAATCTTTAGCTATATTTTTAATTAGATTCAAAAAACTGTGTATTTTCATATCTATATTAATTTTATTTAACTATGTCAACTAACACCTAACATCGTTGTATTTTACCAGGTCGATCATCTTACAAATCCTGGGGGAAAGTCTGGTCCGACCGGCGAAATCAAAACCCTAGTGTTTACCCATATCATGGATATAATTATTATATGGAGTTCTACAATATCTTTAGATGTCATAGAACTCCATACGATAATTATATCCATGATATGGGTAATCACTAGGGTTTTGATTTCACCAATTGAACCACACTTGCCCCCCAGGTTGAATACTTGGCGAAAACTCTGTCTTCATCGGAAGTTCACTTTAAGAACATTGGATCAGAAGCATAAAGAGAGACTATCTTAATATTTATTATTTATTTCGAAGAATCTTGTGATACCACGTTAACGATTTTGGAGTGACTCCAGTAGCTGAAATTACTAACGGTAAGATTTCTAGACTCTAGTAACTGACGTTATCTGGAGTGCGATTATTAACGGTAAGTTGGTATCATAACGTGACGAGAAACTCAAAGTAAATAGAAGTATGTATTTTTTAGATGGGTCGATGGCAAAGCGGTAAGCGCTAGTAATCCAGTTGTCACGAGTTCGAATCCTGCCTCGATCGATTTCGTTCACGTATAGCACAAGCATGCCTAATTTAGGGAATGTAGGAAGATGTATATGTTCTTGTTTATCAAGGACATATTATTTTTTTTTAATATTTTTCATTTTTCATACAAAAATGTTTCATACGTTGGATATTTTGTTGATTTTCGCTGCCGTGGTTACGAGGTACTATCCAATCCTCATCTTTCATTAATTTTATTTAAGTTTGTAGTGAATTATGTATGTACCTATGTAAGTACGTACATATATGGATATTATATGCATACTCATCTAAAAAAAGGACATAGGTACTCATTTAAAAAAAGTCCATATTCATTTTAAAAAATCTCATTAACTAAAATTGATTTAATTTTAATGATATTGAAAAAATATATGTATTTAAGTAAAGTGATTATATTTATCTATTTTTTATGTTTCTCGGGCATCAAACAGGTACCTTCTATGTAAAATTTTAATTTAATACGCACCCATTAATTTTTTTTATTTCTGGAGACAAATAAAATAAATCATCTCAAAAATTCTGACACAGCGGAAAATCGGAATTCGAACTTATGACTTTTGGCGCAGGAGTCAAATATCCTACTTACTGGGCCACAAAGGCTGACAAAATTGGGTAAAAACGATTCCGGGAAAAATTTCGTTTAGCAATAATTAAGGAAGTTACAATTACACGTTTGAATAGAGAGTCCATTATTTCCAGTGATTCACTGAAGATCCTAGTGTTTGTTTCTTGGAACAGTCCGGCAACATGTTTGATTCTGCGAAGTCTTCAACGGTGTCCGCTGGTGAAGCACCACGGACTGAAATCGTGTCACCTGTAAAACGTACAAAATGTCAACGCTCCTAAAGCCGTGAAGAGTATTGTCCTCGAGTTGCGGCCAAATCATACTCATACGTTATTGCAGGGGTCTTATACTCCAACTTGATACAGAAACAGTTCTTTCCTTGATCAGAATCTAGTATTTTCACAATTACCTAACCTACACACTTCAAAGTTTTTTTTTAATAAAAAAGTAATGTCTTTGCGATTAATAGGTACCTACCAACAGATCATCTACATATCATTTTATAACCACTACAAAGAATATAACATTCAATAATAAAAAGTATATACAAAAAAACCTATAAAAAACCTACTCCACTGACAGATTTCATGAAAACAACACTGACCTTCCTTCATAAACACAGGACAGAATTATTACATTCGAAATAGACATCAGAAACGATTCCCACTAATAAGGACGACTTTTGGCCAGCGACATTACTCCTTCCTTGTTCCTAGATTTTACAATAGAATGTTACCTGACATAGAACACAATATCTCATGCGACGGAACAAACTTCAAAAAACTGGTAATAGTCTGACTGAAATGTAATGGCAGAATTCAATCTACTCATATACTGTAAAAATATCCTATCATCATAGCATTTAATGATTCGGCAGATATTTTGTGGTAGTTAATATTAACCATATTGAATTATGAATTAGCTATAAACCACTTGTTTATCCAAAATAATCACTCATTCAATAACCACAATTTTGGGGCTAGGTTGCGGCCATAGGGGCCTAGCCAGTAAAGTTGAGGGTGGCTGCAGCCCCACCCTAGGATTCTGGGTAACAGGTCAGTACCCTCTTCAATTCTTACCTATGGAAGAGCAGGGCAGACGCCTTAATGCCTCGCTCGGCGGTGACTCATCAAACGTGGCGATGAGTAAGGATGCATCATCGGGCGATGGAAATCGAAGCACTGAAAGTACTGTCCGGTGGTGTACCTGAAATTCGCCAACATGAGTACTAAGGGGTGGAGGAGCCCCCCGTGATGATTGGTCGGCACGACCCACTCGGCGGTACCCGAGCTGATGACGAGACAGGTGCAGCTGACGCTGCGCCTGGTGTGGAAATCGAAGAACTGAAAGTACTACGGGCGTGGTGGAGGCTCCCTGTGGCAGTCTGTTGTTCGTGGAGCTGCTGGGAGGGTAACCCTTGCTATGATTCACGGGCCTTCACGAGTGTGGTTGGACTCTTAGTGGCAGTGGTATGAAATATGCATGGTGGTAGTTCTTGTTTCGTCCGACGAGCAGCCGCTCCGGGGATGAACAGAACACTTTAGTTCAATAACGTTCCCTATGGAGTGGGGTAGGTGACTGCGACTTTTCCATAAAAAAAAAAAAATAACCACAAACTAAAACTATTACACGAAACACAACATAAAGGATACCGACTTAACAACTACGAAACGCTCGAAATACATAAACACATAAATTCAGGCATAAAACTTATAAATAACCATACCTTTCATAACACTTCTCCAATACTTAACATATTCCCCATCAAAAGCAAAAACACTACGCAATACTCCCCTCCCCCCACTAACCCAAACAACCCTCAACCGCCACCTCCCTCGCTTCACAGACAGATACACATAAATTCAACATGTTAGTCTCGATACGCCGGTGGATGGAAGGACAGCGCTACCGAAACATGTCGCGAAGTGACTCAAAAAACAAGTGGTTTATAGCTTATTAATAATTCAATATGGTATCCTACCATAATTCATTACTCTCTGCCTTCATTACCCGAGAATATCTATCATAGCTTGGTGCCATTCATAATTTTCTTTACAATTTTATGGGTTTAAGTAACTGAGAGGTCACAGTATATTTTACTGTTTTATTATAATTTTGGTTAATTCTTTTGCATTTAATAACTAGACCAAATTGGAAAAGCCATGCATCAGAACAGACTTGTCAAGTGAGGCAGTAAATATCCAAATAGGGACAATTATTCAAAGTATGTATATTGTAAGTCTTTTTTTTAATATAGTTACTTTTTTGTTATTGCAATATGTAAAAATAATGGAAAATACATAATTTCATTTTATTTCACTTCAATGATAATAGAAGACTTTTAAAAAAAGTAACCGATTAATTGGAACATAATTATTTGTTCCGATTTTATTTAAATTTTAATGAATTGAGATTTAAATTGATCATTTTTTTTATTTTAATGTACATTCGCCTGCCGATTGTTTGAGTTTTCTGTTAACAAGAGTACGTGACCGGTGGTTACCAACCACTTTCCCAGGCTCAACAGTACGCACTGCTATGCGCCACATATTCATACCATCCTTCACTATTACATACAATATATGTACACTCTGAATCATTTTTTGGTCAGGAACAATATAGTTGTAGGAAACTCTTATTTTGGTTCTGACCAAAACTGGTGCACGTTAATAAATATTTATCTTTATGAATGCGATAACTTTTTATATAGTTTATTCTTCGAAATTACATGACAAATTGAATTATTTATTTATGTGACACTCCATAAACGCATTTTAAATGTCTAGACCAGCCCTGGAGGGCAAGTCTGGTCCAGCCGGCGAAATAAAAACCCTCACGATTACCCATATCACGGATATAATTATTATATTATCTTTAGATGTCATAGAACTCCATATGATAATTATATCCATGATATGGGTAATCACAAGGGTTTTGATTTCGCCGGTTGGACCAGACTTTCCCCCCTGGGTGTTTCAGTGCGACCCGTGAGCAAAACATGCATCAAAAATATGTAAAACAATTTTTTTCTTATTCAAGCTTGAAATGAAAAAAAAATGTTTTACGATCGAAATAAAATACCAAAAGAATAAAAGATAAAGGTACTAATTCACCATTGTGTATTTATATAGAATCCAATTTTCTCAATTTCCATGATTTACATCCCCTTCATCCTATGAGCAGAATCAAGTAGGTAGGTAGGTACTTTTTCCATTTTCGATTAATGCGTATTTTTGTTAAACTTCGGTGAAAGCATAACGCCAACGTGAAAAAAAATATAATGGGCCGTGTCGGCAATTAAAAAGTAATTGACATCCGCCATTGCGATTTTGCTTTTCAAAAGCATTCTCATATTATTTAATGTCCAATTTTTGCACCATGTCACATCCCCTGTACATGCAAACTTTTAATGGTGAACATTTCGGTGTGTGTTTTTTTTTCGGGTTGACAACTGTAATTCGCCGTGTTGAACAGAGCTTTTTGAAGCGTTGGAACAATTTTACAATGTAAAAAAAAGCATTCGGCGTGGATTTTTTTGAGAAATGAATTGGCGTTTTATTATTTGTACGTAAACATTGTTGTCGTGTATTTTCATTAAAATCTTATGCTTTATTCACATAAAATGATTAAAAACAGTAGGTAAGCAAATTTTTTAGGAAAAATTGATGCACAAGAAATAAAAAAAAACATGAAAATATAAGTGAAAAGATGGATTTAGATGGGTCGATGGCAGAGCGGTTAGCGCGCTGGTTTAGTAATCCAGTGGTCGCGAGTTCGAATCCTACCTCGACCGATTTCGTTCAACTTTAGCACAAGCATTTATGCTTTTTTTTACGGAACGTAGGAAGATGTATATGTACCTACTTGTTTAACAAGGATTTTAAATTAAAAAAAAAAAATAGACCTACTTATATATTTGTTGATATTGTATGAAATATCGATGTTTGTATGGAATCCTGAATCATACAATGGCGCTATAAAACATACAAAAACAGTTAATCTTAAACACAACTAAATAATGTTTCTTTCTATGGAATTACGATAAACGTCTAATCAAAAAAAAATTTTCTATTACTATTTCATATAAAAATCTGTAAAATGAATAAATTCTAGACAAAACAATGTCACATTTAAACGGATTCAAATGTCATAATATTACTAATGCAGTTTTTTAAAACAAAAAAAATTAACGATTGTGCACTAACAATACATCACTATATGCCGTGGGACTGATTGGACGTTTTCAAAATGGTTTGAAAACGGAACATTGTGGATTTTGTTAAGCACTCCAAAAATAAAGTTGATTTAGTTGTATTAGGTAGATGTAGGAAGGATATCTGAATAGTGCTTCTCAATTTTTCCAAGCTCAGGAGACGACATTTGTTATTTTTATTTTCAAATAGTTAAAGAGGTACATCAAATACATAAAATGGCATTGAAGAATTATCAAGTTTTCATAATAAAATATTAAAATCAAAAATAATTCAACTAAGTCATTTTATGAAAATGCTGATTATTTTCTATCCAAAATTTGAATACGTTGTGGAGTGACTTGGTAGTGAAAAGTTTAGCGTTGGCCACAACCCGCCTGTTTTTTTTTTAACTAAAGACATTTAGAATATGATTTTGAGTAATCAGTTTTCGTACCAATATTATATACAAAAGATTTGGTTGAAGACTAACTAATGATACAGTCATCTTGCAAATATGTCTTTGTTGTTCATATATCCTCAGCATTATCCATTGTTATTTAATACAAGTGAAGCTCGTAAAGTTAGGCGTAATGCGAGGTGACGTTATGACACCATTTTACCAATAATAATATACCTTGTCATTTGTACATATTACAGGAATTGGGCGTGAAGCTATAACTGAACTGTCAAAGCTGTTATTTGTATATGACAGGTATGTACTTTTAAAGATGATATTTCCAATAGAAGGTTCTCGTCATTTGACAAATATAATTGAAAAATATTCTATGGACAACGGAAAAATGTCTTCGATATATTTTCATTGAATACAAGTATTAAATTCAGACGAAAAACTGTGAGCCTTTTCGGAATCGAATTCAGAAATCCAATATATAATCAAGAGATCTAAATAAATGTGATATTAATCAAAACTCAGCATTCGAAAAGAAACTAAATTCGGCATTGTGGTTCAGATGGTTAGGTGGATGACTGTTGAGCTGAAATACCCGGGTTCGATTCCCGGTGGAGACACAAATTTTAATTGTATTTTCGGAATGGATCTGTGAGACGAATAAAATCGTAAGTCTCCAGAATGTGGCAACTTATTATTGGGTGCGTGTTAAATTATATTTGATATAGTACCTACCTATAAGTTACCCCAGAAGTAATAAATAAATAATGAAATAATAAAGAAATGACTAGTTCAATACTAGGTACTAGTCATTTCAATTTAGTTTCTTATCCTTGATAATGCTGAGATCACTCGACGAAAACGGTCGATAAATATTGAATCAGACCCCTAGGCAACGTGTCATTTAGCTCAAGAAAAGAAACAAGTATAGATAGCTCAATGTATGGAAGTGACAGTTGTCACGTGACTGGAAACTATCATCACTTCCAAACATTGAGTTATCTTTGCTTGTTTCTTTTCTTGAGCTAAACGACACGTTGTCTAGGAGGGCTGAAGAGAAAATACTTGTTAAATTTGATTTGATAATTTTCAAAATAGGATACAAATTTAATAACACGTTAAAAATCAAATAAATTTTATTCAACAACATCATTGTTGCACATATTGATTACATTAATACAAAATAAACCAATTAATAAACTAGGTAAACCCCAATAAAATCAATACAATGGGTAATGTGTTATTATTTCTATAAATTTTTCAATAATAATGCAATAAGATGTTATGTAACAGATACCAAGCAATCGTAAGAAAAATAAGGCTTCAGAACTAAGAATTATTTTCTTCTCATTCCGATATTTTTAATGGTCTCGTTTAGCAAATACCAGGGCTGAATCAGGGTTGTGAGTTTTAACTTATCGCATATTATTAAAACTTTCATTGCTATTGAAGATTTAATATTACTTAGTTCAGTAAAATCATATTTGCCGAAATTCTTGGTACCTACTGTTTATGTGTAGGTACAGTAAAATGTCCATTTAAACTATTATGAACTAATTATTCTTTTTTTGTAATAAGTGGTTAGTCGTTTGACTTGTACATTAGGGTCCTAGGTTTAATTACTCACAGACGAGAAATTTATTGAAAATAATTTATCATGCATCTGTGGATACAAAACAGGTTTAAATTTTTAATTTGCTCAGTTGGTAAGATATCTGACTGCTGAGCCAAGGATCCCGGGATTCCCGGTAGAGACACAGTTTTTAATTGTGTTTCAGTCTGGATTTATTAATATCGTAAGTCTCCAGAATGTGGCAACTTGTTATTGGGTGCGTGTTAAATTGATATTTGATATAGTACCTGTCAGTTGCCCGAGAAGCAGTAAACTCGTAATTTGTACGAATGTATACTTGTATAACTAACATATTTTGTTTTTATTTATTTATTTATATATACGGTCTAAAGTAGCTCTTTACAAACAAAAGTACAAGGTACACGTATATATTACAAAATCTAAAAAAAACTATTAAAAATAGAATGGAAAATACCCAAAAATATTATAAACATACGTAGATACTTACATACCTATTCAAAGTTGACCGAAAAATTATTCAAAGCAAGAAAAAAAGAAGTGCATACTTTTGCACCTAAATATAAAAATATTTTATTTAAATATATTTATAAAAAGAATTTATTGACAACGATTATAAAGAAACATAAATTAAACATACATGGTTTTGAACAAATTTGCGTTGAAATAATTTTAGAATTGATTTTTTTAATTGAAAACATCAAATATTTTTATTATTGCATATGCGCAAATCATCCCTATCATATGCGAATTGATAGGGATCTCATTAAAAAGGCATAATTGGTGAACGTTGCGCAAGCGCATAAAGTGATCACGTAAACCAGCCGATGACAGGTCGTAAGCCCTGTAGGTGCCTTGATTTCCCGGTTCTCCTACAATAAATATTCCAACTTCGTCTCTATTGAGATAATTAAAAATCTGTTGAAAACATCATTTGTTATCACAAGTTATCGGTTATTTTTGAAGATTGTATGAAATTTTTTTTTGTACACTTACATTTATTTGTTTTATCATTTACGGTTTAAAATGATTTTTAATTTGTCATTAAGGTACGCAACCTCTTAAGTACTTATTCGATCATGGGATAAAAACTGATAAAAAACAATATAAATAAATAACATTAAATGTAAATTCGAATTGTTCCTAAAACTGTGACACGAATATATAAATAAATAAATAATTAAATATATATTGTACATTGCATGCGTCCCTGAGAAATGAGTAAAGCATGGCAAGTGAAGGCATCCTTCAGCTGCCTCAACCGAAGATTGATTCCCGAGTCAGACTGGCCAGGAGCAACAGCGACGAAGCGAATATCCTTTTTGTTTCTGTCTGCAGCTACGATAACGTTGCCTTTTTTTAAATTAAATTTTATTTCATCTTCTCCCATCCTTCCTGCGCTCACATGATGCGTCGCAGTCACGTCTCTAACAGGTCGCTCCCGGTATTGGCGTACAGTTAAACCAAAACATGCAAACAATCCTTTCAATTTTTTGGTAAATAAATATGTAAGTAGGTGTGTATGTAGGTACCTACTCAAATATAAATAAAAAAAACTATATACTAGATGGAGTACTCCGTGCAATAAATGAGGCTTGGTATATCGCACTTTTGACGTTTCGGTTGGCAACATACTGCAGTTTTCCATACATATCAACACTTCCTAGATAACCGTTCTCTTAATCTCAATGAACAAAGTCTTTTTTTCGACAAATTAATCCGAAAACAATTCACATTAGTCGTTATTCTCTATAGAAAAAAACGATGTGGCCGATAAAAGCCTCACTTCGATTCATACAAAATTTGGCGAGATCTTTTATACTATATGAAAAATTATTCTTGTTTCTAAAACATATATATGTATGCATTTAAACAATAAGTATGTAGATTACCTGTACATATATAATATTTGACGGTCACCCGAAAATCAAAACAATATAAAATTATTTATTTCTAGTCTTGAAGGTATTAGTTTTCTACATTAAAACAAATTCAAGAGGTAAAGCGTCTGCAGTGATATAAAATAATCGAATATTTACTTTAATGTATTTTTTTGTTTTTTGTGTTCACTATCAATCTTTTTGCTGTTATACATATGTATATTATACAGTATTATAATATACATATGTATAACAGCAAAAAAAGCAATATGCTTTGTAGTCTGGTTGGTTGGAGGAAATTACCACATGGCAATATGCTCTCAAATGTGAGTTATATTTGTTTATATTATGTAAAAAAAGATAAATATATAACAGTCCTGAGCAAGATTTCCGTAGTTAAAATATGTCGGTAAATTAAGAAAAGGAACTGAAAGTATATTTTTTAATGACCTCGTAGAATAAAGTATTATTAAAAACTAATTGTTTGAAAAAATAGACGTAATGGATAAAAAAAACTTGTAATTAGAGCAAATACTACTGCTTTGTTTAATTTACCTACTGAAATTTTTTAAGAAAAGTTCAATAACAGAATCGCTTTATATGTTATACAAACCTGCAAATAAAAATGTTAAATAAAGCTATAAAAAACAATAATTGAAAATCAAGAATTTACATTGGTTAATAAAATTATTCGCAAAAAAGTAGTAGGTAATTGTGTTGTTAGTAATTTAAACTGAATTTAAATTACTCCAATTTGGAAGAAATGTAAGTATTTCAAAAATTGATTACAACATTAACGTAAATTTATATTTCAATAATGCGATTGTTAATAGTTACATATTTACTTAAGTACCCATCAAGATCTTAAAAAACCGTTTATTTTAAACTAATTCTAGATTATTAGACCAATTTGGCTTAGTCTAAGAAGTTGATTTTATTTTAAAAGCTTAATAAAATTCATGTATGTTTAGTGAAGTAATTTCGTACGCTGTGTTGACTTTAGTTAAAACAATAAAATTATACAATTATAGGGGTAAAATCAAACTAGATTAATTATAATTCTATAAAACGAATATTAATTCCCCTTTTGAAAGAATCGTTTTGCTTTACAGGGGCCTTTTCAATCTATACACCAGGGGGGCATGTCTGGTCAACCGTCGAAATCAAAACCATCCATGATTACCCATATCATGGATACAATAATCATATGGAGTTCTATTCTACGGTAGGATATTAAAGAACTCCATATGATATATATATCCATGATATGAGTAAACGTGGAGGGTTTTGATTTCGGCGGTTGACCAGACTTACCCCCAGATATAAACGAGGAACATAAAGTAAGTCCAAAATCAATTTTTTCATAAAGTAAGTCCAACAGATTTTTTCTAGAGAGACAGTATTGTGATTTTTTTATATATTTTGATATTTTATAATGTCAACAAAATATTCATTGGGACAAAAAAGCAGTTAACATATAAAAACAAAAATAATTCATAAAAGAAAACATGCTCAGCTATGTATGTTGCGGGAGTACAAGCCCTCAACAGCTTTTTTTTCTAATTTATATTTTTATTTAATAAAAAGTAATAACAATTACATTTTCCCGCCAAACTGCAAAGCAGTTTTTTGGCAGGGCAGATTCTATGTTTCACATACCTACCTCAACTTATGTCAACACAAAAAATAAAAGAACAGAAACTAAAAATAAAATACCGGAAAAAAAAATTAAATTTGCCTTACAAATATAACACGTGTATGTAACCAGTATAAACAAATCACCATCACTCAACAACAACAATTAATACTCTAACGAACGCTTGACTTCGAATGGGATCAAGCTGAAAAGTCAGTTTCTATTGTATTCTAAAACATATGGAGTATTAACGACACGCTCTTTTTACAATACGATATAATTTAAAAAAAGACAATTGTACTTATGTTTTAAAACTGCTATTTATCTCTTATGCGTAATTGGTAACTTACAACGATATTTGTAAAAAAAAATGTTACAAACGGTAGAAGTTACCTACTGAAACGGTAGAAGTTACCTAAGGAATGAAGATAGAATACAGTAAAATCTCAATTTCATGATTTTTGAATTGACCTATAGCATAATGAAAATGATAAAACTAGTTGTATGTAACACATGAGATTTTTTCCTACCCCGATAATAACTGTTAATAACCCCTGAATTGAACAAAAGTTCAAAATTCTGAATATATTAGTTTTGTAGGCACTTTTTATACTTTTTGACATTTTAGGCTCTGTGAATCAAGCGGATCAAAAGTAATAATGAGTACACACACAGACACACTAAATGCTCTGCTCCGAATTCTGAATTCATCGATATTAACATATAATAATAATAATATAAACATTTCTTTGCACCCTGCGCAAGTGGCGAGTTTATTGCGGTATGGCAATTTCTTCTAACTAACCAGAGTTTCCAACTGAGATTAGAAGAAGGATCACGGCTGCCAACAAGACTTATTTCTCGTTGTTATCAGTGTTTAAATCTCGCAGTGTACACAGGAAAACTAAAATTACCCTGTACAAGACCATAGTCAGGACAGTGTTGTCATATGCCTGCGAGGCATTGCCCCTAACAGTGAGAATGGCAGAGATGTTGGACTCATTTGAGAGAAAAGTCCTGCGGAGGATCTGTGGAGCCGTTTTTGAAAATGGATCATGGAGAATTCGGCGTAATGACGAATTGTACTCCATTTATCAGGCCCCGTGTATCTCAACCCATAAAAGGTTACTTAGACTGAGATGGGCGGGCCATGAGAAATGAATGTAAATAAATTTTTCCTCTGCTGGAATCGAACCCAGGATGCCCGCCCAGAAACCGAACGTCTTACTAACTGTGCCACGGCGGTCGGCAAATATGTTGCGAGAAACATCTAAGTTTGTGTTATTGGACTCACCCATGACAAATTAATGTAGACCTGGCCATACAAAATCTCGATCTGGATCTTGACTTGAAACTTTATCGATTTGTTAAGAGAGATAAATACTCTTGAACAAATCTACAGTTGTATAAGGCATTTACAAGGCGAAAAGGTCGACTTTAAATAGGATTTGAAATTTGAATAATAATTAATGTAGCTATATTATAACTATGGTATTTTGCAATATTCACGATGTCTCCATCGCTAAAATAATAGGTTAAAATTAAATAATTCAAAAAGAGTACAGTTTCGTATTGATTTGTCTGCAATAACCTACTCATCCAGAATTACCTACGAGACTCGTCCGCATTTTTGCCTTATGTTTTACCTTCATCTGTCTGGACCAAGTCCGTACTCCAGGGAGGCCGGAGAGAATTTAGGGAATGAATTGATTGGTCTATTTAACGTTAAAGGTTTGATAATTTAATTTCCTGCTTTCGAAATTTCTTGGGTTTTATTAATGCCAGGTGTTGGTTTAGAGAATTTCTTATTGGATGTCGAGAATGCGATCTTCGCTTTTGAATATCTACCCGAGTAATTGTTTCAAAACGATATAGATAAATTCAGTAAAATTTTGGAGAACATCATATTTAAAAGTTATCAAAACACATTTATATTTTGTGGATAGCATATATTTAATTAATTGATCTTATTAAATATATTATGTTATTCACCTAGTTTGGAATGATGAAGGTATATACTCTTTCTAAAAATCAATTTTGATTTGCAATATAGGTACTCGTATTTATTTTATACATATTTGAGATATATTATAAAATATTATATTTTAGTTTAGGTACTCTTAAAATACACAAAGTTCTCGTAGATACTACGTTTTTTAGATTACATAAAAATGTATACCTAACTAATAAATAGGTGAGCGGACAAAAATTAAGATGAAATGAATGACAACCAATATAAAAGATAAGCTTTTCCTTATTATTTAAGTTTCTTCTTCGTTTAGTAGACCTGTTGGTCTGTAATTCAAAAACAATGCCTCCTGAGATGACGAATTCCAACTATCTTTCCATCTCTTGGGTGGTCTACCGGGAAGACGGCGACCAGAAGGGATTTCATTTGCTGATATATACGGAAGTCTATCACTGTCCATTCTAGCTACGTGGTCCCTCCAATGTCTTCTTCTGGATCTACTACAGGACCGAGGGGTGCGGGGGCAAGCCCTTCCGTTCGATCGGTTGTGCTAGGGGCTTGCCCCGGCTGCTGATCTTGAGCGGTTGCCCCGCCGTTTGAGGTTGGATTCTCGGGGGCAGTGGTTGAACCCGATGGATAGTGGATGGTTGTGTTGTCCGACGTTGCGGCCGCGTCCGGGGGTGAAAAGGGCCATAGAGTCCTAGAGCATCACCGGCGTGGAAGTGGTATCGCGTACTCATCACCTGGATCTACTACACCGATAGATGTCCTATATTCCACATGTTTTTCATATTTCAACATTGCGAACACGATCTCGGAGAGTCTTTCCAGTGATTGACCTTAGAACCTTTATTTCCTATAAGTTTCTATTAAATAAATAAAAAAATCAGATTTACATATTTTCTTTTATTTATCACAAATTACTTCATTTTAACTATAACGAAGAAACGGTCGCTTTTGGACCGGTCACACGTGGTTAAAACGAAATTATTTATAATGAATAAAAATATGCAGAGAATGAAATCCAAAATATATAATATCATTACGTTGTTCATAAATAAAATGAATGAATTATAAATTGCTTGATATTTTACGCAAGTTTCAAACATTTCATGCGGGCTAGTGAATATTATAGAATTCCGATGAAATTTCTCGAAAACTGTCGAAATCGCGACGCTCAAACCTCTGTGTAGTAGAAAACATGCGGACAAAGGTTCTATCGATCCCGCCCTTAGCAACACAAAATATGTAAATTAAGTGTGTTCCACTTCCAGCAAGGTCAGCGTACCGCGGGCAGGGGGGAGGGTGACCGAGGATGAAGGGGAGGACGGGGAAAGAATGGAAAATGCTTTCATAGTTTTCAAAATCTTAAATTGAATTCTGAAGAAAAACTTTACTGGTGTACCTACTTACATACAACAAACAAAATGTCTAAAACCAAATCCAGCGTAACGTCAGAATAATATTGTGTATACCTATATCAACAATGATGCAGTTTAAAAATTTATATGAGATTTCATAGATAAATTTTTTCTTACAGAAACTTGCATATTATAGTGAATTTTTATAAAAAAAATATTTTTGTTAATATATTATATACCTAGTAGGTACCTAAATATGTTTTATACATTTGCATTTATACATTTATTTTTTATCCATGACTCGTATTATTATTCCTAGTTGCATCCAACATCCAACAGTCGATGGCGAAAGTATGTATAATTGAAGAATACGTACAAAATACAAATTAATAAATATTTTAAGATATATTGTTTTCTATATGAAACATGTAGGAATGTATGTCAGGATAGAAAATTATGGAGGTGAGTCATCTTTTCCTATCCAGAATATGAAAACTTCATGATGGTATGTATGTATATTTGAAGATTAAGTAGGTAGATATCAATATATTGAGTGAGATATTGTGTAGTGTATACTATCTTAAAAAGTTGTATGAAACAATGTCGTCACTAAATTCATTTTTTATTAAAAAGGTTAAAAAAAATTGATAAAAAAAAGAATGTTTTTCATAGAAAAATTAAATTATCTAGTTAGGGTGTTTTGGCTACTTTCGTTATTTATAGAAACTTTGGAAATATACGCAGTTAAACACATAAGTTTATCATAAGAAAATTTTTTTCTTAATAAAAAATGTTTGAAAAACTCTGGAATTTTTTTAAAAAACAAATTTGAGATTTTATATTTGTCTATATTTATACCAATTTTCAGCGTTCTAGCTTTTATGGTTTTTGAGATATATGTATAATTTTAAAAGTTGATAACCCCTGACTGAAACAAAATTCATAATTCTGAGTATAAAAGTTTTGTAGGCCTATAATTTTGTAAGCATTTGGTGGTAGAGCTGGTATCGAACTGGATAAGTAATCTGCAGTGATGGCGAGCTCGAACCCAACCCTAGCTACCTCGACTGGTTTCATCTATAGCACAAGCATGCTTAATAATTTAGGGGACGCATAAAGATGTATAAATCTATACTTATCAAAAGTAAATATACCTACATTCTACAAAAAAAATGTGTGTTGAATTACAAATATTTACCAACGTGATTTGTTCCTAATGGCATGGTACTACTCATTTTCTTTTTCCATTTTTCATTTGCACACTTTTTCATTTGCCATTTTTCATTTGCACACTTTTTCATTTGCTATTTTCATCATGGCTGAGGACAGTGGCTACACTCAATCACGCGCTGAATAGTCTCCATGTAGGATGTTCTTGAGCAGATCATAAGGCTTCGGTGATTGCAGATCCTCTACCGGTCTTATCAAGGTCGCTGAATCGGCGGTGAGCAACCTCTGGATAATTGGCCCTCCAGGCTTCCCATTTTGAAGAGCTTCTCGAGATTATCAGAGGCCCTACTGATTATGTGCCCAATATTTTGAAGGATGCGCTGTAGACAAAGTGTCCAATCAACCGTATCTCGTAGGTAATCATGTTTAAAATAATTATTAGATTTGATATCTATAATCTAACTTTAAATCTTATACCTCCTTCTCTCAGAATAGTCCACGCTCACAAACAGATCATAATATGACCTTTTAATTTTTATTTGATTATATTCTTTCTCGAGCAGCTAACAGGTATTATGTCAAACATCAATTCGAAACGCACGCAATAAAAAGTTGCCACATTCTGGAATTTTACAACATTAATCATCTCACAGATCCAGACTACAATTAAAATCTGTGTCTCCACCGGGAATCGAACCTTTGGATCAGCAATCAGATACCTTAAAAATACACGATGATGACGAAGAAGAAAAAGAAATGTACAGATGGATCGGTGGCAGAGCGGATAGCGTGTCGGATTTGTAATTCAGTGGTCGCGACTTCGAAACCAGCGTTGACTGATTTCGTTCACTATTAACACAAGCATTGATATAAATTTATGTATAAAGATGTACAATCATATTATTGCTGAACAAGGAAATATTCATTATTGAAATATAACAAAAAATATGTCTACCTTGGAACCGATATCACATACCAATAATCAATGCTAATAAGCCCGCCAGTGCGCAAAAAGATAAATAAATAATCCTTAGTATAAAAGTGTTATCCTTAAGTAATAATTATTGTTATTTTTTAACAAAGAGATATAAACATTAGATGGTCCAATTACTGTGTATAAATGTTTGTTGTAAGAGAATCATAACGTGGTATGTAGTAAGCCCACTTTGTGTTAAATTATATTTAGAGTAACGCCTATATGGAATAAATGTAGATAAAATTGTTATGTACGACATTATGGTTATGCAAATAGCAAAAACATATCACACGCACACATTAAGTAGTTTGAGATTATGAGGAACACCTCGCTCTGTGGGTATAAAGGGATATGTATATATATAGGGAAACAAATGGTGACCATAATCATCTCAAGATATTTGTACAATGTGCGTTAGGTAGATAATATTGAGATGAAGAAAATATACAACGCTGACAAGAACTGAACAACAAGAACAAGGTCGGGGTCGTCCGAGAACAAGATGGCACGACCACGTTAATGAAATTCTGAAAGAAATGTAAAAAGCGTGAACAACAGACGAACATGTATGGAATGATGCATGAATGTTGGTTGATAAGGCGATGAATGTGTATGGTTCGGTTCTCTCTACCTACCCCACAAGGGACATGGCGTAACGATATTTTGCTTTAGGATACTTTCCATACAAAAAAATTCTGAGACATAAGCAATAGTTGCTTACCTATCAATGGATGAAACGAAAATTTTTAGTGTGTTTCGATAAAAAACGAATGGGTTGTAGGTAACGCTAATCTCCTCACTACCAAGTCACTCCACTATGGCTGTGTTTCTCGAACAAAGATTAAAGTAAAAGTATAGTCAATATCCTTTGATTTCATAAAATTGTTCAAAACTTTTGGTTGTTTCATTGAAATGAATTAACGTTAAACAAAACAATTTTGAACAATTTTATAAAATCAAAGTATTTCAACTATACTATTACTGATACTTTTGTTGAAACAATCCAGCCTTAGTATTCAAATATTGCATGGAAAATTTACAGCATTTTCGTGAAATGAGTTTGTTAAATTATTTTCAATTTAAATATTTTATTATGAAAACTTGATAATTCTCCAAGGACTTTTTATGAAAAAAATGTGCCTTTTTAGCAATAAGAAAATAAAAATATCGAATTTCGAGTTTCCTGAGCTTGGGGTCACTTTGTAATATTTGACAGTTGAAAAAATTTAGAAGCACTATTCAGATATCCTTCAACCTATCAAAATTCAATAGGGTCTAAGTGAGTTTTAGATATACAAATTTGTAAAATTTGAAAAGAATCCATTGAGTACTTTAGTCAATATAGTAGAATAAACACGTCGTATAATAATACACACACATATACATTGTGATGAAACTTTCAGAATACAATCTTAGCATGATACTTGTTGATAATCTGCAATAAAAAAATAACATTAAAAATTGCTAATTCATAACTCGCCACTATATCTCCTTGGTTAGTGAAGAGTAAAAATGTAATATCGTTAACCAGTTAATGAAAAGTATGCGAATGTTTATAATTTTTCATCTTCGTCAGTATTGAAAATATTGATTTTTTAATATTTTATTTAAAAAAGCATTGTCACCCCAATAGTACCGCATCCCTCGGGAATGTAAAGTTTCATCTTCCCTTCACGCACTCACGGCCGATGGTTCTTGTATAGACAGCGGTGAAGGAAGGAGGGAATGCTTAGGCCAAGGTAATTTGATAGCGACAGAACTGTCTACTGTGCAGCCCCTTTCAATTGCAGACAAGAACTTCCTAGCTATAGTATACCATGCCTTTCACCATCCTTCTGGAATTAATGACCTCTTTTCATTATTTATATATACACCAACATTGCTTTTGTCTATATTTTATTACTGAAAGAAATTTTAAAAAAGGTTTCTACTTTTATAAACTTTTCTACCCATACCTAATACCTACATATACATTATTTTCATCTTTAAAAAATAGCTACATGAAAACACACATGTTTTATTTGTCAAAGAAAGAAAATTATTTTCTCCGATGAAGTCCTTTTTGACAACTTTAATTATTAGGTAAAGATCAGTAGCGGAATGGCTTATAGAAGCCGAAAATCTTGGCTTGCCTATGAATTTATTGCAATTTATTATTTTATTGCAACCATACTACATGATTAAATGTTGAACCGTATGTAGATAAGATGCTTTACAGGGCCAAAAATGTAAATATTATTTTAGAATGTGATTTTAAAAATATTTTTTATGGCCACTGAAATAAACAAAGGATGCTAACATACCATTAAATTTTCGACATTTCCCAATTTTCTTTCAGGGTTTGCCTATTCCGAAGGTTTTAAGTTCACCCCTGGTATAGATTTGAATTTTACATTAGTTGTTTTATACAAAATACATTTTTAGAGTTATTTTTTATCAATATAAAAGTATAAAATGATGTGATAAAGATTTAACAGACTGCACTTTTAATTTTGTTTACACTGACAGCGTTTACTATGTAGAATTCCATTTTTAAAATAAATTAAACACTTGTTTTTCTTTCTACATTTATTTTTACTCTCCAGAACGACCGTTTCGCCTGGTGAAGGCCTTTTCAACTGGTGAAGTACATGGTGTGGTTTTTTCTTATATACTATTACATTAGATGGAATTTATACAAAGCAAAAAAGGTGGGTGGTTGTTACAGTTTAAGAATTATATCCATTTCTAATCTCTTATTCTTACCTGAGAATTTGTACCTAATTGCAGCTGTGGGGAATTGTCATCTTTGGGATATACCCACATTTATTGCCTAGGTATCTACTTACTAAATATGAGAAAAAATACACGTTGAAATAATATCTTATATTATGCATTAATTGCTTTGGGGTGGGTGGTTGTTACAGTTAAAATATTATATCTAGTCCTAAACAATTAGGTCGTGTTGCAGCTGTAGGGGATATTCATCTGTGCTGATATTCAAAGAGCGTACAAGTATAAAAAAGAAGAACCATCACAATTTGCCAAACATCTCATCCACAATAACCATCATATTACAGACGACAATAAACCAATCCCGCTACAATTTTGCAACAAAGGACTAAAATTAAACATACTAGAACAATTAGAAATTAACAAGAATCTGAATAATAATATCATCAACGAACAGATTAACACATATAGTTCTCCCTTACTTAATATTTTCAAACCTAATAATGTATGATGTATAGTTAGATATAATCTCAGTGTATATTTTATCTTATATGTTTAATCTTATATGTTCAGTAAATGGGTATCTAGATTGCCAAAAGTGGGTATATCCCTCTTCCAACCCTGTCAGGAACATAACGTGATGTTTTTTTTTTAATTTACATACATATGAGACAAACGGACAAATGGACATTGTAGATTTTCTTAAAAATAATTGTCACATAATCAGAAAATAAACGGAAAATTTTAATCACATATTTTCGATTAAGAGGTGATTGAATTCGCAGTAGTTGTTTTTCCGCCACGAGTAAAATAATAATAACATGTCAGAAAAATAATACAATTTCGTTTCACTAAATTTTGATACGGAATGATTACTGATATTGTATTTTTCGTTACGTGATACGATACGCGGAGTGACACACAACATAATATATATCACGTAACGAAAACTGGGTACAGGGAGGAAAAATTCACGTGAAAAATTACGAAAACAACACAGCATGCGTGATTGTGTCGTGGAACAGTCGAAAATTTCCATCAAACATCACCGTAACGGGAAAATTATGTTATGAAAAAGGTATGGTAAGGTAGGAACCTACATTACCGACTTGTACCGTACTGGTGACGTCTCCCATCACGCTAGATGGCGTTTACATCTGACACGCTCACTTCATGACGTGTTTATTATTTTTCCTTATTTTCATGATTGTAACCAAAATATATGACGTATCAAGTACTAAGTACTCGCATACTATTATATTCGTGTCCAGACTATACCTCCTCGAATGACTGGCCGATATTTCTTTACGTATAGTACCTACCTATTTTATTTAACTTGTTGCCACGAAATTTTATTGCCAATAAAATATGGATTGTTGTTATATTAAAGTGGGTATTATGTTATGATTTATCACACAAATAAACACCATGGTCGTTTTATTAACGAAAATGTTATTTTTCTGATAATTTTATTTATGATCTTCACTTTTGCGTGTAGGTATACATTCGGCTGTTATTTTCATAATTAATGAGAGCATTTTTTTCAAGTCTCGAACGCATTTAATACGTTCAGAGTTTTTCTTTGATTCCTTTCTTTCAAAGGTGGATTGTAAAATGAAAATATAATTTTAATGCTTTACTTGCATGTTTGGTACTATTCGCAAAGCGTGTGGGGTATTTTTTTTATTTCTCTACGACATTTCATTGTTTAGTTGTAAAATATCGAGTTGTAGAGATTGAAAAATTATAAGAAAATGAAAGTTTCGTGTGTTTTTCTTATATCAGATGTGGGTAATGAATTCTGTTGGGTTATTTTCTTGGTCCACATAGCTAGCTCCGTGAAGGGTCTTGATCCTAAGTAGTAAGGTCTGAAGAATAAAGCGAGCAAAAACATATATTCCTCTGTGATTTTTCTCAATCGACTAAATACGTACCTAGGCGCCATGTTTTCCTTTCATCTCCAAGTTGATGATGTAAGGACGGATCTGATAATTAGGTGGCTGAGTATCAAGTCCAAGACTGGTATGAGATTCCACAAAGAGATATAGGACTCTACCCCTCTTATCCGTAATAACCCCAACGTAGGTACTACTATACGCACAACTGACATAGGTCTATCTTATTGTCTTTTCATACTTATCTTACCTCTTACTCTGTTGTCAAAACGTGTCGCATGAATTAATTACATTTTGACAATATTGTCATAATATGAGAAATTATTCGATATGTGTTAAAATACACCTATATGTGCATATTTTGTCCCTTAATAAGAAAAAAAATGGGAGTTGCATACATTGAAACTGAGAGAAATATTTAAAAATGTATTTAATGAAAAACCAGAGTTCCGTTTAATCAAACAAGAATAATTGTAAACAGAATTCTTTTTTTAATTCAAGTTTTAGTTCTACTCAATAGCCAGCGACTACCAGACTTTAGTCATCATACATCATTAGTAAAAGGCTGATTTTTTATACAAAAGGATACAACAGCACGAAACAACGATTAGTAGCGGTGGCTTTTGGAGATAACAAAAAGAAAAGAAAAAGATATAAAAAATTATCAAATTTTAAGAGTGTCTGTCAAGTGGTTTCTATTCGTCTTCCGTATAAAAAAATAACGTTTTATACTATAACGCTTTTTTTAATTATTTATAAGTTTATAAAATTTATATTTGGTTATATTTTTTACACTGAACTTTATTTACAGTTTGTCAGTGTAAACTCCTCTCGCACACTACAAATAAATAGTTATTCAACCATCAATTTAAATCTACACGTATACAAAACATCAAAATTAAACAGTGAAAATAAAGCACAAACAGAACAATTAAAATTTTGTAAGCCGAAAAGAAAAAAAATATATGAATAAAATCAATTTAAACAATTCAAAATAAAGTAAATCAAAAACACAGCAATGAAAAACAAGGTAAATCAGAACAAAAATGAAAATTTCGAAAGTAATGAAAATTAAATAGGTATGCTAAGTGTAAAATTGTTTTAAATAAATTTTTATATTTTTCTTGTTCTTTTTCTTTTTCTTCATACTATAACCGACATTGAAGTGCTCGACAGGGCACCAGAGAAGAATTAAAAGCAGCAAAATTATTAAAAAAAGTATTGTGGATAATAATCAATATGATTCTCTGTATCTATAATTATTGTACTTTCAAATTATGTTGAGAAAGTATGAGCATCTATAAGTAATCTAAAAATATTTTCTCGACTTGCTGTTATACATACTAGAGTATTAAATATCCAACTTACATAATTATGTTGGTAAGATATTCTTCGTTTAAGAAAGTAAAATTTATTTAAGCCAAAATATTTTCTTGGTTCGGCCTGAAAACGTTCGATACCGATTGATACTCCGGTCTCCTTATTGACATGATATAGGATATATATACAGGGTGGCTATTTAGGAGGAGAAGCATGAGGAGTTGGGGGGTAGTGTGGCCGGTTTCGGTAATGCAGGACCCTACGCAGTTATGGGCCATTTCCTTCTGACTTTGCACGTCATTTTAACAGACATTAAGGCTTTACGGCCTACTTCTTCGCAGGGCTGCCAAAACATAAACAAACAACATTCTCAATAGTATAATATAAACTCTACTTTGTTTATACCTATATAAATGGTGTTGAGTTAAATCAAAAGCAGCAGAATGGATAGTAAGAAGTGCCTTAGTATATTCTTTAGAACTAATGATTCCATTTTTTTTAAATAGGTTCCATCAAACCAGTGAATGCTTCAACATAGGTTTTTAATATACTTTAATTATTGTATGAAATACATACAACAGTTGTTTTTTGTACATTCTAACAAATGACGTCATTATCGGGAAGCATTTTTGAATTATCAGGCACTAAGATACTTTCTGCGATATTTTTTTTTATAATTTGAAACATTCACATACTTCTTATATTTGCGAGTTTAGTTCTTTCATTTGTGAGATTCTAGAATTAAAAAAAATATAATTTTTCTGAAAAAAATTGTTTAAATTTTTTCGTAAACTAATCTGAAAAACCAACATGGATATTTTAATAAAATTTGATGTAACACATGAGGTCCAACCTTCGATGGCTATATTATGATATACATATAATTGAGTGTATTTAATTTTATGTATTGAGTGTATTGTAGAAAACAGTCGCATTAGCTTTACATCTGAATAACAAAGAATCAGAAAGAGAATTGAATTTGCAGATGTGTGGTGAGCGGATCCCAAATGAGAAAAATCCAAAATACCTGGGTGTGAAAATGGATAGATCCCTGACATACAGAGCTCATACTGAGGGAGTTAAAAATAAGATTAAAGCTAGAAATAATATTATAAGCAAACTGGCAGGAACTTCATGGGGTAGCAGAGCGACAACATTGCGCACGTCAGCAATGGCGTTAGTATATAGCTCAGCAGAATACTGTTCTCCGATATGGGGAAGGAGTGCTCACTGTGGCAAGATTGATGTCGAGCTAAACAAGACAATGAGGACTATAACGGGTACCATAAAATCGACCCCAACTCAATGGTTGCCGGTACTGTCTAATATTGCTCCACCAGATCTCCGTAGAGCCCTCAGGAAACATCAGGAAAAAATCCCAACTGCCAGTATTTAATGATATTTTTCACCCATCCGAGAAAAGATTAAAATCCCGAAAACCCATATGGACAGTGGAGGAAGATGGTTTTAATTTAGAAGGTATCTGGAGAGAAAGATGGGCTACAGAAAATACTGAAAATAAACATTTAATAGTAGACCCTGCAACTCGAGTACCTGGTTTCGACCTGCCACGGAGGGTTTGGGTACAGCAAAACAGAGTGAGGACAGAATAAGGCTGCTGTAATTACTTACTCTGGAGGTGGGGAAAAAGAGATAATCCTGACTGTGAGTGTGGAGCTGAGCAGTCTGTGAAACACGTGGTCCAAGAGTGCCAGCTAAAGAAATTTAACGGAAGCCTTCAAAATATACATGAGGCGAAACCAGAGGCGGTGGACTGGCTCTCAGCACTGGAACCAAGACTATAATCTGATACACCACACGAAAAGTAAAGTAAGTGTATTTAGATATTTTTTTTGTACATCAATTTTTTATTTCGTTTTGATATACAAAACATGTGTGTCAAAATTGGATTGTGTGGAGTGCAGTACTTTTTTTCACATCTATAGATAAACGGCTCGATGCTGTATATGAAGTTTAAATATCAAACTATTAGTCCGCGTAGAAATTATTCTTCATAAGCTGGAATAAATTTCAAAATTCTGAGTATAAATGTTATGTGGGCCAAAATTTTTGTTTCATATAATTTGTATGGTAGCATACACAATTTTTACGGGGACTCATAATAGTTTGATTCTTAATCTTCATACATACCATCAAGCTATTTTGTTATTCGGGGTAGAAAAAAAGGACTAGCCTCAATAATATCCTATACTGACACACTTACTGTATAGAAAACAAAATATCTTAAAATATTTTTTGTAAATGGCGTATTAAGCTGTAAAAAAATTAAAAAAAGATATATAATAGTCGGCCTTCGAGGTTAAGTTGGTTAGATATCTGTCTCCTAAACCAAAGGTCTAGGTCTCATTATCGGTGGAGACACAATTTTAAATTGAGTTTTGAGATCTGTGAGATGATAAATATCACAATGGGCACTTGTTTTGGATGCGTGTCATTTACCCGAGGAAATAAAATAAATATTTATTTATATTTGAGTGTGATGTGACAACCCTGTCTAATGTTAATGTCACACATAGCAACATGGAGCTAAGTTAAGCTCGATATAGAATTGGTACCTATAGCGAAGACACTATTGGTTATTTGGACCGAGAATAGTGGATAACTTTGCCAAGAGCTTTTCTTTTGAAGTAAATAAATGTAAGAAGGATCTCTACATTGGGTTTTTATAGGTCTTGTGTGGAAAAGAATTACATTAAATCGAATATATTCTACGGTGGAATGTTTCTTTTGTTTTGTTTATCCTGTTGATGAAACATTTTCGGCCAGAATGGCAAATTTGATTTTGCTACAAGGCAAAATACACCTACATACATACATTGGATTATTTCATACATACATACAGACACACCACCTAAATTATTTATCCGAGAAAAAAATTAAAATATATTCCGAAAATATATAGTTATGTACCTACTAACTACTTTCTTATATTGAATTTTAGATATTGAAAATATTCATATATCGATATATTTTATATGCGTTTTAGCGAAACGTATAAATATTAAAATAGTAGAATTTGTTTTGAACCTATAAAATTATAGAGTTATACAATACAAACCTTGTCCTAATTACTGCACACGCTTAGAATAGTGCTTCCATTATTTTCTCTTATCATAGTTTTCGGGTGTACCGTAAGAGCCAAATAATAATCGATAAAAACAACACGTAAAATAAAATATATCAAAATTGAACAATGAAGTTCACCAACCATTCTAAATGTTGCCTTTTAAGGTGAGGCGAGAATGATGTGTGGGCATACACGCATGTATCGTGCTTCCTTTATATAAGTCAATGGGTACCCGCACACCTGTCGCTGGTTTCCATACATTGTGAGATATTATGTGACGGTATGTGTGTCGTTTGATGTTTAAAAATGTTCAAAATTATGGTTTTAACTTTTATGGTATGGTTTTAATTTGTAGGTACCTATTTACTGTCAACAATTCTCATTATATATAATACGTTCACTATAAAAACTCTTATCGTGTTTTTGCGTTGGTAAGCCTGCATAGTTCCTACATTCTGGCGAATTTATTTCTACGGGGTTGCTAACATTTTAAATAATTCGCTAATCTGTAAATTAACGGAGACATTTCTTTTATAACTAGTTGCATGTAACACATGAGATCCAACTGTCGATAGCGAAAGTATGTATAGTTGAAGAATAAGAAACAAACTATAAACCCATAAATCCAAATTATTGAAAATTTTAACACATGTTGGTATGTATGTCAAGATAGGACAGTATGGAGGTCAGTCTTTTTTTCCTACCCGGAATATGAAAACAGCATGATGGTTCTGTATGTATGTTTGGAGATTAAGTACCTATCAAACTATTAAGTCTTCTTACATATTGTGTATAGGCGACTGCCCTACAAATTGTATGAAGCGATGTCGTCACTACATTCAATTTTTATAAAAATTGTTAAAAAAAGTTTGAGATGTGCTAATACCATGTGAATATTTTTTATAGAAAATTAAATTATCTAGTTGGGGTGTTTCGGCTTTTTTCGATATTTTTAAAAAAATGAAAATATAGGCAGTTTAACTCATAAATTTATCATAAAAAAATACTTTTCTTAATAAAAAATGTTTGAGAAACCCTGTAATTTTTTTGAAAAAACTCATTTGAGATTTTGTATTTGTCTATGTTTGTACCAATTTTCAGCGTTCTAGCTTTTATGGTTTCTGAGATATATGGAAAAATAAATTAAAAATTCAAAAGTTGATAACCCCTGACTGAAACAAAAATTTAAAATTCCGAGTATAAAAGTTTTGTAGGCCTGTAACTGTTTATATATTCTGAAATTTTAGGCTCTGTAAATTGAGCGGATCAAAAGTTATAAGGAGGGGACGGACACACAGACACACACACAGACACACGAAATGTTCTACTCCGAATTCTGAGTAAATCCGTGTATGGAACATATATGCTGCGAAGCCTCTAAGTTGGTGTTTTTTGACTTCAAAGTTGGAAAAGCCGTGAAAAAGTAGACCTCTGCATACAATTCTCGCGTATCCTGGCTTGATACATTGTCGATATGTTAAGAGAACAAAGTTCTCCTGAACAAATCGACAGTTGGAATAAATTTTAAACAAATTTGTTTTTGGGGGTATATCATAAGCAACTTTTTATTATTCTTGATTTGCGACTAATGCTACAGAATTAATTTATCCAATTAAGCGTTATCTATATGTTATCACATTTGAGAGTTTAGTTTCTTATATCTGACAACACTAAAATCTTACCAATACAAAAATACGAATGGAGTTCTTTTAGTGCACGCTTTATAAATACAAATAAAATTGGTTCGATTGAAATAGTAGGTACACATTGTTTTACAAGAACTAAATATAACAAATATGATTATGATATGTTGTAATGAAGAAAAAAATAATTGAAAAAAAAAACAAAATGAAAATTATCATCAGACTATGTTATCGAAATAAAAATGTTGAAACTAAATATGTACTAAACATATAAATAAATTTGACCAGATAACAACTGGATCTATCAGAAATAGATTACTAGAACTATTCATGAAATGAAAAAAAAAACGTAGAAGTTATATGATTTTATAATATCCAGATATCTTGAGATAAGGGGGTGTTATACATCTAGGCACAAATATAATGTTGACGTTATAATTAAATAATGTATTGCAATACCTATATGTATGTATGGAATTTGCCGTTTGTGTATGTAAATGAATCCGTTCATTCAACCAAATTGACAATCGCCTAACCGCAGACACGCGGTCTTATACAGACATATTCTGTAGGTATTGTGTGATGGTTTCTATTTCTATACTATAGTATAGACAGCCACCTGAGGGAGGACCTAAAAGTATTCAGACAAAGAAAGTGTATCTTAGTAAAGTAACGTAAAGTCAGCTCTCCGTTCGCTATCATACCTCATAAACACATTGTTGTTTACAAAGTTGTTTAATAATGCGACCTCCCTCCTCCTCCTCCTACTACCGCTGCCACTAACAACCCCAGTCCTGCCGCCATAGCCACCCAAACCGCTGTAAATACACCGCGACTCGATGATGTCTATTTATGCCCTAGTACAGACGCCTATCTACATACATAACTCAAACTCTCTCTCCTACTATAAAACAGAATATCGATTACTTTCCCTGCTCGCCGCTAGGGTATAATGTAATCCTCCGCCCACTTTCCATCGGACTGTACTCTTCCCTCCCGCGGTTTTCCACGTTATACCGTCCCCCTCCTGCACGCACCCCTTCTCACTCACGGCTCTAGCCGCGTCCCTCTCTCGGACGCCCCCGCCAGATTGTAATGGCGGTATGCAAATGACATGGCGCCGTACCAAAGGCGTACTACCACGTTTGTAGGAAAACAACAAACAGCGGAATACGAAAGTGATGTCTGGAGGTGCCTTATTGTTTCTGGAAATGCTAGCGGTAGGTAGCTTTCCCGATAATATCCAATCTCAGGTGACAAGAGGTGACGGAGCTATGGTACATCCCTGATTTCGACATCTGCCGAATACCTACCTAACCCAAATACAAAATGGAGAATTCAAATGCTGATCAACTTACAAATTAATTCCATATAAACAATACACTATTTTGGCTTCAACTAACCTACCTTATAATATATACTTATCATAATATATACTTATAAGTGTACATATTCATAAATCTGTAGTCACTTCTTATATACCTACATACTAATGTAAAACAAATCTCATGTTTATTATATTCTAAGTTAATAACAAACCATATTTACAAAAATCATCATACAAGTAAATGAAAATGAAAGAATTTTATTAATTTGTGTTCTCTTTGTTTATATCAAGATTGAGCATTTTGAATTCGAAGCGGATTTTACTCACTTAAGACGACATGACAACTTAAGTGATTAAATGAAGCAATACAATATGCACAGAGTAAGAAGTATACAGAGCTGACACCTTAGTCCAGGAGATCGGTACACAAAGTGACGTAGAACGGGGGTATCCCAAACACATTCAATGTTTTAATATAAATCGGATATTAATGACACATTTATATAGCAGTTAAAGTATTTGTTTTTCGTAATTTAAATCTCTTTGTTAACAACGTGTATTTTTTTTATTGGTGTTGAGTACTGTTTCAATTTTTATTCCGAACCATTCGGAAAATATTCAAATACAAATATATTCAAATATTCAAATATTTGGCACACTGACGCGGTGTGTGCAAAGAAATTTTGCTAATGTCATTATAGATTACTGGTACGTGTATACATATCATCTTTATCCTTAGGCGAAAACCCATAATATTACATTAGATCTACTAGGTACCGAGTCAGCACAAAAGCAACTCAACCACCAAACAAAGATTGAACAAATACAACAACTATTTTATTATATATTTAGGCAATTCACCTTGAAAAGAGTGCTTTGTGCCAACATAATGTTTAAAGTATAAATTTAATAAACGTTATTTTTCCTTTTTCGTGTAACGCTGTATAGAAAAAATATTATGAATTGAATTGTTCCGAATCTCTTTGTGTAACGATAGGTTTGCATTGTATACCTGTTCAAGTTTTTCCCTTTTCATATTCGCCTCCGTAGAGCTACGGTGAAAAAAAACTACGGGTTCGGAATTTAATTGATAAAGAATTTTGATTCTTTTTGTCGTGCTTTTTTTACCTTCTTTCATTTACAATCTCCCCTATTTGTTTGTTTAATTTAATAATGGGAAACTTTGTCCGGCAAGAACAAAAGGTTTTCCACTAGCGGTTGTTGGGGTTGGTAATTATTTTTTTTTAAATACTGTAGGCGTATTTTTATATGAAATTCTCCGCGGTCATTCGATACATACACATTTTTTTGGCACAAAAGATTTTTTGGCATACCTGAAACAGTTTATCGATAAATAGTGATATTTAATACATTTTATTAAGTGCTGTAATGGAAGATATATCTATGTAAACATGTTTAGTCATATAAATATGTTCGTTAAGTATATTTTTCTAATAATGCTCTTTCAACATTACGATTTTTCAATAGTTATTTTAGTTTTAATTCACTTATTTTTATGTTATTTGATGGTCGTAAAAAATATTAAATCAATACTTATTTAATGATTTCGTAATTTCTTGTAATATATTTTTTAATTGATTGCTGGGGAAGTTAACTCATAAAGAAAATCGTTTCTGTATTAAACTGATTATTTGTTACGATAAATTCAGAATGAGCAAAAAATATCCATTACAACAAATAAATATTAACAAACATATGCAAGTTTTTAAAGAAAATCACTCCCCTCCGTTCCTTCACTCCGTCCCTTTGGTCCTTCCTGTTCCATAATACTCATATAATGAACCATGGAAAATAGTTCAAATGTAATTGAATGTAAGCGTTGGAAAGAGTTTAGTGTTGGCCAAAACCCATCATCATTGAAAGCATCGAAATCAAAAACCATAGAAGCAAATTAGTTTGTATACGAAATTTCAGCAAGATTAGTCGTTGGGTCTTTCAGTCCATATTGAATGAATTATATGTACATCGTAATCGTAGAAATAAATTAATAAATGAAAATTCCTTGATTCTCGTCTACGACACGAACATGCTACATAGGTACACATTCACTACAAAATCAAATCAATATAAGTATGAGAATTGGATCGCACATCGTAAGCACAGCAACAAAAATCAACAAAACATTGTATGAAAAATGGAAAATGCTTTAAAAAAAAACAATATGTCCTTGTTAAACAAGTATATATACATCTTCCTGCATTCCCTAAATTAAGCGTAAATGCTTGTGCTATAGGTGAACGAAATCGGTCGAGGCAGGATTCGAATTCACGACCACTGGATTACTAACCCAGCTCGCTAACGCTATCGACCCATCTAAAATCTTGATAAACATAATAGTTAAACGAAATAATCACAATGGTTTTTACTCAAACTCTAAGTTTTACTTGAAAATATATTTAATTTGTGTAAATACGTACTTCTGACATTAAAATAAACAAATATTTTCTCACGAAAAGGTACACATTTTGACATGTCATTCGATGAAAAAAAATGTCGAAAATAAAAAATGATGTAATACTTAACACTAAAAAGTGGATTTTTTATTTGTCTACTTAACATACTGATCTTAAAGGAAGCGATATGCAGTAAACTTATATAACCTTTAAAAAAATACTTTATGATTGATACTGTAACGAAAAATATAAATACCCATATACATCGGTTTAAATTAATACATACATATATTATACATAAATATATTACTCGTTAAAACCCACCACCCCTTCTAGTATAAACTTCGCCCACCAACGACAGTAGCAATATACACTATACACGGTTTAAACATAATTTTAAGTTTAGTATAAGTTTGTTCGGATGAGGGAGCGGATCAGCTCTGAAACCGGTTTAACCGGTTAATCGTTTTTTTAACTCAATACTCAAAAGTTGTGTAAACAAAAAAGTTATTATTTTAATTTATTGTAAGGGTGTTTAAAACTCACCTTATAATATTACACCACTTTATGTGGCAATCAAATTGTTTGGTAGATACTAAAATATAAATAAAAATACAAGATCTATGATTTGAAATATTTTAATTATGTCATTATTTGCTTGCTTTGCATACTTCCGATATAATCTTTATTTACGTCAAACGAAAATTAACTTTCGTAGATCGAAATTAAGGAGTCTCCTATTTTATTACTAGTTGCATGTAACACATGAGATCCAACTGTCGATAGCGACATTATGTTTAGTTGAAGAATAAGAATCAAACTATAAACTTAGATGGGTATATTTAGATGGGTCGATGGCAGAGCGGTTAGCGCGCTGGGCTAGTAATCCAGTGGTCGCGAGTTCGAATCCTGCCTCGACCGATTTCGTTCACCTATAGCACAAGCATTTATTTGCTTATTTTAGGGGACGTAGGAATATGTATATGTACTTGTTTAACAAGGACATATTCATTTTTATTTAAAAAAAACCATAAATCCAAATTATTGAAAATTTTAACACATGTTGGTATGTATGTCAAGATAGGTCAGTATGGAGGTCAGTCCTCTTTTCCTACCCGGAATATGAAAACATCATGATGGTTCAGTATGTATGTTTGGAGATTAAGTACCTATCAAACTATTGAGTCTTCTTACATATTGTGTATAGGCGACTGCCATACAAATTGTATGAAGCAATGTCGTCACTAAATTCAATTTTTATAAAAATTTAAAAAAAAAATGAGATGTGCTAATACAATGTAAATATTTTGTATAGAAAATTAAATTATCTAGTTGGGGTATTTCGGCTTTTTTCGATATTTATAAAAAAATTGGAAATATAGGCAGTTAAACTCAAAAATTTATCATAAAAAAAATTTTTTTCTTAATAAAAAATGTTTGAGAAACCCTGGAATTTTTTTGAAAAAACCAGTTTGAGATTTTGTATTTGTCTATGTTTATACCAATTTTCAGCGTTCTATCTTTAATGGTTTCTGAGATATATGGATAAATAAACCAAAATTTCAAAAGTTGATAGCCCCTGACTGGAAAAAAATCACAATTTTGAGTATAAAAGTTTTGTAGGCCTATAACTTTTTATACATTCTGAAATTTTGGGCTCTGTAAATTGAGCGGATCAAAAGTTATAGGAGGGGGGGGACACACAGACACACGAAATGTTCTACTCCGAATTCTAAGTAAATCTGTCTATGGAACATATATGCTGCGAAGCCTCTAAGTTGGTGTTTTTTGACTTCATAGTTGGAAAAACCGTGAAAAAAGTAGACCCTGCATATATTTCTCGCGTATCCTGGCTTGAAACATTGTCGATATGTCAAGAGAACAAAGTTCTTCTGAACAAATCGACAGTTGAATAATGTCGATTCATACAGAGAATTGAATTCTCATGAACGAATCGACAGTTGGATAATGTCGATTCATTCAGAGAATTGAATTCTCATGAACGAATCGACAGTTGGAATATTAATCGGAAAATCGTATCGCCTAGTCAAAACCTTTTCAATGATTTTTTTATATAAATTACTTTTAAGTGTGTAACTAATCGATTGATTAAATCATTCCATTGTTATGTAATCGATATATTCGATTTTAAATAACTTATAAATTATTATTGAAAATATTAAGTATAAATTTTAAACCCTCTACTTTACCTACTTGTATATTTTTTTGCACATTTTAGTGATGTAATTTTTTTTTGTTACAAAATCACGTTGGGGTCACCAATTTGGGGGTAAATGTTTATCTATTTATTTTATCAGAAGGATTATATTATGAGCGTGTCGACCGTCGATTGTTAGTGCGCGTGTGCGATGGCGATGTGCAGAGGTGTGCGCATTAAAGCTGTAGTTCTTTAGGTACCCACAACTTCTTATATCTAAATATTTGGAATGTAAAGTTTTTCTAGTGAGTTCCTGAGAATAAAGGAGGCATCGCGTGACGAAACACAAGTTTAATAATCGAATAATCAAATATATTTCTTTAAATGTTCTAGTATGTACATATGTATGTGCAATAGGCAGGCAGAGTTGATATTTTCATTAAAGAAAATAATATTATGAGAGGAAGGTGAGTAATTGAAAAGAACAAATTGTCGACGTTGGACAAAGTTCAGTATCGACTGATCTTTTGATTCATATCGTCAGTGTACAATTTTATATTATCACTTGAAATCTCAGACAGGTAATGTCGCGGAGTCATAATTCGTGTCAGACGAATGTATTCATAGAGCAGTTCAACACTTTAACAACTTCACAAAATAAATGTGATAATTCGAAAGTTTTGTATTTACACAGTGGAAATCCATTTTAAAATTAACAAATAAAATAGAAAACAGCAGTTTCTTTTACAGCTCGATAATGACGAGACACCACGGTTAAACTTAAAAAAATCGAATCTATGATGTAATAGTGTTTTCTATTTTATTTGTTAATTTAATAAAAAATCGATTCTACGTAAAAATAGTCTTTCTATTTTATTTGCTAATTTAATAAAAATTCGAATCTATGTAAAAATAGTGTTTTCTATTTTATTTGTTAATTTAATAAAAAATCGATTCTATGTAAACATAGTCTTTCTATTTTATATGTTAATTTAATAAAAATTCGAATCTATGTGAAAATATTGTTTTCTATTTTATTTGTTAATTTAATAAAAAATCGAATCTATGATGTAATAGTGTTTTCTATTTTATTTGTTAATTTCATAAAAAATCGAATCTTTGTAAAAATAGTGTTTTATATTTTATTTGTTAATTTGTTAATTTAAAAATATTATTTGTTAATTTAAAAAATATACATATTTGGCAGTCTGACGGTGTTTACATTGTAGAATTCCCGCACAGCATTTAAATGAAAGGGATGTAGGAAGAGAAATTGTAAATGAAAGCAAGGAAAATCACAAAGACATTCGTTCAGGGCTTATGACCCGTCATCGGCTGACTTTAGTGATAACATTACGCAATTGTAACATTCACCAAATGTCTTATAGAGAATTTTTCATGTGTGAGCTGTTAAGTTAAAACTTGAATATATTAAATCAAAGTGCAATTGAGCATATTGGTGTGCTAAGCGGCCATCTATCGCACAGAGCACAAATTAATATCTGTTATCATTTTTATCAGTAAGATATTGGTGTCGAGGTTTCCAGTAAGTATTTTTTATGGCAAAATGCATAAGCAAAAACTTTAAAACTACAGAAAAAAGAAATAAATACTTTAAAAAAATGTATTTAGAAAAATATTGTAACATCAACTCGACACACTAGATATTGAAAACCTTGTTATTGTTGCAGTACACGAATATATTTTTGTGGATTACATTTTGAAACAATTCATGGTATAGTACAATAATGTACCTATTGTAGATTTCCTAATAAAAATGTATTATACTACCTTGGAACGGGCTCAGTCTAGCAAGGTGCATTAAAAAATATTAATAACTTTTTTGTGTAAGCATATTATTACTTACTCCGTGATTAGTATATATTATTAAATTTTTTTTCTATGTGTAACCACCCCGAAGGGGCGTTTTTGTCAAAAAAATATAATTGATTTGATTATGTGTTTTGTGTGTGTAGATTATGAAAAGTTTTTGTTTTATATCTTTATGAAGTTACTTTTTATAAATCTAACCATTAAGATGTACCTATACATACATACATGGAATTTTAATCAAAAAGCGACTCGCGTTCACTGATGTTGTCCTTGTTGTACTTGAATCAAATCCGTATAAAAGTTTGGGGAAGCGTTTCTTAATTGACATTAAAAAAATAACCGATTTTACGTTTCTTATTGAAATTGTAATTCTTATTTAGTTTGACTACCTACCTATACATAATAATGATTTCCTTTATTTAGTTCCATTTATCCTGAATTTAAAAATAAAAATGACCAAAAACCTTTTTTCTTGTTTATTATTTTTAAATAAAGTTTATATATTATAATAATCCATGGTTCTTATGAAATTCCATTGAGGTTCGCATATACTGGCAATGAAGAAATTATACGTTTGTTTTCGTCTATAACAACTTCCAATAAATAATTTATTATTTTGTACACTAAATGTGAGGTGTTATATTGTTGAATTACCTCCGACATATAAAGAATGGTGCGGGGGACCGACGAAGCCTTAAATCGTCTAGCGTCATATCAATGGAACTACCATAAAACAATGAGAGGAAGTGCCAAAAAACATACAACAATCGTCCGCCTATACATTCATACACTGGTTCTCAACCTTTCTTTTTACTAATTATAATTAATTTTGGTTCAAATATAATACTAATAATTTATTAAAATAATGTGTATCATTGGCCATGTCTTTTTTAAGGAATGTATAGATAATTGAGCGTCAAACACTTTTGTCTTAGCATAAATTCTTCGCCTTACACATATTCATTTAGGCACTTATTGTCTCATATTATTATACACATACTCATCTCTTAATGAAAAATCATTGGTATTCTCCTTTCAGTATTATCTCTTGCAGTCATATCAATGTTTCCTTATTCATCCTGTTCTCTTATTCCTACCCCAAAATATCAGTAATTTTATTTTATTTGCGTATAGTTTTTCGTTCATTATTTCAAAGTTTTCCAAACCCACGAGGTTTCAATTTTGATGTAGACTGTTTTGCAATAAAAAAAAGAAAATTATACATTTATACTTCTACCATCACGGAAAGTCCCACAATGTGAGGCAACTAGTGACAGGTGTGCAAAAACTTACAAATAAAAGAAAAATACCGTATAGATAAAACGAATAAAAAATCATGTACGTATTTTTTAATTTTCGACTTATTTTGATTACAATTCACACTGTGGATAAAATGTACATTTCTTTATATTTTTGTTTAAGTGTAAAAATTATATTCCACGCAATATTTGGGAACCCGCGTATGCAGGTATGTATGCACAGTCAGTTCACAATGCTGCTATTTATATAAATATTTTTTTTTAAGTATTGACATACATATTTATATTGCAAATTTACAAGATTGTCAACTTGATTTAATTTTTTATAGACGACGAATTAATATTATGCAGGTATGCTGTTAAAACATCATGGTTATTTTGATATAGGTACATCATAGCCGTTTAAACATTATTTAATTTATAATTATACTTTGCGTAAAAAAAACCTTTATCTTTTAATGAAAGGGAAAATATCCCAATGGAGTATTTTGATTGTTTCATAAATATATATTTTAATATTTTATCAATTTTGCATAGCTTTTCTTTCTAATTCCAATATATCTGTGGTTTGTGTGTTTATTTATTTATTTAAACATCAACTTTGTTTAAGTGGGCAATTACTTGATATAGATATAATAGCTCTACAACGATTTTCTGCAAGTATTTAATACTAAATTTTAACCTAGAATACTTTTTAAACTGATTTTATACAACCGATTAAAACCTATTTTTCGTGACTATGTTCGTGTACGTACCTACGTATTTAACATCTTTTACAAAGATAGTTTATTTTTTTAGAATTTTACTATCCATACGATCCTATCCTGACATACATACCTTCCTGTTTTAGATAATAAACAAAATATAGTAAATAATATTAATTAATTTGTATTCTTTAACTATCAACATTGACAGTTATATTCCATGTATTAGCAACTAGTCATTCTAAATATGTACCAAATCGATTAAAATACTACTAAATTATATGACACTTAAAATTTAGTAGGTGTCTACTCGAAATTGCGACATTTTGGAGGTATCCTTTGATAAACTTACACTATAATTATTTATAATCATTTAAGTCGTTCGTAAAACGACGACTACTTTATTCGTATATCGGTATATATTCATTATAACTAGTTGCATGTAACACATGAGATCCAACTGTCGACAGCGATAGTATATATAGTTGAAGAATAAGTACCAAACCCATAAATACAAATTATTTATTATTTTATGATATTTAGTTTTCTATACAACACATGTACCTAGGTAGTCAAGATAAGATAGTATGGAGGTCAGTCTTTTTTTCCTACCCGGAATATGAAAACAGCATGATGGTATATGTACATTGTATGTTTAGAGATGAAGTATCAAACTATTAAGTCTTCTTTGATATTGTGTATAGGACGTGACTACCATACAAATTGTATGAAGCGATGTCGTCACTAAATTCAATTTTTATAAAAATTGTTAAAAAAAATTTGAGATGTACTACTACAATGCTAATATTTTTTATATAAAATTAAATTATCTAGTTGGGGTGTTTCGGCTTTTTTCGATATTTAAAAAAAAATGGAAATATAGGCAGTTAAACTCATAAATTTATCATAAAAAAAATACTTTCCTTAATAAAAAATGTTTGAGAAACCCTGGAATTTTTTTGAAAAATTTTATTTGAGATTTTGTATTCGTCTATGTTTGTACCAATATTCAGCGTTCTAGCTTTTATGGTTTCTGAGATATATGGAAAAATAAAATAAAAATTCAAAAGTTGATAACCCCTGACTGAAACGAAAATTCAAAATTCCGAGTATAAAAGTTTTGCAGGCCTGTAACTGTTTATATATTCTGAAATTTTAGGCTCTGTAAATTGAGCGGATCAAAAGTTATAAGGGGACACACACACAGACACACAGACACACACACACACACTCACACACACACAGAGACACACAGACACACACACAGACACACGAAATGTTCTACTCATGGAACATATATGCTGCGAAGCCTCTAAGTTGGTGTTTTTTGACTTCAAAGTTGGAAAAGCCGTGAAAAAAGTAGACCTCTGCATACAATTCTCGCGTATCCTGGCTTGAAACATTGTCGATATGTTAAGAGAACAAAGTTCTCCTGAACAAATCGACAGTTGGATAATGTCGATTCATTAAGAGAATTGAATTCTCATGAACGAATCGACAGTTGGAAAATCTTATAACGTGTCTGTCTTTTCTGATGTAAGTGAATCAATATGAACATCAATTCTTGTCTCGGCCACACACAATGGTTAGTGGTAAGTGAGGAAAGGAAAGGGTTTGCCTCTACAAAAGATCTTTTATCGTTACAGACTGAAACTTGCGCTGTCATGAGACAGTCTAATTCTTGTAACCAACTTTTAAGATACAATGAAACGATTAAATATAATTTATTATTATTTATAATATATTTCTTATATTACACCTTTTTAAAAATGTGGATACTTCGTTATTAAACAAGTACAGAAATATTATACATCATATCGTCACTACATAATTCCTAAATGTGGGGCAACCAGCGAAAGGTGTGTGGATTACCTAATATAAGATAGCACGATATATGCGTGTATTACTAAACATCAACCTCGTCGCAGATATACCTACAATATGTCACGATATACAAAAAACTAAACTTAAGAAGTAATATTTATCCCTTAACACCTGATCCCGATTTCCTCTCCTTGTTCTTTCCCAACCCTTTTTATTCAATGATGTTTTTTTTGTTTTAATGTTTATCTTAATGTTATGTATATGTATATTTTTTCATACTTTGTATTTTTATTGGTTGGAAGAAATCGCCTAATTATTGCATTTTATTTGTTAGTATTATGTACTGAAAGATATATAAATAAAACATATACAATTACTGACGTGTTAAAATTGAAATTTTCTAAACCCTTGCAACCTGATATCTAGCAAAGCCACCACTACTCAGGGTTCATATTACCCAATTCATGTTTCCTACTGCGGTGAACTTACACAGAAAAAAAATCAGCCATAAAGTAAACCTGGCGGTCACGGACTCTTGCTCTATAAATTTTGTTGTTATTTTTTTGACAATCTTATATTATAGAAGAACCAGGAACTCAAGTCAACTACAGGGCATGCGACCTGTCATTGTTTGGTTCACGTGATCACTTTATTCGCTTGCGCAACGTTCACCAGTTATGCCTTCTTATTGAGTTCCCTTATCAATGCAACTTTTATTTTAATAATGAAATACCTACATATTATTTTATTAAAATCTTTTAAGCTGTTTCTTAATTATGAAAAGCATGGTGCACATGTCGTGGTACAAACTAGAGTGAAAAAAAAACTCAATTCATTCAGCGACAAAACGCAAGACAGAGAAAGAATACGGGGTAGAGAGGTTATCTGGGAGCAACATCTATGAGAGACCACGCAACTTAACTTTAGTCTATTTCAAGTATTTTTCTAGGCTCCATTTCTATTATTGTGTAAACCCACAGTTTGCTTACGATGGAGAAATCTGCACCCAGATCTCCAGAGAAAAATAGGGTTTTTTATCGAACTGAGTGACAATATAGGGTTTTTTATCGAACTGAGTGACAATGGATCAAAAGGATACTCCATGGAGTGTCACTCATTGTGTTAAAATTATGAATAGACATCGGCAGAATAAGGAATAGCCCGAGGCAAGGTTTTATTTAAAAGCGACACAAAATTGGATCCCCATAAGTTCTATTCGAATATTATTGTACGAGAGGTTCTTACTTCAAACATTTACAGCAAAGGTAAATAATATATTTATTTATTTATATATTTATTTATTCATTTGTTTATTTATTTATGTATTCATTTATTTATATATATATATATATATATATATATATATATATATATATATATATATATATATATATATATATATATATATATATATATATATATATATATATATATATATATATATATATATATATATATATATATATATATATATATATATATATATATATATATATATATATATATATATATATATATATATATATGTTATATTTGATGTTTTCACGGGTGAAATATGTTATAATATTTTTATCTCGGTTTTCCCGTGTCAGTAGGTCTTGACTAAGACCATTTGTCTTCCGACGTTTCGCCTGAATATCACCAGGCATTTTCAAGGACTTAACGAAAAGCACGCGCGCGACACACGTCTACTCACACTGAAAGCTCACCGTCAAGTGACTCGTAGCGTACAAGATGGCCGCTTATGTCAAATATTGTTAGCGCGACGTGATTGGCTCCTTGTGACACGCCCACCTGCTGTCGTGTTCGTTGGTAATAATATTTCATCATTATTTTTGTGTTGTGATTTATTGTTAATTTTAGTTGTGACATTAATATTATTATTGTTGTGTTTTGGGGTTATTTTCGCTATGGTATTATTAATATTATTATTGTATTGTTTGTCATATAAAATGTTCTTCCAGGTACTAGGCAAACGAACTCCGTCGTCCCGATTGTTCATTATATCCCTTCTCTTATATATTTCTATAGCTTCCCTGTAAATTCTGAGAGGTTCACTGTTTAAACTTGCTATTATTTTTGAATGGTCAAAATCTATTGTATGTTCTTCTGTGAGCGAGTGTTGTACAAGTGAGGATGTAAGTTTTTTGTTTCTCATGTCGACTCTGTGCTCCGCTATTCGTGCTTCAACTTTTCGATTGGTTCTTCCTACATAAGTCTTATTGCACGATCCGCACGGTATTTCATATACTCCATGAGCTTCAAGTGGAATGATGTCTTTCGGGTTTCTTAGAAAGGTTGATATTTTATTTGTTGTGCTGAAAACGGTACGTATGTTATTTTTGTTTAATAGACGGCTGATTTTATCGGTGACGCCTTTGATATATGGTAGTCGGGAAATATGGTATTCCTCTCAGACCAATTGTTAGTTCCATTGGTTCGCCGTTACAAATGCTTTCTAAATTCCTCGCGAATATGTTGCAGCCCTATGTAGAATCCGCAGACTCCTATGTCAAAAACTCAGAACATTTCATATCACTCATCACTGACTTAGAACTGGAAAGTACAGATATTCTTGTGAGTTTTGACGTTGTTTCTTTATTTACAAATATTCCAATTAACGAGACACTAGACATAATCAAAGAAACACTCAATACCACAGACGATATTTTAAATTTATTTTATCACTGTTTAAATAACACATTTTTTTATTACAACAATAAGACATACAAACAAATAAAAGGAGCACCTATGGGTTTGTCATTGTCACCAGCAGTCGCCAACTTATTTATGACGAGGTTTGAAGAAGAAGTCTTAAAGAAAGTAATACTCAAACCAAAGAAATGGCTAAGATATGTGGATGACACATTCGTAGTATGGTCTCACGGAGAAGAAGAATTAAATAATTTTTTGAACACTATTAACAGCATTCATAAAGATATAAAGTTTACAATGGAGAAGGAAAATAACAGACAAATACCTTTCTTAGACGTTTTAGTGTTAAAAAAAGCAAACGGTAAACTGGGGCACACAGTATATAGAAAGCCCACACACACCGATAGATACCTACACGCAACGTCCAATCATCACCCCGCACAAATATGCTCAGTCGCAAAAACACTAATAACAAGATCAAAAAGAATTGCAGACCACGAGCATAAAAAACAAGAATTAGAATACACGAAAAATGCTCTACGTTGTAATGGTTTCTCAGACTATATAATAAACAAAGCATTAAAGAGTCCAAAAACAGTGAAAGAAAAATCCAATGAAACACCATTATCAACAGCCCGACTACCATATATCAAAGGCGTCACCGATAAAATCAGCCGTCTATTAAACAAAAATAACATACGTACCGTTTTCAGCACAACAAATAAAATATCAACCTTTCTAAGAAACCCGAAAGACATCATTCCACTTGAAGCTCATGGAGTATATGAAATACCGTGCGGATCGTGCAATAAGACTTATGTAGGAAGAACCAATCGAAAAGTTGAAGCACGAATAGCGGAGCACAGAGTCGACATGAGAAACAAAAAACTTACATCCTCACTTGTACAACACTCGCTCACAGAAGAACATACAATAGATTTTGACCATTCAAAAATAATAGCAAGTTTAAACAGTGAACCTCTCAGAATTTACAGGGAAGCTATAGAAATATATAAGAGAAGGGATATAATGAACAATCGGGACGACGGAGTTCGTTTGCCTAGTACCTGGAAGAACATTTTATATGACAAACAATACAATAATAATATTAATAATACCATAGCGAAAATAACCCCAAAACACAACAATAATAATATTAATGTCACAACTAAAATTAACAATAAATCACAACACAAAAATAATGATGAAATATTATTACCAACGAACACGACAGCAGGTGGGCGTGTCACAAGGAGCCAATCACGTCGCGCTAACAATATTTGACATAAGCGGCCATCTTGTACGCTACGAGTCACTTGACGGTGAGCTTTCAGTGTGAGTAGACGTGTGTCGCGCGCGTGCTTTTCGTTAAGTCCTTGAAAATGCCTGGTGATATTCAGGCGAAACGTCGGAAGACAAATGGTCTTAGTCAAGACCTACTGACACGGGAAAACGGAGATAAAAATATTATAATATATATATATATATATATATATATATATATATATATATATATATATATATATATATATATATATATATATATATATATATATATATATATATATATATATATATATATATATATATATATATATATATATATATATATATATATATATATATATATATATATATATATATATATATATATATATATATGTTATAATATTTTTATCTCGGTTTTCCCGTGTCAGTAGGTCTTGACTAAGACCATTTGTCTTCCGACGTTTCGCCTGAATATCACCAGGCATTTTCAAGGACTTAACGAAAAGCACGCGCGCGACACACGTCTACTCACACTGAAAGCTCACCGTCAAGTGACTCGTAGCGTACAAGATGGCCGCTTATGTCAAATATTGTTAGCGCGACGTGATTGGCTCCTTGTGACACGCCCACCTGCTGTCGTGTTCGTTGGTAATAATATTTTATCATTATTTTTGTGTTGTGATTTATTGTTAATTTTAGTTGTGACATTAATATTATTATTGTTGTGTTTTGGGGTTATTTTCGCTATGGTATTATTAATATTATTATGGGTTTGTCACCTATGGGTTTGTCATTGTCACCAGCAGTCGCCAACTTATTTATGACGAGGTTTGAAGAAGAAGTCTTAAAGAAAGTAATACTCAAACCAAAGAAATGGCTAAGATATGTGGATGACACATTCGTAGTATGGTCTCACGGAGAAGAAGAATTAAATAATTTTTTGAACACTATTAACAGCATATATATATATATATATATATATATATATATATATATATATATATATATATATATATATATATATATATATATATATATATATATATATATATATATATATATATATATATATATATATATATATATATATATATATATATATATATATATATATATATATATATATATATATATATATATATATATATATATATATATATATATATATATATATATATATATATATATATATATATATATATATATATATATATATATATATATATATATATATATATATATATATATATATATATATATATATATATATATATATATATATATATATATATATATATATATATATATATATATATATATATATATATATATATATATATATATATATATATATATATATATATATATATATATATATATATATATATATATATATATATATATATATATATATATATATATATATATATATATATATATATATATATATATATAGATCCCACTACATTTTTTGCGTCCGCCAAATATCCGACAGATCGGCGTCCACCACTTCTACTTATTATTTTAGGTTTATGTCAGTGAATTTAGAGCTATTTGTTGCTCACAATCATTGTAGCCATAAGGTTTTTCTTGTAAATTGAAAAATATAAATATTCAGTTTTATCCTATTTTGGTACGTTTGACACGTCATTTTCATACTTGCGTCCATGTGTATATTTTTTGTATATTTTAAAAATATCTTCCTATAGTTTTCACGTCCATTTTTTTATCTTTATTACTGCGTCCGGTGTATATTTTTTTGTATATTTTATATATTTCTTCATATAGTTTTCACGTCCATTTTTCTATCTTTATTACTACTTCCGGTGTATATTAAAAAACTTTCCTATGCATAATTGACATCATACTTGCGTCCATGTGTATATTTTTCGATATTTTATATATTTCGTATATTTTATATAGTTTTCATATATTTTTCGTATATTTTATGAAGTATGTATGAAAACACATAGGAGTTTGGAGTAGGTATTGATACTGCATCTCAGTAGAGATGAAAGGGAGGTAGGTATGGAAGGAGTTCCAAGACATTCCTACAGGGCTTACGACCTGTCATCGGCTGGTTTTAGTGATCACTTTACGTGCCAGCGTAACGTTCACCATCAAATGTCTTAGAGTGGAACTCCTTGAACGAGTTTGTAAATTTTGAAAGTTGTATATATTAAACTTGACCGAAACATTTCGCTTGAAAATAACGCCTCTATGTGGTTGCCATCTATTGAGGAATATTCAAACTAATATGTGTTATCATTTAGAGTAGAAACCTAGCGGACTGTCATAAAAAAAGTAGACCTCTGCATACAATTCTCGCGTATCCTGGCTTGAAACATTGTCGATATGTTAAGAGAACAAAGTTCTCCTGAACAAATCGACAAAATAACGCCTCTATGTGGTTGCCATCTATTGAGGAATATTCAAACTAATATGTGTTATCATTTAGAGTAGAAACCTAGCGGACTGTCATTACCAGACTTCGTTCAGAAGCCTGGTTATTTGGACCACAGATGTCACTGTGGATCGAACAAATTCGACAAGTACGTTTTTATTGAAAAATCGTCAAGATGTATTATATCTTTTTCGATTTGTTTCAATACAAGGTTTCATTTTTGGACATTATACGCTGTCATGGCGTTACTAATGTGATGGAGAAGTATTCTGCATTCAACACATGCTTAGGTATATGTGAAGTATGTATGAAAACACATAGGAGTTTGGAGTAGGTATTGATACTGCATCTCAGTAGAGATGAAAGGGAGGTAGGTATGGAAGGAGCTCCAAGACATTCCTACAGGGCTTACGACCTGTCATCGGCTGGTTTTAGTGATCACGTTACGTGCCAGCGTAACGTTCACCATTAAATGTCTTAGAGTGGAACTCCTTGAACGGGTTTGTAAATTTTTGAAAGTTGTATATATATTAAACTTGACCGAAACATTTCGCTTGAAAATAACGCCTCTATGTGGTTGCCATCTATTGAGGAATATTCAAACTAATATGTGTTATCATTTAGAGTAGAAAGTAAGTAGGTACAAGTCCAAACCAGTCCGAGTAATGACAGTCCGCCATTAAAATATACAAATAATTATATGCACACTTGAAAAAGAGAAATAAAAATAATAATCATAAAAAGAAAATTAAAAAAAACGATAGAATAAAACAACAAAAAGTTAATATAGAAAAATTATATTATTATTAGCTCAATCCTTACTTCTTCCATTGCTTGATTTACGGTGATGTGTGTTATCAGGATGCCAATCAAGAATTATTAAATAAACTGGAACGATTACAGAATGTCTGTATACGGTTCATTTACAATCTTAAAAAATATGATCATGTTTCGACTTGTAGAAATATACTTCGTTGGCCAAAGATACGAGATCGTCGTAACATTCACATACTGTCATTACTTTATAAGACTATTTACGATCCCTATTCACCACAATATTTAAAAAATAACGTCGTTTTCTTGTCAAGTCACGGCCTATTCCTTTGTATTTTTTTTTTGTATATTTCTTACTCTTGTATGTTATTTATTATCAATTTATTTCTCACTTAATTAGTACTGTACCAATTTAACTAAGAGACTTCACGTTGCTCGGGTTGGTTGGAAGAAATTGCCTTATGGCAATAAACCTGCCTTTGTACACATGTACATAAATTACATAAATAAATAAATATAATAATGTAAAAAAATTAAAGAACTATATAGAAGAAATATTAACATTTTTACTTAGTAAATCTGATCAGCTTAATTTAATTATTTGTAAATGATGCATTTTTGATTCTTAAAAGATTAAAAATAAATTATTTATTGTATCTTAAAAGAGTTCAATATTTTAAGTTGAATAATATCTGATGTAACAATTTATTTTAATACTGTATATACATTAGATTTATAAGGTATTAAATGTGAGATGTTAAACTGTAATTATTGAAAATTGTCCTAGTGAATTGTATAGTTATTAGATTTTTAAGTCAAAGCTATTTAAAAATCATTTACACATAAATATTTTATTTATGAATTAAGTTTGAATTTTTGTGCAAAGCTTGTGAAAAATAAGCGAATCAAATCAACATGGATTAGTTTATTATAATATATGATTTGAGAAGTACATTTTTCTGGAAGGGTAAATTCAAATAAGTATATGATCAAAAATGTAAACGTTATGAATGCAATTAATTGAATTTATTAATTTATTTTATAAACTTTTCAGTGTTTAGAAGCATGCTAATTTATTAGTCATATATATCTAGCAACAGTAAGTCTCCAGAACGTGGCAACTTGTTATTGGATGCGTTATAATTAATATTTGACATAGTACATGTTAGATGCCCGAAAAGTAATGCAAAACAAAAATTATTAATATTTTTGAAAATAAATTTTAAGCATATTTAAACAAAAAAATACTTTAATGAAATAAAACACAACTTTGTGTACACCACTACAATTATAACTTTTATTCAATTGAATAAAAATTCCTCTACATGTTACGAGAACAAAGTTCCCTTCTTCAGGAGGATACAAAGTTTAAAAAAATACTTTTCAAACTTCACACACAAATGAGTTATCTGATTCAACCGGTTTCAAGGTATTAACAAATTAATTGTAATAAATAAAAGAAGGATTTTTTTACTATACTTAATTTTCATATTTATGGAAAAAGCTTCTCATCCTCATTAGTTGAAATGAATTTCTCAACAGTTAGTTTATTATTTCACATACATATAAGTTGATTGCGGGTAAATAGAATATTGAACATATACACATTATGGGTAAATAAGGACCGCCTCAAAAGGACATGAATCTTTCTATCTTACTTTAACAATAAATGCGAGTATGGGTACACCTGAAACAATGCCTCGTGAATTGAAAATAAATAAATATACAATACAATATTAAATCCTTTCTCCGTACGAATGGGCCATATAAATGTTATTTATTTACAAGCGATTCATGCCTTCTGCCATCGAGTAGGTTGAGGTAGATTCATCTGCAAAGTGCTCACAAATATAATATAGGGTTGCCAGACTTGAAACGTTACTTTATTTTTTAGGGCAATGTGCGATAAAATGTTGAATACTCTAAAAAGAATTTGCAATTTTAAAAGTTTAAAGATGCTCATAAGAAGCTTTTTAAATTTTATTTATTTATTTACAAAATATACGGCATAAGCCATTTACTTGTTACAATATACACTCACAATAATTAATTACACACAAAGATGAAATATAGAAACAAATAAAAATATAGGTAGATATTGATGAAATATAAAAACATAAAATATAGATTCAGATCTATGATTCACATAAAATATTAATAAATATATTTAGATAAAAACACAGATAAGATAAAAATCGACAAAAAAGAATCAGAGAATTTGAAAAAAATAATAATAATGATAAGAGAGAAAAAAAAATCGAATGTGAAGATCTACTACAGCAATATAAGTTGACAGCTACATATATCGATATAAATGATCCATTTATATATTTTACATACTTGCTAAATCAAAAACTATTTTCTTATTCTGTATTGCTTCTCAGACAAAATATACTATGTCAAATATGTATATGTATCACGTACTCAATAAAAACTACATTCACACATTCTACATTTGTTACATTCTAGAGACTTAAGCCGGTTGCAGAGCAAATCTATGTGAGTAGTACGAAAAATTAACTCTGCTATGCGAGCTAAGCTAAATTTAATTAACTTGGTTTTGTTCTGCAACCGGCTTTATGATATTTATTACCTCACAGATCCAGACTAAGAATACAATTAAAGACTGTGTCTTCACCGAGAACTGAACCCGGGACATTTGGCTCAGTAGTCAGATGTCTAATCAACTTAGTCATGACAGCCGACCACGAAAGGTAATTTATTCAATTATTTTTGCTGATTCTCAAAAGAGGCTTCATATTGCTTATTTGTTTGACATCGCAATTTCTTTAATTTATATCTATTTGGTTCCATGTTAAGTACGCTGCGAAGAATATCCATTGAAAAAACAGAATTCCGTTTAAAAATCTTTATTTTTGATTTTTAGAAAAGAATAATGGTTTTATTTATTCATTTACCCAGTTTACTTTGGGGGAAATAAAAAACACAAAAAAAACTAATATTTGAAAGCGAATAAGAAGACGGAAATGTTAAATTATTTCTTTCCAGTAATCTTTTTTTAAATTAAAATTTATTATTTTTAGAGAAGATCCAAACAGCTTCAATATATCACAAAAGTTACATACAATGATCGTTAAAGATAAGCCACTAAGTGCTTTCCACGCAAATTAACATTAGACATCATAGAAAAGAATCAAATAAACAAGAAAAAACAATACATGTAATAAAAAGAAAAATAATAAATTAAAAAAAATATGTAGGTGCAATAATTAGATATAGGTACATAAATTAATGGAAAGAAAAAAATACCTAAATAAAGAAGATAAGATGATTTTTGATAGTTCAAAAATAACCAATTCTGGTTCACTGAAAAATTACTCGAACAAAAATATTATTCTGTCATTTGTACCTACATCAGAAATGTCGCTGTAGTAGCTTTGATATTATAAAGGACAACATATTTATCTATCCCGTGACATGAAGGTACCGGTCGTTTGGTTTAATAAAATCACCTCTTTCACGTCATTGACTAAGGTTCATTTTGGCTTTTCGCTTTTACTCGTTTTGTCTTGGGTTTCCTTTCATAATAATTCTTTTCGGTTGAACGGTATATGTACATGAGTGTGTGTGTGTATCTATATTGTATATGTTTTATTTCATTTTGTTCATACCGGTGTTACATTGTGTAACTCTTTGTGAATCGAGACGGAACTAAAAAGTTCTCTAAGGTACACCATAATTCAAGATTTACGTCTTCGGCAATATGATGTGGAATTAATCTTCAATTATGTTATTTTTGATGTCGAGGCGTCGAACTATACGACTACAGTGTGTTCATGCAGATTATTTTCAACCAAGACATAAATTTGAAATTACATTTTTTAAAATATCTTTCCTTCTAATAGTAGGTACCTACCCGTTTGTTAACCTTTACTTCATAATAGTATTTATTTTGTTAGGTAAATAAGTATTATAATTCCATTATTTTAAAGAAATCATATTTTTTTATTTTTAAGTTTTATCATTTGAAATGCCTTTACAGCGAAAACAGTTATTCTATTTAAATAAAAACGGAAAAAAAATTTAAGTTTTTATTTAATTTATTTATTGATAATATTAATAACAAACAAACTAGACTGAGATAATATTTTTGACTGTCTTTTTAGTAAATATTTTTACTAAAAACACATTGAATGAGAAATTTGATCATTAAGAGTCCATAGTGGGCCAAATAGTAAATTTGAAAATTCTTTCCCGTAGAATCTTCAAAAGATACGTCTAGTAAAGAATTTGTTACCGGAACATTGTTCTATGGAATAAATTTTCCTAAATTTGACATAGCTAAATACTTCCATGTAAATTTGTTTTATTTCCATTAAAAATTAGGACCTAATTATAAAACCCATATAGTTATATATATTTTTTGTGAAAAAACAAAAAAAAACTATAAGGCCTACAGATTATATTTTTACTTTAAACGAAAGAGAATATGAAAACCTATTGAGTAAAATTATTATTTTATTTATTTTTGAATTTATTTACTTGTCATTAGAAAAATCTCAAATCGTACTATATTTTACGAAAAAATATTGTTTATCACAAATTTGTTGATATGCAATATTTGTTTGTGTTTCATACATTAGAAGAAAATATGTTTCCATATTTTTGTACATCCCGTAGGTATGCCCAAAGTTATAAATAACAAGGACCTTAATGTATCTAACTTAGAAAAAAAAATACTCATTTGGTACGAACACATAAAAATTATACCCGAAAGATATATACAAATATGTAGCTATGTCGGTACCTTAACACTTATTTTAAAATAAAAATATTATTTTCAACTCGATTATAATTAATCAATATATTGCAGTGTAAAATGAATTGAAGGAATTAAAATAAATAAAAAATAATACTTGTACAAAATAAGACTAAAGTGCGGTTTGGATGAATATCTTATTTTTTTATGGTTTGTTATTTTATGAACACACTATGAAACGAAACTGTAACTTCGACTCCATTACTAACTTGTACTACGACGCATGGACAGAAATTTCTCGCTTACTGAATGGAAGCTGATAAAGAAGCAAGACCAGACACAAGGAGTAGCATCGTTTACCATAATATCTATACAAGTACCTATATCCATTGAAGGGTAAATATTGTTTTCAAGAAATTTGTTCTACAAGAATGTAGTGTATAGTGTACAGTCCACAAAAGTACCTATGGCAACATACATTATTGTAATAATAGAACAATTCTTTAAGACATCTTCTTAATTCAATAATAATAATTTCAACCTTATCGACTGTGATTTCTTTCTTTCGATGATTTTCAAAAAAAAAAAAAAACATGAAAAACCTCTCATTGAAAATCAAGTACTAATAACACTTTATTTTTTTACACTGACCGCATATACATACTAGGTATGTAGAATTCCATTATAAAAAATATTAAACAATGTTTTTTCTTCTACAATTATTTTCTTCTTATCCAGAACGACCGTTTCGCCAAGTGAAGGCCTTTTCAACTGGTCGGAGGAGCAATTCCGGTCAAACGGTGAAATCAAAACCCTTATGATTACTGATATCATGGATATAATTATCATATGGAGTTATATAATATCTTAGGGTATTATACAACTCTATATGATAATTATATCCTTGGTATAGGTAATCATGAGGGTTTTGATTTCACAGTTTACAGGACTTGCCCCCCTGGATAGGAACAATAATATAAGTTGTAGCCTTTTCTTTAACTTCGCTCCTGTACACAGCATTAACCTTTTTTACGAAGTAAGAGAGCAAGCGAATAAGGCCGCCGTCGTGGCTGGATGCTTGAAAAATGCTGTATGGAGAAACAGAGACATGCTGAAGGAGAGTAAGGTAAAAATCTATAAGACTTGAACGAAGAGTTGACACCGTCAGAACGAAAAGCCTCCTAAGAACCACTGATATGAAGACTCTACGACACATCGCAAACGTAACACTTCATGACAGTAAGGAACTCGGAAATAAGGAGAATCTGTGATGTCGAAGATGTTGTGCGATGGGAAAGAGCAAGAGCAAGAAGAAGAATTTTAGCTAGGGTGGATTATGTTTGCGTTTGTATTTTTATGAAATAAAAACCCATTAATGGAATACGAAGTGGGAAGGTTTGTAAAACAGTTAATTATGTGTAGTAACACTTATTTGTTTTGTGATGGTGTCTGGTTATTAAGTTGACAAAGTAGCGGTTATGTCACGACCACCAAAAGAGGCTTATTTTTGGTCCTAAACTGAAAAACATATTTCAAGAATACAATGAGAAAAGGAACCAACCTTCGTCCTTTGGTCGAGCCGCCTATGTCATCCTTTAGTTGATTTGATACATATTGTTTTGACGAAGATACCTATTTTAGAAGACTCTTCAGGTATGAATGTACAGGGAAACATATACTTTTATTTTATATTTATTTTATTATTTTAACATCTTGTTTTTTAACAATATTACAAATAAATTTACAAAATATATAATAATATACTATGGTAAAATAGTTGCATTACCTCATCAAGAAGATTAAAACCTTATGCTTGATGAGGGAATCATTTGGGATTAGATAATTGGTACAATTAATACATAGTTATACAACGGTGACAAAAAAAAATCAAGAAAACAAATATACATAAAAAAAAACAACGGGAAATTCGAAACAATTTTGGTAATATCAATATATACATCATTTTCAGTCTTTGTTTGAACCTTTTAAAATCATTAATCTGTTTTATTTCATTTGGGAGGCAATTGAAATTCTCTATTCCCATATAAATGTACCTAGCTGTTTTGCATTTGTCTAGTATTAGGTACATTTATGAATTTGAAAATCGCTTTTTTTTATTTTTGCAATACATTATCTTTAAAATATTGTAAAATTGACGTTTTTTTATAAATATCTTCTATTTTAGGAACTTTGAATGTATGTATCAAAAAGTTTTTTTGTGGAAAACGTACGTTTTTTCTTTAGTATAACCTTTATTATTAAGTTTTGTACAACTTTAACCCGGTTTAAAATATTGTCATAATATGCTCCTCCCCTACCAACAATTCCATTCCTATGCTAAGAATTTAAAGGATATTCTTATTTTTTGAATTCGTGTGCACACAACTCACATTGTTTATTTTTTATCATAACTAAATTTAATAAGAAAAAGTAAGTACATATATATAGGAGCTTATTGTTTCATATCGAAAATGTAATCTTTAATAACAAACCTACATTGTGAATTGGATTAGTTGTTCTTAAAAAGATCATCATCATGTCATTCTTCCTTAGTCCAGTAATGGACACAGGGCTCCACTTGAGACCTCTGCAGCTCTTTATACTTGGCAGATCGCCTCCACCAACTCGTCTTATGTATATCGTCAGATCACCTTGCTTTAGGTGCTTCAACACTTCTGCCTGTTCTAGGTCGCTTGAGCATTTTTTTTTTGGTCCACCTAGAGGCTGTGGTTCTGACGACTCAGAAGAGTTTATTTATAACTATCCTAGTTTTGACATTTTTTTACTTTTCAGCATCTCACATTAACGTTTTTCGTTTAACGTTGTAAGTCTGACTTCGAGATTTTAATAGGAACATGAATTAATCCATATTTTATAATTTCGATGAACTCTATTACTTTGGATTGTTATTAATTCCGTGAAGAATTCGTTTTGTTAATATGATCTTAAAATATTAGAGAACTGCAAAAAATGTTCCGTAACATACCATTTTATCGCGTTATATACCTACCTAACAATAAGCGTTATTTTCTAAACTTTCGTATCGTTTTTGAGTTGATAATTTTGTATTTACGTAAATATACTTGAAAACGTATGTTGAATTTGATTGTGTGTTTTCCAATAAATAAACATTTTTTTGTATGGCTGTGAATACGTTAGACCATCAGTGTACACTATGGAGCTATGTTTCGAGTTTCGGCTCAAGTAAAGGCATCAGTGTAGTGTATGGGCACGGGCTGAGGTAGCAAACAATAATCGACAGAACAAAGACTTTAGCAACTGTGATAACATAGCATACCAGAAGGGAGTTGAAATAAAATTCTACTTTGGATTTTAATGTAAATATTGAACTCCGATCCGCTTTGTTTCGCTTTGGACCAAAAGATCTTTGTTAAGACCGCCACGGGCTCTGATCTGGTGGGGTCAAGACGGCTCGCAATGGCGGGCTTCTGTATTCATAATATTTTTGTCGTCTAAAAAAAGAACCAAAAAAAACTATGAAATTTCACCATCGTAACATGACCTCCCATATTAGGAAACTTACCTGACAAAGATCTATATACAAATAAGTAATATTAAATTTGTTTCATCGGTCAATGTTAATAATCAAAAAGTAAGAAATACGGTACCTACCTATGGTTGCCTTGTGCCAATTAACTTTGTAAAATTGTTGATAAATCAATTTAAAAATGGTGTAATCTTTATTCTGCATTCTTAATGGAGATAAAAAAATTACGTTCTCTCCTATCAAAATAAATTCTATTGTCTCTCAAACAAAAAAACATGTTTTATATTTCTACATAAAGTGCTTCATGGCGTGATACAAAAAAAAATCTCAAAACCAAAATAAGTTACAATAAAGAATACCTATCACTCTATATGACAAAAGAAACAGAGAAGATGTAAGATTATGTAGACAAACGTAAATATGCCTCAACGCAGAATTCTCTAATTAGTTATTAGCTTAAAATATATGAAAACATGCCGAGAAACGTAAAAGAGGAAAAAAGGTCTTTTAAGAAAAAAAATGTTAACTATATTATGAAAAATTTAAATTATTGTTTATATGTTACGATAGATTAGTCTATGTATGGTAATATATAGACCCATTCAAATAAATAAATTCATTTTGACTGTGTTTTTATTAATTTTATCCGTAAAGAAGTGAATTTTTATCATTCCACAAGTATCTTAACCTTAGAATACGAGACGTTCTTTCAATTAAGAGGAATAAAATAAAACAAAGAATATGAAATCTCAATAATTGATTGAATTAAATTTAATTTTTCAATCGAAAGTATCTTCATGGCGGAATTCCATTTAGATTTTTAAAATATTAGTTAAAATGAAATACTTTTCAATTTTCCACTGTTGATATAATTTCTGACTACGACCGGTTTCGAGCAATGCGCATACATTTTCGAGTAGAGTTTCGGACTACTCAATAATAACAGATATTTTCAAATAGATTTATCAAAGTGTTCGCATTCAAATCACAAAATATTGTAGAGATATCATAGTGAACTCACTGTATCTCGTAGACTATTGTCATTTTAAGGAAGAATAAGTATTAAAATAGCTGCAGTGTGGAGTGCATCCTTTGACCAGGAAATAGAGCAACTGGTAGGACGGGACGCATCGAATGGTTTGTTATGCATATCGTGGTTATGAAGAAGATAGCCGGAGTAGATTAGACGTGTGGATACAAATACTTGCCGACATTATTGTAGTCTAGCGTCCTGCAAACTTTACGTGCTAGTTCAAAGAGACCAGACTGTGCTTTTGAAGGAACATGCGTCCTATCTATAACAATATACCTACCGTGTGTTGACTACGGGGAAATAATAAGATTATTATTTTAGATCCTCACAAAACACATTCCTATATATTTGTTTCAATTTCTTATTAAGCATTCTTCATACACGATATTCTGCAGAAGCAGGGTTTATATAAGTGAATACTCCAATAATATTCATCATGTACCAGAGAGAAATATAAATATATCCATACAAAATTAATTATTTGCGCAGCACCATTACACAAAAAAAGCAGAACATTTTTTCAAAGAACCCTCAACGAAGATTTAAGACACTCAATTCATGAACAGCTAGGTAATAAAATAAAAAAAACACATTCATGTTAAGCAATAGAAAAAGAGTAAATAGAATCATGGGGTATAATTTAATTTGTTATTTGATGCTTTTATGTGATTTATAATATTGTTGATTTTATGTAGGTATTATAATTTTATTTTTATATGAATATGTGCTTGTTAAACAAGTACATATACATCTCTTACATTACCTAAATTAAGCACACTTGCTTGTGCTATAGGTGAACGAAATCGATCGAGGCAGGATTCGAACTCGCGACCACTGGATTTCTAGCCCAGCGCTTTATTATTGATTATCTTTTCTCAATTTTCGACCCATCATCTTTTTTATTATTAATTTAAACTGATTAAGAACATTTATTAGACTAATAATTATCCCGAGAATTTACTGACTAATAAATACCCTCTCGAATACGTTCTGTTCGAAATCATTTGTTTAAACGATAACAAATTTGTACTTTCATAATCTTAGGTATCCTATAAGTATGTTTCGTGTGGAAAAAATCGGAGATAGGTAGGTACTGCTTCTTGACAAAGCTTCACACTACCTTAAAAATACATCTTCCAGAAATTATTTAAATCAAACTTCAAACTGCAAAGTGGAAGTATTTTAAGCATACTATTTGAATGAATGTTATCTATTCGTTTGTAAATATGTTGGTAAAGCAGACACATGGACAGATATTGATCATTTGAGTTGTTTCACAGTTACCGAGTTAAGGAAGCATTCATCTCACATATCACCGCGGTAAGTTCTTCTAGCTGTGCTCTGAATGGTAAACACGATACCTTCCATACTTATATTATGCTGAAGTGATTCCACCGAGAATGCCTTTCCACACGGTGGAATTCACTTCTCGTTTGGCTTCAACATGATTTTTTATGAAAAGTGAATACAGTTTCAGGAAAATGCGCAGTGTGTTGTGGAAATATAATATTACAAGTCTAAGGCGGTAGGTAAGTAGGTGTGTCAATAGTAGGTAATGTTAGGGATTTGGATGCGACCTGACCATGAAATTTCATCAGCTGATCTTGTACCATGTGGAAATACTTTCTTATCTAAAAAAATATTATTATAAATAATATTATATCCGCAATATCCACAATATCGCACTTTCCGGAGTATATCGGAAAGGACGCAGTGATATGAGCGATATCTAACTCCTTTAGTCCTCCCAACTCCTACAAATCCCATTATCATTTGTATGTTTTTAATTTTGAATTACCTATCTTGTATGGTCTTCTTAAGTATTTTTTTATTTTATTTTATATATTTATTTCAATTTCTTATATCCTTCATTTCCAACTTACTCTTCCATTCACATATGTTTTAGTAATCTTATTTTTATATTACGCATAGTGTACTGTATGGTGACGAAGGAACTATTTTGACAAATATTTAAAACTCATTGCTGTTTTTTGTAATTTGAAAATTGCTGTATGTTTCCCCTTAAATTAAATAAATAAATAATATATCGCTTAACAAAAATTCAATAAATTGAGTATTAATAAACTATAACCATCTATTAAAGAAATAATATTTGTGTATTTTGTAGATACATAAACTATATCCCTTTTGTACATAATATTTTTTTCGAAATAAATATAAGATTAAGTAGGTATATGACAATTGTGGATTTGATTATATGGGTATATACCTACTGATGGGCTACTTACTGATATATTGTTTATGGTTCGTTTACGCCGAATATCCATTGATTAGTAGATTTCAGTCTTAAAATGTTGTATTTTAATTAAAACGACGTTTTTATCTATAAACACACAACTAATTCTTCAAGCTGTTCTTAGTAAAAGTATAAGAATATTTTTACAGTAGCATACTCGCAAACATTGTATTTTTTTCCCTGTCAAGAGTCAATGATATGTTATGTCATTTTTTTAAAATCTCAGTAGAGACAATAAAGACAATTTTTTAACATCTCAATACTTTTTTTAATGTTTATGTTTTTAATGTCTATTTTCTTTGTTACATTATTTTATTAACTTACAGACATATATGATTTTGTCATACTTTGTAATCTGGTTATAAGTCTCTGTATTAAGTCCGCCAGTGTGCATTATATTTGTTAATACCTATGATGTACAAAAAGATAAATAAAAAATAAAGACAATATTGAAATATTATAGGAGAAATTTCCTCATTTTTATCTATTGAGATGATAAAAAAATGTCATAAAAGTATAAGATGTTAATCGACATCTCATTTATTATTCTAAAGATATTGCCTATTTCATACCTATATCTTGTATAAATATCATTAACATACCTATATCTGAGGCAATTATAAAAGCAATAATAATAATAGCAATCAATATATGAAATGAATACATGTAAAAATAAAAGGAAAGTGAAGACATTATTAAAAATAGTCATAATAAGACGAAATTGCAATAGATACTGTAAATTAAATAAGACAAATTGTAAACAAAATGGTTTTTTTTCATTATTTTTCATTTACAATGGAATTCTACCAATGAAATATTATTGGATGCTGTCCCTAAATTCGATCAATGTTTTTCAATTCTTGTGTCAGCGTCATAACATTAAATACAACATTTCATATGACAATGAGAATTTACGTCATCGTTTTTATTTCATCATTACTAAACAAAAAATATGTATGTTAAAAGGAAAAACGTTTTGAGAGGAAGCATGATTCACGTGTTTCCTATAATTACAATGGTCTCGAGTAAATATTGATACGAAAGAGCCGATTATGAATTCTGACTGCGAGACGGACTCAAACACCTGCCAATGATATTGATTTATGTCCATTGTCCATCCCGTTTTACCTTTTCTTGTTCACGATCATTTCAAGGCGCGGATGGACGACCGAAACACTTCTTGGAAAACCATCGGAACAACCAGACTGAATAGTAAATTACTCAACATGCAAAGGTAAAACAAAAGGTCAATAAAAATTCAAACAAAAAAAATATTAAACAATGCCATATTGTAATTAAAATGAAAAATGGTTAGCTAAATTTCTGAAAAAAAAAGATAAATTTGTAACACTTTTGCTTTTGTACCAGTAAGTTAAAGTTCTATAATTGATAATATAAATTACTATTACTACGCTGAAAAGGTAATAGAGGAATTAAGTTAAAAATCTGGGATATATTATTAATTCCATATTGTGATTTACTTTTTCAGATGAGAGCATACAAACCATTCACTTAAGCAGGAGCGAATCGTGAATTTTTGGGGACCTTGGCTAATACTAAGTAGGGACCTACCTATTTTTTTTTGCGCTAGTACACAAAACAAACAAATTCCCACATACACACCGCAAAACCGTCCAATACGTGCACATTGATCATAAAAAATTGAAATTCTCTATATTTACCTAAATTAATTATTTATTATTTCTCAAAAAATTGCCATTTTGTCAAATAACTGATGTAGATATACGGTATAGAAAAAAAGGAAAATAATTTATTTTATTTAGATAATATGACTTTATATTAGATATTATATTTATATTGAGATAGTTATAATGTTGGCTTTATGAATATTCATTGAAAATAATTTGTTTTTTATCAGTGGAGGCTGGAGACCTTTGTATTAACGGGCCCTGGGCTGCAACTCAAAAAGCCCTTAAGTAGATGCGTCCCTGCACTCAAGTGAAAACATTTAGCTCACTTTATAGCACTAAGTCAATGAGAGCATGCGCTAGTCATTTGAAATCCAAAATATAATATTTATATTAACAGTAGGTATAGAACGAATTCAACACATATTTTTGAGACACATGAAGTACCTACATATTGGCAATAACTACAAACATGAATTGGATAATTTACAAACAAGAAGAAGGACCTCAGACTTAATGTATCTTTATGACATAGTAAACTCTTATATTGAGTGTCCTTCTGAGAGTGACCTTCTGAAAATTATTAACAGACGAACAAGGAACCCTTCAATGTTCTTTTTTCAGTATCGTCGCTAGGAATTTGCCACTGTACCGATGCCATACCACAAACAATAATTTGGGTTCGTGAACATATTGTTATGTAATGTATGTCCAGAAACCTTTACAGGAGTCACATACGACTCTTTTTGCTTACCAGCAGTGACTACATGTAACATGAAATCAAAGGTGGGCGCTAATTAAAAAAATATTATAAGTTGCCCATTTTCTAATATTAATAAAAAAATAGGTACTTCTTATTTACCTTTAGTTAATTATGCTATTTTTCAACGAAGTGAATTGTTTTCTTCGTGTTAAATGCTGTTGTCAACATTAAAAATACGTAATTTTTGGTTTTTGACAGCAATTTTTAAAGCAAACTATGTTTTCTGACTACTTATATAATTAACATATTTGTTCCTACGTATATCCCCAAAAAACATAAAAATTCATCATAAAAATGTCTAGAATTCGACGTATCTGTCATTCATTAAATAATTAAAATAATACATAAATCAAGAACCTTATCCAAATCGACTTGTAGATACAAACATAAAGCCGAGGAGACAATCTTAAACTTTTTATATGAATTCGATCGATATTCAATAGAATTCAAAACGCGAAGAATGACATTCCATTCAGTAGGATCGATGTTAGTACAAAAACTGACGTAACCAGTTCGATCTTGGATTCTATACACAACAGGGTTGGTAGAGGGTAAAAACATTGTGCATCGAAATATTTTAACAATCCCATATATTCGATCACGATTCTTTCATATTTTTTTTTATCGCGAGACATGTATAAGGTGACTTGTATTCTCAAATGATTCTTCAATTCTGATTCGAACTTTTTATTCGAATGTTTCAAAACTGAGAGAATTTTCCGTGAATGTTTGGGTATGTCTGGAGGTAATATAAAATTGACGAGTGCTGTGATTAAATAATATTTCAAGTATCAACAAATTGTTTTCAACTGATATTGCCTCAGAGTAATTGCATTGCACTTTTTGTAAAGTGGTGACTACGCAAGTACTTATTCTTCTTCTTCGTCATCTTTTCTTCGTCCAGTAATGGACATAGGCCTACCCCCGAGACATCCATAACTCATTATCCTGGGCAAACCGCATCCATTCACTTCCAGCCACTCTTTTAATATCATCAGTCCACCTTGTATAAGGCTTTCCAACACTTCATTTGCCCGTTCTATGTCGCCACTTTCTTAGTTCATCTGGAATCTGTGGTTTTGGCTACATACCCTGCCCAGCTCCACTTCTGCTTGACAACCTTTTGGACAACGTCGGTTATTTTGGTTTTCTCACTTATCCACAAGTTAGTTTTTCTATCTCTTAACGAAATACCCAGCATTCTCCTTTTCATAACTATTTGTGTAACTACTAATTTATGTAGCATTGTGTTTGTAAACACAAAAGTTTACGCAAGTAGGTACCTACAAGTTTATGATTTTTTTGTATAAATATTTTTCCTCTTGATTATTCACAGTTTTTATAAAATCTACCCTCACATATAATATATTTCAGTATTTTGATTTAATTTGTAATTGATATAACTAAACGGGAATCTTTTGATTACATATTAATTTTTAGTTAAGGCTTGTAGGTGTTCAACGAAAAAACATAAAGAAAACGCCATATATAAAAACATCAATATGGTAATCATAATATACACCTCTTCAACCGTCACATACATACATACATCACGCCAGGTCCCTGTTATTGGGGTAGAAAGAGAGAACCGAGCGCCATATACTTCTGTATTTGAATAAATTCATCGCCTCACTCACATTCATACATGTTCGTCTGTTACTTACACCTCTAACTAATCTTTCTATCATAATATCTTCTTCTTTCTTCTACTTCAGCCCCTTTCACTCCACTGCTGGATAAAGGCCTCTTCCTGAGTTTTCCACTTCTCTCTATCCTGGGCGCTCTGCTTCCACCCATGTCATAATATTGATGATGAAATTTTCTTTGTCGTTAGTCATTCATTTTTTCCATGCGACCAAACCACCGATGTATTTTTAGGTACTTTCATTTTGTGTACAATATTCTTCTTCAAGTCAAATTATGATACTGGTACTATTCCAGAGAAAAATATCCGTAACCCAAAAATACAACGTGTTTGTGTTAGACTAGGAGAAAAATATTCCCACTGTAAACAAAACGTAAAACGTGGATCCTTATTTGACTAATGGATTTAGCGGATCGATTTGTACGTAAATGCAGTGAGCAATATTCTTTGCCTTTCTCTCTAGCGATGGCTGTGTGCTCTTGCCCCAGTCAGTAGCTGTGCGTTGCTCCGGTATCCTAAATGTATTCAAATATATGCGCCATTAATTCAGGAAGCATAGCCGGCGAGACGGGCTGCGGGCCATGGGGTGATGGGGGTGTTTGTGTATTGTGACCGAGTGAACTGAGTCAAGGTTCCACACCAGGATGGATCGATGGAAACCTTTTTGGAATTATGACACCTTCATTAGGGTTAGGTATGTTCTCATTCACTACGACCATTTACATTTTATAAGGTTTATCAAGCAAATCTTATTTCATAGTGTCAATAATGTTTTAACTAATCTTTCATGATTATAACCGATTTCCATTTCTTCAGATAAAATTTTTTGTTGACAATAAAAAATCTAAAACTCTGGCAAATAATGACTTTCTGTATTGTTGATTTGAGATCAAATATAGTTTTAAACACTGCGATTTTCTTTTACTCCTGATTCCAAATTTCACAGATAAGGTATTTCTTTCTTTATAACATAAAAAAAACGTAAATTAGTTTATTTTTTTTGAGAAAATAAAAACATTGCATATTTTTTGTCATACAATATGTTAATGTGAAAACAAATAACTTAATGTTACGTTTCAACGATTGTACCTATATATGTCTATTTAATTTAAATGAAAAATGAGTAAAAAAAATATGCACCTAAGTATTGCAGAATATTCTAGAAGAAGTACCTACTCTATCTAGTTTTTTTATGGTTTTCATGGTTTTATATTGTCATGCTTTTTAGAAAAAGCTTTCAAAATTATGACAATTTAACTTTTATACCGAAAACTTTAATTTGATTAGGTAGGTATATTTATGTTATGAAGGATATGTGAATTGAAGAATAACGAGAATGTCTACAGTTTCTATATTTTTTATTTATATTATAATTCATCTTTTTATTTTATTTTTATTTAAAATTTTAGTATTCTATCTATTCCGACACGATTTTTTATAGATAATAGAAGAAATGCTGAAATTATTTCTCAACATTTACATCATTTCTCAATAGTTAAATTAACTGAAAGAATCAGGAAAAAAAATCGCTATTTTAGTAGGTATGTAGTGTATTAAAGAAAAAAAATACCTATACATTTTATTTTGACTAAGTATGCGTTTTTTGCGTGAAAAAGGATATGGAATGCATCTCAATTTCAAATTAAATACTAGATATAATATTTTTAAATCAAACAAATTTGATTATGTTTGCAAAAATAGTAATGTTTAATTTAAACATAGATATTACAGTGAAGTTCTGCACTTAAAATACCGTCAGCAGATGTTAATAATTTAATAACATTAAAAAATTAAATATTCTGGATTCAAAATAAACAAATGCCATTATGAAATTGCGTCCGATCAGACACTGTACGTACCAAGGGGCTCCTAAGGACAACAGAAATGAAGGTTCTCAGGTCAATCAAAAACTCTCCGAGATCTTGTTCGCAATGTTGAAATAAGAAAAAACATGTGAAATAGAGGACATCGTTCGGTTGAGTAGACCCAGAAGAAGGCATTGGAGGGACCACGTTTCCAGAATGGACAGTGATACATACGTGTACAGCAGCAAATGAAATCTTCTGGTCGCCGTCTACCCGGAAGACCACTTAAAAGATGAAAGGATAGTTGGACTTCGTCATCTCAGGAGGCATTGTTTTTATATTACAGACCAGTAGGTCTACTAAAAGAAGAAGGAGAAAATGATTAAATAACATATTTTTGTAATTATAGCTAGATGTCATATTTAATATAGAACATCACACTATGGATGTCAATGTCACACGAAGTGTAAGTAATGGCTCTTGTGTTAAGATGAAAGGAAATGCCAATATAATTTTGTTGAAACATCTAAACGCCGTTGTTTACTTGAATATTCAAATGGAAAGAAAAAGATGTCAATATCAACTATCGCGAATAATCACTGAACTAGAAGTGTGTATGATTATAGTTATAATGTGTCAATTGACATTGTTTATGATGAGTCATCTATAAACTGTTATGACTTGTTTTCTAGCCGAAATGAAAAACAATGTGTTCATGGTCAATAGGCTAAAATAATGACAACAAGTTCACGGCAAAGACGCATGGACTAAGCACGTGACAATTATTTTAGTGTTTAAGAAAAACCTATTTTCATTACATCGAATAATGAAGTTGAACATCGATTACCTAGGAACTAAAAAAATATTTTCGGTAGGTAATGAATATTAATGGACTGTTTGGATTATCATTATGTTTTTTTTTTATTTTACTACATTGTCCACCAGTTTTGTAGGTAGGTATGTATATCTGAGACTAAATACATTTTAGAAAAAAAAATTCTTATGCACAATAATTAATTAAATAAAATAATAATCTGGGATGACTTCAATAGCGCCGTTTTTGTGATAACCTCACCTCAAGGGTTTTAATAATGTGTATTTCACAACATTTCCACAAAGACTTTGGTATGGTAGAATAGTAAGGACATGAGTTAACAAATATAGATAAAAATTATATTGTCATAAATTTAATTATAATTATTAAAATGGAGGATTTCAGAAAGATTAGTAGATACAGTGAAATATTTGATTCTGACTAAAAAAGTATATCTACATTATTATAAAAGAATAAACATAGAAATCAACGGTTTGACACCTTTATTAATAGCAAAATAATAAATCCACATACAAGTTTATATGGCGCAGTTCTCTCTTGAGAGATATGGGCGCGATATACTGCAGGTCTATTTTTGAATGTTTTAAAAATAAATCGTTAAATTAATCTCAATTACCTAACCGAAGAATTGAATCATTTGACCATATGAAATGCCTTATTGAAAATTTCCTAATTTTGATTTACATTTAATATGAATGAAGTTTTATTTTTTTTTTATTCACTCCTACAAATATATAATTAGAAGGTAAATATACCGAAAAAGGGAAAGATAACTGTACTGTTTGTAACCGATATTTAAACCAAACTTTTGCTGTCAGTAACTCTAATTTTTGGTTTGGTTGTGTGCACAAACAAATTGGTTAGAGTTGCCGAATGTTTAGTAGTTACAATATTTTGTTACTTTTAACATGAAATTTTGTCGCTATTTACATAAAAAATCAGTGTAGGCAAGCACGGCATGCTTTACTTAGGGAGAAATTTGTTAAAAACGCGATAAAATTGGTGTCATGATCATTGGTCATGGCACATATCACACAAAAAGAAAAATTCAACACAGGATGACAGAAGAAGGATGTGGATGTGTAGATTGAAAAATGAATCAATTACATTTGAAAATTAAGTTATTATATCCAACGTTTGACAGACGGATATGTCACAAGAAAACAAAAAAAATCATGATTTGATGGGATCTTTTTAGAAATATATCAACTTAAATACACTAAATATCTGAAAGATAATATAAAACGAAATCACTAATTAACCGATTATGTCTAAACTTTATAATTATGGTGTTTCGGTTAAATTTATTCTGAACTGGTTTAAAGAATAATCCATAAATTTCGCTATAGTAAGTAATCAGATCGAGATTATTTGATGATAATAATAATAAAGAATATTTTTAATAAAAGCGAATAAATTAGAACGAAACGTCGATTATGAATTAATTTACATTGATTCAATTTGTTATTGAATTTTTATGTTAGTTTGTTTATGTTGTAAGATTAATTAACAGCTTTTATCTCTGCTAATTGTTCATGGACGTACAAAACCAAGTTGAATCATTAACTTTCATAAATAATAATTTTATAAAAATCGCTGCTGATAAAGTAATTTAGATAAGTTTCAAATAAACATAGGTACGATCAAGCTTTTGTAGGCGTTAATGTAAATATAATTTTTTGTCCCGAGGTATTGTCTGAATAAGCATGTTGATCGGTTTTATGTTATGATCATTATTTCGATAAAACTAGAAGGACATATTGAAATAGCTTTTATAAAAATAAAATAAAAAACATAGCTTTTTACTGTCTTATTTTATACATACCTAGATAGGTAATATGGTTTATAAAATTCGTCGAAAGTGTGGGTATATTAGACCGTAGAAAATATAGCTGCTTTGACTAGTTGCATGTTGCAAATGAGATCCAACTGTCGATGGCGATGGTATGTATAATTGAAGAATAAGTACCAAACAATTCTGAGTAAATTCATATACAGAACATATATGCTGCGAAGCCTCTAAGTTGGTGTTTTTGTACTTCAAGGTTGAAAAGGCCGTGATTAATATAGACCAGGGGGGACAAGTCTGGGGGGCAAGTCTGGTCCAACCGGCGAAATCAAAACCCTCACTATTACCCATATCATGTAAGTATATAATTATTATGTGGAGTTCTATAATATATTTGGATGTCATAGAACCCCATATGATAATTATATCCATGTTATGGGTAATCGTGAGGGTTTTGATTTCGCCGATTGGGCCAGACTTGCCCTCATGACATACAAATCTCGCGTATATTGGCTTGAAACTATGTCAATCTGTTAAGAGAAATGAATTCTCTTGAACAAATCGACAGTTGAATAAATTGTTCCACGCGAATACATTTATTTAATTTCAGTACATGTAGGTAGGTAGTAATATTTTTTATAGCCGTCCCCGCTCCTCCTATTTTTCTTCAATTATTTGCTGATATTTATTTGTATTTTTTTTTAATGAGATGCATTCTGATATAACGAAGATTTTGCAGGAAACTGGGATATAAAATTTTGCTCGGGGCTAACCCTCAAGATAGTCTGAAACAAAATGAGCGATCGTTTTGTGAACGCATCAATTGATCTCTATGTTTAAAATTTATATTGTTTATTTAAAAATCCAATGACACACGTTTTTTTCCATTGGCGGTTTGTTTTCCATTATAATTTGGATTTAATCTTATGGGATTCGTATTAAATTGTTTGATTTTCGCTTACCTATACAGTAACGGGATGTTTGTGTCATTTATAGGTACATCAAGTTGACCGTAATTATTTTTTTATCTTATTCAAACTGAAAAATTAATTGATATATATATTTTTTTTATAAAAAATGAATATGTCCTTGTTAAACAAGTACATATACTATACATCTTCCTACGTTCCCTAAATTAAGCATAAATGCTCGTGCTATAGGTGAACGAAATCGGTCGAGGCAGGATTCGAACTCGCGACCACTGGATTACTAGCCAAGTGCGCTAACCACTCTGCCATCGACACATCTCATTCAGTATTATTCATACATTGAGACACTTGGGGTATACATTTATTGTAATATGAGTTTCCAAGTGGTCGAAACTCCCCCCCCCCCTCCTTTTCCCCCTTCCCATCTTCTTCAAAATTGTTCTCATTTTGTAATAAATATATTTGCAATACAAAAATTATCATTGTATTTTTGTATATTTTTTCTTGTTCTCTGTTGTATTCTATAAAATAAATAAATAAAAAAATTGATATTAGTTCATAGCATCACGGTATATTTTTATTGGGGTTACCAGCGACAGGTGTGCATAACTGTATGAAAGGATGGTTGACTTATGAGATGAACTATATGAGATGTTTTTTGTAAAATATTGAAATTTCATTTGAGACGAAACGAGAACATATTACATTAAAATTTAAAACTTAGTCAATAAATCATTGATTTCCTGCTGGGTACAAATCCAATGTTTGCGTGTATATAATTTGAGATGTCGACCTTGTGGCCCAGTTGGTTAAGTATCTGACTGCTGATCCCGGGTTCAATTCCCGGTGGAGAAACAGTTTTTATTTGTTGCAATATGCCAAATGTTTTGTAGTCACTAAAATTCAGTTAATTTAAACGTGAAATTTGGTACCATTAACAAAAAAAATATCAGTGTTGTTGCCCGAGAAGTAATATATAAGATTGAAATACATTACGTTAAAATATTCGATTTATGTGACATGTTATTTTGCCTTTAGTATTTTCGATTACCCATCTCTGACGGATAATTTAAATGAAATATACTTTGTTTTGATAATTATATAAACTAATAATTTTTATTTTATTTAATTGAACACATATACTATAGTGTATGTACATGATAGTTGTAGATATTAAGAGTTGTTATGATGCGTATGTATGGATGTGGGTACATATTTCCTACCGACTTACAATCATTATGGAGTGTGGGCTAGGTTGTGTCTATTTTGTGGTTGGAAATACATACTATTATAGAGTGTTAATTCATGACCGTAATTCCGTAAGTTTTATGTGGAGTTATATGTAAAAAGTATCAAATGTATGAACCGAACCAGTGGTTGGTTGTACGTGAAGTTAGACGATCAGACCTAGACCCACTGACTTGTGTAGTGTGGTGGGTGTTGATGAATAATTAATGGTACGTACGTAAGCGTTCAGGGCTGGATACATTTGTACCAACACACTATGTACATCATCGTCTTGTACACTACTCAAAATCTGGTAGGTACCTTCTATTGGAACGTCACATAATAAAAAAGATCGATGAATTAAATCATTCTTTATTAAGTATATTTTACTTAAGCAAATATACATACATACATACATACCATCGCGCCATGTCCCTCACGGGGTAGGCAGAGAGAACCGAACTCCACTTACTTCTATCTTGACATACATTCAACGCCTCGTCAACATTTATACATAGTCTTATACATGTTCGTCTGTTGTTAACGCTTCTAACATTTCCGTCTTTCAAAATACCGTTCACATGGATGTGCCATCCCTTCCTTGGGCGGCCCCGACCTCTCATTCCATTCTTGTCCGCAATGTACCTATATTTTCTTCGTCAGGCGTTCCTCATTCATTCTCCCCATGTGCTCAAACAATCTCTTTCATTCTATTAAGAACATCTTTCTTTATTTTACTTTCTTTCCTTATGTCCTCATTTCTGACCCTGTCATACATCGTTCTATTACAGATTATTCTACAATATTTGTTTAATGTTTTGAATAACCTTACACCACAATACCTACATTCAAGAGTTGTGTCAGAGAAAAGAGCTCTCTGGGAGGCATCTCTGAATCGTATGGATCACAGAGTAACAACTACCTAAATTAGTTGGACAGAGGCAACAAAGCAGCTTACTATGTCCGATGCTTTGGTGTGCGCGGTCCTATCAAGTGGAATGCACTGCCTTCAGATGTCCGCAGTGCCCAAAGAAATAATACTTTCATTAGAGGACTGAAAACAGCTTTTTCTCGTAGAAGGACGCTATAAAAATCCATATTTCTATTCCTACTGCAGTAGTACGACAAACAAAACCTGATACTATAGACTTTAGGTATAGGACAATGAGACAACTTTTTCTTATTACAAATAATGAATTGGATTGGTTTGTACCACCTCACTAGGCCAGGCCCTGTTCCGAGGTGGTAGACTATTAATTGTAAGCTGTAAAATAGAATGATTGTGAAGCTCATGGTCCACTTTTTGAGTCCTATGTTAATAGTTTTATGTATGTTGTTATGAATTCAGAATTTACTGACAATAGTTCATCCGTTTGTTATATAATCATGTACGTATTGTATGTTTAAGTCTTGTGTTTTCTATGTAATGTATCTATGTTCTTTACATCTTTTGCAACTAAATTTTGTATCTTTGTCTGTGTGTGTGTGTGTGTGTGTGTGTGTGTGTGTGTGTGTGTGTGTGTGTCAGTCCCCCACTTTTGATTCGCTCAATGCACAGAGCCTAAAATTTCATAATAAATAGAAAGTTATAGGCCTTGAAAACTTTTATACTCGGAATTTGGAATTTTTGTTTCAGCCAGGGGTTATCAACTTTTGAATTTTCAATATATTTTTCCATATATCTAAAAAACCATAAAAGCTCGAACGCTGAAAATTTGTACAAATATAGACAACAAAATCTCAAATTTGTTGTTTTAAAAATTTACAAAGTTTCTCAAAGCTTTTTACTGAGAATGAATAGTTTTTTTTTCTGATAAATTTATGTGTTTAACTGCCTATATTCCCAATTTTTTTGAAAATATCGAAAAAAGACGTAACACCTCATCTGGATTATTTAGTTTTCTAAAAAGATATGAACATTATAGAAGCACATCTCAAACTTTTTTTAAATTTTTTTTAATATTGAATTTAGTGACGACATCGTTTCATACAATTGACGACATCGTCATGGCAGTATACACTACACAATATCAATGGGGACTTAATATTTTGATACTAAATCTCCAAACACACGTATATAGATACCATCATGCTGTTTTCAAATTCTTGGTAGGAAAAAAGGACTGACTTCCATACAATCCTATCTTGACTTACATACCTACATGTTTTGTATAGAAAACAAAATATCTTAAAATACTCAATAATTTGGAATTACGGGTTTATTGTTAGGTACGTATTCTTCAACTTGACAAACAATCGCCACCGACAGTTGGATCTCATGTGTTACATGCAACTTGTAATTAAGAACCTTGTTGAATAAAAGATAAAAGAAACGATACCTAGGTTAAGATTTTTATAGTTTAAGTTTAATTGTATGTTTTGTGAAATGTGACTCACTTCAAAACACGAGTAATTCTATTTTTGAAGTTGACTCAAACATAAATATATATAAATCATTATAGTATCTGTAAATATTGTGTATTATGTATTGTTTTTTTTAAATAAATAAAATAAAAAAATCATATTTCTAATCATTTTATAGAGATGCTCCCTTATAAATGTATATTTTGAATAGTTATCATTTCCTGCTTACTTAATAATTTCTGAAATGAATGCTTACTTCTTTATCGGAGAGTTAAGTGTTCGCCACAATTCACTCTTTTTTGAATGAAAGTAAATCGAATAAATTCAGATGTCTAAAAAATAAACTACGTAGGTATGTATTTTTTAACAATTTGTTCGTACTCTATTAGGTGTATATATATTATCTCGATGTCTGCGAAGGCAGTCGGTCCCATAACGCAAGTCTTTGTTTATATATTCAGGGCACACATATTCCATCTGTACCCGGTGCTTCTTCATACCTTCATACGGCTACCGTCTCATAAGAATGAGTACACGAAGTTCAGAAAACAATCGCAGACGTGGACCGGGAGCAAGAAAAAGATGTATGATAAAGTCTAAGCGGTCTGCGCAAATGGAGAATGGTTTCATATTCAATCGCGATAAAACAACAAACAGAAAGATCTCGCATACAGAAGGGGTAAAGTTCCAATGGGTTTATACCCGAGTCTTGGTTGTTATGAAAATACTTTATGATGTGGTGGTCGTGTATTGTTTGGTGGTAGATTGGTTCTGTTGGTGCTGCGATCGAATCTTTCGTTCGGTACTGAACAGAGATATAAAGAATGGTCGTGGACAGAACATCGCTACTGTTGGACGCCGAGGTCTCTGAGAGACCTGGTGCTGTGTACATATAGTTATACTTACATACCGGTATTGTCTTGTGGTTGGTACCTATCTACAATAAAATAACTGGATTTAAGATGCTATTGATCAACTGCGAACATACTCAAGGATTTAACATACCCATCTACAAATGTATAGTGGGTAGTTTTGTCATATTTAACAATGAAAATTTCAGTGACTACACCGATGACAGGTCGTAAGCCCTGTAGGTGCCTTGATTTCCCGGTTCTCCTACAATAAATATTCCAACTTCGTCTCTATTGAGATAATTAAAAATCTGTTAAAAAATATCTTTGACTCCCGACAGGGAAAAAAATCCAATGTTTGCGCATATGCAATAATAAAAATATTCGATTAATAGAATTTAATTCGCATACCTATATGCAAATTTTTTTTTATAATTGAAACCAAACAAAATATAACAATATACAAACAATAAAAATATTAAAAAAAAAGTACAATTTAAATAAGTTATATGAAACAATTTTTTTTGTAGTATTATTTGGTATACACCACCTCACTAGGCTGAGCCTGTACCGAGGTGGCAGAATGTTTTTTTTTTGCGTTATATCTGACAGAAAAATATTAAACTTGTATTTAACTAAAACTTGTTATAAAATATACCTTTTATAAAATAAAAACATAAACTATTGTAGCTTGATCATGTTTCCGCAGTATAGGATGCCTTTGTTTCTAATCCATGTTTCTATTGTTTTCTTGTATTTCAAGTATTTTAAAAACAAAATATAAATGAATAAACACCATCAAAAGCTTTACCGTAAGTGTATTTTGTGTATGTTATCCTCATTTGACAATTTTCAAATATTTTTAATGATTCTGTAAAAAATATGTGTTAAATTTATTTATATGTTATTTGTGGGCCTTCGTCGCTCAGTCTGTTGGGTATCGGACTGCTGATCCAAAGGTCCCGGGTTCGATTCCCGGTGGAGACACAGTTTTTAATTATATTATATTAATATCGTTATTATTATATTAATATCGTTAGTCTCCAGAATGTGGCAACTTTTTATTGGGTGCGTGTTAAAGTCATATTTGACATAATACCTGTTAGTTACCCAAGAAGCAAAATTTAATAAATAAATAAATAAATTATATTATATTTCGACATACCTAAATATATGATTTATTCCGCCTTATCTTGATGAAGATAATAATCTATATTTTTATTGTTTTTATTGTTAAGGTAATTATAAAATAATTTATACGAATAAAAAATATGAAATTCTTTGTAATCCTTTTCTATTGCTCACATTGCATGTTTGGTTGGAATAGACAGTCAAATAGCAATGACCCTGCCTGTGTGTAATATAACGGGTGGTTAAATTTCAAGGGCCGATGTTCAATGTGAACCACATTGAACATCGGCCCTTGAAATTTAAGAAAATGGTTCCAGCAGGACGGAGCAACCTCACACACGCCCAATATATCTCTGCCACGAGTTCGTGAAATTTTCCCAGACAAATTGATCTCCAGAAGAGGTGACATAAATTGGCCTCCACGCAGTCCTGATTTAACCCCTATGGACTTTTTCCTATGGGGTTATCTTAAATGTAAATTTTACGCCAATAAACCGGCTTCCCTGGCGCATTTGAAAGACAATATCTGTCACCAAATGGTAGCCATCACTGAGTCCACCTTCCGAGCAGTCATAAGTAATTTTACTGTTCGATTAAATGAGTGCTGCGAACGCGAGCGTCTACATTTGGACGATATTATTTTAATGAAATAAATTCCTAAATTGTGTACTTTAATAATTAATAAACATTTTACGATGCATTACTATTTTTTTAATCTATCCATTAAATATAAACTTTCTTTTGAGCCATCCTGTATATAAAGATAAATCACTTAAGGTTCCTATTTGAAAAAAAAATGTATTACAAAAGACATTGTGACAATAACACTTTTTCGACAAAATAACAGAATGAAACAAATTGATTCAATTCTAAAGATTTGGTAGATTATGTATGATGAAAATGATAAATGAAAATGATATGTCTATCTAAAGCAAAGTATAGTACGTATGTATGTATACCTACCCAATACTTGTAACTGCTTTCCAATGCGGGCTAATTCGTCTGAGCTATTGCATTGGTCCTTCGTTCCTCGGATACGTCGCCGTCGCTCGACCGGCGCCGCGACGCTAATAACAAATAAGGAATAACGAATCAAAGCTCTCGGCCCGGCCTACGGGCGGCCACTGCTAGAGCAGTACGTGCGGTTGCCATGCGACGGCGGCGCATGCGCGGCTCGGGGCGTCGCGGCGCTCTACGTACGCTAGGAGATGCCGTTAAAGCGGGGGATAACGGACAACTCACCTGACGCCGTCTAACGGGGATAACGCACCGTGTTTGAAAGCATTTCCAACTCTCTTCCACCCCTTAATTGACATTGATTGCACCTGTTTACTTCCTGACTGCCTACCTTCCTGGACAACGGTTAATTGACATAAAACACATTTTTTTCGCATTTACTTTACATATACTGATACACAGTTTTTTTATTTGTTCCTTTACTCATAACAATATGTTTGGTTAAAAATAAAAAATAAAACATAAAAAATCAAAATAACTTCGAAATACTATATTTGTGGTAAACTTAGTTTTATTAAGTTATAATAAATTTATAATATTAAATAAACAAAATTTTACTAAACATGTATTTATGTGTGTTCAATTTATCTTTATTTATTTATATATTTTAACGCATGATAAATATAAACGTTAATTAATTTTAAGAAGTTATTTTCCTATGGAAATGTATTCTGTAGAAACGAATAAAAACACTTTTATTAAGAATACTGAAAAACCATGTGTCGATATGATCGCTATATGATGTTTGAGTTATCCCTTTCTTATTTATAAATATTTTATTTATTTACCCACATAAATAGTGATTTTGTATATGATAGAGTGAGATAGAAGTACTTTGATTCAATCATAAGAATTCATTTCGAATATTTCGCACTAATTATTGAGTATCTTACAATTAATATTTCAATCTATAATACAGTATTTATATGAAATACCAAAAATGTCAACAAAAACACAAATTCAAAGATTTTTTTATAATGTAATTAAAATAGTTAAAAAATATATTAAAAAATAAGCAGACATAATATAGGTACAACATCTTAAATAAACAAAAAATATTATTCTTGAAAACGTTAGGTAATATATTATTCCCTATAATATTATGAAGAATAATTTTTACTCCCGTTCATATGTTATGGGTTGCGACTAGTGAAAATTTATATTAAATATCTTAGAATAAATCAGAAAAAGTAAAATCGAGAGATGGCACGTTTTGGTGTAAATAAGCGTAATGATATTTACGAACTCCATTCCTATACAACACGATATATTCCCACTCTGGATATACGTACAGCGGATGTATTGGATGGAATATTATGCTTTCGGCTTTCTATTATTATCACTGATCGTTTTCATTTATAAACAGAATATTTAGGTAGGTATATACTGGGTACCCATATAGACATTTATCAAAGATATTCCCTACTGAGATGTATATTTTTTAAGCTCACTAGGTATACTTGGTAAATATTGTGCTACTATCTGTTATAATTTTTTGTGGTGAATACCGATTTTTAAAGGTAATAAAATATTCACTGCCGCTTTCAATAAAACTATTAAATGTTAGGAATTTTAAAGTAGGTACCTACGCTGTAAAATTGACGAACATAATATGATTTTTTTTGATATTTCGTAAAATATATTTTAGTCACCAAAGACGCTTACTTTGTATAGCAAAAATTGGTAGGTACTTTTGTCAATGATATTTATACGCGAACAAAATGCTCTACAAAAATGGTACAGTTAACGAATTCTTACAATGTCACCAAGAAAGAGCACACATGACAGAATACATTAAGTGAGAAAGAGATCATACAATAATAGACACACACACACACACACACACACACACTGCAGACATATCCTCTCTTTTACTCCGGGGTAATCACATTATAATTATCTCTCTAACCAAGTAATGACTAAAAGAGACGAAGTTATATTAAGTTATAGCTGTATAAAAAAGTGAATACAACAACAGAATACCTTTGTTTACTTACAAGTATAAGCTATCAAATATTTATTTGTTTATTTGAATCTTTCTGTACATGTAATTAGTACACTGGCGGGCTTATTGCCTAATGGCAATTTCTTCAAACAAACCAGACTAAATGTTAAATATACAAAACAGTGTGTACTATGGCAATAAGTTAATAACATTACAAAATTGATAAAGATAGCAGAAGAAAAGTAAAAAAAAAAACAAAGATGATAGCATATAAGAACAATACATAGCAATGATAGGAAAACTTAAGGATAAGGAGAGGAAGATGTAACCAGGTGTTGTCAGATAAATATTTTTTTTTAAATATGCAGCATGAAATGATCGGTATATCTGGTCGTTCCTTCACAGTTCTAGTGTAATTTTTACATGTTTTCATCATACAAGATGGCATTTTACTACGACAATACGTCCGAACACTACAACATCTTGCGTGTAAGTATCTAACTAAAGTGCGGTTAGAATCAAGTGAGGTATGCGCCTTACTTTTTGTTTGCCGAATTTAAAGACTAGTAACGTATGTATTATTTTTATATATCATTGCTTATTATGGATTATTTATGTATCTTTTAAATTAATTTAAATTCACCAATGTTTTTATCGGTGCCTATTACTTCTTAACTGCACATTTTGATTTATCTTTCTAGAACAAAGAAGGTATCGACATGTTTGATAAAAAAGTTTATTGTTTATTCGATAAAATGTTATAATATAAACACACATAATTCAATGTAGTATATTCAATGCACGTGTATCGTTTTGAGCAACAACAACAAAAAACTTTGATAAAGTAATCTATTTCCTTTTCTCCAATCCTTTCTTCCCGCGTTCATACTTAAATACCCCCCCAGTGGACGATAATGCAACTACCGGTGTAGACAATGAAAATCTTTAGAATGTTAATCAAGGCGAGAAACAAAACGAAATTTTCACTGTCGAGTATAACTTTTGAGTCAGTCTACAGACAACTTTTATGCCAATCCTTTCCTACAACTTTGCACGTCTTTTGATGGAATTACTCGTATCTATGCGCTCGGCAGCTCTGTATAGAAATTTGCATGACTAAGTGCGCCGAGGAGACGTCATAAGAACAGGGGTCCGTGTAGTAGCGCAGAAAGTTCCTTAGCAGGTATTAATACACCTTCAATCTACGACCGACAGTCGACTGAGAGAATTTCATCGTAGTTTTTAGTATGACATAAACCGCGTCGTATGGAGCCCATCAATTTTCTTCGAGCGGTACTTGTCTTTAGCAAACACAAATGCTGTCATGAAAATGTTGTATCCTTTGGAATAAATAAATATCGATGTCATCGATAAAGAAAATCGCGTGTTTTGTCTTGTTTAGTAAGTACCTATACCTACTTATCCCGCTGAGTTATTTCTGGTTCAGAATTGATAACATAACCTAAATAGATAATGGAATGGTGATTATTTTGTCACTTAAAATGCAACGGTGAGTCTTTGAAAAGTATAGAATGTTCCAATAATATGAAAAGTATCAAAATTGTTATTGCTCCTCTATGACTTAAACCCCGTAGTATTTGCATTATAAACACATAACAATAACGTTTATTACATTTGTTTGATATCAAGAATAATACCTACAGTCAATTCAGCTACCTACTGCAAAAAGATAACCATTTATTTTTTCGGATCAGTATAAAAAATAATAGCTAAAAAAGATGTACAAAATTAAAACTAGATGGGATGGATTAAAACAAATTAAATTTAGATGGGTCGGTGGCAGAGCGGTTAGCGCGCTGGGTTAGTAATCCAGTGGTCGCGAGTTCGAATCCTGCCTCGACAGATTTCGTTCACCTATAGCACAAGCATTTATTTGCTTATTTTAGGGAACGTAGGAAGATGTATATGTACTTGTTTAACAAGGACATATTCATTTTTTATTAAAAAAAAAACAATTACATACTTATCACAAGAGTATAAAACAGTTAAATAAAAAAAAATATTAGGTACCTACCTACTAAAAACTAAATAAATGAAAAAAAAGTTAGATAGGTACTAAAAAAATATTTAAATACGGGAAAGATGTGGATGAACCCGATGGGTGACGTTAATATGTATTTATTTTATTGTCATTGTAAATATATTTTTTTAATCAACCGATTTCTGTATGCCGATTGGGAACTATCAAACATGTCCAGGCCTGCCAAGTTATTGCTGTAGGCTGTAGGTAACTATTGCAAGCCCGAACAATGAATATCCTGTAGTAGTACGCGCCCATATGGAAAATATATATTTTCTTTAAATATTACTGTCAACTTGAACCTTTGGTTTAGGGGTACGATATTTAACTAAGAGGGCCACAAATATTGCGTAGTATTTAATAAAATAACTGAAAATGTAGCAATATTTTTTTCAAATAAAACACCCGCTAATTTCAAATTCTTCATCATTAAAAGTTCACAATCGTCAAAAAGTTTATAAATAAAAGTATTTTTGCTTACCGAAATATTTTATACAACATTCATCTGTGAACTCAGATAACTTGAATAAAAGATTAATTCACTATCAACGCGCCATAAATAGATGGATGTTAAAATAAAAGGAAGTTTGTTAAGATAAATTTTTAACTTGAATATTCCCTTGAAATTCATAAATAATAATATTGTCGACTGAAATATGAGAAGAGGTATGTGGGTGCGGGGAGGTGAAGTACTAATGTACCTATAAATCTATGTGGTAAACTTTTGAAAGCTTACGTCTTTACCAAAAGCCCTCGATTGCAGTGACGTAACAGAGAACCTTTTATCAATATTATTTTTTTATCTGAAAGTTACTCTCACAAATTTTAAACTTTTGTTTGATTCTGAGAAATCTTGATGACAAAATTAGAACAGTATAAAATAAAATAAATATGTGTAAAAATTTAGCACAAATATAATTTCGGTAAATATTTTTTTTCACACTGGGTATCAAACCCGGGACAAATTTTGAAATAAATGTTCACCAATTATGCTTTCAATTCAATTTGTTTTGTAAGTCTGTTATTCGGAAAATATATATTATAAATAAGTATTAAATTAAATTATAATGATGGTCATATAGGATAAATATGAATTATAGAATGGTGAATAATTATTTATTTATTTGTTTTTTTTCAGAGAACTACTGCTTTATAAAACAAGAAAACATTATATATTAATTACTATCATTTCTTGTTTTATTTCTTTTTAAAACTACTAGGTTTTGTAAAACACGCGACCGATTTCGCAGCAAACTGCTGCCTCATCAGGTTTGTAAATAAATCTTCCAAAAGCACGGTTGTTTTGAAACCGGTAAAACAAATTTGCAATCAAAACAGGTTAACGCAATTAATAATAAATAGGTAAATTTTATGAAATTTCAATTAGAAATTTCTTATTCTAACAAAAAAAGTTTTTCTATCAAAATTTGATTTAAAGAGAAAAACAAAAGTACCCAAGTATATGAAAATGTTGATTACAAAGATTTTGATAAAAAAAGTGTACTTTTTTAATTTTCAAAATAATTGCGTATGACAATATTTAATATTGAGTTGTTAAGGACCCTAAGGACAAACATTAAACTTCATAATGGATACATAGTGAGTTATGTATCGTCAACGCGAGCCACAGTGGTGCAAAAGCTCTCTCCTTACAAGTTGAATAATATATAAAGGAAGTTCGTCCGCAAGCTTTGAAAGCTCGTTTTTCAAACGTTTCACTGAGAATATTTTTATTAGTAAGCCGCGAGGAACGTAGGTGGGTACACCTATACCATCTCTATCTCAGTCAGCTATGGGTACCCTACCTTCCTTCCTTTTCCTTAACATACACCACACCGTCATATCTGCAACTACCACCAAATCATATATTTTACTTTAGGGAAACTTTTCACCAACGAATAATGCCAGCTAATGCCTACGGATTATGTACGTTGTACCTGAAGGTACACGTCTCATACCGTATATGCACAAAGCAAGTCCAAATACATACCTACAAACATACTTACATATTATGTACAAATTTGAATGGTAGATATAAGAACTTACATAAAACCTTCTCTCTCTTAGCGTCGTTGTCCTCATTGCTGAGGATCGTGATCATATACCCCCAAAACACTGTGGATTATTGTCCTCGTGAGTGTTAAATTAATATTTGACATTGTTAAATTATTATTTAACATACATGAGCAAGCACAAGTTTCTAACTTTATTGGGACAGTGCCTTTTGAAAAAAAAAACTGTATTAATTTAAATTTTTGTAAGTACCTACAATGTGTTTATATTATGTATACTCAATAAAAAAAAATGAGTCAATATTTGTGTCTTAGGTTAAGAGTTCGTTCGAGATTCGAACCCTCTTTTATTGCATACCTAATCTAGCGAGTAAGCTGCTCTGCCACTGATCAATTATTTCAACAGGATGCAATTTCTTTCAATCAGATTTATATATTCCTACCTAAGTATATGCTATTAATATTTACTCGAATTTTATGCATGAAATTGTATGATTTATAAAATACCTACATGTTGTACAATAACATATTATTTTCGACAACTGATTTAAAAATTGGTTGATAGGATAATGGATAGGTAGGTACTTTTAAATGAAGACTTAGCAACTTAAGACGGTAGCAACTCACATACCTATTACCTATTATTTAAACGTCTGTAAATAGGTAGTATTCCTGCCTTGAATATATTTAGATAGGTACTTACTTTCTAACGTAGAAACTTTTACTAACTGTGAAGTATTCAAAGGTATTTTTGTTTTCATTTTTATCTTAGTGTAATGTATATATTTTCTCTGTTTTCATTTTTTTGTTGATGTACCTACATGCATATAAGATATTATGTTATTAAAATATTTAGATAAATCAAATGATAAAAATGACCACTTCGGAGATCTGTGGGTGAAAAACGAAAGCTCGTTGATGTGTTGAAATGTTGGAAAAATAGGAAAACTGAAATGAGATTAGTCTTCTCCAAAACCTTCCGTTGTTTTGTGGTTCTGACAAAAACACCAGAGTTAATTAATTCAATATCTATAAAGATATATCTTCATAATACACGTGCTTAAATATTTACTAACGTCGGCATTAAATATTGACAAAAAACGTCATTTTCTATGTACAAATTATAAAAAGCCTTCAACATGTGTAAAATTTTCCGCGTCTCGAAAAGCCTGAACAAATAGCAAACAGGCAGAGCCATCTGTGTTTGTTGTTGTGAATCGCTTGGCATCCATTTTGTTTTCCCTTTCCGCCGCGGCGCTAGCTCCGTCCTTATCTATCGCGCAGGCCCGCCCCGCCTCTTGCGCGCGCACCGCCCACTACACCACACTATGCGGGCGGCAAATTCCTTCCAAGTTGAAAATACGAAAACACAAACAATGTTTTCATTAGTCAATTGTATGAGAAATTTGCCCGATTCATAGAAACAAAATACTCAATAAAATACTATAATATCATAATCAATACTAAAATACTAGCTATTTAATTTATAATCGGCATTTAGCTACACTACACTCTTTTATTATAGGTACTAATTTCCTTGGAGAACTATGATATACCTATCTACATATTAAGTTACTCAAAAAAATATTTAACACTCACTTCATAGTTATTCGACTCCGCAACTGTGATAAGTTAACATGGCTGACAATTGTGGATACAATATTAAATTTATGATTAAGAATTCCATACACTGAAAAATATATTATGACAACCGAACCTGCGATTTAGCCAAACCTTTGTTATTCATTTGTAATAAAGGTTTTATCTATTTATGACTGTACTGTTTGGCTGTGTGCACAAAACATTTAGTTGTTTTGTAGTCACCCTAAGAGTTCATTTAATTTTAACATGAAATTTTGTTAGATACTATTAACATTTTTTTTTCAGTGTAGTTCAATCCCTGGCAGAGGAGAAATTTGTTTAAAATATTTTTTCTGGTATGGAAACCCTGGTTATTTGGAAGAAATTTCCATGTGGCCATAAACACCTACATGCGCAAGGTACATAGGTAAAAGGAAATTTGTAAATATTATTATAATGTAAGAAAAACTATGAACTATGTTATCTTTATGAGCACTAGGTTGAGCACACTCAAGTTTTAAGTCTGTTTATTTTTGTAATGGTAGGTTTTCTGACTAGGTATTTCCTGACTATTGTACCAAGATTAATGTGGTGATTATTTTTGTTTTCTGTAAGTTATTTTTATGATTATGATGTCCATCTCAAGTTTTCAAGTCATTAAAGTATTCAAATCAAACTGCCATTCGTTTTTTTATAAATTTCAAAAATACTATTAAGGTAAATTATTTAAGTAGTTTATGAAAAAACATGCCAATGATATAGTAAAAATAATCATGCTTACTTTTCAAAAAATCAGGAATCAATTATTTGTAGGTATCTACTTAGGTATATTATATACACAATATCCTAATAATCTTGTTCTTCTTTTTCTTCCTCAGTCAATTCCCGTCCATTTTTAGACGAAGGTCTCCCTTTTATCCGAACAATATAATTAGTAGGGTTGGGTGGGGTGAAAAGTGCCGTGGGTAAAAAGTGCCATCTATCAAATTTCTTATATAGCAAAATTATACAACTACTTAGGTCATCTCTACTGGTAGGTAGACACTCTGCGACATGTATGTACAATTTCAGTTGACGTGTGACAGTAATTGCGGTTGTGCGGATGATTTGTTTTTTTTTCGCCTCAAAAGTATTTTTTTTCGTTTGAGTATTTTTTTGGATTGTGAACAGACGTATTGAGATTGGTTTTTAAAGTAAGTGTTATTTACTAGTTCATTTTGTTATATTTAAGGTTTTAATTGTAAAAATACTAATTGTTTGGATTGAATAAAAATATTGATACGTTTTTATTTATAGGCAGTGGTGGGGTGAAAAGTGACAAATGGAACTTTTCACCCCAGAACAACTTTTTGGATGAATAACAATCCTGAAAGTACGGGTAATCACGAGGGTTTCGATTTCGCCGGTTGGACCAGACTTGCCCCTCAGACATATTTTTTCAAATAATCAATAGAAGTAAATACACCTACATCCTCGTATATTTTCTAAACTAAGCAGCAATGCTTGTGCTATGGGTGAACGAATCGATCGTGGCCGGATTCGAAAAGCGACCACAGGATTACGAACCCAGCGCGCTGACTGCTCTGCCATCATCCATGTAACATATTTCTTTATCGTACCTACATCACTTCGTTTCTTACCTTGGCATTTAAGTAGGTAGATACCTATGTAGGTATCGTCTTGATAACTACCTAATTTATCTTAATAGAAGAATAAAATGATTTCTTCTAAAAATAATTGAATTAAATGATTGCAGCAATATCTTGATCATTTGAGGCCATTTGGAAAAGTAGTAGGTACCTACTATAATACCTTACTGCATACCTACCTGTATAATATATTCGATAAACCTGATCTACATACGCTTACATAGGTAGGTATATGTCATATATATATATATATAAGGCAACCCACCCTATAAGGAGGGTGATTTGTGCCATGACGAAACGAATATTTGTATATTTAAAAGGAAATCAATTTGTTATATGAGAATATCTCTTAAAGATTTATTGCATTTAAATATTCACGTATAACCTATAGTTTAAAATACAAAAATTGAATATAACTACAATATGTTTGTGTACACTCAAAAAATGTAGTTGTTAAAAATAAATGATTTACTGCTAATAATAACCAAGCAACTTTGTTATTATAGTACCTGCAAAGTTCGTTGCTAAAAATTGCCAAGTAAATAATCTGCTAATTTTAACCGAGTAGCTTTGTTAACAATCTGTAAAAAAATTAATCTAGTTACTTGGTTAACAACGGACAACTTTGTATAATTAGCCAAGTAACCTGTCAAAAATCAACTTACTAGCTTTGTAATATTAGCCAAGTAACTGTCAAATTCAATCAACTTAGTTGGTTATTTTTAATCTACTTACTCGGTAATTTGAACCAATTCATTTCATATCTACAGCAAACAACTCTGTTAAATTTAATCTACTTACTCGGTAATCTGAACCAATTCATTTCGTATCTACAGCAAACAACTCGGTTAAATTTAATCTACTTACTCGGTAATTTGAACCGATTCATTTCGTATCTACAGCAATCAACTCGGTTAAATTTAATCTACTTACTCGGTAATTTGAACCGATTCATTTCGTATCTACAGCAAACAACTCGGTTAAATTTATCTACTTACTCGGTAATTTGAACCAATTCATTTCGTATCTACAGCAAACAACTCGGTTAAATTTAATCTACTTACTCGGTAATTTGAACCAATTCATTTCGTATCTACAGCAAACAACTCGGTTAAATTTAATCTACTTACTCAGTAATCTGAACATATTTATTCTGTAGCCACAGCAAAGCTACTTGGCTAATTTTTATCTACTTACTCGGTATTCTGCTAATTTACACAGTTAGGATATTTGGAGTGAAATAAAATACAGGTTTCATTCAAAATTTTATTTATTGCACAGGAAATATGATTTATTGTATTCAAAAAGTATTATGAAAGACATATTAAACATAATGTATAAAAAAAACATCTTTTTATTCTCAAAGAGTACATAATTTTTATTTTATGCAGGTTAGGTTTGTTCTGAAAATGTAAAAAAAAACAACAAACTTTTGGGTTTCGGATCATTTAAATCAGGTATGAACTCTTTTCATGTACATGTGATAGTTACCTTTACTAAAAATTGCTGAAATTGACGACACAACTCTTCAAATTTTACTGACGGATAAGAAAACGGATTCCGACCACTTCCAACGTTTATTTTTAAATCACAGATTATATAGAAGTATTTTGAATTTAACAATTAAAGACAGCGTCTGTTTATAAAGAAAAGAAATCGGATTCATACCACTTCCAACAATTGTTTTTAAATGAAAGATAGCGTCAGCGTCTGTTCCCGTTTGAATGAACCACAGATAAAATAGAAGTAACGGATGAACAAGACAGCGGACGAAAAAAAATGTTGCCATAATTAAATGTAGACAATCACGTTGATATTATTTTTTATAAAAAAAACATTTCTGAGTTATTTATATCAAAAAAAATAATATTAAGTAATATTTAAATTATTACAGTTATTTCTATTGATAAATTATTTTTTGTACTAGTTTGAAAATAAATAAATATTAAAACGAAATATCATTTTTATATATGGTCATTCCACCAATATCAACCACCGAAACGTAAATATTTGACATGTCACTTTATACAAATAGAACCTACCTAACCTTAAAATTTACTAAATACAATATTCGTCATAATTATTATTGAATGAACATATTATTTGTTTATTTTTCAGTGTGTTAATTCAAGATATGATGTTTAGATATAGATCCTATTTTTGTATTACAGATTTACGTTCCCGAGGTTTTTTTCTTAAAAATAATTTTGTAATATGAAAGTGTAAAGTTCTTCTAGGATCGTTTTTTCATTGTCAATACATGTCATTCCCGTGACTGCAGGCTCCAAATACAACGAAATTAATATGTTTTAAAATTAATGATATTTGTGATATTTTTTAAAAATTAAAATGAGTAGGTAATATGAAAGAAAAAAACCATGAACTTATTATTATTTATCATGTATGGTAAATATGGGTAAATAATAATAAGTTCAAGCATATCTAAATAATAATAAACATCTACAAGAAATTTCGCTGTCTAACTTATTATTCAGATTTGTATGTTAGGTTCATTTTTTTCAGGATATTATTAATTAATGTGGTCATGTTAGTTTTTCATGGTTTACCACTGCCTCTCTTTCAACATCATAAAAATACCATTAATGTATATGTAAAATGTATAACTCATATTGTTAGATGCTTATTATTCATTCTTTCTTTTGAAAAACGGAAAATACTAATTGGTAATCAAACTTTAAACATCAAAATAGTATAAACATCTTTACATTACACCTCAAATGTAAATATTAGCAAACCAACACACGATATTTGTGAATAATAATGGTAATCTTTGACGAATATCTCATCTTAATTCAACTTCATTCAATCATTTTTCAGTGAAAAATGTCTAATTTGACGAGTATTATACTTTATTTAATCATTTTTTAATGTGACATATAATATTTGGCGAGAATTATACTTTTTTTAATATTTTTTTTAAATATATCGTGTCAAATTTGAGAAATATTAATATTTTTATGTATGAAATGTCAAATTTGACAGATGTCGAATACAAAATGTCCGTATAGGTACCTGTTACTCGGTTAAATTTAAACAAGTACATTGCTATTGGCAACCAACTTCATTTTAACAGTATTGAAATTGTCAGATAATAGCCAAGTGCAACTTTGCTATTTTTAATCATGTATAGGTTAATAACTACCAATATGACTTTTTACATTGCTATTGGTAACCAACTACATTTTAACAGTATTCAATTGTTAGATAATAACCAAGTGCAACTTTGTTATTTTTAATCATATATTGGTTAATAACTACCAATATGACTTTTTACATTGCTATTGGTAACCAACTACATTTTAACAGTATTCAATTGTTAGATAATAGCCAAGTGCAACTTTGTTATTTTTAATCATATATTGGTTAATAACTACCAATATGACTTTAACCGAGCCAAAAAGGTACTTTGCTAACTTTAGATTTTTTCAGTGTAGGTATGTATTCTATGTGTCTGTATGTATATATGCTTTGCAATTGTATGTTATTATACTGGCCATATATTAACTGCCAATTATGTACAAGATACCTATAAACATTAGCTAATACAGTAGGTATGTAATGTTTACCTATTTGTACTAAATATCTAAACAACTTACACTTTAAGTTCTTCCCAACGATTCACGGCCAACGTTTAAGTGCAAAGCAATATATTTGCATTTTATCTGATCGCACATATAATCGGTAATGTGGTCCATGACTACATACCAATATACATAGTTCGGTATATACCTTCTTACGTAGGTACTTTGTAAACATGTTATTATTGAACGTGAATTATCTCCCTGAAGAGATATATTTTATTGACAGAAGATTGATTTTGCGTTTTCAAGTTCAGTAAATTAATATCTACCTACGGTTGTATGATGTCTTCCAGAAATACCAATAAACTAAATGTATTTAGATTGTTTTAGTGTTAATAAATTTAAATTAATGAATATTTAACATGAGTAGGTAAAAGATTTGCTTTAAGTCGTAAATATTAAATAAATTTTATTAGAACAAAATAATTTAGTGTGTATATAGGTACCTACCTACCTAATTTTATCAATTGTTTTATATTATTTGAATGCAATGCAATTATTTCATTTAATTAATTTGTAGTTTTGGTACACAATTTATAACAAAAACATATAAACATAGGTACAACCACAATAAAACCATGTACCTACCTACCTATATAAAAATCCCACAAGGCATAGGCGTATGTGGGTATACCAATTACTTATAAATATACATTTTATTATGTTAACAAAATTAATTGATACAGATGTAAAAATCATCGACAAACGATTGTTTTTTACTTTGTGGTATCATTTTGAAATTAATTAAATTAAATAAAACACAACTTTGTGTACACCACTACAATTATAATTTTTATTCAAATGAATAAAAATTCCTCTACATGTTACGAGAACAAAGTTCCCTTCCTCAGGAAGAATCAAAATATTCTCAAAAAAGAATCAAAGAAAGAAAAAAAAACATATAAATATAAAATTAAAAGGGTAGACTGACAGCGGCCTCATTAAATTCATTGTTATTTTTTCATTCAATTCTTAACCGTCGCAAATAAACTGAACAATAAAATATAAAAATTAGGAAAAATTTGTTAGTGCCATTTTTTTTTCTTTAAAAAAGTAACATACAAAAATAGTCTTATATGAATTGTCGAAAATTAATTCTACAGTTGTATGGATGAATCAATTCAACTGTTTAAAATGGTTTATAATCAATAACATGTACATGCACGTTATATATATTTTAAATATGTTATTGTCACTTTATGCGTTAAATTATTTTGATTTTGATATTTTTTGATTACGTACAAAAACCGCTACCTACATCGTTATATTATAAAAGAAGGGAGGCAATTATGGTACATATTAATTATAGAAATTTGAAACATAATAAAGGTATAAATGTGCTGTGGTGATTATTTGTGTGTGTATGTGTGCATTATGGAGGGAATATCAGATCTGTTAATTCCCATCTGATTGTATTTCCGGGTGGAAGGATACCGGATATACATAGTATGTACCAATAACCACACAAACATAACTATAATATAACATTGTGTCATAATATAATATAACAGGAAATGTACTATAATATACACAGCTATCTACCTACTGCATCATACATAGTGTACACAAAACAATTACAAATACCTAGGTAAATATACCTAAAGTAATTACATAATTACTTCCTTTACATAATGTACCTACCTACCTATAGATACGGCGAGTAGATTTTTTTCATTCTATAAATAAATATGTATTGTAATTTTTTTTTTGCAATACGTGGTTATATGAAATAATTATCAAAGATCATAATTGTATTAGGTACCTATGTCTCCATTATTTTCTTCAGGAGATAAAAAAAGTTAATATTTTTTTTATTCTATAACGATATTTCACTTTAAGTTTACCCAGCCTCCAACTTGTCACCAACCAATTTTATAGAATTAGGTATTTATTTATTTCCACAAATAATCATTTACTTAACTATATTAAAATCTAGCGTTTTAGGTACACAAAGTTGAATACTTACTTTAATTGTTTGTATCAATATTTAGACAATTTAAACGTTAAACTAATATGGCGAAAATTGCAATTTCTCAAGGTGGATAGCCATCAAAATATACAAAAAAATATATATAATATTAATCTAAAGTAATAAAGCAATCAATATGTTAGTGTGTGTGTGTGTGTGTTTGTCTCACGCCTTTTGAATTACCAAGAGCATCTAAAAATCTAATTTATGTGCGAACGTGTACCAGTATACCTGATGCAGTGTCGCGCTAAAAATAATGCGATTAAAATGCTGAATTTTAAAGATATTTCAATAATTATTTTTTTCATACAAAATTTTCCAAGTCATATCTGTCAAAAAAGTGTACATTTTGCACGCAAATATCTGTTATTTTAAAAGTTAGAAGTATGTATTTACACGAAAAAAATATATTTTCAAGTATAACTTAGCTTTTAAGTGAAAAATAAGGTGGATATTTTGTCTAATTATAATGTTTAACTTATTTTTAAAGTACCTAAGCGTTTTGTACAAATGTACATATAACCCCACCATTTTAATATCTTTTCATACGATATTTAATTTTCCTATAGAATGAATATGTTCTTTAAAATAATATACCTTTGAAATAAATGTGATTATGAAATAATAAAATGAAACACAAGACATTACAGCAAGTTTTAAGACATATATTGTAAAAGTCTGTTAATTATTAGTAAAGATATAGGCGTAATAAAATTGCATAATTTGTTAAAAATATTTGATTTTTCTGACAATTTTCATTTTTATGGCATCGAACAAACCAATGTAGGTACCTACATATTCAAAAAATGTCTCCATAACATTTGATATTTTTCACATGTTGGAACATGGTTACTATGGTAACGGACACATTCTGATATTCAAATAAAATTTGTTATAAATCGAATTCGAATTAATTTAGAACATCATTGTAGGTAGGTACCTACATACCTAATACTTACTACTTAAAAACCAAGAATATACTGATTTTGTATAGGAAAATTATTAAACTATTTTAGGTTAACTACAATACACATTCAATATACCTACAAACTATTTCCTATAGTGAAATTCTTCTTTTTTCTATGTAGACCTTTGGGTGATTTTTTCTACAAACTATTTCTTGGGGTTTAAATCTTCTTCCTCTTCTTTTGTGAAGTCATTTGGGACAGTTCATAAATAAACTATTTCCTATAGTCTAATTTTTCTTTTTCTTAATTTATGTAGACCTTGGGTGAGTTTTTATACAAACTATTTCCTATAGTCTAATTCGTCTTCTTCTTCCTTTATGTAGACCTTTTGGTTAGTTTTTAAACAAACTATCCTTTAGTCTAATTCTTCGTTTTCTTATTTTATGTAGATGTTGGGTGAATTTTATATAAAATATTTCCTATAGTTCAATTCATCTTCTTCTTCTTTTATGAAGACATTTTGGTCAGTTTTTTATATAATACATTTCCTAATGTGTAATTCTTCTATTTCATCTTCTATGTAGACCATTGGGTCAGTTTTTATTACAAACTATTTGTTATAGTTTTATACTTCTACTTCTTTTTTTATTTAGTCTTTTGGATTAGTTTTATGTCTAATAGTCTATTGTAACGAAATATTATAAACAACATGCGTACTTGATGAAAATACATAAAAACGAATGGGATGTGACCAACACTAGAATCTTCTCATTACTTTTGTTCAATCAAATTTACACCATTTATTATATCATCATATATTGCTTAATTTTCAATAACTACACATTTCATTTTGATGACAATATATAAAAAATCGGGGTTGTGGCCATTGCTGGATCTTCACAACGTTTATATTCATATTAAAAACTATTTAACATAGCTTAAGTCTTCATCTTCTGTAATGTAGACTTATGTGTCAGTTTTAAGTCTATCAGTTTTATTGTGCAAAACTATAATAAACTATATGCACACTTGACGAAAAATATAAAAACGAATGGGATGGGACCAACACTAGAATATTTTCAGAACTTTTGTTTAATCAATTTTTAAACCATTTCCCATCATCCAAAATTACTAAATATTTAAAACACATTATTTGCGTTCGATGACAATATATAAAAATAGGGGTTGTGGCCAAATCCAAACTCTTTACGACGTTGTCTTTTTATAATAAGTCATATTTAAAATCATTTCCCATAGTCCATGCGTGCAGAAATTGTATGTGCTTATATATAAAAGCAAATGGATTGTGGCCATCACTTTAAGATTTTACACCGCTTAAACTCAATTAAATTTCAAACTACTTTTCATACTACGGTTAAAAAAAATTATGTGTGACAATATTATGTAGGTATATAAACGATTGCTTATTCCTTCCCTAATTTCCATTCTTGGCCAACGGCGGGACATAAAAGCTAGTAATAAATAATTTACACAGCGCAGTATAATGATTCAGGATCATTCCAAGGGCGCTTATATTCTCTTATGTTGTCTTATGTTGCTCTACAAAACAAAGCTGTTTTCAGTCCCTTTGAGAAAGTGCTCTTGCTTTGTGCACTGCGGACATTTGGTGGCAATCTATTCCACTTTATAGGACCACTCACACTAAAGCATCGATCAAAGTTAGCCGCTTTGTTGGCTCTGTCCAACTCTTTAAGGGAGTTGTCACTCTGTGGTCTAGAAGACCTGAAAGTGAGATGCCTCCCAGGTAGCTCCTTTCTCTGACACAGCTCTTGCATTTATTGTGGTGGTAGGTTGTTCAAAGAATTAAACACCGTCAAATAAATTTTGTAGTCAACTCGCCCTGGACACACTTCAACTAGTGTAGTTCGTTTAGTAGTGGAGTTATGAGACATCGTTTTTCATACAAAGCAACACGGACCAGTGTCTGATGGTGAGGCCTGGAGGATTAGGTAAATAATATAATGATGAACTATATGATATCTATAATAAAGATTTCATCACGGCTGCGATGGAAGGATGAAGAGATGCTTCCTAACTATAGCAAGTACCGGGCAGTTGGAGAGTTGCTGTAGAAGTTATAAGAAGTTGGAGGCGAAGACTGACGGAGACCAATGCTCAATATGGGCTGAAGCGCGACTGAAGAAGAAGAACACGCACATAATATAAATAATCACTCATTTTGAAAATAAAAAAAAACATATTTATGAATGTCTTTAATAATAATGTGTACCTACATTAAATATATTATGAAAAATGTTTAAATAAAATTTAGTTATTTAGGTACCACGTGTGAATCATAAATTTTATATATCTCCAGATATAAAACGAGTGGGTTGTGAACAACGCTAAACTCCTCACTAACAAGTCATTCTATAAAGTAAGTATTCAAATTTTATATGGAAAATATTCAGCATTTTCGTGAAATGAGTTTGATACATTATTTTTTATTTAAATATTTTATTGTAAAAACTTTGCAATTCTTAAATGCCATTTTATGAAAGTGATGTGCCTTTTTACCATTTCGAAAATCAAATTTTCAAATTATAAGTTTCCTGAGCTTGGGGTCACTTTGAAATATTTGAGAGTTAAAAAAATGAGAAGCACTATTCAGATATCCTTCAAAATCTAAGTGTAATCGAATGAGTACCTACTTTAGTCAATAATCGATAAAGTAAAATGAGCACGCCGTACATAGCACACACACACAGATACATTGTGATGAAACTTTCAGAATACAATCTCAGCATGATACTTACTAGTTATAAAAAAATTGTCTTAAAAATTGCGAAATTATAACTCCTACTATATCCCCTTGGGTAAGCGAGGAGTAATAATATATCCCCTTGGGCTAGTGAGGAGTAAATATTCAGTATAAGGTATATCTATAATCCTTCAAAGGGTAAAAGCGGGTAGGTAGGTAGGCAATAATATTAATTCAATTCGTGCACATGCGCGTCTTAATAAATACTCATTAATTTTATCAGTCACATTGTATGTCAATATCAAACGATAATTACCTACCGTATCATTTTATTATTGTATCTAGATGGGTAAAATACAGTTGTTATCAAACATAGTTTCGTTATCAATTTATAATATTAATTACAACACATTCGTACTGGCCAGTCTCATTTAATTCTAGGACGCTGATAGCTCAAATGTTTTAGTACATTACATTTTATTTGATATTTTAACATTTCATACATGAGGATTTTATGATGGGAACTCAGCTCAATTTTAAAAGCGATAAAATTTGATTCTCTACCATCAAAAATAAATTACTGAATCCTGCTCAGAGCACAAGATACAGCTGCTTCTAAAGAGGACTTCATCCAGGAACGGACGGGATTAGGCTGCTTCTAAAGCTTCTAAAGCTAGATACAGCTGCTTCTAAAGAGGACTTCATCCAGGAACGGACGGGATTAGGCTGAGAAGAATTTGAAATATTCATGATACTAGTTATTCTATTTATTTACTATGTTATTCACGTGTAACGTATAGGTTATTAATTTATATCAAACAAGTTTTAAAAAGTCAAATATAAATAAGATACCAATTTTGTATTGATAGATAAGTACGTACCTACTTATTAAAAGGCACCCGGCGTTTCTTAATAGATTAAAAATATTTAATATTAATTTTTAAATATTATATCGGATAATCCTTGATGACCTTATTCAGGTACCTAGGTAAGGTAGGTACTATTTGGAATTAGAGTTTTCGACGCTTACCTACCAAGTTTTTGTCTTGCTGAAACTGGCTTAGCGTCGGATTTTCGCGAAGCTACAAATAGTAAAGAAGAATTCTGATTATAAATTATTATTTTTTATGGATCAAATAAAAGAAGATGCATATTTTTTTTAATTATACAAAATCGTTCCATCATAAATTTATAATAAATGATGATTGAAAGCCAATGTATTTTTCATCATTATAGTCTACCTACATTTTATAAGTTATTATGTAGATATAAACATATACCTACTTTGCATAATACTATTTCTTGAAATTATATAAACAAGTGTTCTTTTGCAATATCAATATCACTATTTTATCACCAAATAAAACAGAAACTAAAGCTCATTTTACTGCCTGTTGTACATCGATATAGTTTTTTTGATTTATTTAAAGTGATTATTTCCTTTTGTTTTGGATTTTCTATATTCCTCCTATAAGAACTTGCAAAGTGTTTTCTGGAATTTTTATTGAATTTAATATTGGTAGAGTATATTAAATAAAGATAAGTAGGTACCTACCAATTAGGTTTTCATTACGTCAATTTATTCCAACTGTCGATTTGTTCAGGAGAACTTTGTTCTCTTAACATATCGACAATGTATCAAGCCAGAATACGCGAGAATTGTATGGAGAGGTCTACTTTTTTCACGGCTTTTCCAACTTTGAAGTCAAAAAACACCAACTTAGAGGCTTCGCAGCATATATGTTCCATACACGGATTTACTCAGAATTTGGAGTAGAACATTTCGTGTGTCTGTGTGTGTGTGTGTCTGTGTGTGTGTGTCTGTGTGTGTGTGTCTGTGTGTGTGTGTGTCTGTGTGTCTGTGTGTGTCCCCCCCCCTTATAACTTTTGATCCGCTCAATTTACAGAGCCTAAAATTTCAGAATATATAAACAGTTACAGGCCTACAAAACTTTTATACTCGGAATTTTGAATTTTTGTTTCAGTCAGGGGTTATCAACTTTTGAATTTTTATTTTATTTTTCCATATATCTCAGAAACCATAAACGCTAGAACGCTGAAAATTGGTACAAACATAGACAAATACAAAATCTCAAATTAGTTTTTTCAAAAAAAATCCAGGGTTTCTCAAACATTTTTTATTAAGATAAATATTTTTTTTATGATAAATTTATGAGTTTAACTGCCTATATTTCCAAAACTTTTACAATTATCGAAAAAAGCCGAAACACCCCAACTAGATAATTTAATTTTCTATAAAAAATATTAAAATTGTAGTAGAAGATCTCAATTTTTTTTAACAATTTTTTTAAAATTGAATTTAGTGACGACATCGCTTCATACATTTTGTATGGCAGTCGCCTATACACAATATGTAAGAAGACTTAATAGTTTGATACTTCATCTCCAAACATACATACATACCATCATGCTATTTGCATATTCTGGGTAGGAAAAAGGATCTTCCTCCATACTATCCTATCTTGACATACATACCTACATATGTTGTATAGAAAACATATCTGAAAATATTCAATAATTTGTATCTATGGGTTTATAGTTTGGTACATATTCTTCAACTATACATACTATCGCTATCGACAGTTGGATCTCATGTGTTACATGCAACTAGTATTTAAGTATAAGTCGAATAATTTCTCGGTAATCTGTGTCAGGGTTCAGAAAAAAGCACTTCATCGCTGTTTATAAGGCCGCAGTGAACAAGGTGGAGTATCCCTGATGATCGTCAACCTGCACAGAGGAGACGAAGAAGAAAAAATGTATGTTTGACACCTAATCCAACTGTCGATTTGTTCAGGAGAACTTTGTTCTCTTAACATATCGACAATGTTTCAAGCCAGGATATGCGAGAATTGTATGGAGAGGTCTACTTTTTTCACGGCTTTTCCAACTTTGAAGTCAAAAAACACCAACTTAGAGGCTTCGCAGCATATATGTTCCATACACGGATTTACTCAGAATTCGGAGTAGAACATTTCGTGTGTCTGTGTGTGTGTGTGTGTGTGTGTGTGTGTGTGTGTGTGTGTGTGTGTGTGTGTCTGTGTGCCTGTGTGTCTGTGTGTCTGTGTGTGTGTGTGTGTCCGTCCCCCCCTTATAACTTTTGATCCGCTCAATTTACAGAGCCTAAAATTTCAGAATATATAAACAGTTACAGGCCTACAAAACTTTTATACTCGGAATTTTGAATTTTTGTTTCAGTCAGGGGTTATCAACTTTTGAATTTTTATTTTATTTTTCCATATATCTCAGAAACCATAAACGCTAGAACGCTAAAAATTAGTACAAACATAGACAAATACAAAATCTCAAATTAATTTTTTCAAAAAAATTCCTGGGTTTCTCAAACATTTTTTATTAAGATAAATATTTTTTTTATGATAAATTTATGAGTTTAACTGCCTATATTTCCAAAACTTTTACAATTATCGAAAAAAGCCGAAACACCCCAACTAGATAATTTAATTTTCTATAAAAAATATTAACATTGTAGTAGAAGATCTCAATTTTTTTTTAACAATTTTTTTAAAAATTGAATTTAGTGACGACATCGCTTCATACATTTTGTATGGCAGTCGCCTATACACAATATGTAAGAAGACTTAATAGTTTGATACTTCATCTCCAAACATACATACATACATACCATCATGCTATTTGCATATTCTGGGTAAGAAAAAGGATCTTCCTCCATACTATCCTATCTTGACATACATACCTACATAATATATTGTATAGAAAACAAAATATCTGAAAATATTCAATAATTTGTATCTATGGGTTTATAGTTTGGTACATATTCTTCAACTATACATACTATCGCTATCGACAGTTGGATCTCATGTGTTACATGCAACTAGTATAATTCTATATACTAGCATTTTTTTACTAAACAAAACCACTTGAGACAAAAAAATATTAATCGATGTATTAACAAATTACATATCCTCACGTAGGTAGGTACTGATTAAATATGTTTCATACTATTTTTAGTATCACAGGTGTACGAATAGAAAAAACATTCAGTCAAGTGAGTCACTGCTATGAATGTTATACCTACCCAACACAACCTATTTAACAAATACGTTCAATACAATATTTACCTACGTAATATTGTATGTAAGTATCGTCCATAATTCAGATTATCATCTGCAAACTACACGATTTGTCTTAACTTCAACAACATTACGACAAAAAAATGTATGACATATTTAATAGGTAGGTACTTTGCATAGTGATTTAACATAATATTTTTAATAATAACTAGTTGCATGTAACACATGAGATCCAACTGTCGATAGCGATAGTATGTATAGTTGAAGAATAAGAATCAAACTATTAACCCATAAATCCAAATTATTGAAAATTTTAACTCATGTTGGTATGTATGTCAAGATAGGACAGTTTGGAGGTCAGTCCTGTTTTCCTACCCGGAATATGAAAACAGCATGATGGTTCTGTATGTATGTTTGGAGATTAAGTACCTATCAAACTATTAAAACTTCTTACATATTGTGTATAGGCAACTGACATACAAATTGTATGAAGCAATGTCGTCACTAAATTCAATTTTTATAAAAATTATTAAAAAAAGTTTGAGATGTGCTAATACAATATGTATATTTTTCATAGAAAATTAAATTATCTAGTTGGGGTGTTTCGGCTTTTTTCGATATTTTTGAAAAATTCGGAAATATAGGCAGTTAAACTCATAAATTTATCATAAAAAAATATTTTTCTTAATAAAAAATGTTTGAGAAACCCTGGAATTTTTTTGAAAAAATTAATTTGAGATTTTGTATTTGTCTATATTTGTACAAATTCTCAGCGTTCTAGCTTTTATGGTTTTTGAGATATATGGAAAAATAAAGTAAAAATTCAAAAGTTGATAACCCCTGACTGAAACAAAAATTTAAAATTCTGAGTATAAAAGTTTTGTAGGCCTATAATTGTTTATATATTCTGAAATTTTGGGCTCTGTAAATTGAGCGGATCAAAATTTATAAGGGGGGGACGGACACACACACAGACACACACACACAGACACACGAAATGTTCTACTCCGAATTCTGAGTAAATCCGTGTATGGAACATATATGCTGCGAAGCCTCTAAGTTGGTGTTTTTTGACTTCAAAGTTGGAAAAGCCGTGAAAAAAGTAGACCTCTCCATACAATTTCGCGTATTCTGGCTTGATACATTGTCGATATGTTAAGAGAACAAAGTTCTCCTGAACAAATCGACAGTTGGATAAACACTTCCTTGCACCCTGCGCAAGTGGCGAGTTTATTGCCGTATGACAATTTCTTCCAACTAACCAGTGTTTCCAGCCCAGAGAAGCAATATTTGCATGAGAAATGAATTTAAATAAATTTTTCCTCTGCTGGGAATCGAACCCAGGACGCCCGCATAGAAACCGAACGGCTTACAAACTGTGCCACGGCGGTCGGCCGTATATTTTTTGGTGTAGTCAATCGATCAATTACATTTGTGGATAATAATATAACAAAATAAATTGAGAATTTTCAAGTAGGTACCCATTTACAAAATTTTGAAAAATCTTTCGTGCGCTTTTTTCCTAATAGGTAAGGATTGCTAAAAATTAAAAATACCCTTTTGATTACCAGATTTTCGTTCAAAAAAGGTTTTAGGTATTCTTTAAGTGTAATTATTCAAACGAAAATACTCGATGGAATTTCATTTTAATTTAAAAAAATATATTAAAAATAATACACTTTGTAATAATGCCACTATTTGATACACATTTTAACTCCCCAAAAAAACCACAATCCACAAAAATAAAAATAAAAATGTCAGATATAAATTAATAAATCGCTATTTTGAAGCACTAAGCAATACGTTAATTTTATAAAACATCTTATATGCCGAATCAAAGGTCAGTTATTTATTTTTCAAAGATATACCAAAAATAATAGCTACCGACATTTTATTGGGGTATGCCACGGAAACGATGCATGACTCTTTAACCAATGGTATTTTTCAGTTCCCCCAGTCAAATACCATCTACCTATGTACTTTGGATACCTGCATATATTGTATTCCACCTACATACATTATGTGCACTGGTAATTTTTGACTGCTCATGAACGTATGAACTTATATATGTAAATACCAAGTATCTACTCAGTGTTTCCACCTAGGGCAACTCACCTAAAATTTAGCAAATACAGATACCTATCAAGTTAATTTAAATGTACATATTTTTTAAATATTAATCAATATTACAAATTTCACGCAAAAGGATTTGGTCTAGATATTTTGATTGTTGAACTCAGTTGCGCTGAATTTTGCTAGGTTTTGAAAGATTGTTGTGAATGATAATATCAAACTGCGTCAAACAACGCAATAATATTATTTAAACAATTTTTAAAATGGACAATGTAATAATTATTCATTACTGATAATGGATGTACTTGTAATTATTGTACACTATATAATATGTAAAATATTATGTAGTAGAAATGTTTAAGTTCATTTTCTGTGCAAGTTTAATGATTGCTTTCGATATAACAAACTTTCTTTTATATATAGCTTCTGTTAAAAGAAAATTATTGGTGACACTCCAATACGCAAAATATAGAATAGATTAAAAAAATATTGTATTATTTTAGATTAAAGCAAACTTGTGCCGTTCTATCAAAGTTTATCAGAATGCCATCTTATACATATCTACATCAATTTATGAATTTATGAAGTGTTAATAGAAACAGCACAGGTCTATATTTTCGTAATGTCCTAAAATAAAATATAAACGAATTTTTGAAGGGTATTAAAAAAACATTGATTTGTTGAGTCATCAATGCATTATACAACATCAGACCTGCAAAATGCAGACAAGCAAAAGTGGCAAATAGCTTTGTGGGACAAAGTATTAATTTTTTTCATACTGCCACAGCATAATCGGTCACTGAAATGAGGTATTTCTTTCGCAAAATCTTTTATACAAATGTCGAAATGCTGAATGGAAGAGATTTCATAAAGTCAGGATTATTTCACTTTGATTCGTTATTTTTCTATATATACTTGCATATTTGTATTTATAATCTGTGATGACACCGAGTGCTCTGTTTGAGAGCCTATAGAGGTAAACCAATTCAATACAATTTTCGTTCCCTTTCAATCTAAAAAATATTCAAAAAAATCATGTCAAGCATTTGATAAGTAGGTACGTAATACTTCAACGATATATTTTTGTAAAAATAAAAATACGTAGGTACGTTTGATATATTTTTATGTGTTATGAATATTGCAAAAAATCCGTCATCAAGCGAATACCTCGGCATAGCTACCATAACGAGCTGTGAAAGACAAAGGCACGAACGTCGATGGAACACGCTACATGGCAAACCGTGAAGATAATCAGAACGACAAAAAGCACCAGTCAATTTGTAAAAGTGGCGCGTTTAATCTGCCCGAAAACAATCGCACAGTCAGCAATGAACCGAGGCTTTTAACAAAGTGGCGCAATATTGCGGTGAAATTGAATAAAGGGTCGTTCCGGCCTATGGTAGCACCGTGTCGATGTGACTGTACGGAACGTCAGGCTTGGCTGACCAAGTGGAAACCCTCGAGTTTGTCTGCGGAGCTGAGGATACGATGTGAATGGGGGTACGGGATACATAACGCGGAGTTGGATACCCATTGGATCGGTGACCCTTTGACGAACACGCCTACCAAACTTTTCATATCACGAGAGCGGAGCCAAAAAGTGAAACCTGCCAATGATTAAAATTAGTTGTTTATTTTTGTTTTCGTTGTTGCAAATGCTAACAGAATATATCTTCACCATTTTTTCATAATATATTTCAGTTTATGTTCGTACCTACAATAATGAATCTGATGTTTCATTATGACTAGTATAATAATATATCAATGGTCATATTAACATAATCCAACTGTCGATTTGTTCAGGAGAACTTTGTTCTCTTAACATATCGACAATGTATCAAGCCAGAATACGCGAGAATTGTATGGAGAGGTCTACTTTTTTCACGGCTTTTCCAACTTTGAAGTCAAAAAACACCAACTTAGAGGCTTCGCAGCATATATGTTCCATACACGGATTTACTCAGAATTCGGAGTAGAACATTTCGTGTGTCTGTGTGTGTGTGTGTCTGTGTGTGTGTCTGTGTGTGTGTGTGTCTGTGTGTGTGTCTGTGTGTGTGTCTGTGTGTCCGTCCCCCCCTTATAACTTTTGATCCGCTCAATTTACAGAGCCTAAAATTTCAGAATATATAAACAGTTACAGGCCTACAAAACTTTTATACTCGGAATTTTTAATTTTTGTTTCAGTCAGGGGTTATCAACTTTTGAATTTTTATTTTATTTTTCCATATATCTCAGAAACCATAAACGCTAGAACGCTGAAAATTGGTACAAACATAGAAAAATACAAAATCTCAAATTAGTTTTTTCAAAAAAATTCCAGGGTTTCTCAAACATTTTTTATTAAGAAAAATATTTTTTTTATGATAAATTTATGAGTTTAACTGCCTATATTTCCAAAACTTTTACAATTATCGAAAAAAGCCGAAACACCCCAACTAGATAATTTAATTTTCTATAAAAAATATTAACATTGTAGTAGAAGATCTCAATTTTTTTTTAACAATTTTTTTAAAAATTGAATTTAGTGACGACATCGCTTTATACATTTTGTATGGCAGTCGCCTATACACAATATGTAAGAAGACTTAATAGTTTGATACTTCATCTCCAAACAAACATACATACCATCATGCTATTTTCATATTCTGGGTAGGAAAAAAGGATCTTCCTCCATACTATCCTATCTTGACATACATACCTACATATGTTGTATAGAAAACAAAATATCTGAAAATATTCAATAATTTGTATTTATGGGTTTATAGTTTGGTACATATTCTTCAACTATACATACTATCGCTATCGACAGTTGGATCTCATGTGTTACATGCAACTAGTTTATCCAACTGTCGATTTGTTCAGGAGAACTTTGTTCTCTTAACATATCGACAATGTATCAAGCCAGAATACGCGAGAATTGTATGGAGAGGTCTACTTTTTTCATGGATTTTCCAACTTTGAAGTCAAAAAACACCAACTTAGAGGCTTCGCAGCATATATGTTCCATACACGGATTTACTCAGAATTCGGAGTAGAACATTTCGTGTGTCTGTGTGTGTGTGTGTCTGTGTGTGTGTCTGTGTGTCTGTGTGTGTGTCTGTGGGTCTGTGTGTGTGTGTGTCTGTGTGTCCGTCCCCCCCTTATAACTTTTGATCCGCTCAATTTACAGAGCCTTAAATTTCAGAATATATAAACAGTTACAGGCCTACAAAACTTTTATACTCGGAATTTTGAATTTTTGTTTCAGTCAGGGGTTATCAACTTTTGAATTTTTATTTTATTTTTCCATATATCTCAGAAACCATAAACGCTAGAACGCTGAAAATTGGTACAAACATAGACAAATACAAAACCTCATATCAGTTTTTTCAAAAAAATTCCAGGGTTTCTCAAACATTTTTTATTAAGAAAAATATTTTTTTTATGATAAATTTATGAGTTCAACTGCCTATATTTCCAAAACTTTTACAATTATCGAAAAAAGCCGAAACACCCCAACTAGATAATTTAATTTTCTATAAAAAATATTAACATTGTAGTAGAAGATCTCAATTTTTTTTTAACAATTTTTTTAAAAATTGAATTTAGTGACGACATCGCTTCATACATTTTGTATGGCAGTCGCCTATACACAATATGTAAGAAGACTTAATAGTTTGATACTTCATCTCCAAACATACATACATACCATCATGCTATTTGCATATTCTGGGTAGGAAAAAGGATCTTCCTCCATACTATCCTATCTTGACATACATACCTACATATGTTGTATAGAAAACAAAATATCTGAAAATATTCAATAATTTGTATTTATGGGTTTATAGTTTGGTACATATTCTTCAACTATACATACTATCGCTATCGACAGTTGGATCTCATGTGTTACATGCAACTAGTTAATAACATAATTACACCTGCAACGGACTTAATCTGATCAACTAACAACAAATATTTACTACAGTTTTTGTTAAAAAACTATTTATTTATTTTTTATTTTTCACACCTTTATAACAAAGACTATTATGAAGATTAATGCTGCTCAACTAGGTAACCCTGTTATAGGGCTAGCAGTTTACAATTTTACCAAGCCAAATATTTGACATTTCGGTTCTACATAGTTATTATGTCTTTTCCGAAAAATATTAGAATGGACCCCAGACATCACAACACAACAAATTACAATATTACATAGTTACTTATATCTTAACACAAAAGTATAAACCGATACAGTAAATTTTGATATGTTATTATTCTAATATTATTTCTACCATAATATGCACACCCGTTGTTGTCATTTATGTTATGTAGCAGTTTGACATTAATATTTGTTCTATGGTCTTCCTATCATATATAATCTAAGGGTCTTCCCAACGTACATACTCAGTATATATAAAAATAAATATAAAATCATGTTTTCTTCTTTGAAATTAAACTAATAAATAGGAGAAATGTTTTAAAGTTTGTTTGTCTTATAATAAGATGCAATAGACTTTAAATATTTTAACAACAGCAAAAATATTCCGTTTAACTGTCAAAAATGGAAAATATGCTATGTTGAAATATAAAAGAAGAAATGTAAGGTAGATCATCAATAATATATTAATTTATTGAAATTTTTATGGCATTTTTTTTAAATGTCAATAAACGAAGTTGGAGAATATGAAGGGAGAACCGGGAAATCAAGGCTTACGACTTGTCATGGGTAGGTTAAAGTGATCACTTTCTTTAAAATTATTGATTGTTATTTGGTTGAGCTAAAATGTGATGTATAATTTTATCACGAATTTAATAACAACTTACCATAATTTGGAGACTTGAATATAAATAACAATATATTTTGTCGAATAACTGAGTTTTTTTTATAGAGTATGTTTTCAACTTTTTTTTAAATATTTCATTTTTTAATGTGATTAAGTACCTACCTATTTATTTTATGATGATATTTTAAATTAAATATTTGTATTTCTTATTCATATTCATTCCTTTTATTCATGCACCTACCTATATTTAACAGGTTTTAAATTATGTTGAATAACTTTCGTTAATATGTGAGTTACATTTACAAACTTAAATGATAGTATGACTCAATGGCAAAAAAAGTTCAAAAATGTTAGTTGCAGACATTGGTAGGTAGGTACTACTACTACCTATATGTACCGTGAACGAAACACCTTTAGTTTGGTGGTCTTAATAGGGAATCTTTGCCTTTCCCTTGTAGCAATTAAGAAGGGTTGGGCTGGTCTGGTGGCAAGTGTGTGTGTCGGTGATAATATTATTAAATTACACATTGTCCGTAACGGTTTGAAACAAAACTTACCTTAAAGGTACGGTCATTGCCTCAAATTGAAGCAAGGTGCAACTTGCACCCTACCGACAAGAGGTATCTACTACTTTAGTAAGCTCTATCTAGAGTGCCTCTACATTATAATATACCTATTCATAAAGACGACCTCACACAAAACAATCATTATACCTATATATTCATAAAGAAGTCATATGGAGTAATATTCATCATTCCATACATGTTTTCTTTCCCATACTGCATCATCTGTCAAAGTCTTCAAATATAATGTATTAATTTAAACTAGTTGTATAAAACACATGAGATCCAACTGTCTATGGTGATAGTTGAAGAATACGTATGTATCAAACATTAAACCATTAAATGCAATTATTTAATGTTTTAAGATACTTTGTTTTCTATACAAAACATGAATGTTAGGATAGGATAGTGTGGAGGTCAGTCCCTTTAACCTACACTGAATATGTAAACTGCTTGATGGTATGCATGTATGAAGATTAAGTATCAAACTATTAAAATTTCCCGAGATTAAGCAGGTTTTTTTTTTATTTTATAATACTTCTTGGCCAACTAACATGTAGGTACTATGTCAAATATTAATTTAACAAGTACCCGATAACAAGTAGCCAAGTTCTGAAGACTTGCGATATTTATAATCTCACACATCCAGAATGAAAACACAATAAAATAAAGCACCGGAAAACAAACCCGGGACCTTTGGATCAGCAGTCGGATACCTAACCAACTGAGCCACAAAGATCGACATTTCGGCCGGTCGAAACGATGTCGTCACGAAATTCAATTTTTACAAAGAGTTTATTTTTTTATAGGAAATTAATTTATCTATAATAGTTGTTATATTTTTGTGAAATAACACATTTTTATTATTATTCAAATGTTGTTGTTTTTTTATTTTTTTCACTAGAATATTTGTAGATTAACCACATATTATGTGATAGACTTATGTAAATATTTTTATTATTAATTTTTCATTAAATCACAACTAATCTAGAGTGAGATTTATTTATTTAAATGTGGTTAAAATCACCTTAATTATTCGTCTATATGAATGATGTTAAAAAATATTTGGAAAAAAATATGTAAGTTATTTAAAGCAAAACAATAAAACGAAAATCATAAAATACAAAGGTATATTTGGTAACTAATTCTTCGTATGCAAAGGCATTTATTTAATAAGTGAGCTTGCCCAAAATCATCCCAGATTCGCATAAAGTAAAATTAAATACATTAATTTGATATACAGGTATGTAGAACAAGTTTCAAGGATGGAAATAATAAGATTGTATGTATGTATATACATAGACAATAAGAAATATGGACATCGATTGTTTTTAACGTGTCAATAATTAGAGTAAATTACACCAACAAAATTATTTAAAATTGACTATTAGTTTATTCAGAATATCCACTATTCACAACATTAAATGCATTAATAAATTATTATAAGTTTATCAAAAATAAGCACTTAACGTGGCATAAATTATAAAAACGTGTAAGGACGCCATTAGGCAAGATGGAGAATCTTTTAGACCTGGCAATAAAGACATGTAGATGGCGATTCATAAAACGTACACTGTAGTTTATTGAAGATGGTTTTATAAAATAATAAAAAATACAACCATAGCATAATAAACGAGTGGGTTGTGGCCAACGCTAGACTTCTCACTAACAAGTTATTCTATAAAGTATTAAAATTTTGTATGGAAAATATTCAGCATTTTCATGAAATGAGTTTATTAAATTATTTTTTTTTATTTAAATATTTTATTATGTGAACTTGATAATTCTTCAATGCTTTTTTATGAAAGTGATGTGCCCTTTTACCTATTTGAAAATAAAAAATTCAAATTTTAAGTTTCCTGAGCTTGGGGTCACTTTGAAATATTTGACAGTTATAAAAATTGGGAAGCACTATACAGATATCCTTCAAAATCTAATGGCGTCTAAGTGAGTAATAAATATACAAATTTGCAAAATTTGAATAAAATCGAATCAGTACTTTAGACTATAATCGATGAACATAGCAGGTACGTAAGTACATAGCAACAGCTCATCACACAGCACACACACACAGATACATTGTAATGATACTTTCAGATAACTGTTTATTTTTGATGTTGACATATTCATTAAGGCCGCACAGGCACTCTTATGTGATTAATTGCATTGGCGTTTCCTCGTTTTTTTTTTAATAAAAAATATTTGAGAAACTCTGGATCTTTAAAAAAATCGAGATTTTGTATTTGTCTACATTTCTACCAATTTTCACCGTTCTAGCTTTTATGGTTTATGAAAAAGAAAGCAAAAACTCAATAGTTGATAACCCCTGATTTAAACGAAAATCTGAAATTGTGAGCAGGTACCTACTTATAAAAATTTTGTAGGCTTAATATTTTCTATAGTTTTTGGCTCTGTGAGTCAAGCGGATCTAAAGTTATGATAGGGAACACACACAGACACACTAAATGTTCTACTTCTAATTCTGAGTTAATCCATGTACGAAACCTGCGCTGTACCTACGCTGCGAAGCCTCTTAGATGGTGTTTTTTGACTTCAAAGTTGAAAAAAATCATGTAAATTATAGACCTGACATCCAAATCTCACGTATCTTAGCGCAATACTGTCGATTCATTAAAAGAAATTAATTCTCTTGAACTAATTGACAGTTGGATAATGACTAATGTGCCAAAAGCTACAATAAAATCTTATAATATGACCATTGAACCATTTAGATTTACTAGCTTAGAATAGATCACAGTTAATCTATGTTTTAACTCCATTTAATAGTGATAATTTTCATATTCAATCGAATCTTGTCAGTCGTTTAGTAAAATGTATGCATCTATGTGTTTAATTAATTTCAACTATATTGCGTCAGTCTTTTTACATTGTAAAAATTCATCAATAAGTAAAATAAATTCGATTTCGTTGAAATTATTAATTTAATACAAAAATATTGACTACCAATTGTAGCAAAAATATAAAACATACTATCTGATAAATGTGTATTTAAATTGGTGTTAAAAATATATTGTATGAAAGTAGTTAGAGACAATATCACCCAGGAACCAGTAGCGGAATACTTATCGAAGCTGAAAACCTTGGCTTGTCTATAAATATAATAGTATGTAAACAAATACACAAAAGATATATAATCACAGGTTAGAAAAACTGTCGTTTTGAAAATATCCAAATATTTTTTTTATTGTTTTATTGCAACCATACTCAAGATCCATGTATTGAAACGTAGATACTTTTCAGGTCCATAAAATAATGATTTTATTTTGTCATGTGATTGAAAAATATTTATTTATTTATTTATTTTATTTTATTTTATTTACGGCAAATTGCCTTTTATACACATGAACAATAATTAAGTACACACGTTGAATTACAAAAGAAAAAATAAAACGATCATAAACACACTTATAAATAAAAAAGGTACTATTACAAAAACAGTAAATATAAAAAATAATATTAAGTAAGTGGAAAAAAAATTACAATTTAAAATTAAAGATATAGGTACATAGGTATACACATTGAAACACAAAAATCATTAAAATATACAAACAATAATATGCACACTTAGAAAAAAATAATAATTTTCATAAAAAAATTAAAAAGTATATAATAAAACAACAAAAAGTTAATATAAAGTTAATATTTATCATGATCTCTGAAATAAACAGCGAAGAACTTATGTTAAAATTCTATAAATATTCAACATTTCCTATCTTTCAGGGTTTACGTAGCCTGAAGATTCTATGCATATCCCGGCCAGGAACGTATTAGGTATATATCTAGGAGATGTATACCTAATTCTGAGATGGAAGGACAGCTGGAAATCCACGTATAAAAAAACCGCTAGGTACAGGATTTTATTACAGGAAGCCCACGGATCTGCTCAAGATCAGAGCCTAAATGGAGGCATACCTTTCGTCGAATGATTGCTTGTAACCGCCATCCTCAGTCATGGCGCTTAAAGGAAAGAAGAGACGTTTTCAATGACAATTTAAATATGTACCTAATATTTTTCATGTATTTTTGGTAAACTTTAGATCTCAATAGACACATTTGGAATAAATAATTATAATAATACTTAAATCAGCCCCCCACAGGGCAAAAGGACTGATCATTTTAAGCGCTTGAGCATCGTTAAACCAATTATTCAATTTATTTTTGTTGACTTCCCGAATCAATCAATTTTTTTGAAAATTATAAACGGTGTTGAATGCAAAATTTTTAATATTTGAAAACATCAACGCCATCTATGGAACGAAAATGAAACTTTTATCTGACGCCACATATTGAGAAGTTAGTTCGTATAGGTACAAAAACAATTTTTAATGTCATTCCGTTAAAGATGGTACAAGATATAATAATATGAGACACGCGTTAATTTCGCTAATTGTCGATCGTTCTTGTTTTTTTTGCGATACAAATTACCAGCGTTAATCGGAGGTTACCTGTTATATAACTATAGCATATACCTGTATAAATAGGAATGAGTTACATAACATAAGTAGGTTGATATCGATGCAAGCTGCGGCAAGCTAAGGTAGGTAGGTAGGTACCTACAAAGGTGGGTACTTGGTCTGCTATTATGTTCCTACAGGTGTACTGTGAAACGCTAAACCTTATCGCGTCACAAGATCTCTTTACGGCCATAGCATATCGGACACCCTGTATTTAAATTCAAATGGACTTCATATTAAAATAATAAATGTCCCAAATGTTTCAGTTTTTATGTATTTTTTTTTTCTTTTTTTACCGCGGTAAAACTGTCACCGTAAAAACCGACACCGTCATGCCTCACCCTCTAACATTTTAACAATAAATAATAAGTTTACCATTAATAGGCGTAAATTTTCATATCTACCTTTGGAATTTTTTAGTCTGTCACATCTTGACGCCATTGTGTGACGAGAGAATAAAAATCTTAGTGTGTGAATGTCTCCGGGGGCTAAAGGGTTATTGTATGCCTTATATCAAATATCAATGAAGCGCGCACCCAATAAAAAGTTGCCCCATTCTGGAGGCATAATATTATATTTATCCAGACTGAAAATGCAATTACTAACATTGTATCCACTAAGATTCGAAATAGAGACCTTGGCTCAAGAAGTCAAATATCTAACTTACGAATTTATGTAGGTACACTCTTATTTTTTATATCTAAGTAACTATAAATGTATATACTTTTAACGACTTGTTAATACATTTTAAACAAGTTTACTTGTAATAATTATTTTTTAACCACGAATGAGTTAGCTACGTTCGAAGCGACCTATTTTCCCTCTGGACGGATATAACTCTCTACAGTAGTATTCTACAGAACGGAGATGGAAAAAGAGTTGGAGGGTCAAAAGTTGTTATCACAAATTGGTCTCAAGAATCTCATTTCTACAGATTTTATTCTTCATTTGAGTTACTATTCTGTAGATATTATTACAAATTGTGTAAAGAATCTCATTTCTACAGATTTTATCCTTCTTTTGAGTAAGATACTATTTAGGTAGATATTATAACAAATTGTTGTCAAGAATCTCATTTCCACAGATCTTATTCATCATTTGAGTTATTATTTAGGTAGATATTATTACAAATTGGTCTCAAGAATCTCATTTCTACAGATTTTATTCTTCATTTGAGTTACTATTTAGGTAGATATTATTACAAATTGGTGTCGAGAATCTCATATCAACAGATTTTATTCTTCATTTGATATTTAGGTAGATATTATTACAAATTGGTGTCAAGAATCTCATTTCTACAGATTTTATTCTTCATTTGAGTTACTATTCTGTAGATATTATTAAAAATTGGTGTCAAGAATCTCATTTCTACAGATATGGTCATCAGCCTCCCAGCAATGAAATCTAATGAAATAAGTAGAAGCAGGAATATAGTTTATAAAAATATTGAATTGTGCACTGCGAGTTTGTCTATTTTTGGAATCATTGATATCAATAGGATAGGGTCCTTTGGATTCACTGAAATTAGATTACATTTTTTGCGAAGAATACCATTTTTTGTTTCAGCTGGTGAAATTGCATGTCCGAGAAAAAATAATGGTTTTATGATGTTTACACATAAAAATAATATCGTATACACGTCAAAGACAACAGATCATGCTGTTATCACAGTGAATATATCAATATTTATGTTCATTATGTTATGCTAAACACAGTAAACATACAATTATCTGTTACATCGTTGTAAAAAATAACTAATAATATTGTTATAAAACAGGCACCTACCTATATTGTAAAAGATCAATAAGATATAAGACGCAGATATGCATTTTAATTTTTAAAATCGGAAAAATAAAGCAATTGCGGCCATTGCGGGGCTTCTGACCAGTTTCAGAGTGGTTCACATGATCACTTTATATGCTTGCGAAATGTTACCCAGTTGTCTTTCATTGAGTTCTTATTGTTAGAAGTTGTATATCAATACTACCAATGCTGTGTTATAATAACGCTATCTATTGAGATACTGGGTAATCTAACAAAAGCGATGTCAAATAAATTACGAAAGCGCTGGTATGACCATAAGTATTAATAAAATATTAAATGAGAGTCGTTTACTAAAATTTAAAACAAAATGACACCGTGTAAAGTGCAGTGAGATCCAATGTATGTCAACATATGATAGTGTGTCACTTAGTTTTTTTTTCTGTCTGACCCAATCTTATCTCTCAAATATTGTTTCTTCTCTACAGTCCAAAGGATGTAGAGAAGATTGTTATTGTATGTACTTTGCTATCATACTCGTCTAGCATGTAAACTTATAAGCTGTTAAATTTTACATAATTTTATTTTAGAATGATCTTTCTCGTTAATCAACGACTATATTATAGCTTTATCATATAGAAAAGTCATTATTAGTTCTATGTAACAAACAATTACACACAACAAAAGGTTTCAATAATGAGGATCGGATTGCAAAGCGTGATGTTTGTAAGTAATGAAGCGTTAACATTATTAATGTACAGTAACATAACTAATACTTATTCTGTTATGTAGGTATTGTTCGTTTTGTAGATTTGCGCATTAAATTTGCACGCAACCATTATATTATTATAAATAACAGATACCTGTTGTCTTGTACTTTTTTTACCCGTTAATGACTCATGTCCATAGATAACAGAAAGAATATTTCTTAAAAAAATATGATCTGAGGATTGAATTCTCAATGTTTTTTATATCATTGAAATTTTTGATAGCTGAAGTTTTTTCCCCTTTCGAAACAGTTTGAATCTATGTTTTGAATATCTACAAAGTCTCAAAACATAGTTTTGAGTCTTTTTAGAAGAATTTTTAACGATAAATTGATTTCTTATTATACCGTTTTAATGCATTTAAATACATAAGGTACCATAACAATAAATCACTTCATTGCGTGCATATACCTATAGTTTCTACGATAGATGGTTATTTGCTAGTGAAATTTTAATCAAATCGTTTCACAGTAATAACATAACAGTCAGATTTGATGAACGTTTTCTATCAGTCAATGATGTGTAATAAACAAAAGATTAGATAAATATAAAAATGTAAGTATTATATAAGGAGTTATGGATGAAATTTTACATGAACAGTTAGCAGGATTATTCTGTGGAAACGATAAATGAGGCATGCAGATCATACAGTGAACTGAATAATACAGAATGTCATGAGAGGCGGATGTCGAACCAGCGTCACCTAATGGGGAGGAATGGAGGAAAATTTGAGAAAGGCAAAACTGGACGAGACAAATCCCAAACGACTACATTCCACATGAATGGAAGAATGGACGACTTTAAAACAAATGGAAGAAGGATGAAGAAAACTCTTATATTTTCGCGTGAATATTTAAAAAACATTTCATTAAAATCCATTATTTTGTTTATTTGTCCCTTTTTCGTCTTTTGTTTGGCATATTTTATCTCGTAATTAAGCTGTCGTAAGATTCTCCACAAACTAATGTTGTAATTTATTATATACATTATACAAGTTTTTATTTGTCAATGTCCGGACCAAACTTCGGATCTCAACCTTTGGGAGTGTTCCTACCCAATTGTGTCCTCTAACAGATCAAAGCCTCTCTTTGCTGTCCGTGGGCCTCTTCAAGGTCCCATTGGACACGCAGATTTAGTGATCTCGAAGAACAATTATTAAGCCTTCAAACGATTTTGCCATAGATACGATGCCTTATTATCCGAAGATTCCCACTGACTTGTTTGTTTCCAGAGGTCTTGGTCACTTATCTGATGCCCTATATACATATATGGATCTGAAGTCGTCGACAGTACGCATGTGTGAATCTCGACTTGCACTTGCTGATTTTTCTTGATTGCTAATCTTGAGGGCTCCATGAGCTACTCTTTGCCATTCATTGTTTTTTTTTTTGTTGTTGTTCATTTAAGCGTTCTGCGAAGGGGCCGTTGACAATCCCCATATGCAGAGCGGGTGGTGGTGGAAGTAGTACTTATCATTCAGCTGACACATTCTAATAGATTGATCTATTGCAAAATCTAATTGTGAAAATTGTATTTTTTCGAACCGATTGCTCATTATACAGCGTCACCAATCAAAGTTTACAAATTGTAATTAGTGACAAACACGTACTAGTACGAACAAGGTTATTTTTCTTACATTGTGTTCTATACAGTTTACGTAAATATATGTACTATACCTAGTTGCAACACTCAATTTCTATCTACACCTTTAGTAAAATGACCCATTTGATCACGCAAATTAAAGTGATTAGTCACGCAATTCTAGCCACTACTTAATGGGCTATGTGGAAGACGACAATGCTACACAATATATGACATATTTTTTTACGTTCTTCAAACATAATACAATAAACAAAAAATACATTATAATGTTTCAATAGCACAAAATAAAATTCTGGTGTGAATGAAATAATGTCTTGCATAAAACGAAGATACAGCTGACATTGGTAGTCAGATAGAAATGAGATTGGTAGTCAGATAGAATTGACATTGGTATTTTTTTTAAATATCTAGCCATTTCATAATCTATGATTTTTTTATAGGAGAACCAGGCCGATGATAGTTCGTTATCCTTGTCGGTGCCTTGAGCTCCTGGTTCTCCTTTAATATTCCAACTTCGTCTGTATTGATATGTTAAAAAATTGTCATAAAAAATCATTAACTCATTGACAAAATCATTAAATCATTGACAAAAAAAAAATCCAATGTTTGCGTATATGCAACTTTACAAATATTCGAATTTCATATTCCTTAAAACTTAGTATGTTTTTACTTATCTTTATTGTGATAAACTCTCTCACGCCTGAATTCAATCATCATGGAATTTTTTATATTTACTCGTAACATTTTAATAATATTAATGAAAAAACACAATGTCCCTATCAATAATTTTATATATAAGAATTAAATATGAAATTATATTATCGAATAAGGTTTGCTATTACTGATTAAATATGTGAAGTTATTAATTTATTAAATTTCTGCTAACAAGAAAATGTAGGTAGGTACATATTTATATTGATTTAAGTACTTGAGTTCTAAAAATCTTTATGCCTCGCCCAGAGAAAGATTGCGGCTAACATAACCTGTGCATAAACTAATTTTAGAGCAGAAAAATACTCTAATTTGTATTAACCAATAAAATTAGTTGGCTTTTGACGTTATGCAACGAATTACGTGTCACTTTTTCCCTGACCTTTGCATCCATAGATTTTTAACAACGCTTTATAAAACTGTCACCCGCAATCTCATGTTTATCGAGTCCTATTTATTTACAAATTATTTTCTCTGAGCACTCAGACCAGTAATGTCCGATCCAAGCATTACAAAGGAAGCCTAAATTCCCGTACATAATGGAATTGTAGTGCCTACTTTAACGTATGGTTGTGAAACATGGACGTGGCAAAGGACGAATGAAAGTAAAATGAATGCTGTAGAAATGAGACCACAAAGAAAACTATGTAATAAAACGATATATAAAAAATGATGACATAAGGAGGGAATGCAAGATAACGAAGGAAATATACATATTAGATGTAAAAGAGGGAGTGAATAGTAAGGGCCGCCCCAGAAAGGGATGGCATGACCTTATGAATGATATATTGAAAAAAGGAAACGTAAGGAACTTAAACAATCGACGAGCATGTATGAGACGATGCATGGACGCAAAGGAAGCCAAGAATGTATGCAAAAATAGAGGGGTATGGCACTCGGTTCTCTCTGCTTAACCCATAAGGGACATGGCGTGATGGTGTGTATATTTCAAATAATCAAGCTGTCAAAAAATATATACACAATTTTTTTAGTCACAGGATAGTAAGTATTGTTTTTAAGATGTCTAATTCATGACAAAGGCATGAAGTATATTCAGTAAAATACCGTGAAGGTTTGTCGAGTGATGTTTGGAAAAAAATATTTCAAAAAACTTTTGTTGAAATCGGCAGTTTAGTTTTGTCTCGGACATTTTGTTAAATGTGTCGAGTTTGATAAATTTGTACAGTGTTGTACTACATAATGTACATATACAGATATAAACCAAATATTTATGTTAATCGAATGCAAATGTTATGTATCGGCAGGATCGCTATACTGGCGTTTCCTTCCTACATAATTATAACTGAATTATTCCTAACGGTTTACAGGGTGAGGGGGGGGTGAGAGTTTGGGGGATTCTGAAACACGAGGAAGTTATTTAACGAAGAAAAGCAGAAAGAAAAAACTCTGTTGGGTTTTTGCAAAACGGCAGGTAACATGATACATTTTCCATTAAATGTATAATATAACCTATCAAAGCAATTAAGCTTGAGGATTTATGATGGACCAAACATATTATTTTATAAATCGACCACCAATAAAAATTTATTTTCCAACTGTCGATTTGTTCAGGAGAACTTTGTTCTCTTAACATATCGACAATGTATCAAGCCAGAATACGCGAGAATTGTATGGAGAGGTCTACTTTTTTCATGGATTTTCCAACTTTGAAGTCAAAAAACACCAACTTAGAGGCTTCGCAGCATATATGTTCGATACACGGATTTACTCAGAATTCGGAGTAGAACATTTCGTGTGTCTGTGTGTGTGTGTGTCTGTGTGTGTGTCTGTGTGTCTGTGTGTGTGTCTGTGTGTGTGTGTGTCTGTGTGTCCGTCCCCCCCTTATAACTTTTGATCCGCTCAATTTACAGAGCCTAAAATTTCAGAATATATAAACAGTTACAGGCCTACAAAACTTTTATACTCGGAATTTTGAATTTTTGTTTCAGTCAGGGGTTATCAACTTTTGAATTTTTATTTTATTTTTCCATATATCTCAGAAACCATAAACGGTAGAACGCTGAAAATTGGTACAAACATAGACAAATACAAAATCTCAAATTTGTTTTTTCAAAAAAATTCCAGGGTTTCTCAAACATTTTTTATTAAGAAAAATATTTTTTTTATGATAAATTTATGAGTTTAACTGCCTATATTTTCAAAACTTTTACAATTATCGAAAAAAGCCGAAACACCCCAACTAGATAATTTAATTTTCTATAAAAAATATTAACATTGTAGTAGAAGATCTCAATTTTTTTTTAACAATTTTTTTAAAAATTGAATTTAGTGACGACATCGCTTCATACATTTTGTATGGCAGTCGCCTATACACAATATGTAAGAAGACTTAATAGTTTGTTACTTCATCTCCAAACATACATACATACCATCATGCAATTTGCATATTCTGGGTAGGAAAAAGGATCTTCTTCCATACTATCCTATCTTGACATACATACCTACATATGTTGTATAGAAAACAAAATATCTGAAAATATTCAATAATTTGTATCTATGGGTTTATAGTTTGGTACATATTCTTCAACTATACATACTATCGCTATCGACAGTTGGATCTCATGTGTTACATGCAACTAGTAATAATCCAACTGTCGATTTGTTCAGGAGAACTTTGTTCTCTTAACATATCGACAATGTATCAAGCCAGAATACGCGAGAATTGTATGGAGAGGTCTACTTTTTTCATGGATTTTCCAACTTTGAAGTCAAAAAACACCAACTTAGAGGATTCGCAGCATATATGTTCCATACACGGATTTACTCAGAATTCGGAGTAGAACATTTCGTGTGTCTGTGTGTGTGTGTGTCTGTGTGTGTGTCTGTGTGTCTGTGTGTGTGTCTGTGTGTGTGTGTGTCTGTGTGTCCGTCCCCCCCTTATAACTTTTGATCCGCTCAATTTACAGAGCCTAAAATTTCAGAATGTATAAACAGTTACAGGCCTACAAAACTTTTATACTCGGAATTTTGAATTTTTGTTTCAGTCAGGGGTTATCAACTTTTGAATTTTTATTTTATTTTTCCATATATCTCAGAAACCATAAACGGTAGAACGCTGAAAATTGGTACAAACATAGACAAATACAAAATCTCAAATTAGTTTTTTCAAAAAAATTCCAGGGTTTCTCAAACATTTTTTATTAAGAAAAATATTTTTTTTATGATAAATTTATGAGTTTAACTGCCTATATTTCCAAAACTTTTACAATTATCGAAAAAAGCCGAAACACCCCAACTAGATAATTTAATTTTCTATAAAAAATATTAACATTGTAGTAGAAGATCTCAATTTTTTTTTAACATTTTTTTTAAAAATTGAATTTAGTGACGACATCGCTTCATACATTTTGTATGGCAGTCGCCTATACACAATATGTAAGAAGACTTAATAGTTTGTTACTTCATCTCCAAACATACATACATACCATCATGCAATTTGCATATTCTGGGTAGGAAAAAGGATCTTCTTCCATACTATCCTATCTTGACATACATACCTACATATGTTGTATAGAAAACAAAATATCTGAAAATATTCAATAATTTGTATCTATGGGTTTATAGTTTGGTACATATTCTTCAACTATACATACTATCGCTATCGACAGTTGGATCTCATGTGTTACATGCAACTAGTATAAGTAAACATTTATCAAATACAGGTCATTTTATTTATACTGATATATTTTCATTTATTTATACCTATACTAGCGAAATCCGGCAATCTTGGTATTTCCTGTAGAATTATTACCTACTTAATCCAACTGTCGATTTGTTCAGGAGAACTTTGTTCTCTTAACATATCGACAATGTATCAAGCCAGAATACGCGAGAATTGTATGGAGAGGTCTACTTTTTTCATGGCTTTTCCAACTTTGAAGTCAAAAAACACCAACTTAGAGGCTTCGCAGCATATATGTTCCATGCACGGATTTACTCAGAATTCGGAGTAGAACATTTCGTGTGTCTGTGTGTGTGTGTGTGTCTGTGTGTGTGTCTGTGTGTGTGTCTGTGTGTGTGTCTGTGTGTGTGTCTGTGTGTCCGTCCCCCCCTTATAACTTTTGATCCGCTCAATTTACAGAGCCTAAAATTTCAGAATATATAAACAGTTACAGGCCTACAAAACTTTTATACTCGGAATTTTGAATTTTTGTTTCAGTCAGGGGTTATCAACTTTTGAATTTTTATTTTATTTTTCCATATATCTCAGAAACCATAAACGCTAGAACGCTGAAAATTGGTACAAACATAGACAAATACAAAATCTCAAATTAGTTTTTTCAAAAAAATTCCAGGGTTTCTCAAACATTTTTTATTAAGAAAAATATTTTTTTTATGATAAATTTATGAGTTTAACTGCCTATATTTCCAAGACTTTTACAATTATCGAAAAAAGCCGAAACACCCCAACTAGATAATTTAATTTTCTATAAAAAATATTAACATTGTAGTAGAAGATCTCAATTTTTTTTTAACAATTTTTTTAAAAATTGAATTTAGTGACGACATCGCTTCATACATTTTGTATGGCAGTCGCCTATACACAATATGTAAGAAGACTTAATAGTTTGTTACTTCATCTCCAAACATACATACATACCATCATGCAATTTGCATATTCTGGGTAGGAAAAAGGATCTTCTTCCATACTATCCTATCTTGACATACATACCTACATATGTTGTATAGAAAACAAAATATCTGAAAATATTCAATAATTTGTATCTATGGGTTTATAGTTTGGTACATATTCTTCAACTATACATACTATCGCTATCGACAGTTGGATCTCATGTGTTACATGCAACTAGTAATAATCCAACTGTCGATTTGTTCAGGAGAACTTTGTTCTCTTAACATATCGACAATGTATCAAGCCAGAATACGCGAGAATTGTATGGAGAGGTCTACTTTTTTCATGGATTTTCCAACTTTGAAGTCAAAAAACACCAACTTAGAGGATTCGCAGCATATATGTTCCATACACGGATTTACTCAGAATTCGGAGTAGAACATTTCGTGTGTCTGTGTGTGTGTGTGTCTGTGTGTGTGTCTGTGTGTCTGTGTGTGTGTCTGTGTGTGTGTGTGTCTGTGTGTCCGTCCCCCCCTTATAACTTTTGATCCGCTCAATTTACAGAGCCTAAAATTTCAGAATGTATAAACAGTTACAGGCCTACAAAACTTTTATACTCGGAATTTTGAATTTTTGTTTCAGTCAGGGGTTATCAACTTTTGAATTTTTATTTTATTTTTCCATATATCTCAGAAACCATAAACGGTAGAACGCTGAAAATTGGTACAAACATAGACAAATACAAAATCTCAAATTAGTTTTTTCAAAAAAATTCCAGGGTTTCTCAAACATTTTTTATTAAGAAAAATATTTTTTTTATGATAAATTTATGAGTTTAACTGCCTATATTTCCAAAACTTTTACAATTATCGAAAAAAGCCGAAACACCCCAACTAGATAATTTAATTTTCTATAAAAAATATTAACATTGTAGTAGAAGATCTCAATTTTTTTTTAACATTTTTTTTAAAAATTGAATTTAGTGACGACATCGCTTCATACATTTTGTATGGCAGTCGCCTATACACAATATGTAAGAAGACTTAATAGTTTGTTACTTCATCTCCAAACATACATACATACCATCATGCAATTTGCATATTCTGGGTAGGAAAAAGGATCTTCTTCCATACTATCCTATCTTGACATACATACCTACATATGTTGTATAGAAAACAAAATATCTGAAAATATTCAATAATTTGTATCTATGGGTTTATAGTTTGGTACATATTCTTCAACTATACATACTATCGCTATCGACAGTTGGATCTCATGTGTTACATGCAACTAGTATAAGTAAACATTTATCAAATACAGGTCATTTTATTTATACTGATATATTTTCATTTATTTATACCTATACTAGCGAAATCCGGCAATCTTGGTATTTCCTGTAGAATTATTACCTACTTAATCCAACTGTCGATTTGTTCAGGAGAACTTTGTTCTCTTAACATATCGACAATGTATCAAGCCAGAATACGCGAGAATTGTATGGAGAGGTCTACTTTTTTCATGGCTTTTCCAACTTTGAAGTCAAAAAACACCAACTTAGAGGCTTCGCAGCATATATGTTCCATGCACGGATTTACTCAGAATTCGGAGTAGAACATTTCGTGTGTCTGTGTGTGTGTGTGTGTCTGTGTGTGTGTCTGTGTGTGTGTCTGTGTGTGTGTCTGTGTGTGTGTCTGTGTGTCCGTCCCCCCCTTATAACTTTTGATCCGCTCAATTTACAGAGCCTAAAATTTCAGAATATATAAACAGTTACAGGCCTACAAAACTTTTATACTCGGAATTTTGAATTTTTGTTTCAGTCAGGGGTTATCAACTTTTGAATTTTTATTTTATTTTTCCATATATCTCAGAAACCATAAACGCTAGAACGCTGAAAATTGGTACAAACATAGACAAATACAAAATCTCAAATTAGTTTTTTCAAAAAAATTCCAGGGTTTCTCAAACATTTTTTATTAAGAAAAATATTTTTTTTATGATAAATTTATGAGTTTAACTGCCTATATTTCCAAGACTTTTACAATTATCGAAAAAAGCCGAAACACCCCAACTAGATAATTTAATTTTCTATAAAAAATATTAACATTGTAGTAGAAGATCTCAATTTTTTTTTAACAATTTTTTTAAAAATTGAATTTAGTGACGACATCGCTTCATACATTTTGTATGGCAGTCGCCTATACACAATATGTAAGAAGACTTAATAGTTTGTTACTTCATCTCCAAACATACATACATACCATCATGCAATTTGCATATTCTGGGTAGGAAAAAGGATCTTCCTCCATACTATCCTATCTTGACATACATACCTACATATGTTGTATAGAAAACAAAATATCTGAAAATATTCAATAATTTGTATCTATGGGTTTATAGTTTGGTACATATTCTTCAACTATACATACTATCGCTATCGACAGTTGGATCTCATGTGTTACATGCAACTAGTTTTAAAAACTTGTTATATACTCTTGTGATTAGTATGTAATTGGTCTTATTTTCGTATATTTTTTATATCATTTTCAATTTGACTGTATACCTACCTACTGATCCAAATAAATAAATAATTACAAATGGTCCCTTCAGTCCCTTCCGTCCCTTCAGTCCTCTCGTCCCTTATTAGAGAGAAAATTTGCAAGTAATTATTTTTATCGTATGTATTTTTTGTTAATATGTATTGTGTTGACATAAAATAAACTGCTTTTAAATGAAATTAGGCAATTATTTAATGCTTTTTAATGCATTTTTATATTTTTAGTTTCAATAATTAATGTTGTTTTTGGAGAAGGTTTTTTTTTATATATTTTAAAATGTATTAAAATCCTTGTCCAAGGCAAATTGGTCAAAGTTAATTTAAAAATTGGTCAGTCCAAAGGGTAGTGTGTCTATATTTTGTGTGTGAATCAAATAAGTAGGCGAGGTAATTATTTTTAGCAGATCCCAATAAAGATTTCTGTCGGAACATGTTGATTCAATGTTTAGTCGGTAGACCGCGACAGCTGTAGTAATATTTCAACCACTTACATTAAATGATATCGCTGCTTACGTTGGACATATGTGTGTTTCGTTAAATCATGAATATGGATGAGATTCAGCAACTTCCGATGTCCCAAGAAGGGTGATATAAAAATTATCCCCTTCGATCGGCTGTCTGATATCGCGAGGCATAAACGTATCCGTATAAATATTACCTGCCTGTTGAGCGGAACCAGCAACCATAATATTACAAACAACCACCTTGTACACAGAGGACGAACTTTCACTTAGGGGTAATTTAAATTAATGCATTTCTTTGGAATCAACAGTATATTTATATATTTTATTTAATATCTTTTTGACAAACATAAAACAAATACATAGAGATTATAAATTTATATACTTATATAAGTCATGTACCTACATTTTGAAAATACATGATTTGTGGGTTGTTTTTTTACTGTTAGAAAGTGATCGAAAAGGTTTTCTTATTTACCTAAACTGATAATCTCAGATCAAAATTTAAAACATATTCAGATTCTAATTTAAACTGAATGTTTCAATTATTTATCATTAATTCATTCTCAGTCCTTACAGCTTAGTTATGAAGTATTTGAATCTAAAGTCACAAATAAAAAAATAGTCATACACGTTATAAAATCCAAAACGAGCGTTAATATTAAATAATTATCACAAAAATTATGACATTTATTCACATGATTTGGTGTGAGCGTACTAAGTGGAATACACTGCCTCCAGATATCCTCAAGTCAAATCAAAGTAAGCACATAAGACTAAAAGACTGAAAACACGTTTGTTTCGTAGAGCAGCACAAAACTGAAAAATCAGCGCCCTTGGAATGATCTTGAATCAATATGCTAGCTGTAAAATGGATTCACATTAAGACTCTTGAACACATTAATAGATACATATACTTGTGTAAAGATTTGCCATAATTTCATGTTTAATGCTAACATTCTTTGACCATACTTGTTTAGGAAAAACATTAAATATGTATAATATTCATTGATTTTCTGAAAAAACAAGATAGTCGAATTTTATTTGTTTGTTTATATATTAATTATATTTGACAAGGTGAGAATCGCTTTCACAGAGAAGATCCTTCAATAATTTTATTTTAAAAAATATCTTTAGTAATAATAATAATTAAAAACACATCCTTGCGTCCTGCGCAAGAGGCGATCTTATTTCCAACTGGCAATTTCTTCCAACAAACCAGTGATTCATTTTCGCATTTTAAAATATATAAATACACATTTTATTTTACATCGAAATCATATTCTTAATTCATGGTTGAGAAAAAAACATATGATTTTCTTTGTTTGTGTGGTCATTTAAAACAAAGAAAATTGAGTTATTTATTTGTATATATATTTACTGAAATCCAAACAAGTCTTATTTGTTTAGTGTTTTCTAGATTATCTTATTTAAATACAGTGCTGTGAAACATGTGCAATGCAAAATGGTAACACTAACACAGTTTTTTTTAACATACGTATATATTTATTTAATTATTTATAAGAAGGTACATATGAATATAACATAATGTATTGTATTTCAAGAATATAATGTATTCCATTTTAATACACCGATTCAAATTACAATTAAAATATTATATCGGGGCTATTAACACTTGAGATACAGTGTGGCTCGCAATACACGTCCAATACAAAACGTTTAAAAAATTTCATCACATTTACACTACCGTCACAATCTTAACGTAAAAAATAAATAAACAGAAATTGTCGATTATTCAAATGGGTAAAAACCAAATAAAATTAAAGTTATTGGATACAAATAATTTGACAAATGTAGGCTTATTTATTTATATAATTTATCAAAAGTTTATACAGCATTTTTGGTATACAATTAAAACAATAATTTACAATAAAAAAACAATAGTTTGCAATAAACAATACCTGTCTAATTTATATACTTCTTTCTTATTAAAATATAAATATTTCACGATAACATGTTTGTTTAGTAATGAATTCAACAAAATATGTTAAATTCATGAATTTGTTATTTTTTTTTTGTTTTATGACTAACAAAAATCAACAAATAATGTAACATACACTCTGATTCTATTTTAAGTTATCAAATTCAATATTTATTTTTTTATTTTTATTTTTTTATTATTATTATATTTAGTTTGCCTTCACACTTACCAAAATAAAAATAAAATATTAACATGTCACGTTGAAATGCTAGCGTCCAAAATAGGCGAAGCTGACGGATCTGATGCAACGCATCAGACGAACTTTAGTATTCTTTGTATAGGAATTCATACAAGTGCGTCCACTGATCAATAAGCATCTTACGGAGCACGCTCATTATTGTTATCATTTTTGCTAGGAGACAAAAACCCAATCCATCCGCTGCGCTTGTATGGACGCTAGCCTCAAGAATAACAGTCCTCGTAGGATCAAATATCCATCGATACTGTCAATTTAATATGTATAACTATTAGCAAATTATTTTTTACAAAAAATGATTGCTTATGATAAAAATTTAATATAATATTTGCTATCAAACCATATTCTGTTCGCGTATCACACAAAAAGTTTACTAAATTTACTACATTTTTTATTTACAACATATTTATATATTTATTTTTAATCAAACAAACCATCAAACAATAAACATTACAAATAATAAGTGTTACTTAAATTGTAAACAAAACAGTTTGCAGTAATTTTAATCGTCTTGAATTACTCCAATTGACACCATATATAGAAAAGTTATCGATTTAGTGCATATAGGTACCTACAGCAGAATAAAAGTAATAGAAAGGAAAAAAATATAAAAAAAAATGTGCCCATGAGGAAAAAAGAAGAATGAAAAGAAGTGGGAAATCAGAATCACTGCAACGTTATCAGCCCCTCATCAATGCCTCGAAAACTTGAGACTAGAATCTGACTTTTGTGTGTTGATGGATGTCCACCGCACCAAAAAAATATAATTATTGCAATCTCGTTGTATGTATGAATTTTGGCAGTAGTTTGTTGTATATTGTGGAAGCCTTAATGTAGAAGTAGTTCTTGTTCGTCTCAGAGGGCAATTAAAGTTCATCTATTGGAGAAGATCGTTTGAGTTTATTGTTATTTAAAATTTTGTATAAATACATCATGTCAGTAACTGTTCGCCTGTTTTCCAGAATCTGTTATCTGTCGTATGTTCAAATATAAAAGTTTTTTTTTAATTTTACTTTGTATAAGTATGAATGTGTTTAACTTGGTATACACTGTACATAAACCATTAGCAAAACAAACAAACCAATACCTTCTTATTGAGAGTTTCAATGTACACCCATTAAATATTCAATGCATACGTTAACAATTAGCACGTAATTGCAGTAAAATAAGGCACAGAATGCTACTACTTACCTTTTTGCATCTTTTTACTACGAACAATTTAAATAACAGGTTCACAATGGACTGAACCATATTACTCTTTATTAATCTAATAGGAAACGTATCTATATACTGGTTTTGAAATGCTTTGTTTAACATCAATTAAACTCATCATAGTCATACCTATCGATGCATCTTCTATACATATTTGTACATTACTGTTTCACTGAATTTATCTCATTATATAGCTATCATATTAATGGGGATTATACCTGTTTCAAAAGAAATTATATTTATGGAGGATAAAAATAAGGAGAGCCAACCCCAAAACAAATATGGGAGAAGGATGAGGGAAAGAAGAATTCCTATTTCATAATTATTTTTAGTATACGTCATAAACAATTAAAATTACGTTTTTCCACTCAATTTCATCCCAATAAAAAATTATTACCTTCATCTTATTTCTTGATTTTATAACTAATAACTGGGATCGGATTTGTGTTTATATATTTTCAACGTGTATTTATTGCTCAATACAAGGAAAAAGGCTGTTAATCAAATTTAGTCAATTTTCTTAAAAACTACAAAATGTGCTGCAGTCAGCCTACATAACTCAGTCAATTAATTGGATTCCTAAGCATTTTTTCGTTTCTCTAATTATAATAAATATATGGATAATTAATAAAGAAAAAAAATTGTGTATTCGCCTCAAGGGTTCTTCAATTAATTCCTTTCAGTTTCCAAACAAATAATGTCTTTTATCGTTTTCCAAATATACACACTACATTATTTTTGTATACTGCGTAAAACATTCGTATTAATTCTGTAAAAAAACAAAGATTATGATAAGTTCATAGACACTACAAACGTCAAAAGACTAAATGTGATTCAAATTTATTCAGAAAAATCTAGGCTCGCTCACCACGTGGATAAGCTGGTACACACCCAATCATAATAATATGAGAAATAATTATTTGTAGTGGTAGTAGCTACATTCTTTATTTACTTTGGTAACTTATTCCGCTATTAAATTTACATTCGTTTGCATAAATGTGTTAAGGTTATGAACGATTCGTAAGGCAAGTTCATGGTTAATGTATTAAAATGAAAATGCAAGCGAATACCGCTATATGTAGATATTAAACACGACCGCCAGCCGAGAAGTCTTACTGTGGTTCGATGACTTCCGTGAAATTTCGGATAATGAATTATTTATTACACAGAATCGTTCAGATAAAAAAAAACTATTAGTATACATACATTATGCACAGTGACCAAAATTAGTAGTGTAGGTTATGAGAACTATCCTATAATAAACACAACGATTTTTATACATTTTATGTCTTATAGAGGGTACTTTTTATGCGAGTTCTGAAATTAAAATCGACGCTTCGATACCTGATGGACTTTAAAATGTTTTTTTTTCCTTTGAATGTATTTATTGCGATTCGCGGGATTGCATTACATTATAAAAAAAAATTAAAATATTTTTTTCCCACTTAAATCTTATTACTGATATTTATTTGAAATAAATAACAGCCCTATATTTATAATCATCTTATTGTTATGTTTTTATGCACATTTGCAATCGCATAATTATTTATACGAATACACAAAATTTAGTTAAGGTGCTGTGAGCTCCAATAATCAACAAGTGTAGGTAGGTAGATACATGGACTGGACACATCATGCATTCATCCTATGTGATGTGAGAAGGTGCTTATTCATTTTATGCAAACTTTTTATAACATTATAACCAATTATTCAATTGCGAAAATTTTGTGATAATGTGATTTAATTATATAAATTGTTTTAAATTTTGTCTACCTGTGTTGTCTATACAATATTTACTTTCATATAAATTGGTGTTACGAGAAAAATACATTATAATCATAAAATTTGTGTTACATTTTCTGGTCTTAATGTGGGTAATTAATTTATTGTCATATTGTATTGTGTAATTGTGACTGTTTGTAACCGTAAATAAATAAATAAATACATAAACAAAATAATTTTGTTATTTCTTCGCCAAATACCTAAAAGGAATATTATTGATATCATGTGTCACTAAACCATAGCCTTCTAGTTTATAAATAAGTTATTTTCAATTAGACAGTCAAACACAAAATTAAAGTATACCTTTTTGATTAGATAAAACAATTCGGAGAGGAACTATGAGATTTTTGACCCAATAAAGCTCTTTGAAAGCAGTTAATTACAGGTTATTTTTTGAAAAGCTAGACAAAAAATTTATATCCTTGTGAATAAAATACACCTATGTTCATACTATCACCACATCTTATAGGTAAAGTATCATTATAAAATTATGTTATATGATGTGGTCATGTAGTCAACTTACAATAGTTTAGTTTGGAGTACAACTTACAGTATGACTGTCTGACCACAATCGGGTTTAATCTAAAAATCTCACGGTAAACTTGCCAGTTGAAAATAAAACTTGTTTTAATTGGATTGCAGTGGCTAATATACCTAACTTCACACACGTTACTGCATCTGTGGTGTAAGGGAAAAAATTGAATAAATTTGCATTATTTTTCATATCCAGTGAATAGGGGAATATAATTAAGTCCGTGTGGAAGTTAGGTTTCATGAACGGTTAATTCTTTTAACTGCTCATTTTACAAAGACGAGCATTTTTCTTCAACAGACTTGACTCTCATTTCCTGGACAATAAACAACGTAATGCCTATATTTATATGAAATATTATTACGAAGAAATAATTTGAATATGATGAGTTTCAAGGTGGTATCAAAGTGTGTGAGTAAATAATTATTGGACTCGTATTTTCATGGAATATTTTGAATTAACATAACTTTTGACTGACATACGTACCATCACGCCATTTCACTTACGGGTTAGGCAGAGAGAACAGGATGCCATATTTTTCCCTCGTCAACATTTATGCTACGCCTCATGCTTGTTCGTCTGTTGTTCAGGTTTCAACTACCAACTATTTTTTAACTATCTTACTTGACTTTTAATATTTGTATTGTGTTTTTTCGATAGGTGATGAAAAATTTTGCACAACATAATATAAAGACCCCAAATTCTGAACATTTAAGACTAAGCAAACTGAGATGGGCTGTCTGTGCATGTCCAGAGAATAACATTATCGCGGGTACCAAAAAGAGTCTTACCAAAAAGTACTCACAGGTGGCAAAAGAAAGGTCGGGAGACCGAGGTTGCGATGGGAAGACGACATTTTAAGGGACGCGACCCAGCAAGTGACAGGAGAGGGCGGAAGAGGAATTTGCCGGGGACCAAAAGGAGATGGCCGGTTATAGAGCCACTGAAGAAGATAGTTTTTTTTATTTATGGATGATGTTGACCTACAAACCATGACATTTTTACAGTTATTTAAATGTTTTACTTATTTTAAAATTGCTGGCGTCTGTTCAAGTAAAATTTTGTTTTAATAATATGTAGATCTATAAAAATATACTGCATTTTCCTAGAGTGGATACAAGGATTATTTTCATTAAATTTTAATAGAAGTTCTTATAGTAAGTTGTTGTTAATTTAAAATTGTTTGTTAAACTTGTTCTTTAAAATGGATAGGTACCAAATGTTTAACTTTTTTCTGCTATTGTAAGTTGATGGTAGGTATTTACAAAAAGAACTCTCTTTATTAAAAGATCCTTTTGGGCGGAGAAACCGCCAGTAAAATAAAATCCCTACAATTTGTTTCAAAGTAATTTACACTTCCACTAAAAGCTTCTTTTGGCAATTAACAACTAGAAAAAATTACCCGAGATAAGGAAACACGACCGTTGCCTAATGTTTCCTTCACAGCTCACCACTGAGTTTTTTTTTGCAAAATAAAAAAAAACTCGGTACATCGTCCTCAATCCAAAATTAAAGGAAGTTTCTTTTTTTGTTGAAAAAAAAATTAGCATATCACCCCGTAGAGGGCTAATTAGGCTCTTACTCTTACAAAGGGAAGGAAAGTATTTTATGTGCATTAACTTTCTTCGGGAGAATTATTCAAATCGGCCGGTGAATAAGTTTAAAAAAAAATATGGCTGTAATTTCAACTTCGAATGAATCAGAACTTTTTGATTTACGAAACAACAAAATAAGTGTAACTATACAAAATATATTCCTCAACACCGTTTTATTTGATTCTTCTTCTTCTGCTTAAGCTAGGACTGCTCCTGGAATGCATGTGGTGGTTGGTAAATTTATTTATTTATATAATTTATGTACATGTGTACAAAGGCAGGTTTATTGCCATTAGGCAATTTCTTCCAACCAACCCATTTAATTTAATTCATTTTCCTTAATTATCGTCTATAGGTACATATGGATATATCGTCTATAGGTAATATTGTGTGGGGTGATTGATTATTGCCTTTATCGGTATAATTTGTAATCATAAAATTTTCACATTTTTCAAATAGTTAAAAAAATATAATACGTGGTCTTATCGTATTATCTTCTTCATCAGCCTTCTACTCTCCACTGCTGGAGATAGGACTCTTCCATTTCTAACAATCTTTAGTTATTTGATGCGTGGCCTTAAAAATCATAAAATTCTCTCATAGCATATAAAATGTAGAATATAATACGTACTTCGCCTCCTGCAACTTTTGCCTCCAACTTAGTCTATCATCTGCTGACGTCTTCCAATTAGCCTGGGTCTTCCCACTTGTCTCCTTCCACGTTGGTAGATTACAAAGTATGACAACATTGTGTATGTTCAACAGCAAAATAATAAGAGAAAAATAAAACAAAGAAAATTATTAATTATAAAACACTTAAATACCTACTATTAAAACAAAAAAAATATATTAATAGCAAGAAAAAAGGATAGGGTAAGGACAGGAGAGGAAATCGGGATTAGGTATTCAAGGATAAATATTCCTTCTTTAGTTTTTTCTTGAAAATTCAAAGTGAGTTAGACGACGCAATATCCAGACTTAGGCTATTCCATAATCTTGCTGATTGTACTTCGACCGAAGAGCTGAGAAATTCTGCATATTTTCTATAAGTATTAGGTATTAAGTATTATTATAAATATTTTTAGTCCATAAAGTAATTTAAACAAATTAAAAATCGCTTTGAACATAAACATTTTTATCATAAAAAATTAATCGAAAAACTTATGTGTATAACTAAAATTTTCAATATCCGCATACTTTGACTGAATATTTTTTTTAAAAAATATTGGAGAACAGGGGTCAAAAAGGTCATGTTTTCTCACAAAACAAGAAGGTCCATTATTTAACTCCAGACATATGTTGGTGTGAGGATAATATAATGTTTGAATTGGATTTTGAATAAAATTAATGGCGTTCTTCGATGAATGAAATTAAAATATGTATTATGCCTGTACCATATAGGCAAAAGCATATAATTCACCGAGAATCTGTTCTACACCCATACCCATACCCACCATGGTACATAGATCAGTAAAAGAAACGGGAAAATAAATTCTAATAGAATCAGAGTATCGTTAAGCAGTGAGGGAGATGTATGGGGCATGGAGAGATACCACCCTTATAAATATTTAGGTTTTTGTGCGTATTCCGGAAAAGGTCACTTCGCATAACAATCTTTGCTTTTATTTCCTTTGTTTGCTTTCGTGTGCTTACATGAACATTGGTTCATACCTAAACTTGTTTATAAGAGGACGCGATATTCGAACTGAATTTCATTGGGAAAAATGGAACACAATACCTTTATCGTTTTGCCATTCAATAAACACTTATATATACATTCGTACTATCATTCTTTGTTTATATTATGTAGGTATATATTCAGAAATCGTCGAGATGTTAAAAAAAGCACCGCGTAAATAGCAACTGGTTCATAATATTAAAGAGGATGCGAGGATCTTTTTTTCTATTTTCCTATGTACCTACTGGTTAATTTTGGCCAGTGTATAAAAATTGCAATTCACGTGAATATTTTGCGGCGTATCAAATAAACTTTGTGCGTTTTCTATACTCGTAAAATAAAAAAAAATGTTTATTGTGGAAATAATTATCACATTCCTAATAATTAGTCCTTAAAGTTCCCAAAAACTAAAATAAATGGATCGTGCGGATTTCATGATGGCAATGAACAATTTAACTATCAATTTTTTACTAGAACATTATTAAATGAACGAGATATTTTAAAGAAAATATTAGTTAAAAGACCTTTGAATCATTAGCGTTTTCGGCATTTTTAACAAATTAAGCAAAACCGATAGGATAGTAGATAATAGAAGAATGTCCATCCCAGGTGCTTAAAGTTTTGTATCTGTGATCACACAGACCTGATATAAATAGTTGTGTGATTTTAAACTTGTGTCTATTTGCTTCCAAAGAATTAGATCCAAAAACACGTTTCATAATACAACCCAATAAAAAAAATAAATGAGTCAGCCTCAATTCAATAAACCTGGAAATACTTTTAATGCTTTATCATCTTCTCTGTGCACTGATGAATAACAATCATATGAAAATACACATTTGATTAGATTGGTAGATATTATTACCTCTCGTTTACTTACTTACTTACACGAGCCCCACTTTCATCTATTCGTTCACATTGTTGTTTTTCAAATTATTCTTTCGGTTTGTTGAATATCAGTCTCCTTTAATAAATTATCTTCTTTGTATTTTTTGGTTTCCCTTTGCCAAAAGGGAATTCAAAAATATTGTTTTAAGTAGCCATATTTGTCTAAAAATGTATCGGGTATAGGCAAAACATTAATATTCGGTACAGATTATTATTGATGGAGGAAAAATTATGGCCTTATTTACATCGCAAAGAAATTAAAATAAAAATTATTTTAGAATTAAATAATGTGTAGGCATATATAGTTACACTAATAAAATATATATTTTAATTTGATATCAGTTATCATATTATACCTGTGTCGGTGTGTTTCCATAAGTAACTTATGTAGGTTTTCAATTTTAAAGATATATATTTGAGTTTTGCATTTTTTATAAAAAAAATAAGTATACTCAGATTGACAGTTACATATAAAATGCATTTTTATATGAGTTCATAAAAATTTAAAAGGTCCGTTCATTGAAAATACAGAGTTTTGCTGTAGAAAAAAAAATGAATATTTTATGTATATTTTAGTGTTTATATGAAATATCCTTTTTCAATATGGAAGATTGCTTTCGGTACCAAATCTATATTATAAATCTTAATGTTTGCATGCTGGTATGGTTGTATAATGTATGGTTGTATGTACGTTATACACTCCTAAACCGATGATCCGATTGAAATGGTTCAATTTCATCAAAACATCAAATGAATAAAGCTGGAAACAGTTTCAACATCCATTGCCATCGGGAATACACAAATTCTGAAAGTTTCAGAGCTCTAACTGGTGAGATATTTTGTTAAAAAAAAGGCAAAATTCCAGTACGTACAGACAGATGAAGTTCAAGTAAAAGTGTGTAATGTAATAAAAAATGAATGATTAAATTTTCCAAAAGGTAGTTTAGGTACGAATACCTACTTGTACATACAACCACAAACATACATAGTCAAAAACTGAAAAAAAATTCTGTTTAAAAAATCCACAACATGAATGAAAATTATTTCAATATATTTTCTATCGGCGATATTTGATTAATAAACAATAAAAAGGATTCGTATAGAACCTTTTAATGAGAATCATTCCCATCCCCCTCATTGATTTTGATAACAATATTCAGTTTCATTTGATCAAGATATCTCAAAGTGTGCACTATTAAAATAATAATATCGTCTTCAATCAATTCAGTTACACAGATGACTTTCCATAAATTTATATTAAAGTCTTAGCTTACAATATTAAAAACAACTCCTAGTTTATATAATACTAGTAAAACCCGGCAGTCGTTGTCCTGCCTGTTTAATTATTTACAAACTCCAAATATATAAAAATGGTTGATCGGTATTTTTCCTTTTTATTACTAAACATTCTTATCTAGATTCGCTTATTATAATTCCGTATTTTTTTCACTTCCATCCCTACAGTCCCTTCCGTCCTTATTGATTCATTCATTTATTATTTTAAGTCATTATTCAAATAAATGTAGGTACTTGAACCTTTAGCAATATACCATTTTTATATAATATACCATTTTGTATATGGGTATATAGGATTTTTTCTTTTTATTTTTTATTATGTATTTATTTTTTTTATTCATTTATTTACTTATTCGATCATTGATTTATTTATTTATTTATTTATATAAATGTTTTTTTTTATTCATTTATTTATTCGATTCTTGATTTATTTAAATGTTATTTATTTTTATTTAATATTTTCTTGCAATACCAAATTGATAATTTTTCAATTACTTTTTTGCCGTAAGCTAAATTTTAAACCTTCTCGAGTACGCGCTGAACAAACCCACTTAGTATCAATTCAATACCAATTTTTTTTTTCAATTTTTTTTTGTGAGATATCGAATAAATAAATAAATAAATTATTATGCATAAACCTTCTCCGGAATGAGCTGAACAAATTCCCAAATTTTCATTGCAATCGGATGCTTGGTTTGGGAGTCCATCGGCCACATACAAACAAACAAACAAATATACGTACATCCATTTTTATATCTATAGACTACAATATTTACTTCTCCTTGGTGCCAGTGTTTAAGTCTAAAAACGTCCACAGGAAAACCAAAATAATCCTATACAAGACAATTATTATGACTGCGGTTACATACGGTTTAGAAACGTTGACTCTTACAATAAAATCCATTTAAGCTTTGGACATATTTGAGAGGAAAGTTCTCCGCCGTATATGCGGTCCAGTGAAAGATGGGGAAGAGTGGCGTGTAAGGCGAAACGAAGAACTATACAGAATATACGAATCACCCAGTATCTCAACACATATAATAATATCGAGATTGAGATGGGCTGGACATGTACAGAGAATGCCGAATATGACTGGTGATCCAGGAGGAAGAAGGAAAATAAGACCCAGGCTGCGATAGGAGAACGAGGTGAGTAGGGATGCAGTACAGCTCTTAAGCATTACAAACTGGAGGACGGTAGCTGAGGACAGACGGGGTTAGAGGCAAAAGTTGAAGGAGGCCAAGGCTCGACTTGGGCTGTAGCGCCATCGAAGAAGAAGAAAATATTTACAATTACTTAGAATGTACATTTGCAACAAAAAACAATTTATTTAAACATGTTTTTATAGTACAATTGTAGATTTTAGATGTGTAATTATGTAGTAATAGGTGATGAAATATAAAACAATCATAATTAAAATACTTAACTAAATAGTTTACATATTTTACTCTAGCATTTTTCGAATAAGAATGAATGTGTCATTGATAGATGCAAATGTATATTTTCATGTGTTCTTTAAGTGAACTATAAAAAAAATGTGGTAGATTTCGAGTTTGGATTGACTATGTATATTGTTCAGAGCAATAATAACTTACTATGCTCTTATAAATCAGATTCTTTAATTATAATATCGAGTTTTCAAAGATTGTGAAACGCTGATGGTCTGTCCACTGACGAAAGAAGTAGCAGTATTTCAAATGCGCACGCATCCTCATTAAAGCTGGCCAGCAGTATACATAAGTAATAAGCCACTCCGGAAAATAAGTATTTCTTCAATTTCTCTTCCAACATCTTCTCCCCCGAATACGTCTTATCTCCATGAGAACTCGGAAGGTCCAGATTGATTGATTGCCTCTGATTATTTTCTCTTCCAAAAGGTCCGTAAAATGTTTAAAATGGGAGAGTATTATAAAATATATTATGATAATATAATCTCAATTATAATATCACAATTTTCATGTTTCATTGACACCATACAAAGAATAATAAAAGCAATGTTTTCATTCTTTAAAATTAAATGTGGAATATATACTTGTGATCTTTATCTATGTATAGCGTATACAAAATTTTGTACGAGTCAATTTTTTACATAAATTGTTTCAATATGAAATTCATCAGCGTTTTAGTTTGGTCTACGCAGAGAACACAATTTTTCATATTAGTGTAAGGCGTACGGATTACGGCATATTATACCTACACAAAAACATCACGACGAAACTGAAAGTATGCACTCTCTACATGATACGTATGAGATGTTTGATGTAAAAAATACGCTTAAAAAGTGTGAAATCATGACTCCATTATTCCATAGTATGAAAAGTAAAAAAAAAAGATTTTTGTTCAAACAATTCTATTGTAAATACTCTTTAAAAGTACCATGTTATATGAAATCTGACCTGGTAAATGATCAACCCTTGGCAAAAAACAATCTAATTTTGAAAATTTCGTTTCATCCATAAACTGATCCATTAAAGACAATGATAAAATTGACGCAACGCATAAAACTAAAATAACGTTTTATTTATGTACTTATATGTTTATTTATGTACTTATATGTTTTATTTTTGTACTTATATGCTTATTTAATAGATGGTGTCTTTATCGGAATGGAGACCAAAGCTGCAATCAAACGAAGTGAAATTCACCCAGCTTTAGTTGGCAATAATGTTTGACATCAAAGCTTAAACACCCCCAAAGAGAAGAAGACAAAACCTGGATCCTAATACAAAAATAATAAAACAAAGAAAACACGTTCAGTTGTGGAAAAACATTCCCCGGAATAGAAAAGTATTTTCCTTTTATCTGGTTATTTCAACATAATACATCTACTTTTTTATTATTTTAGCAACATCAAAAGCAGTTTTGGAAAAAACTTTATTTTTTCTGAGAATCAACAAAACCTTTTTTATCCTTCCAACATTGTTGATGAAATATTTTTATAAATAAATGTTTGTTTTTGGTGACTAAGTTTTTTTTACTTTTGGAATAAACCTTGTAACGTTCTCGATCCCAACGAGAGTACTGCGTGATGGTATTTAATATGGGAATATTTATATCTTAAATAATTATTTGACAAATTTTTCACATCTCAATAGATACGAAGTTGGTATATTATAGGAGAAGCTCCACGAACTCAAGGCACCTACAGGGCTTGCGACCTGTCATCCGCTGGTTTGCGTGATCACTTTATGCAATTGCGTAACGTTCACCAATTATGCCTTCTTATTGAGTTCCATTATCAATGCAATTTAAATGTAGTTACTAATAATAAAATTTTATAATTTATGACAACCAAGGTGTAAATATATGATTTATTAAATCTTTATATGTGATAAAGTATAAAGTTTAAGAGCTTACTGCGACCAATGTCAAGACAAAAAACCTCATTCAATGCTGGTAATCAGTCTTTGGGATTTAATCAAAAATGAGGAGATTGGACATAAAACAAAATTTACCTTCATCGCAGAAAGAACAGCAAAGATGAAATGACAAGTGTGACGTGTCAGATGGTCACCTAGAATCCTGAAGTAGAATCATAGGAAGACCACAAAAAGGTGGACAGAAAATGACATTGTCCAGCACATGCAGGTCAAAGACAGCAAACAGTTCAAATTCTGCTCTGCTGTTTAAATAGCTCTGAGGATTATAAATGACCTACACTCGATTTTTTAGAAGAGGTATATGCCCAGCCGTGGAAGGAATATGTATAGAAGTAAATAAAAATTTATGTAAAATAAGTAGCAATGATTTTTATAATATTAAATGGATTTTCATTATTATTTCTTTAGGATAAAATCCTCGGCATAAGTTTAAGATAATTAAAAATGATTGATATATTTTCTACTTGATTTCCCATTGTATCGTGAAGCAAGGATCTACCTTTGTATTGATTCACTTGACAACAGACGTAGGAACAGTATCTGATATGATGCTTCTCTACAATATTCTTAACCGCAAAATTGATTCTCCATCTCTTTTAAATTATAAATCTTTCAACATCCCTATCCGTAGAACTAGACAAACTCCTATTTTCTACCTAACCATTCAGCATACTAACTATGCTCAACATGCAACAATCTACAGAATCTGTAATACATGCAATAGGCATTTCCAAGAGTTCGATATATTCTTACTAAGCGTTCCCACATTTAAAAAATATATCGGACTTAAAATTTCATCCTCATAATCTTACTAACACTTAATACCTATACTACACACAATATCTCACCATAATATGTAACTATTCTTAACGTAGGTATCTTAATATGTACTACAATAACTCCATTGACAACCTGTAATTGGCTTTAATATTTACTCAAATCATCTCTATTTTATATCATTTATTATACGCTGTATGTTGTCCTCTAAATAAATAAATCTCATTTATCTTTGTACATACGAAATCTGTCAGTTTTGAGTTTTATTGAGTTCAAAGACACCAGAGATTACTTGATGAAACATAGGAAAAACAACATTGACAAATCTAAATTACATCATTTCGTGTAATGAAAGTGTCGCCACTACGTTTGAGATAAAAATCTGAAAAGTTTTCTTATTTGCAACGTGCCAACTTACTTATTTTTCCAATTTTCTCGGCAGAGTCCGCCCCTCACTGGCTGATTTGGCCGGGTCACGGCATCTCATTGGTCCACGTCTCAGTGCGTCCCTCTCTGCCGCTCGGTTGAGGCGAGTGTCTCCGTCCTCGTCTCGCGGTAGAGGGTCGGATCGGAGGTAAACCGCGGCCGACCGCCACCGCACCAACAGTAATATAACAAAAATGAATGAAACATTAGTTGAGGCTTTACAGTTTCCTCTGCGGTCTCTCTCTCTTCTCGGCCCACAAATCGAAATTGCTACCGTCTTTGCCGCTGTGGGTGATGATCCATTGGCGGACGACTAAATACTATCAAGAATATCCTCAAATAAAATAAATATTTTCTACGATCTGTATTTGATAAATTTAGTGCCCTTGGAAATTGGAACATCAACTATCCAACCAGTTTTTGGGCGGTATTCCTAGGAGACCATAAATTATATGAAACCATGTGGGATATTCTGGCTTCCACGCGCTTTCTCTGTATATTGTTACACCTACCCAAGATGTCTTCTATTTGACAGGTCCCTCCGATATATCAATTGTTCATCCCCCCCCAATAGCATAATATGTATTTGTTCCTGCCGATCTTATTTCCTAATAATCTTTATAATATACCGTTGTTGTCATCGTAAAAGTTGAATAGTATTTACGTTCTACTAGAGTTCTCTTCTAGATGCTTGGCAATGTCGATTTAAGGACTTTTATTTCTTCTTCGTGGATTATTCCTGATTATTGGTTCCACGAAATTTCTTAATGAGCGTGACTATTTCAAAACAATTTATTATTTCGTTTTCACTTATCCGATTTGTACAATGTCACCATTGTGATAACTCTGGTAAGACTTCTGAGCATATGCTATGGGAATTCGCTAACTTCTCAGTATCAACATTCCGAAAAGAACTCTAAAACGATGTCCGACGGAATTTCTATGACGCATTAGACATGCGGACCTTGTAGCTACGAAGAGCAACTTCAGGGCTTTTAAGACTTTTTGTGAAAAATACGGTTCACTGTTATCTTCACTTTCGGTGAACGGTGAACCAGCTGTTTCGTTATAATTAGCTCTTTTTGTGCACTTCAAGTGCAGTATCTGCAAGATTTTAGAGTTCTCCGGACTCTTCTTATGTTCTATATGGGTTCTTTCAGAGTTTTGCCGTTATTAGTCCCAATAAGCAGAAGAGAAGAAAAGAACAATGTGTTAAAGGTATCATCAACTTTGAAGTATATTATTTACAGGGTGAAACAATTATCCTGCATGTAGAAGGATGATGTAAATCTTGTTTGATTTTCTACACTAAGGGTCGTATTTATATACCATTCTGAGTGCTTAAGTCAATACTAAGCACGCTGAAATGTACGGAATTTATCATGCTAAGCATTGAGAATAGTACGTTTTATTAATTCGGACCTAAAACTAACATATCTCAATCACTATAAATTCATCTTTAAATAGGTATATGAAACTATTGTAATGACTTATATTGTGATTATTAAAGTATCTAGTCAACTTAATAACGTTTGAGTTTTGTGTGTGTCTGACATATTTTTTTAAATATTTTATCCAGATACAGATAAAATGCAATGTCTGTACGCCACTGGAGAGGATCATAATATACGAAGTGGGTACCTAACGTGGTCACTGTATATATGTACATACATTATATACGAGTATATATCTACGTTACCTATTACTTTTAGTACATAACATTATCATATTATATACCGACAAATAATATTGATCATTTTGTCTGAGGATTTTCTGTTTGAAATTGTATTAATATTATATTATTACTTAAATGGCTCTTGTAACCTCAAATGCAGGAACGTTGGCCAGAGCCAAGTTTGTTTTAAAATCTCGCATTTGTTTATTACATTACATAAATAAACAACAAATTATAAAGTGTGTGGAATATCAAAAGTAAAAATGATAATAATTAATACTTAAATTAGAGTTCAAAAAATTGAGAAAATAAGTTATGTTTAAATGGGAAATAGAAAATGAAATCACAATTTGATGTTTTTCTGTCTGATAAATTTTCTGTGAACATTAAGTACCTACTTAAATTTATTATCTAAGGATGAGTCGGGAAGCGATATTATGAGGAGGAAATATTTTGAATTAAATCAAGTGTGTTGGTGATATTGGGAACATAGGTGTAGGGCAATTGAATAATATGTGATCCAAGCTGCCTTCTTCTTGGTCACATTGACAAAGAGATGAGTTATCAATACCCAACCTTGCTAGGTGTGAAGGGGAACAACTATAAAAAAGTTCCAGAATTTCTCATTATTTTTTACAAATATTGAAAAACGCCGAAACACTCCAACTAGATAATTTAATATTCTCTCAAAAGTACTACATACATTACAGTTGTCCATCTTCATTTTTTTTTTAAATTTTGTAAAAAATGAATTTAGTGACAACATCGTTTCATAAAATTTGTATGGCAGAATTCACAATATCATAGGGGACATAAATACATATGTCCATCAAGCTGTTTACATATATTGACATACATGATTTGTATAGAAAACAAAATTTCTTAAAATGTTCAATATGGACAGTTGGATCTCATGTGTTGCGACTAGTTTTATCAATAATTGTATACAGCACCTAGTTAAGAAACTTGGTTTTTGGTTATGTTTTCAAGGACAACATTCGAAAGACAATTAATTTCATAAGATTTTTCAAAAAGCGTCGCATATTGTTTTCGGAATAATGACGAAAATATGAAAATAAATGCAAATAGTTTGAACGGGAGAATAATATTGTGCGATGATTTAATAGAAAAATATTGCAGTGTAAGGAGTGCTAATGAAATGTGAACAATAAATCACACTGAGGTATATAAAACAACGTCGGCATTATCTCTTTAGTTTAGGAGAAGTCATATAAAGTGGAAATAAAATTGCGTTCGCCTTTATGACGCCAGATAACATTCTCTTCTGTGTTGCTCACGTCACTTTCCTCCCAATATAAATGGAAAAATTATCTCCCAGTGTTACCTTAATAAAATAATAAGCATCTTTCCCCACCGATATCATCCCGTTATGTTGCCTGCAAATAATTCTCTTATTCCTCATCCCAATGAAAACGTTCCGCATATGGGAGGATCGACCAAGAGACGGTCTTCGATAAATTCCATTCATTTAGGTACTTCTTAATAACCGTCGAAATATTTTAATTTCCTTTCGAATCAAAAACTTTTACTTTCGACGATACATCATCATTTAATCGAATTGAATTAAAACAAATTGGTGTCCTTAAATCATACAGGCCACATAAAATGATTCATTTTTATGTTTTAATAACGGAGCAATCCAATATTACAGTCATAAATTGTATTAAACGATATTCTACCATATAGGTACATTTAAGTAACCATTTTGAGATATCGTTTTTCGACGGAGATCAGCGAAACTAATCGAAACTTTGGCTATATTTTTTATTTTGTATCAAATTAGATTGTATTAAATGTTCAGATACGTGTTTTTTTTAATAAACCTAGAGCAAAAATGATTGGTCACTTTGGACAAAGATCCTACATAAGAGGCATCATTAATGATATGAAATTATGAACTCATCAATATATTTTTTTATAAAAACATAAAAAATAATATACAGCCAGAATGTTAATTTATGAAATAAATTTTAATTTTAATTATTTTATAGTTAATATTTTAATTTTGTTTATTATGTTGGTCTGTTCTTTTAGAGTAATAAATTTACTTATATTTTATTTATTTTTTGAAGAGATATTTAATATATTTCAATTAAATATTAAATGATCATTAAAAATGCTAAATTTTGTTTCAACAAAGATTTCAGTAAACCCGATGCAATGACTTTATATAGGAGACTAGCAGTAAAAATCTTCAATTATCACCTGAAGTACATACCAATATAATATGTACTTTGATTCAATATACATACAAACAATGTCCCTCGCGAGATGGGCTGAGAGAATCGAACGCCACATTTTTCTATCCTGTCACGCATCCCTTGCCTCATCCACATTCATATTCGTCTGTTTTCACGCTTCTAACATGTACGTCTTTCAGAATATCGTTCACATGTTCGTGCCATTCTTTTCTTGGGCGTACCCGACCTCTCATTCCATTCCTGTCCGCACTGTATATTTTCTTCGTCAGGCGTTCCTCATTCAAACTCCCCGTGTGGCCAAACCATCTCAATATTTTCACTTTCTTAATTTATGATATATTTTTTCATCTTACATTATTTCTTCATATCCTCATTTCCTACCCTGTCATATGTAGATCGTTCATTACATTTTTTTAACGATCCCGTTTCAACTGCATTTATTCTGCTTTCGTGGCATGTCCAGGTTTCACTTGCATACGTCAAGGTTGGCACTACGATAGTGTTATGAAAAATAACTTTGGCTTCCTTTAATATGTTGCGATCATTCATAACTAGTATAAGTGCTTCCTTCACTCCTGCTATAACTCTTCTTTCGATCTCATAATCAAGCCGTCTGTTCCGTTGAAACATGCTTCCTAGGTAGACAAATTCGTTGAATTGCTCGAGCCATTCGATCTCTACTCTTATTTTACTCGCTGTTCTGCTTCCACTCTTTTCAAAGACTTGCCTTTGATTTGCTGGCATTCATCCTCATTCCGTTCTCTATGCATCCTTCATATACCATACTTACAAGATATTGTAACTCTTCCATAGCTACTTATTATTTTGGAATTTTATCGTCAAATATGGATTTCCATATTAACTTTCACAAAAAAACATTTTTTTTGATAAAGTTCGTTTTAAATATTTATAAAATATTCGTTTGAATCTTTTCAAAAAAAGTCCCAAGATTACATTTTATTATAAATTCGAAATATTCAATGATTCCTTAGTATTCTTCCACTGCATAGGTAGCTACCTCTCCGTATTGGTATACATCTTCTTTGTTCTTCTCAAAAGATACTTTGAATTTGAAATGAACCAAAAATACTGGATGTGTACGGACTTTTTTTTTATTTCGTTGTACCTACTACGTTTTATATTAGTTATGTGTACCTACATTTTTCTAAGGCCGAATACTTTGAGAAATGTGTAGGTACCTACTTTCCCATGCATTGCATCTCAGATGAAAACGTTGAATAAGATCTACACTCAATCCATATATTACGTACGTCAATAATTTAAAAACTTATTACAGAAAAGGATGCATAAATAAATATGTAATTTCAAATTTTTACTAAAACAAACGACATTTCTTGAAATATTCTAAAAAATATACAATTATACTCTACCATATCACAATGAGGTATTTACAATTATACCTGGCTAATTGTATTATGGGAATTGTGAACATTTAAATAATATGCAATGCATGTTTCTTAATAACCTCTGTATTAAATTATTGAAAAAGTTAAATAAAAAAATATATAGTCAAATAAAATAAAAAAATTAACTTTATTATAAAAATTGTATTCAATCTTTTGCAAATATTTTTAAGATCTTGTCAAAAAGAGTTATTTGGCAATTCAATTTTAGTAAATTGCCAATATTGCAACATTAAACTATAATCTTTATATAGGTATAGATTTTATTTATTTCAAATAATATTTCACTTACAAAATAGAAAAAAAAACAAATAACAATAGGTAGGTACCTTTATAACAGAATAACAATATAGAACAAAGTAATCATATATAGCAAAATAACCATGTATTACAAAAATAACCATATGTACAAAAAATGTATAAATAAACAATAATTATGAATTTAAAAGTCGTATAGGTATAACATTTTTAGCTTTTTTATATCTATCTACAGTTAAAAATTAAATCAGGAAATAAATAAAAAAATAAACTTCAGGATTTAATTTTGAATTTTTTATCTAAACACTTCTTACTACATACGATTACAATGAATTGAATTACAGTCTATGTTTGTGGAATCAATTAATAATTTTATTTAAATTTATCATAGTTCATTGATAGTGAGAATAATGAACATGTTCTTGCATGCCAGAGTCGATAAACAAAACAATGAAATGACTTAAATTTCATAAATTATAATAAAAGGGAGCAGCAACATAACTAATAAGTTGACAGACAATATGAAAATGTTCCGGAGATAATGTTTGTGTCCCTAATAGTTATTTTTTGTCCCCGGGACCTCGAGTAGGCAGTAGTCACCCGTCAGTTATATAACGTTGTCGGCTCCTAATAGGCAGTATCAGGAAAGTGCGGTGAACGTTCTACCCGAGGAGAGACTCCATCTGAGTGGCTGCTTATAATAAAATCGCCATATTTTATTGAATGTGTCATTTCCACGAGCGACTTCTGCCCAAATAACGGTCTGCTACAAAAAAGCAACATGGCTGCCGATAAGACGCTCCGGGGGGGCACCGGCGGGCGGGGTGGCGGGGGGTTAAAGGAAGACCCAAGAAACTAGAGGGATGAGAGAATTGTTCATGTATGAATTCAGCACATTAAGAGTCAAGTAGGATAAAAACGGAGCGCTGTGCAAAAGCTTTGAAAAATATCCCCCGTATTTGCTTTGGTACGGATGGCTGTGGGTAGGTATGCGTGAAACTTCTCCGTTTTCTTACTACGTTTGTACAAGAGAAGGTATTTTTTTATGTTCTCTGTCGTAACGTTATAAAAATGGAAATAAAACCCAGTTATTATCTCAATTACATACCTATACCTACTGGTATTACACCAAAAATAAATAAATTTGTCCTGTCAGCAAAACTTTGAAGACTTCCACACACAAAGAGTGGACACTCAATTGACAACAATTGGTTCATACATTAAATCTCTTCGATAGTTTCTTTTACTGCTTCTTGATTCATGCTCGAATGAACACGATTCAAATGACATAAAAGTTTTTTCAGAATAGCATAAACAATTTTGTAGTAGGTACCTACCAATCCTTTATTAGGTACTAGCTTTTATGTCCCGCCGTTGGCCAAGAATGTAAATTAGTGAAGGAATAAGCAATCGTTTATATAATACTGTCACAAAAAATATTTGCTAATTCGTAGTATGAAAAGTAGTTTGAAATTTAATTGAGTTTAAGCGATGTAAAATGTTCAAGTGATGGCCACAACCCATTTGTTTTTATATATAAGTAGGTACATACAATTTCTGCACGCATGAACTATGGTAAATGGTTTTAAATATGACTGATTATAAAGAGACAACGTTGTAAAGAGTTTGGATTTGGGCACAACCCCTATTTTTATATATTATCATCGAATGCAAATGTGTTTTAAATATTTAGTAATTTTGGATGATGGGAAATGGCTTAAAAATTAAATAAACAAAAGTACTTACTGAAAAGATTCTAGTGTTGGTCACATCCCATTCGTTTTTATATTTTTCGTTAAGTGTGCATACCTATAGATTATTATATTTTTGCACAAGAAAACTGATCTACATTACAGAAGAAGACTTAAATAGTTTTTAATTTGAATATAAACGTTGTGAAGAGTCCAGTAATGGCCACAACCCCGATTTTTTATTATATTGTCATCAAATCAAATATGTAGTTATTGAAAATTAAGCAATATATGATGATATAATAAAAGGTGTAAATTTCGATTGAAAAAAAGTATTGAGAAGATTCTAGTGATGGTCACATCCCATTCGTTTTATGTATTTTCGTCAAGTGTGCATGTTGTATATAATATTTCTATACAATAGACTATAAGACTTAAAACTAACCCAAAAGACTAAATGAAAAAAAAGAATAAGTATAAGACTATAACAAATAGTTTGTAATAAAAACTGACCCAATGGTCTACATAAAAGATGCAATAGAAGAATTACACAATAGTAAATGTATTATATAAAAAACTGACCAAATGGTCTTCATAAAAGAAGAAGAAGATGAATTGAAATATAGGAAATATTTTATATAAAATTCACCCAACGTCTACATCAAATAAGAAAACGAAGAATTAGACTAAAGGAAATAGTTTGTATAAAAACTAACCAAAAGATCTACAAAAAATAAGAAAAAGAAGAATTAGACTATAGAAAGTAGTTAATATAAAAACTGACCCAAAGGTCTACATATTAGAAGAATAATTATGCGTCAGGAAATAGATTGTATAAAAACTAACGCAAAGGTCAACATAAAAGAAGACGAAGAAGAATTAGACTAAAGGAAAAGTTTGCATGAAAACTCTCCCTTGGTCTACATAAAAGAGGAAAAATTAGACTATAGGAAGTTAGTTTATACAAAATTCAACAAAGGTCTACATAAAATTAGAAAAAGAAGAAATACGTTAAAAGAAATAGTTGGTATCAAAACTGGCCCAGAGGTCTACATAAAATAAGAAGAAAAAAAATTAGATAATAGGAATAAGTTTGTATAAAAACTCACCCAAAGGGCTACATAAAAGAAGAGGAAGAAGATGAATTAGACTATAGGAAATAGTTTGTATAAAAACTCACCCAAGGTCTACATAAATTAAGAAAAAGAAAAATTAGACTATAGGAAATAGTTTATTTATGAACTGTCCCAAATGACTTCACAAAAGAAGAGGGAGAAGAATTAAACTCCAAGAAATAGTTTGTATAAAAAATCACCCAAAGGACTACTTAAATAAAAGAAGAATTTCACTATAGGAAATAGTTTGTAGATTGAATGACATGTGTATTGTAGTTAACCTAAGATAGTTTAATAATTTTCCTATACGAAATTAGTATATTTTTGGTTTTTAAGTAGTATTAAGTATGTAGGTACCTACCTACAATGATGTTCTAAATTAATTCGATTTATAACAAATTTTATTTGAATATTAGAATGTGTCCGTTACCATAGTAACCATATAACATGTAAAAAATATCAAATGTTTTGTAGACATTTTTTGAATAATATGTAGGTACCTACATTGGTTTGTTCGATGCCATAAAAATGAAAATTGTCCGTAATATCAAATATTATATACAAATTATGCAATTTTATTATGCCTATATCTTTACTAATAATTAACAGACTTTTACAATATACATCTTAAAACTTGCTGTAATGTCTTGTGTTTCATTTTATTATTTCATAATTACATTTATTTCAAAGGTTTATTATTTTCAAGAACATATTCATTCGGTAGGAAAATGAAATATTGTATGAAAAGATATTAAAATGGCGGCATTTATGTACAAAACGCTTACTTTAAAAATAAGTTAAACATTATAATTATACAAAATATTCACCATGTTTTTCACTTAAACGCTAAGTTATACTTGAAAGTAAATTTTTTTCGTGTAAATACGTACTTCTAACTTTTAAACTAACAGATATATGCGTGCAAAATGTACACTTTTTTGACAGATACGACTTGGAAAATTTTGTATGAAAAAAATAATTATTGAAATATTTTTAAAATTCAGCATTTTTATCGCATTATTTTTAGCGTGACACTGCATCAGGTATACAGGTACACGTTCGCACATAAATTAGATTTTTAGATGCTCTTGGTTTTTCAGAAGGCGTGAGACAAACACACACACACACACATACACACACACATACACTAACATTTTGATTGCTTTATTACTTTAGATAATATTTTTGATTCCAAATTCTTTATTAGGTAAAGAGAGATTTTCGTTTTAATTAATATTTCATATAATTATAGTGACAGAGACGAGTGAAGAGGCCTTCATCCAGCAGTGGAATCTGGAGAGATCATGTGGGGAGAGTAGGTTCGGATTGAGTGGTGACGATAGCATCGGATGAGGAGATAACAAATAGCAGACCCCCTGGAAGACCACCCAAGCGATGAAGGGATAGTTGAACGTCCACCTCACAAGAGCTGACTCCGAGAATAACGGGACAGAGTCCTAACTTAAGCGGAAGAAGAAAAAGAAGAATTCACGTGCAGTGTAATATGAAGATGATGATTTTCACCAAGTTCTTAAATCTAGACTTTTATTCCAGAGATTAGATTTGGTGTTTTAAAGTTTGAACAATTCATCTCACTGGGAATAAACCATAGGCATCAAGACTATAAAATAGCATTTGCTGTCATTTTCGTTTACAAATCAGTTTACATTGTGTGTTACAACACTCAACCAACTACATATCTACGTCCAGTATATTCCACAAATGTTCCGATATTTTTTTAAAACGATTCTAATTAAAAATTAACCTAGATCGTCTTATAGGTAAACTTCTCTTGATTTTTTCTGTTCGTTTCCACATTTATATTACTTCAAAATTTACCCAAGAATTTGCCCATACAATATAATGTAGATATGTAGATGTTGTCGTATGAGAAAGAGCTTTACGTTTTTGACATTTTTACATACATGATTGCGCAAAAGATGAAATATCGTCTAGGCGTTACGTCAAGATGTGTGAAGTGCACTAACGTATGTGCATAAATTTCATATGTGAAGGCTTCATCGCTTGTATGGGGGCTTATTCGGGTATTTACTCGCTTGTCAAAGAAAATCTTCCATTCTTACCTTCCCTCCGATAGTGACATCCCAGATTATTTACCCCAAGACGAAAAAAATATTTCGACAACACCCTGATGTAGGTAGGTAGGTACTAACAAAAAACTTATTAAATTTAAAATAGGTAAAATTTGTGCCAGTGTGTGAGATTATTTTGACATTGGTTTCTGATAATAGAACTGCACCTGTCTATATTGGACAAATCTTTAAGTACCTAGATCACGATGTTTACAAAAAATAATATTGAAAGTACAAAAATAGTATTCAGGTACCTACTCCATAATAAAAACGACATAATATGAAAACATGTCAAAGAAACTTCAAGTCAAGCAGGGCGAGAAAAAAGATATAATATCTTCTTCTTTTTCCTCTTTTGGTAGATCAATGATCTGTTTCGGCTGGACGATGTGGAGGCTGATATACGAGCGCTGGGCCTTACTAACTGGAAGAGAGTCACAGAGTGCAGGGAGGAATGGCGACGGATACTGAAGGAGGCCAAGGCCCACAACCGGCTGTAGAGCCAATGATGATGATGATTGTAATATATTGATGTTGCGCCTTTGTTGATGATTGTTTCTTCAGGTCCTGGGACGAGGATGTCCAGCTCTCCCTTCATCTCTTTGATGGTCTTCCCGGTGGTCGGCGTACCTCTGGTATCTCGCGCATTTGCAATCTTTGGCAGCCTTTCTGGAATCATCCTCTGAACATGATCTCTCTAGTATCGTCTTCTTTGTCTGCTCCACCTTAAAATATCCTCAGGTTCTGCGGATCTCCTCATATATCTAAAACTTTCAAATAATAGCGTATCCCTTATTTTATACTTAATCGAATAACCACACTAACCTTATAAAGGAATGCATGAACGAGATCTCAAATTTCGTCTCAATATTTTGTTTATTAGAAACGAACAATGATAGTTATTTATTTTATCTAATATCAAAAATCGTTTTCCAAGAATATATCTTTGACTATAAACACACTCTGAATCTTTTTTTTTTATTATGAATTTTTTTTATTTTTTTATTTTTTTTATTTATTTCTATCCAAAAACATAGAGTAGATATAAGATACAAAATAATTTAAAGGTAATATAAGCTTATTCATACATAGTAGACATACAAAGTAAATATAAGTTATTTTATTGCAATAAATATAATTTCATTATTTCACCATTGCTTACATAGTTAAAGCTATCCTTTTTGTTTGTATATTTGTTACTAGCCCCCTCACTAGGCATAGCCTGTGCTAAGGTGAGCTAGTTTTATATTGTTGTCTATTGCGTTGTTTATTTATATATACGTTTACATATAATAGAAGTAAATGTACATACATACGCTACGCATTCAAGCGTATGCATCCTTCTTTCTCTCTTTCCAAACACAATATTTCATTATGAGTCATTAACACACAACAAAAATTGTATTGTAATTGTAAGTTATGTTTTTTTTTCAGCTTAAAAGAAGCGTGAGACATTGAAGAGTGTTGTACTGGTCATTGAATGATGTCACTGCTCCTAATCGGAAAAAAACTCGTGACAGGTCAAACGTCTCAAAATTAATACAATTCATTATAACAGGGTTTTTAGGTACGATTAAAACAACATTAGCATCAATTAATTTTGATGCAACGAAATTTCCAAAAACCTTCTTGATTAAGATTCTATTTAAAAATTATGTCATTGCTATAAATACAAAATAATATCCCGAAAATGTTGATTTAGAAACGGAAAAAAAATTCTCGACATCCAAATGAAATTTAATACGGAGAAAGTAAATTTTTATTTTATAATTTGTATCATCGGGAGCGCGTTATCTTGCTGCAAGGTAAATTTTGGTATTTCTTTCATTAATATCTTTAAATATTTTAGCTTTCTGCATGCATAAGTAATTTATGAATAATACAAAAATCTCGGTTAGCAGAGTTTCCGGTCTGCGAGGGTAAGACAAGGGTGGGTAGGCGGATTTCATTTTAATTCCATCTTTATGAACAACAACCATTTCAAATGTTTAAGAAAAAATCTGGTTTCAAGATTACATAGTATTTCTTAAATATATAAGTTTTTATTATCCTTTTGAATATCCACTATGCGTAGGTATACACATATATATATACAACTAGCGGACCCGACAGACGTTACCCTGCCAGAACGTTGGCTTACCTGCTATTTAAACATAAAAATACAACACACAATCACGGCATATCCCACAGGTGTGCGGGTCTGGAATACTTTATCAAAGGAAGCATATACTTGCATAAAAACTAAATAGCTTCATACAATAATAATAATTAATTAATTATACATATTACTAAATAATTACATAAAATATGAAAATAAATACGGCAGACAGCGTGTGAAAAACATCAAGTTTTAAACACATCATATTTTTTTTCTATAAAAAAATTGACCCATCTATTATTATATTAAAATATAAAATTTATTTTTGTAAATCTAAACCATTCAGGAAATCACGTAAACACACACAAAAAGTTTCATCAAAATTGGTCATTGACAATGTTTGAAAGTAAACTTAAAATATTTTCTGTTTCTAAAGAGGAACTACCTATTCCAGAAGTCAATAATAACTCTGTAAATTAAATACCTATTTTTTTTTTAATAAAAAATGAATATGTCCTTGTTAAACAAGTACATATACAGCTTCCTACGTTCCCTAAAATAAGCAAATAAATGCTTGTGCTTAGGTGAACGAAATCGGTCGAGGCAGGATTCGAACTCGCGACCACTGGATTACTAGCCCAGCGCGCTAACCGCTCTGCCATCGACCCATCTGAACCTATCTACGTAGGTTCAACATAGACTAATAAATTACTAGTGGGCCCAGACAGACTTTATTCTGCCACAAATCGTCTTCTATATTGATCTCATTTTATGTATTTTGCCAATTTCTTTTCGTACATTTAAGTGTGGTGTATTCTGTAGATATACCTAATACAAATGTCAATATACATACTTGTTGACGCTGACATCTATCTACACCTACACCATCATCATGCTTTATATAAAAAACAAAATATCTTAAAATATTTATTAATTTTTATTTAAGTAGGTACTAGGTATTTAAAAAAAATGATTATTGTTCTACATGTATATTTTCCTTATAATAGGTCGACCGTTTCGGCTGACTAGGCCCTTATCAACTGGTAAACATATATATAGAGTAGTGTCTTTTTCTTATATACTAGAAATCTGTTTATTTTACAACTATACACATTTTTTACATTACAATTATGATTTTAATGTAAAGTAATTTGTATTGTTGTAAAATAAACCGATTTCTAGTATACTAGAAAAAGACACTAGGTAATACCTACTCTATGTTAACCAATTGATAAGGGCCTAGTCAGCCGAAACGAACGTCCTGTTATAAGGAAAATATTCATGTAGAACCATAATCATTTTTGTTTGATTAAAAATAACTAGTATAATGGAGTTCTACACATTAAATACCATCAGTATTGACAATTTAAAAAATATTCTGTTTAAGTGTTTATAGTTTGGTACGTATTCTTCAATTATGCATACTATAGCCATATTAGCCATCGACAGTTGGATTTCATGTGTTACTTGCAACTAGTATTAAAAATTATTACAAATTATAGATCTTGGTCATCTGTTTAATGAAGGTCTTACCTTTTTCCTTCATATGAAATTACAAATAAAGCTATGTAATGCTTAGGGTTTATATAGCGAACGGTAAAGGATAAAGGATATATATTCACCATACTGCATTAATATTTTGTCTATCTTAACATAAAAATATACTATCGTTAGAAAATTTATATTCCTGGTAGTAACATTTAGAATGAATAAAATATTTCATACAACATAAGCATATTTTACCGTATTGAGATTGGTGAACATTTCAAGAAGAAAAAATGAACGCTTACTATGGTGTGGAGAGTTTAGTGTTGGCCACAACCCACTCGTTTCTTCTAGAAAGGTTGACAATCATCAAATATGATTATTATTTAATATACCTATATGTATATGGACAATCATTGATTTCATGATTTACCTACATGGGATTTTAATATAATTATTTTAATAATATTATTTCGAAAGGGTAAATGTTACAAAAACGTTGTATGTAAGTACCTTTTTACTAGTTAATCTCATGAAATATACATACCATCACGGTGTTTCCCCACGATGTAGGGCTAGCTAGCTACAGGTGTTCGGGGGCGCATTATGTTATAGAAGGCATCACTGGTTATCCCACATTGTGGAAAATGTCGTGATACAATGAATGACCATTACATACTTACATTTTCTTGAGATTCACTGTATTTCGCCTTATAATCAATCACACGATTCTACATAATCACTTAATTTCACCTTGTAAACAACCACACATCGTTTCCACATATATGTGATCACTTACTTTCGCCTTGTAAAAAATCACATAACGATTCTACATATATGTTATCACTATTTTTTGCATTGTAAACAATCACACGATTCTATAATCACTTACTTTCGCATTATAAACAATCACACAACGTTTCTACATAAAATCACTTACTTTCGCCCTGTGAACTCTACATATAGGTATGTTATCTCTTAATTTTGTATTGTAAATAATCACACAACGATTCTATGTACGTATAATCACTTACTTTCTCTTTATAATCAAACACATACTGATTTTACATTTATGTTTCCGACGTCCTACATAATCACTTACTTGTTAACAATCACATAACGATTCTACATATAATCACTTACATTCACCTTGTAAACAATCACAGAACGATTCTACAAATAATCTCTTATTTTCGCCTTGTAAACAACTACTCAACGACTCTACATAATATATGTAATCTCTTACTTTTGTAATGTAAATAACGATTAAATAACACAACGATTCTAACACGATTCTCTATAATCACTTATTTTCTCCTTGTAAACAATCACACACTAATTCCATAGTCACATGAAAACAGCCGGTTTCAAATGTGGATTCAAATGTGTTTTACTTAATATTCTCTGAAAATTCTTGATTTTTTGGCTTGCTAACACTTATACGGAGTGCAAGGTAATGTTCATTCGAAAACTTATCCAACTGTCTCGATTTGTTCAAGAGAATTTTATTCTCTTAACATATCGACAAAGTATCAAGCCAAGATACGCGATGAATACGTAAAAGACCAAAGTAATTAGCAATGCAGAACCGTCGAAGAACGTCATGGTAGATGGAAAACTCATCGAAAAGGTTGATAGTATGAAACTCGGTAAAGAAAATCAAGAGGCAGAAATTGAAAGAATGGGTCTAGCGTGGGCCGCCTTTTTTCACTCTCCTATATCCTCAAGTCTCCGAAATACGCCAATCGTCTTAAAAAGAAAGTCTTCGACGCTTGCGTCCTCCCGGTACTGACGTATGGCTGTGAAACTCTTGTATTTAGAAGTAGAATGCTAGATACGAGAAGAAGTAGAAGATACGCGAAATTTGTATGCAGGGTTTATATTTTTCACGGTTTTTCCAATTTGATGTCAAAAAACACCAAATTAGAGGCTTCGCAGCATATATGTTCAATATATATATATATATATATATATATATATATATATATATATATATATATATATATATATATATATATATATATATATATATATATATATATATATATATATATATATATATATATATATATATATATATATATATATATATATATATATATATATATATATATATATATATATATATATATATATATATATATATATATATATATATATATATATATATATATATATATATATATATATATATATATATATATATATGTATATATATATATATATATGTATATATATATATATATATATATATATATATATATATATATATATATATATATATATATATATATATATATATATATATATATATATATATATATATATATATATATATATATATATATATATATATATATATATATATATATATATATATATATATATGTTATATTTGATGTTTTCACGGGTGAAATATGTTATAATATTTTTATCTCGGTTTTCCCGTGTCAGTAGGTCTTGACTAAGACAAATGATCTTAGTCAAGACCTACTGACACGGGAAAACCGAGATAAAAATATTATAATATATATATATATATATATATATATATATATATATATATATATGGATTAACTCAGAATTTATTTATTTACTCACATTTAATGTGTATCTGTGTGTCCGTCCCCCCTTATAACTTTTGATTCGCTCAATGCACAGAGCCTAAAATTTCATAATATATAGAAAGTTATAGGCCTTGAAAACTTTTATACCCGGATATTTTGAATTTTTGTTTCAGTCAGGGGTTATCAACTTTTGAATTTTGAATTTATTTTCCCATATATCTCAAAAACCATAAAAGCTAAAACGCTGAAAATTGGTATAAATATAGACAAATACAAAATCTCAAAAATAAATCCAAAGATTCTCAAACTTTTTTTTTAAGAAATTTTTTTTTTATGATAAATTTATGTGTGTAACTGCTTATATTTTCAATGTTTTTAAAAATATCGAAAAAAGCCAATACACCCCAACTATATAATTTAATTTGCTATTAATAATATTCACACTATAGCAGTACATCTCAATTTTTTTTAACAATATTCATAAAATGAACTTAGTGACGACATCGCTTTATACAATTTGTATGGCAGTCGCCTGTACAAAATATGTAAGAAGACTTAATAAATATAATAAGAAGACTTAATGAATTGAAATAAATTTCTCGTCTGCTGGGCATCGAAACCAGGATGCCCGCACTGAAGCCAGGATAACCAACTGTGCATGGTGTTACTTGTCAATATTAATTAATTACCCAATAACAACTTGCCACATTCTGGAGGCTTTTTATGTGGGTTGTGTAAAATATATGGGATCTTTGTTATATGTTTTTATTCGAAAATTCTTAGATTTTTTTAAGTATATAAGGCTCCAATTTTTTGCTCCAAAAACATGTAAGTATGTTTTTCAGGATAGGATAGTCTGTTATTCCTACCCAGAATATGAAAACAGCATGATGTATGTTTGTAGATTAAGTAGTTATCAAACTATTGAGTGAGATATTGTGTAGTGTTTACTTCCTTACAAATTTCATGAAACAATGTCGTCACTAAATTCAATTTTTATCAAAATTGTTAAAAAAGTGTGAGATGTGAATATTTTTTATAGAAAATTAAATGATCTAGTTGGGGTATTTCGGCTTTTAAACACATAAATTTATCATAAAAAAATGTATTGCTTAATAAAAAATGTTTGAGAATTTTTTTAAATTTTTTTTTTTATATTTTGTATTTGTCTATATTTATACCAATTTTTAGAATTCTAGCTTATATGGTTTTTGAGATATATGGAAAAATAAAGTAAATATTTAAGAGTTGATAACCCCATGACTGAAACAAATATTCAAAATTTTGAGTATAATAGTTTTGTAAACCTATAGCTATTTAGAGTATAATAGTTTTGTAAACCTATAGGGATCAAAAATTATAAGGGGACACACACACAGACACACACACGGACACACACATACACACGGATATACTAAATATTCTACTCTGCATTCTGAGTAAATCCATATACAGAACATTATATGCTGCGAAGCCTCTACGTTGGTGTTTTTTGACATCAAAGTTGGAAACACCGTGAAAAATATAGACCGTGCATACAAATCTCGCATATCTTGGCTTGATACTTTGTCTATATAATTTTCACCAAACATCTTGAACGAGCTTCCGGTTGCGCAGACCGCAAATTTGTGTCTTTTTGCTTCGTTGGTTTACGTGCAAATCGTCCCCCTTCTCGGCTAAAAGTTTTTTGGCAACAAATATACCTGTGTTAAGGGAATAAAATTTTCTTTAACAAATCGACAGTTGGATTAGGGAACCGTTCATAATAATTCCTAATAAAAGCTCTATGGCGTTGACTACGCATGCGTACTGCGTACTGTTCGGCCATGTTTATTTATAATATGTCATATCGCCGTGATGTCGCCAAACTTCACATTTCAATTGATATGCACTAATATTCTTTGGTTTTTGTTTTCAACATAACGCAGCACGTGTAAATTATTTATGATTTTAACTAAACTTATGTTTTTAACTCAACTAGAATATCTCGGAATGCTGTGAAAATATCTAGTATGGTGTGAACTAAAATTAGAAAGCCTTGACAGTTGATGATTTTACTAGATGTTTTGACTAAATAATGGTTATATGTAGAATAGGGAATAGGACTAATTCGTGCCTTACTTGGAGTGAGAATGTTCCTAAATAGGAACGTACCTATTTCAGCGTTATACAATATCAACTTGGATTATATAGGTATAAGATTATATAGGATGGGTGGATGGCAGAGCGGTTAGCGCGCTGGGTTAGTAATCCAGTGGTCGCCTAGGTTGCGGCTCTAAGGGCCTAGGCAGAAAAGGCGGGGGTGGGCGGCCGACGCTGTTGTGCCCTCGTCAATTCTGTACTTAGAGAAGAGCAGGACGAACGCCTTTAGTCTCGCTCGGCAGTGACTCGTCAACTGTGGCGAATGTTGTTGTGTGGTTCGGGCACACCGCCGGCGCAGACGTCGGGTCAGACATCCTGTGTTGACAACTAGACGTCAAATCTGACAGGTGATGATTGCGTCGGATGCCCCCGGTGTTAGCCCGCGGAACCTTCGGACGCCAACACGAGGACCGATGCGTCGGGATATAAGCCTAGGTTGCGGCTCTAAGGGCCCAGGCAGTAAAGGCGGGGGTGGGCGGCCGACGCTGTTGTGCCCTCGTCATTCTGTACTTAGAGAAGAGCAGGACGGACGCCTCTAGTCTCGCTCGGCAGTTACTCGTCAACTGTGGCGAATGTTGTTGTGTGGTTCGGGCACACCGCCGGCGCAGACGTCGGGTCAGACATCCTGTGTTGACAACTAGACGTCAAATCTGACAGGTGATGATTGCGTTGGATGCCCCCGGTGTTAGCCCGCGGAACCTTCGGACGCCAACACGAGGACCGAGGGGTCGGGGTACAAGCCCCTCCGACTTGAAACGGAGTGTTCTTAGCGGCCGATTTCGAGACCAATCGGAGGCCCTGACGTGTGTGGTTGGATTCTCGGGGGCAGTGGTTGAACCCGATGGATGGTGGATATTTGTGTTTGTCCGATGTTGCGGCTGCGTCCGGTGGTGAACAGGGCCAATGGGCTCTATAGCGTCGCCGGCGTGGAAGTGGATCGCGATCTCCCTCGAATCCAGTGGTCGCGAGTTCGAATCCTGCCTCGACCGATCTCGTTCACCTATAGGACAAGCATTTATGCTTAGTTTAGGGAACGTAGGAAGATGTATATGTACTTGTTTAACAAGGACATATTCATTTAAAAAAAAAAAAAAAAAAAAAAAAAAAAAAAAAAAAAAAAAAAAAAAAAAAAAAAAAAAAAAAAAAAAAAGTGCAATAGGAACGCACCTATTTTAGCCGGAACATTCTTAAAATGTTATTGATTGATTCGGACGTATTAAAAGGACCTTAAAGAAAAGGTCTTAGTCTATTAACTTAATATCTTTCAGATATCTTTACTTCTATGTTCAAATAAATATTTATATGTTTAAGGTAGGTACCGACTTCATTTGTTTTGCATTTCTTTAGAATTATCTATTTCATACATTTCATCAAATACATCATAATTATCTCTTCGTCTGATCATAAAAATTCTCACAATGCTCAGATTTAGAATATAATTTTTTCATGAAGTATAATTCTTCGGAGTCTTTTTTTCACACGAAATATATATTTTAGATACATCTAATTAAAAAATATAAATAGCACCTTCATACAACGTTTTCCTTGAATGGAACAATAATGTTTTCATGGCGCTTCCATCGCTATGTTCGAAGTGGGTAAGTTGCAATTTTTATCTTGTGTCGTATGTTGGCTGAGCGTTCTTCCTCGATGTGTGGGTCTAAATGAGATGTTAAGTATATACGGCACTTGCGTACAAGAATCATATTCTTATATGAATTTCGGTCAGGGCACATTATACTTTGTGTTATTATGTATGATGGGGAATGATTTGGCGGGGGCGATGGGTCTGTGTGGGGTGGGGTGGTGCGGGGTGGAATTTGAAGCAAAATTCATGAAGCACAAGCGGCGCTCCTCCTTACAATTGCAAAGTTGGTGAACTTCGACTGAATATTGTATATGGATAGCCTGTTCTATTAGCGTCACAGAGAAGAAGCCAATTTATAAAAAATTTTTTTTATCAAAACTGTACACCAAAAATCATAATTGCCACGCGTCAATGTCTAATGACCGTCACGCAACAACACTGCATTGTTTTTTCCTCGATTGTCTTATGGGGAATGATGGACGAGGAAAATAAAACCATATTAGTTCGTTGAATATTAATGAAAGTGCGATCAAAAACTGTCGTAAAAGATTATACATTCGAAGACATTGTAGATTTGACACCGCTATGGGCGTGTTGATCGAGGTTGTGAGGGCGCTAGAAGCTGTCGCAGTTTGGGTTTTCCTCCGCTCTGTGCCGCCACCGCGTGCCAGCCTGGATAGACTGGCCATATTAACTTGTTAATTAGGTCCATAATACGACTTGCAGATGAGGTGGAGACTTCAAAAGTGAATACATAAAAAGCCCTTTTCCTCGGCGGTGTATGGGAGAGCCGGGTATAAGCCGATATTGTATTATGTATAGAGCAGCTTCGGCGACTGCCGCGGCCTCTCGCTGCTTTTGGTTCATAAATAAGTGTGAGTATAAAGTGAGCTGTATTCAACAACCCCCGGTGCTGTATGCATAACGAATCGGTGGGGGCACGGGGCTTTCGGTGGAGACTAACTCCGTTATGGTGGAAAGTATAAAATTCACATCGGCTCAGATGATGGCGTCCATTCTTGTACAAGTCCTCACAGCGATGGCATCTTCTGTCACGACTTGTCCAGTAGTGACATTTTGACCATCGGGGGTTTCTTAGACATATCGTTAGTGCCATCTTAAACCTTCGACTCTCACATCATGCGCGAGGTTATTTTGCTGACCAACTGCCCATTATGGGAAGCAATGTATAATCACGTGTATGCGGGTCAATTAGTTCAGAAATGGAGGTTAGCAGGTGATAACCGATAGGGGTGGAATTCGAAAGAAAAACATGGTAATGTTGCCTTTGTCAGCCGCGAGAGTAAACAGAGATCACGTCCATGTTACTGGACACGCGAGAATCCCGTTTAAACGAACCAATGGTGAGACGGGATAGCAACATTGACGTTAACTCTATGAGGGCGGGAAAAGGGTGAGGTGAGGTATCGAGGATACAGGATAGAGGGGGGAGGTAACCACGTGCGAATGACAGTTCCCCAGTCACGTGGGCCGACACGAAAACGTGGCGCTATCTGTCGTCGAAACACGTGATTAACAAAAGTAACGGTGCTCTACTGTACTGGAGAGAATAATTAATTCATTTCGTTTGAATATCTTACATTTCTTTATAATTTAGATACATGTGATGTTTCTAATTTACCCAATTTAGTATTTCAAATTAAAATTTAATCTTTTGTGCCAGTTTTAAAATGAAGTGTTAAAAATATAAGGTATTTTTTCAAATAAAATATATTAATAAAGAACATGAACTTGATTTAATTTAATTGTTTTAAGTAAAACAAAAAAGTGGTCTGAAGTGCAACTAATTAGTGAAGAACATCAGAATAATTGGATTTTTCAAAAAAAGGTTTGTGTATTATTCAATCTATATTTTTTATGCATCTATGAAACATTTTCTTTGAATGATATCTAATAAAAATATGTTTTTACAAATTAATATCTTAATAGAGACGAAGTTCCAATATTATAGGAAACCGGTAAATCAAGGAACTTGCAGGACTTACGACCTGTCATCGGCATAAAAAATAGGCAATTTTTTAAAACTATCTTTTTAGATGTTCCTTGAGAGTTTGCATGTTATAACGAATTTGATTTGTCTACGATACAATGTGGTAAATTGTATAAACAAATTCTCTGATCTTTGGAGATGTATGTTCAAGATACACAATACGCATTTGTTCTGTAACTAAAATAATACATGCCTTTTGATTTACGTATTCATGACAATGCTCTGACTTGACAAGTCTTGACGAAATCAACAATCAATGGTTTTATTTTACAATAGATATGTATAAGGGTATCGATATGTTCAACTTTAGATAGCTTAGGAAGTTCAGGTATGGCGGTAACTTGAGTTATCTCATACATATCTTCACAAATGATTTTATAGTTATGAATGGGTAATATTTGGAAATGAAAAACTATATTTAGGACATCTTTAAATAAATAGCTCGATTATACAAACTAAAAATTTAATGTGCTACCTTTTCTTAATATCAAACTAAATTATGATGCCTTAGATGCTTGCCATTACATATACATATCATACATAGTCAAAGCGAGAATATCTTCGTCCAAAAAATTGAAGGAGAGAAAGAGAACGATATAGATTTTTGACATTAATATTTGTGGATAGTATAAAAATGTAGGTACCTATTTTCGTTTATATATTATTTGTAAGTACCTAATGGTCTTAAAATATTTGTCTCTTCGATAAGGATAATCTACATACACTCAATATAAGTACTAATAAGTAGGTACATCCCTATATACATTTTTTAGAAAAAATAGAGGCTTCGTATTTATGGATAAAAATCTATGGTTTTACTGTACGTAAGTGCAATGTCGAAAATCATTTTCCTTCATTTTACACATTTTAATATAAGGTCATGTTAGCTTACAAATATTAAAAATTAAGGTTTTTTTACCTTTTTTTAATTTAATGAAAATATAATAATTAATTTAAAAATTAATATAATTTTTAATTAATTTAATGATAAATTTAATAAATAATAAATCTAATATTTTAATATAATATTTATCGATGCTTAACTTCAAGTATTGCTAGAATAATTCTGGTTCAAATACTTTCTGCTTTATCAGGAGGAATACTAATATAATGCTTTATATAAATATGCTTTTATCGTTGTATAACAATTTGACAATTGTAGTATATACCGCATTTTAAGAATTAAAGAGAGTATATGTGTGTCATTTTAAAGATCATGAATAATGTTTCACAAAGTTACCACGTTTATTTTAACTCAAAATTATGCTGGTAACTTTATTTATCGTTACTATGGTAACTTTACCACGAGAAAGATACCATGAGTACAAAGCTATTTTACCTAAATTCAACAAAAAAAATTTAAATTTGATATTTAATTTACAGTTGACACTTGCTTGTTTTCCATTGTACGATATGTACCAATCCCTTACATAAAATTGTTTCATTTTTAGTAAATCATTTGAATCATACCTATAACGGGTTTATATAAATTTAATATTTGGCTTATTTATAAAAGAATTCAGTCCGATGTTGTGGTGTGTATATATTTTTTGTGGATATACAGTTTTCTTCGGTAGACTCGTGACAATGAATCCCGGCGGCCATTTTGAATTTTAAACATCATCCGGTGTCGCACATGCGCACTGCAAATTTCTGAGATACCCGCCCATGTACTTGAAAAAAAAAGAAAACAAGGTTTATTTTCCAGATAAGACAAACGATGTTGGCTCAAGTAAAAGACACATTCAATGAATGGAAAAACAACTGGAATTATATAACGACAAATGTGAATAGATACGTTAATATCAACTAAATATTTATAATTAATAAAATCATATAACTCGACGTACTTAAATTTATTATATTGTTTGAATTGCTTGTCTGGATTTGTTAGCAAAATATTTTGGCAATGTGAAAATTATTAATTTAACACTCACTCGATAACAAGTTGCCACGTGGAGACTTATGATGTCGTGTCACAGATTCCGACCGAAAACCTTTACTGGGTATTGAACTTGGAACCTTAAACTCAGTGGTCTGACTTTTGAGGACTTATTGTGTTAATCGTCTCATTAATTCAGACAAAAAACATATCTTCACATTATATCATACCCAAGTCATTTCACTCGGGAATAAGATATATGACTTAACCGAGCTATAAACGTTGATGTTTTTAAATTTAATCGAGACATCATATTTACCTACGTCCATAGAATTATAAGGTACAGAAGCCGCGTGCAGTACAAATTTCGAATTCAAATGTATGACAAGTTTTTTTAAATGTGTGTGTGAGGCGGTAGATCGGTAGGTGTACGTATACGGCCTGGCTAGTGAAACTCAGAACATTGTTCTTAGTTTTTGTTGTCATACTTTCATTGCGCTGACTAGGTATCTATATCATATATAATCTAAGCCTACGTCATTATAATCTAACCTTAATGTTAAACTTATTGCAGAATATCAGGCGTAGAATATCACTATACATTATTATCGATGGTACCTATGTATTCTATAGTGAACAGACGTGGTGAGCCCCTACATTTTTTTTTACACAAAAATGCTTTTATTTTTCATAGTTTACTGTCAGCAACTATGATATGTGTACAATAAACGATATAGACATTTTTAAAACTTAGACAATAATATGTGGCAGATACAAAATAGTAACAAAACATTTATTAAATATTAAATTTTAAAAATGCTCCCAAGTAGTAATGATTTTTTGGATTTACCACTTACGTGCACCCAAAATTCGTTGATTTTTTGCATTTTAAGAATAAACTTGTTTTGAAATAAATGAACGTTATCGGTAATTCACTTTGATTTTATGCACTCATTAAACACATAAAATATTTATTTCTGTACGACACATAGTTTTGGAGTAATTGAAAAAATGATGTAAATAGGATTTTTAAGTTTTAGGGGAATTCATTTTAAAATTGTGTAACAAACATTCACTAGAGAAATGTTGAAAATACTTAAAAGTATTTATTTAGTAACACACTGTTTAACATATTCGAGAAATTTGATTTCAAATTGGGGTGTTTATAAAGTAAAGACAGGTAAAACTGTAGGTACCAACAATATATCCCTTTATCGTTATTTTTATGCTTTCTTAACAATCATTCTCAATAACAACAAGATATATAAATTAAAAAAAACATAGTGTCACACACTTACTTACTTACTGAGCCTCTTATTGAGTCCAGTATTGGATAAAGGCCTCCAGCTTGGACTTCCACTGGTCTCTATCCTGTACCATTCTGGACCTGCTACTTTTTTATGTCATCGGACCATCTGGTCTGGGGCCTTCCCACGCTTCTGTTTCCTGTTCTTGGCCTCCAGTCCATCTCAACTTTTGTCCATCGTCCGTCCGACAGCCGAGATATATGACCCGCCCAACTCCACTATAACTCCATTATTCTTTTGGCCACATCTGCTACTCCTGTGTTCTCCCTAATTCATTCATTAGTTTTGTGGTCCCACTTAACATACTTAACTCCATTGATATTTCGGCCGGTTTCTCAGAGGATCTTTCCTTCTTCTGGAGTTACATACTTACTGAACTAAAATTAAAATTATAATTTTGGAGGATTGACAATTTGTAATAATTATGGAGGATTGGCAAGCAGGGGAAGGGTAGGGAAGGGTATTGCACACAAATTAAATTTTCATAATCATTCTCAATATTATACATACTATTAAAACCTTTTTTTTTAATTTCTTTATTTCCATAATAAATAAAATTAATACAATATATGTAACTAAGCATTACGATAATACAATATAACTAAACATTGGCGGACGATAGAGTTAAGTGGAAAGATCGAGTGTTTAGTGCAGACCAATCCTAGGATCTGTAAAACTAGGACTGTTCTGGGGGGCAAGTCTGCTCCAACCGGCGAAATCAAAACCCTCACGATTACCCATATCGTGGATATAAGTATTATATGGAGTTCTATAATATCTTTAGGTGTCGTAGAACTCCATATGATAATTATATCCATGATATGAGTAATCACGAGGGTTTTGATTTCGCTGGTTGGACCAGATTTGCCCCCCAGAGGTTATAGGTACTAAAAATAATTATGCAATACTTTTTTGCTACATAAATTCTCTATAAGGCATAAAAAGTATTCAAATATAATAATTAGTATAAAAGACTAAGCTCATAAAAAACAGTGTGTTTGTGAGAGTAAGGGTGTGTTCACATGTGTAAGAGGACCATGTGGGGATATATGTATGTAGTAATAATTGTATCGTATGTTATTTGTGAGCTTAAAAACATTTGTTTTTGCAACTATGGAGAAATATTTGATATCGCAAAGGCTTTAACTACCTACTTAAATATACGATTTTTTTAATTGTTTAGTGCCTACTAAATAATTAATTGTAATCTTTTTTTAAAAAATCTGTAATTATATTTAATGGTTTCATTTGCATTCGAATACTTTAGTTGTAATTGAAAATGAAAAATATTTTGGATAATTATACATAATTTGTAAAATATAGGTACAACCTACATATACATATGTAATCATATAATTATTATGTAATACATAAAATGAAATAATATTCAGAAAATGTCATTTTATAATTAAAATCAAAACCTGAACACAATGAACTCATTTCGAATTGATACTCTGAAAACTAATGGGTATGGGTTGAAATCTATGTAAATGAAACGTGAATTCATCACCAAGTTGTCACATTTGGAGACAAATATGACCATTTTACCAATTCTTCTAAATTAATGAAAAATGTTAACTATGTTTTGAATAAGTAAGGACCTAGGATAGGTAATTTAATAATATTATTTAAAGAACACGAAATTGTATTTTTGTATATTAATTTTAATGCCTTTAGTATTTCATTTTATTGTATAAAAACTTTATAGTATGTTTTCAAGTAGGTATACTGAAAGTATGTAAATGTGTAAGAAAACAAAATCGATGTGTCTTTTTTATGCACACAATTGTAAGAATACTCGGCGTTTAATGCATACGGTATACCGTATGTTCGTTTTACCCTAATCACGAACATAATTTCTATTTCTGACAAACTTGCAATTTAACACCGATTACCGCATTGCGAAACGGCTTCAAAGTGCTGCAGTCGTTTATTCTAATGCTACAATATTGTACCCCGAGACTATCATGATATATCATTTCAAAACATACAACTTTCATTTAAAACTCTAGAATTATGAACGCTTTCTAAACTAATAAATATTCATGGAAGTTGCAAGGATTGTCCCGAGACAATGCGCATATTATATTCTCCAACTACACTGTGTGTTGTTGATTTGACCAAATCGTTTGCAACGGTTCATACGTCAATGACAAAACTGGCACTTCTTCTTTACGAAATTCTCGCCAACTTAAACACTGTCACGAAAGAATGTATAGTCGCTACGTGAGAAGAAACACAGTGGTAATATTTCTTTACTGTCAATAAAGACTTATGCGTAATTTACAAAGATAGATTAGACATGTATTAAAGTGAATACCATGTCGTTATCAACACAAAAGTGAACTCTAAATAATATACCCTGCGTGAAAAAGTGGGCCATATTGGTAACGCGTGTAATTTTATTTTTAACGTTTTTGTACAAACATCAGTAACAAAATATAATGGAGAAATAATCGAAACAACAACAAACCCAACCTTACCTGAAATATGTTAAGTAACAGTCTTGTCAGTAAATGAGTTATCTACGGGTTATATTATCACGGATCATAGTAAATTGGCACAAGAAATGTTTAGGTGAAGGAATAGTCAAGGATAAAGATAGTCAAATAAGGTTCATTCTTAACTCAAAAGAATACATGTCTGATATGAAATTTTCCATTTTCAAAAAGTACACAAAGTATGCACAAAAAATATACAAAAGATTCACATATTATGCTTTATTATCTACTCGACCCCATATTCACAATCTGGTTTTTCTCTCTTTCCCTATCTCCAGAGCAAATATGTAATTACATCAGTCTTGTTCCGTTCTTACACTGTCAAGACAACCATAACCGAGGTATTTTAAAAAATGTCCCAATTTTACATCAACAGATTCATAAATCTCAAAACACGATGGTCAAAGATGATTATAATATGTAAAAACGTGATTAAGTAGTTAGTTTAAGGTCGAAACGAATGAGTACAGAGCAAATTCATAATTATTTTATATGCTCAAAACTAATAAGGGATTTCAACAATTAACAATTGAAATTGATATTAGGAATGGGAAATTATAAATCTTTCATTACTTATACTGCTTATCCACTGCTTAACATTTCTTCAGAAGTATCTTAAACTATTGATAAGATTGTGACTTTTTTTCATTAATCATTTGAGGAGACGGTTTCGTTTTTGAAATCTCTACGAAGAATGACGATTTTTTTAACAAATACGTATTGTCTCGCGTGTTCAGTATTTGTTTAATCCTAGCTATTAGATTGAACCCACGAAAAATTATTTCGGGCCCCACTAATGCCTTCTATGGTCTGTCCAAAGGATCAATCAAAGTATGCGGTATCAAAGTACACATTCCATATATCCATGTTTGGTCGAGGTTGTTGACTGCGGCACGAACTAGGTGCGACAGGGCGTGGGAGGTGTGCGTCTCGGCTAATTACAGTTTCTTCCAGCAAACAATGGCGACCGTCACTTCCTGTCCCAGTCTGTCGGCTATGGCGGGAATAATAGACGTCATTACTGCACTGCACTAATGCCTGCATGTATCTACCTTACAACATAACATATCTTTACATGATAGACGCAACATTTTTCCTGAAAACATAATGTTACACTCGACAGTGTTGGTTGGATGGGACACGCCTTCCAAAGAGCCACGTCACAACAGTGGTTCAAAACCAGAATAATATGCTAACTCTTGACGGTGTGATGAGATACTTTCAACAAAATTATAAATTTCTGTAAATATAATATTTTTATTTTATTAAAATCTGTTTTGATCTTTGAACCATTTTCACGGTACAATTAAAATTGCCAAAGCCATATGTTTTTCGTGCCTTCAAAGATTTTTTAAACCACATTTCGTTTTGACTAGTACGATATGTAAAGAGTCAGAGGAGCACCCAGAAAAGAGCACGATATGTATTACTTTGTAATTTATCTAAGATCTTCACGACTGCAATAAAAAAGAATCCATTTAGTTTTCTTATTCAATTAACCTCTTGAATGTTGTTTTAACACCTTCATTAAGTATACATCAATAATTATATATTCATATACCTAATTACTTACATACATAGTATGCCAGTCGTGTTCTCTGCTAATATTCTGGTTATATTTATAACACTCTAGGTATTTATGCATACAATCGTGTTAAGATTCACTTTGGTTGATCAAAATTCATTAAGTTCTTTCACAACAAAATTCCATTGTTTTCAATTTCATTTTAAATTATATATTCTACGCATTCGTAATATTATAATACATGCAAAGTAGTTTTATATTATTCATTTTAATCATTTTGCACACATTACACAATATTTCCAACGGCGGGCTCATTGCCATATGGAAATATCTTCCAACCAACCATTTGGTAGGTAAATTGTGTGTATGATATGTACCAATTTATCCGAATAAAATAATAGAAACAAAATATCAAACAACGTAAAAAACAATTAAAAGGCGGGGTGAGGAGAGGAGGGGACAAGGATGTGTAAGGAAATGATCCTTCAGATTTCTTTTGAAATAATTTATCATTGCTTTATGATATAAAATCTAACATTGGCGCGTTTTTCATTGATGAACTGAGATGTATTATTTTAATACCTACATATATTTGATGAAACTTTTCGGTGTTTACTGTTTAACCAAATATTTATTGAGTTTTAAATTAGATTTAAGTTTAGTATAATTTTCCAGCTATTTACCTATTCATATTTTATGCATAGTATTATTTTTTATCTACCTTCAACTGGGATAGAGTAACTGTAAGTTTATTTAGAATGTCTTTCCCACACATAGTTTAAATTAATAAATACTTCTAAATTTCCAACATGTGAACATGAGTCTTAAAGTAATACGTATTTTAATAAGTCCTTTAAAGCAAATCGGGTGGTGGGGTTAAACAACAGCATAATATAGCATATATTATATAAGAAGACAGTAAGGAAATGATATACAAATTATCCTAAACGCTTTACTATTAATAGAACTTGCAGATCTGATTGATTCACGTAGACCTCCGGATCACATTGTAAACTAAGCAATCTCCATGGATCTTCTTTGACTAACATCCAGAAGAATAACAAAGAAGTCCTGGATCGTGCAAAGACGCAATCAACTGCAGAGTCATGGTCTATTAGGAGACATAGTACAGGACAATAATTTAAGTCCGAGGAGAGTTGACCCCACCAGTCGGCACAGACAGAGAGTTGGCATATAGCCAAGGACAAGGAGAATCAAGAAACATTTGAATTATAGAATTTATAAAGCTTTATAACCTTTCATTTGCATATCGAGACAAGTTTATGCGCTTGCGCAATATTCATCATAGTTCTATCATCTAGGTGTTTGATATGAAATCAACAAAATGACCTACCTTCCGCGTAGCTTAGTAATAGATAAAAAAGTTTTAAATTACTACTTTATAAGTACCATTTCATCATTTTCGTAGTATAAAAGTTATTCGAAAATAAATAGGACATATTTAAAGTACAACTACATATTATAAATATTTCAATTTAATTAATTAACTTTAATCTATGTGTTGTGTGAATTATTTGTTCTAAAAATGCAGTGGCGAACACTGCTACAGTTGTAATTGACGTTATTACATATTTTGGTGAGTCTCTGATATTTATGAGTCCACTGCCTAGATTCAATTATAAATCCCAATCTTTGTAACTAATTGGAGAACTGGGGAAACCATCTTGTATTAATACCTACACACATCACACAGAGTATCGCTACTTGGTAAGTTTTACGATTTATCCAAGTGCGTTGGTTTTCTTGTAAACTTGTCCGCCGGTAACGGAAGAAGTAATTCCGTTTAGGCCCATAAAAATCTCCATCAAGTGGAACGAAAAGTCGTTAATCAAATTGATCCACCGAACAAAAGTGTCCGATCCGTTATCGTTGATTTTTTCGCCATCGATAGGAAAATGGGTGGTGATTTTCAATTAAGTGCCGTCCGTAGAAATGTTTCACGGGGCCGCGGTTCTGTCACGGCAATTACCCCTCGGAATCTGCCGACTCAACGACTCGAACAAGAAAAAGTCAAGAAATATAAGAAAATGATGAACGACCATATCGATATTAAATCCTAATGGCCTGTACAGACAGTTATAAACCCAAATAACTAACCAATCTCATTTTACACTTACGTAGGTACCTATATATCAAGTAATGACGTTTTTTTAAACGGTTATTTGATATTAAAGTGCAAATTTTTGCGACGAAATCACATTTTTATAACCGATTTTTTTTTTATTAAATGTTTATGTTTTGTTGTTAAGTTTTTTAATGGGAACAAATAGACACCTATCATCAGTAATCAGTTGATTTTGGCAAATGTAGTGATACCTAGGTACTCTTGAAATTTTGATTAACTGTTTAAGAAAATAAAAATAATTCTATTCACAAGTACCCACACTTTCATAGGGGCAAGAATATGGAAACGTTTCTTTGTATAGGATATTTCTATTTATTGAACCAATGTAGATATTTTTAGTATCAAGAGTAACAATATGATAAAGTTCCCCTAAAGAATCGAGAAGCAAAGCCAGTAATTTCAATAGTTCCTCAGGGATTAGTGGATACGGTCGTGAAAAGATAATAAAAAAGGGTTCTTCCCTTAAGACTATCTGATAAAGAAGTTTTCCGCATATACATATATTCAATTCAACTTACCCCATGCAAATGGACAAAGAGCTATTTAGTCTTGATTGGAACATTTAATTAGTGGTGGAGGAAAAGATAAAAATTTATAAAAGACTATAGAAATATACAATAAATTTTGGTGAGCAGATATATTTAAAGAAATAGTACTTACCAACTTTAAATAAAATTCGTAAAATCATATATGTACTAATATGATATGTATTATTCATGATGACTGTCAGACATAAAAATATACCTATTACTAAATACAATCATGCAAATATCTATATATGTTTAATTTATTTATTTCCATAATAAAGTACAATAAATTCATTATAACAAAAAAATAAATATTTTAACGGAATTTATTACCTCACTAGGCGAAGCCTGTTCTGAGGTAATACTAACAATAATTCTGGAATACATTTTTGCTACATAAATTTTCAATAAAGTATAAAATTAAAAAATTATAAAAATATATATAAAGCACAATAAATAACTAAACAAGTGGACCAAAAAACAAATGTGTTTATGAGTGTGAGGGTGTGTTTGCATGTGTAAGAGGATACAAAGCAATTACTTTCGGATCATTTTTTAGCAATTAAACATTACTACAATTTCTCAACACCAATGGTTATAATGCACCAGTAGGTATATTTTCATATATTTTTCATACATTCCATATTTTCATTTTATTTTATTGAGAGTTATACAGTCTACACAATTTACAAAATAGACAAAGTGCATTGCTTTATTAGTGGACCAGTGAAAACTCCATGCATTATTCAATAGGATAATTAAAATTTATTAGAAAAAATTACAAATATTATATTTTAATTCCCATAATCAAATGAGATAAATGTATCCTCACATCACAGGTTGTATTATTCACACTTAAAATTTTGTCTTTATAATATCATAAGTTTAATAAACCAATAAACATAATATTAACATGTAAGTATTGTTTCATTGTTCAAAGGGTATTGAATACAAATTCTTGAAACCGCTTCGCGTCTGTCCAAATCCTGAAGCGTGCCTGTGGTTAACTAACAATATCAAAATTAACGTTGGTATAGCAGATACCGAGAAACACAACAAAACAAAATAATACTTATTGTTGATGTCAACAAAAAAATCGTCAAATGAATACAAATATAGGTAGCAGTCGTTTAAATCATTACAAAAAAAGTCAAATTATCCAAATCACAAAAGAGACAATCTAGATTGACTATTCTGTGATCCAAATACATTAGGAATGTTGATCAAATGAATGAAAGTGTTTTTTGAACTTTTATTGCAATTTTTAACTCGGGAAAATGAAACAAACACTGTTCGAAATAAACTTTTCTCGTAGTTATCATGATGCGATTGATGAATATGTATAAATTTAATAATCAGCAGGCAAAGAAATTGACCCAGAGCAGTACATTCTGGAAAAACTGGATGACGACCACATGCTCCACACTGGGAGCGGACGTGGATTGAGTATGATGATGATAAATTAATAAAAAAATATTTTGTTTCTGCACATAGTTTGCTCTTTTTAATAGTAGGTTAAGATGTAAACCACAATTGACATGACCTACGGAATAGACAGTTATTAACCAGTAAGTACTACAGGTGTTACAAATTAGTTAAGGGGGCGACTGCTGCCAACATACCTATTTTTCAATTTGATATACATACCTTCACTATTTCTTATTAAATCGTTTTGAAAAAAATAATTTAGATAGTTTGGGTATTAATAAAAAAAAATTATCTTTATTTTTTGATAATGTTCTGTATAAAATCTTGTAGAAAAATAATGGCATACCCCGATTTTCAACGTTTATCTTATATTTTTAATAAAATATAAGGCGTAGTTCAACATTTTTTTTTAATTAAAGAAGACAAAAATATGATGTGACGTTGCATTAATGCTTCAGGTTTAGTAAAGAAACCTAAAAAAAAACATTAATTTTCTATTCGGCGCCATTGCGAAATAAAAGTTTTTTTTTTGTTTATTAACTTAACCTGGGGGGCAAGTCTGGTTGACCGTCGAAATTAAAACCCTCCTTGTTTACCCATATCATGGATATAATTATTATATGGAGTTCTACAATATCTTTAGATGTCATAGAACTCCATACGATAATTATATCCATGATATGGGTAATCACTGGGGTTTTGATTTCGCCGGTCGAAATAGACTTGCCCCCCTGTTGCATTAATGCAACGTTACATCGTATTTTTCCAGATATTTTGATCTTATTTAATTTATAAAAAAATATAATGCTCAATACCATATAGTTTTTTTATAAATTTAAGATAAATGTCAAAAATCGGGGTATGCTTATTATTTTTCTACAAGAATATATACATAATATAATTAAAAAGTTAGGTATATTTTTTTTTAAAAAACCAAAATAACTAGGTTATTTTTTTCAAAATGATTTGTTTTGTAGTAATGATGCAAATTCAAATAGAAATAATTGGTAGGTTGGCATCAGTCACCTTCTTAACATCGAAAACAAAAATTTAATTAATCATTATGTTTCTTTATACTTTGATATCAATATTTATGTAGGTTTTTTTAAATTCTATCTAGTACCAGTAAAAAAGTTAAATATAATCAATGTCCACCACAATACCTACTTATATACTTATACTTATATTAAACTTATATAAAAGTACGTTTTATGTAGATACTTATATGATCGTCTATTATTTTTGTGTTAGCCTTGACCTCGAGGAGGTGACGTGGGAAAAATCTTCACAATAATTAAATCCAAAATAAAACAGTCGAGTAAGACAAACAGAACAATGTATGGGTTTTGGTGAACACTTTATTTTCTGTATAATTACATATAACGCAGAAAAATTTATTATTTCATTCAAAGCGTCTGCGGCCAAATAGTCATTTGAACTTTATATTTTTTATCAATGAACATACACCCAAGTTTTTATCCAAAAAATCAATTTTTTGTGGAAAAATATTTGTGTAGATTTTCATTAATTTTAAAATGGATTTCCACTCTGTTAACACAAAAAATATATATTTTTAAATTAAAAAATACATATTTTTGTATTGCTTCTCGGTCAACTATACGTACATAAGTATTTTGAAAATATTAATTTAACCTTCCATCCGATGGCCATACAACTCCGGTAGAGCTTTAGCCTCCTGAACAATAGCTTTCCAAGCTTTCCTGTCAGCTGCAGTGGACTCCCAGTCATCACAAGCATTCAGCACGTTCAGATCTCTAGCAACATTGTCCATTAATCTCTACCTTGGTCTTCCCAGAGGTCTCTTGCCCACAGGGTTATTTACAGGATACGTTTTGTAGCTCTTTCTTCCCCTGATCTGACAACATGTCCAATCCAAGCTGATCTTCTGGACCTGATTTCGCTGGTGATTAAAGGTTGTCATGTCAATGCATGCAATATTAATTTAACACGCACCCAATAATAAGGAGACTAACGATGTTTATCGTCTCACAGGTCCAGACTGAAAACAAAAAAAAAAACTGTGTCTCCACCGGTAATCGTACCTGGGACTCTTGGCTCTGGGATCAAGTACTTAACCAACTGAGCCGAGAAGGCCGACGAATAAAATTATTTAATGGATCAAAAGAAATACTTGACATTTAAGTATGTGAACAAGTGATGGAATATTTTATTTGCATTATTTTTATATAACATATGAAAATAAAGTACACAATAATCTTATGGAACTTGTATCATTAAGTGTTAATTAAATATACGCAGGTTAATACTCTACTCTGGGACAGGCATAGCCTAGTAGAGTAGCCTAATCCACTAATTAAAATTATTATATGTACACTGATGACATAAACATTAACTTTAACTTAATTTTAGTACCTACTATACATTTTATTTACTACTTCATCAAGTTATATTGTACCTATATAAGATATTATTATATTTGTAAAAAAAGATTTTTAATAAATAAATAAATAATGTTATTTAAATATATTCCGATAGATTCAATGTCGTTTGTTATACTCGTTAATAAATAAACGCAATAAAATATATTTTTGCATTTCTCTCACATACTACATCACTAAGACAAAAGGATGTGTGATCTGATTATTAATAAAATATCAATAGTACACATGTGATTTATTTCATATACCTACATCGATCTCTATATAATATAGCTACAATATTTATTATTATTTGTATATTTGTTTGTTTTTATTTGTTTTTTTTTTAATTCTAATGTTTTTAATATATTATGTATACTTGTATGTGTAAAAGGTTATCAAACCGTAAATTGAAATAAAATAAAATAAAAATAAAATTATGAAGTAGGTATAATTGAAAATACTAATAAATAAAAGTTAAAAGTTACAAGTATAAAAATTGACATTACAGATCAATATTATATATTATGTGTGTATTCAATCTCGCATATCTAAACCAAATTGTGTTTCTTAATAGTTATAAATTAAAAAGCATTTGAACTCTTGATCCCATAATGTTAGATGTGTTAAAAAATTAACAGTAAAACATAGCCTATGAAATGGGTGACAGGAAAATTATTCGAAAAACAATTATTCGAATGCTCAATTTTACGAAAATCAATTTTACGAATGGCAATTATTCGAATCACATTTTTTCGAAAAACAATTTTCCGAACACACAATTATCAGAATTTACAATTGTTCGAATTTTTATGACGTCATGTTGGTAGTATTGTGAGAGGAATAAACCATAGATTTTTATTATAATATACTAGATGTAGTTAGCAAATTTTGTATGAATCGAAAACAAATGACTCACTTTTTGCACGGAGTACTACATATACATAGTATATTATGTTTAATAAAAATCTATGGAATAAACAACATGGCGACGCACCGCGCTGTCAGATATCCTAGGATGTACACCTATTTTTGAAACCTAAACCTACAAAACTTTGGTAAAAACAGGTTGGTTATGTTTGTTTATAGTTATAATATGCGACTGGCGTGAGCCAGTTGCATTATATATTTAAAAAAGTAACTATAATATTAAAATAAAATAACTAAATTGGTGTGAATACTAGATAAACATAAACTGGTGTACAAACTAGACTATCCCGCGCTGTCAAACATCAGTTATTAAAAATGTGCAAACATACGTACCCAAGTAATAATAGTCTTCATCGAATATATTTTACTGGCAACAAATATGTCAAAGGAGGCAACATAATGACACAAAAATATATTAAATTCGGTTAATTGGTTTTCCAACAAATGTTAGTTCAAATAATTTGCTTTCGGACAATTGTCATTCTGATAACTGATTTTCGAAAAATTGTTATTCGTACAATTGCGCATTCGAACAATTGTGTTTCGAAGAATTTTCATGTAATCTATGAAATGGGCGTATACAAAAATTACTATTGCCAATCGTTAAAATTTGGTACATACATGGAGACAACTTTAAAAATATCGGGTTGAGTAATTATTTGTTTATTCAAGATATTTAATATTATTGAAACTGTACTACTTCATACACCTACATTAATCATCATATGAAGCCACAACCCATCGAAACAATGATAAATGTCGGTGTTTATTTGGATATAGTGTGTCTTTAACAGTTTACCGACAAGTGTTCCATGTTCTTAGCTTAGAATGAGAGAGATTGTTGAAACAGCGCGTGGTAATTAGCCTGAAAAGTAAAGTATTTCGTGTCCAAACAAAACAGCCGTATCAAACCCCAGTCGGCAGCCATTGATAGTGTTGATAACAATAATTAACAGATTATAAATATATGAACAATTAGCCGTTTGATTGAACAGGTGATGCGAGAGAAACTAAACAAAACTCGTTTTGGACGACGTTTTCAACATCAATTGGGTCATTTAATAGGCCATTTAACTGTTCTTTGTCAAATTATCACAATACAATATGATTCTTTTGAGTTTATCGAAAACTTTCGTCATTACAGAGTAAGAAATAAATAATTGGGCTGTGATCGTCACCAAGTATTGGGCTGTGATCGTCACCAATTATTGGGCTGTGATCGTCACCAATTATTGGACTGTGATCCTCGCCAATTATTGGGATGTGATCGTCACCAATTATTGGGCTGTGATCGTCACCAATCATTGGGCTGTGATCGTCACCAATTATTGGGCTGTGATCGTCACCAATCATTGGGCTGTGATCGTCACCAATTTTTTGACATCCAAAAACGGAGAAGTTATCAATTCGACGTGATTTTTTTTTTGTATGTTCAACGATTACTTTATACCACGCTGTCTGATTGCGATGATTCTTTTTTCATTAGAAAGGGGGTATCTTTCGATTAGTCCCATTTCAATTTGGACAAGAACTGTTTATTATTTCCATGAGAAAATCATCAAACTCAACTTAATAGTAAACGCGATAGTAATTCTTTACCATATTATCCGATGGAAATTATTTCTTTTTTAATAGGAAGGAAGTATCTCAGATAAGTTTAAGCACACATAAGTTTCATCGAGTTCTAATGATAGGACTCATGATAAATTATCATCAAGTTCTTCAATTTGCAAAGGCGTCTGCAATCTGTATAACATGTATTATTGTATAGGGGAATTTTATGAAAGATAATATAACTACATACATACAATCACGCTATTTCCCTCATGGGGTAGGCAGACAGAACCAAACGCCACATTTTTTGATGTCGGTTTTTATATGAAATTTATAAATTATTATCTTTCACTACAGGATTAATTAAATCTAACACGCAAATAAATATACATATGAGGATACAAAGGATATTTCAAAGTTTTCTTCACGTATAAAATTCGCTATCAATTTTTCATTAGCAAACCTACGTTTATTTACTCAATTAATATTTTTTGTTCTCAAAATAATCATTTTCTTTATTTAACGATATTTATAATTATTTGACGGTTAAATTTCGCTTTTTTTGGTATATTATTATGATTTTGACAGTTTAACATTGATGTCGCGTAAAAACAGTAAAATATTATTGTCGCATCTATCGAATAAAATTCAAATTTTACTTACGCTCAACGAAGTCACTCTGTAAGAAATAAAAAAAATCGTTAAATTTTATCGAATGAATCAAGCTGGAAATAGTTTCAACATCCATTGTCATCGGGAGTACACAAATTCTGAAAGCATCAGAGCTCTAACTGGTCGGGAAGTTGGTTAAAAGTCAATTACAAAATTCCAATTTAAGTTTAATAAAAGTGTGTAAAAATACTACAACTTTTACTTGAAAATCAGCAGTCATTAGGTTTTAACTCACGGGCACCTTTAAAGTGTAGATTCGTAAATTCGTATAATTTATTCCAATACAGACAGACAGGCAAATGAAGTATCATAGATATCCGGTCGATTTTCAATACCTAAAAAGCAATCTTTTCATTTAAATTTGAAATGAATTTGTCGTATTATTTTATTCCAAAATTTTTATTTCGTATTTTATAGAAAAAAAGATGAAGTTAGTTTGTTTTACTTCCACATCTACTGTATTTTTAATGTTTGGTGAAAAAGTAAGCAGTTGGTGATATAGATGTCGTTTATAGATCTATAATAAAGATGAATAATTTATTATAGATAAACATATTCTTATATAATATCAAGGATATTCAATAGCATAGTAAAAGTTAAAAAAAAAAAATTACTTATATAATATATATGCGTACAAAATATATATCTTTATCGTCTCCGTTTAGATATAATTTACTTATGCAAAATCAATCTTTTCAAGGACAAAATCAGTAATTTCTTAGGTGTACTTAAAAATATAAAATCTATGTAAGTACCAATATTAAACACGTAAATAAAATTCAGTATTTTCTCGAAATGAGTTTATTAAATTATTTTTTATTTAAATATTTTATCATGAAAACTTGATAATTCTTCAAAAATTTCAAATTGTAACTTTTCTGATCTTGGGGTCACATTAAAATATTTAATAGTTTAAAAAATTGAGAAGCACTATTCAGATATCGTTCAAAATCTAATGGGGTTAAGCGGTCTTATTAGATTTGCAAATTTAAAAGATTGAAAGGAATCGAATGAGTACTTTAGTCTATAATCTATAAAGTAAAATAAACACGCCGTTCATAGCACACAGCACAGAGCACACATCATACACAAAGACACAGATACATTGTGATGATACTTTTAGAATACAGTCTCAGCATTATACTAGTTGATAATCTGCAATAAAAAATAGCCTTAAAAATTGCGAAATCATAAATGTCACTATATCACCTTGGGTTAGTGAGGAGTAAAAATACATTTTTTTGTATGTACGCGCCTCTATTTTAATATTTTATTTTTTTATATTTACCTACGCCCTTAATGGGACATTTACATTTAAACTATTGATCGGTACGTATAAGTAATAACCAAAGACCTTATAATAATGTAGTAATAACAGTGTAGGCACAACAAGAAATGTAAACAAATTAATAACATAAACAAATAGAAAAGGTAAAAACAAAGGAGCAGTTAAATGAATACAACATTAATTTTAACAGAAATAGTTACAATGGTAAAAAATAAGCAAATATAAGGACTATTCATTCATCCCATCACAGATTGTCCCACAATGTGGGGTAACCAGCGACAGATGTGCGGGTGTGCCTTATAAAAGGAAGCACGACGCGTACGCGTTTACTCAGACACCAGTCTCGTCTCATCATAAAAGGCACTACATTCAGAATGGGCGGTAAACCTCATTGTTGAACTATATGAGACGTTGTTTTACTGTTATGGGACACTCGAAATCGATGATAATAAAAAAAAGAGAGGAAACACTATTCTAAGCCGGCGCCTCACAGCAAAAATATAAATCGACGGTAGTACAAAAAAGTGTAATAATATAATAAGTATATATCTAAGTAATTCAGTCAGCTACCGCTATGCGCGTAAGCACACTAGACTGAAAAATAATTGGATAAGAAAATTTGCAATTAAAATTAACGAGCTTGTTAAACGTGTTCCGTATAATTGCAGTGTTTTGATTTGTTTATTAGATGCGACCAGCCACTGAGAATATATGTACTCTTCACTATTGAGGGTGAATATACTTTTGACAATTTTGAACAACATTTAGGTATTTGCCCGCAATTAATGGAATATTAATGAAATACAACGTCTCTAAAGAATAAGTTGTTTTCATTAACGTGAAGTTTGATTCAAACTTAAGAAAAAATTAGAATACTACATATAGGTATGGAACTATGCGTATACGTATTAAAATATAAACCTATTTGTTATTGACTAGTTGCATGTAACACATGAGATCCAACTGTCGAAAACGATAGTATTTATAGTTGAAGAATAAGTACCAAACTATAAACCCATAAATCTTAATTATTGAATATTTTAAGATATTTTGTTTTCAATAAGTACAACACATGTATATATGTATGTCAAGATAGGATAGTATTGAGGTTAGTCCTTTTTTCCTACCCAGAATATGAAAACAGCGTGATGGTATGTATGCATGTATGTTTGGTCCATACGGTCAATTGTCCATACGATAAATTGTCCTCACGGTCAATTGTCCGTACGGTAAATTGTCCCGACGGTCAATTGTCCATACGGTAAATTTTCCCCACGGTAAATTGTCCTCACGGTAAATTGTCCATACGGTAAAAAGGGCGTACGGTAAATTGTCCACGGTCAATCGGCTACGGTCAATTGTCCGGACACGACTATTTATATATCCTGAAATTTTGAGCTTTCAAATTGAGCGGATCAAAAGTTATAAGAGGGGACAGACACACAGACACACTAAAATGTTCTACTCTGAATTCTGAGTAAATCCGTATATTGAACATATATGCTGCGAAGCCTCTAAGTTGGTATTTTTTGACATAAAAATTGGAAGGGCCGCAAAAAATATAGACCGTGCATACAAATCTCGCGTATCCTCGCTTGAAACATTGTCGATATGTTAAGAGAACAAAGTTCTCTTGAACAAATTGACAGTTGGAATAAATAAAAACACTACTTGGTATTAATAATTATTTTTGCTATTTTTTGAATTTATAATACATTTTTTATTTAATGTTTTTGGTTTATTTTGATTCCATATGCGTATCTTTTTTATGTTTGATTACACCTATTATTTTTTTCTATTTTTGATTTGATTGTTTTACTGTTAAGGTGTGTCTTTTTTTGCTACGTGTAGGTATAGGTAGGTACCCAATTGTTTTTTTTTTTTCTTTTTTAAGTTTCTTTCTTCAGGAGGATACAATGTATATTAAAGTATTTTTTTTTAACATGGCTACATGGCTACGATTTGGGTCCAGTATGTTCATCAGAAGAAGCGCACTACGTACGAAGCGTTGGAATATCAATAAATTAATATTGTATAGATTTACAGAATGGATTGGAGTAGTATTATTATATGCATTTGTACATGTATTTGTAGTGTAGAAAAATAATTATTTATAACGTTCATAAACTTCATTAAAATGTTATTTGTAATGTAATGAAAGATATAACAAAGGTAACTGATTCAAAAACTTACCGACGGTAACACAATGATGACTTTCAATTTATAAATTAACCTATTGTACTTAAAAATTACCATTTTGAATTATAGAAAGATGATTTAATTGATTAGTTTATATTATCCAACTGTCGATTTGTTCAAGAAAATTTTATTCTCTTGACAAAGTATCAAGCCAAGATAATCGAGAATTGTATGCAGGGTCTATATTTTTCACGGTTTTTCCAACTTTGAAGTAAAAAATTATGTAGGTATTAATTTACTAAACACCTATAATACGAAACACGTTTAAATAGAAATTAAGAACTTATTAAGAGATAGACATTTCAGACAAATCCTAATATAATAATAACCTCATCAACTATTTATTAAACATTAGACATCTTTAAAATTAATTAATTAATTATCTTTTAATTTTTTAACATTTTTAACGTGCATTTTTATCGGGAATACACAAATTATATGAAGTTTCAGACCTCTAAATGATCGGCGAGTTATTTAAAAATCAATTGCACAGACGATTGAAGATAATGAAAAGGGTGTGAAAAATATGTTAAGGTAAAAATAATTTAATAAAATTAAACTTTTCCCGTTTATTTTTACGGAATGATATTCACCTTACATATAAAAGTGCATCCCGTGTTAATAATGAATGCGTTAATTTGCCCTGGATGAGTGGACGAGACTTCACCCGCCCATAATTTACTTACAAATTGAAGGACGAACGATGTATGCATGTATGTACTAGTACTTAGGTATTTTTTTTTTAAAGAATGAATATGTCCTTGTATAACAAGTACATATACATCCTTATACATTCCCTAAACTAAGCATAAATGCTTGTACTATAGGTGAATGGAAATCGGTCGTGGCAGGATTCGAACTCGCGACCTCTGGGTTGCTAGCCCAGCGCGCTAACCGCTCTGCCACCACCCATCTCAACAATTTTATAAAAAGTGAATACGCATAAAATCACACGTTCTCAGTTTAAATGATACTAGTGTGCCCTTTTATCGACCGACCGACCGACTTATAAAAAGAAGGTTATCAATATATGTGATTTTTTTTAATGTTCATAGAAAATTCTGTACAACGTTGACCGATTTTTATGATTTTTTTTCTATTTGAAAGGAGATATCTCTAGACTGGTCCTATTTGATCTGATGAATGAATGCATCTGAAGTCTGAAAATTCCTAAAAAGCATTTGGCATCTTTGTATGTCGTACAGATTGGAATCGGTTTTTAAAAATGACTTCTATAAGCTATTTTGATTTATTTATTCAACTCATTTATTGACATTTTTATTTACTGGTGTTGAATATTTTAACCAGTTTGATTTTGATTTTGCTTATTTTTAAATTGTTTTGTTTTTGAATTAAGTGCTTTATTTAATTCGTTTTGTATTTGATTCACTTTATTTTATTTGTAAAATGGTAAAGTGTTTATTGTATTGTACAATTTGTTTGTGTATAATTTGTTTTTAGAAATTATTCAATATAATTGCTGTCCTTTTAATACAATATTTGTATATTCATTCCTTCACTTCAATTTTATTTTTATTATACCTGCATACATATTTACCTTAATGTCTTTCGGGTATTTAATTTTTCTTAGAATTGCCCCCTTCCATATCTATTGTTGTTATCCTCTTTGTGAATCTATATATAGATGGTCTTCATCATTATTGTTCACCATTCTGACGATGCTCATCATAGAGCGATACCGGTGAACGGGAGTCGCGTTTGCGAAAAAATTTAAGTAGAACGTAAAATTAAATATAAAAAATTTTCATAGTTTTAATTAATTATGTAATTGCATTGTACGAAAGAGCTTGCACTGACAAACTGTTAATACATTTTAGTGTAAAAATAGTATATTTTAATATAAATATATATTATAGCCGACATAATATTTACTGTTTTAAAGTATTTTTTTATTACAGAAGATATAATTGTACTTTCCTCGTTTGTTTTGATTTGTATGTTTTATTTCGTTTATTTTTGTATCGATATATTATTATGGATATAATAAAAGGATCTCTGATTTGTTTGATTTGGAGAAATTGATTTTGTACATTTCTTGTAAAACTAGTTGCATGTAACACATGAGATCCAACTGTCGATAGCGATAGTAGGTAGGTACGTATTGTTGAAGAATAAGTACCAAACTATAAACCCATAAATACAAATTATTTAATATTTTTAGATATTTGGTTTTCTATACAACACATGTACCTAGGTATGTATGTACCCAGAATATGAAAACAGCTTGATGTTATGTATGTATGTTTGGAGATTAGTATCAAACTATTAAGTCTTCTTAGATATTGTGTGTAGGCTATTGCCATACAAATTGTATGAAGCAATGTCGTCACTATATTCTATTCATTTTTTATAAAAAATATTAAAAAAAATTGAGATGTGCTAATACAATGTTAATATTTTTTATAGAAAATTAAATTATCTAGTTGGGGTGTTTCGGCTTTTTTGATATTTTAAAAAAAATTTGGAAATATAGGCAGTTAAACCCTGGATTTTTTAAAAAAAAAACAATTTGAGATTTTGTATTTGTATATGTTTATACCAATTTTCAGCGTTCTAACTTTTATGGTTTTTGAGATATATGGAAAAATAAACCAAAATTTCAAAAGTTGATAACCCCTGACTGAAACAAAAATTATAACTGTTTATATATTCTGAAATTTTAAGCCCTGCAAATTGAACGGATCAAAAGTTATAAGGGGACAGACAGACAGACAGACAGACAGACAGACAGACAGACAGACACACACACACACACACACACCCTCACACACACACACACACACACACACACACACACACACACACACACACACACACATACACACACACACACACACTCACACACAAAACTCACATAAAATATTCTACTCCAAATTCTGAGTAAATCCATGTATGGGAACATATATGCTGCGAGGCCTCTAGTTGGTGTTATTAGCATGCAAAAAGTCCACTACGCCGTACAAAATGTTCCTTCGTACACGCATCTTGGCTTAATAATGTCGATTCATTCATTGAATTGAATTCTCGTGAACTAATCGACAGTTGGACAAGTTAATACCTAAAACAACTCTTTGGGAAGAAACTTCCAATCAACAGTAAGCCTGTCATTGAACTATATTTATCGGAATTTTGTAGAATTACCATAAAATACCGTAACATTTAATGTTCAATAATAGATACTTAAAACAAATCTTTATTATATGAAAACATTCAAATAGGTTATTAAATGACAAAATATAACTTTAAAGCAGATTAATAAAATGCCGCGTAAAGAAAAACGAAGAATTGTACAAAATTTATGAATCCCCAAAGATCTCAACCCATATAAGACTGCTTAGGTTGAGATGGTCTGGCCATGTACAGAGAATGCCAAACACGCGAATACCCAAAAAAATCATGGTTGGTCACTCGGGAGGTAAACGGAAGATGGGGAGACAAGCCTGAGATGGGAGGACGACATACGGAGAGATGTAGAAAAGCTCCTGCAGGTCCCTAACTGGAGAACGGCGGTTGAGGATAGAAGAGGTTGGAGGCGCTTGTTGAAAGAGGCTAAGGCTCTATTTGGGCTGTAGCGCCATCGAAAAAGAAGAATAAAATATTTACTAATTTTATTTACGTGGTGCCACAATCCAAACTAAAACGTGTGGGCTGTGGCCAACGCTTTACTCCAAATCACTCCACAAAGTATTCAAATTTCGTATGGAAAATTTTCAGCATTTGCATGAAATGGGTTTTTTATATTATTCTTGATTCAAATATTTTATTATGAAAACTTGATAGTTCTTCAAGGCCATTTTATGAAGATGATGTGATTTTTAAGTAATATGAAAATTAAAATATCAAATTATATTAAGAAGTATTGTCCCCCTAGACAACGTGTCATTTATCTCAAGAAAAGAAACTAGAAAAGATAACTAAATGTATAGAAGTGACAGTTGTCACGTGACTGGCAACTCTCACTTTCATACATTGAGTTATCTTTTTTTGTTTCTTTTCTTGAGTAAAATGACAAGTTGTCTAGGAGAGCTGGTCAGATATCCTTAAAATCTAATGGGGTCTAACCGAGTATTAGGTATACAAATTTTTGAAATTTGAAAAGAATCGAATGAGATCTACTTTGGTCTATAATCGATAAATTTAAATAAACCCGCCGTTCATAGTACATAGTACACAGCACACACACAGATACATTGTGATGAAACATTCAGAATACAATCTCAATATGATACTTGTTGATAATCTACAATAAAAAATATCCTTAAAAATAGTGAATTCATAACTCCCCGCTATATGCCCTTGGGGTGGTGAGGAGTAAAAATATTAATCGTGGAATAAATTTCATTTTGTCTAATTAATTAACAAATACTTGCTATAAATATTTTGTATTACTAGATTTTTTATTTATTTTAATATATCATAGTATAAGATTTTTCTTTTTATTTATTTTTTTATTTTATTTATTTATTACAAAATAATATGTTGCTACAAAGGTATATAATATTTCTTATAATTAATACATTTATATTGTACGTATTACTCCACTGAAAGAGTAAATCTTGTGTTCAGCGGAGGAAGAGCGTAGCAATTATTTCAAGTCCATAATAGGTAAATAAAAGACATTAAATTAGATACACAATTGCTTAACAGTTTATTCCTAGGTAAGAATAGTGATGCTGCATGGTTGATGTATTGTATTTTGGAACCTTATAACATTGTTGTAACATTGTGTATATTATGCCTTATAACATTGTTGCTCATAATAATAATAAAAAACCTTGTTCACTGATAACCAATTATACTAAACGACATATAATAACATTACAGTGGGTATAATTATGTATCACTATGACAATTTTACTCGATGAAATGTTTTGTAATTTATATACATAGTTGCAGTGGTAGCTAGGTAAGGAAAGAACTTTCAATGAAAAAATAATATGTTGTCAATTTTCAAATACTATACAAATATAAAAACTGAAAATTATCCAATAATACCTAATAAAAAAAACTAAATTAATGATGTAACAATTGTAAGAAGCATTATATTATGCTTGCTCGAAACAAAATTTCTGCATACTTATTTTTAAAACAATGAATAAAAAGTACCATACCGCTTATCTGGAATGACGTCATAATTTTCTCAACTAAATAATTATTTTTCAAGTAATAACACACATATTATTTTTTTATATTAAATAGAAGTGCAAACATATCTATTGGTTAAAGAAGCGCACTTGTTCTCCTAAACGATTTAAAATAGATAAATTATCGACTATCATTGAATATACAATAAACAAGTCCTAGAAACATCTCAGCACATTCATTTTATGTGGCTTGCAAATCTATTCCGTTCCAACCATAAAATTGTCAAACAACTCATATTATAGGTATTATGAAATTGAAAAAGCAATTTATTGCTTCTTCCGTTAATTGGCCTTGTATCAATTATTAATGTCCTTCTGGAATTGATCACAGCAGGTTTATAATATTCACTAACTACGGTGTCATTTTCTGGTCGACCTATTTCATGTTACCTGCCTTCAAGGTTTTATTTTTAATGACATCTCTAAAGCAAAATCATACATACATAAATGCTCTATTAACAAGGTGCGTAGCTTAGCGGTGACATGTTTTATGAATACCTACACGGAGTAAATAGCAACTCAAATTACAAACTATTTCATTTTAATAGCGAATAATTCGATTTTCTCATAAAAAACAGGAAATCTGCAGACACAGTTCATAATATGACCTGCGGCTTCTTTCTCTACTGCAGATCCGACCTCAATTAGGATTTTTTTGCTAACTTACCTCTATACAGGAGAATGCGGTAGGTAGGAATGTTTTAGTTAATTTTGCCTCGTGGCTCAGTTGGTTAGGTATCTAACTGCCGATCCAAAAAGGTCCCGGGTTTGATTCCCGGTGGAGACACAGTTTTTAATTGTGTTTTCAGTCTGAATCTGTGAGACGATTAATATCGTAAGTCTCCAGAATGTGGCAAATTGTTATTGGGTGCGTGTTAAATTAATATTTTACATACCTAGTACCTGTTAGTTGCCAAGCGACAGATTCTAAATGAAAATTCGAAATTTGGATAGGATTCGAATGTATTAGGTAGGTACTGTTAGTGGTCCGAGAGATAGCAACGTTTTCGATTAATCATTTTTAATAGTTTTTTGATATTTTTTCTTATCGAATATAGGTATGAAAAAGGTAAGTCTGGCACCTGGACGTGGTTGCTTTACCAGTGTGCATCCTCTTTTAGGTGAAAATTGCATAGTATAACATTATTTCGATAAAATTTGTACTTGTATATGATTTGTACCTATTAAATCTGCCCGGTAGTAAAATATATAGGTACATACCTACTGTTACTGAAATATGTTAAAAAAGAAGAAGAAGAATTTTTTAGTACGGTGTACGCTGAACAAATCACCAAGTATTGGAGTAATCAAACGGATGGTATAAGAGCACAAAATGGACTTACAAATAAATGATACTAAAATCTGAAATTTTCACCTATTGAAAGTGCCACACTTACTCCCAGAACTCCCAGGTGCTAGACATACCTTTTTCATACCTATATTCAATAAGGAAGGAAAATAAAAAATCAGCCTTCAAAAAATAAATTGTTTTTTTTTACGTTGCTATCTCTTAGACTATACTATCGTCTAGTTTACGAGATTACGAGAAACTTAATATGGTGTGGAGAGTTTAGTGTTGGCTACAACCCACATTTTGGTACCTTCTCCTTAATTATGTGAGCATATTCCGGAGTTTTAACTAACGATAGTAAATCAACAAATGTTAAACTATTTGTACTGACTGTATGATGCAACTCGCTCCCGCGTGTCGTAATATTTTTTTTTTAATATCATTTGGGTACAAAATAAAAAAAAACGTGATTATAGATGAACGTTTTGGCAGTGTACAAAATGATAACGCTATACCAACATCTTAATCGCTAGGTTTTTTTATCGCTTGCTTGATTTACTAAATACTATGTACCATTTGCAAAAAAAATCATACATACTAATACGGCAAATCCATAGCGTATTGACATCAAATAACCATTTTTTTTCATTATCATTAATATTTGTCATCCTTCCTGAAGATGAATTAGTTGCTTTGAAATCAGTCATATTAAATAGGTCCTTTGTCGTTTAAGTGAAGTTAATTTATTATGAAAAATATTTTGATTTTAAATGTTGTACGTGTCTAATATATTTATTTCAAAACCACATCTAGGCGTAGGTAATGATAAATTTCAAAAATGGCATTACTTTGATTTAAAAAAAACTTGCTTTGATATTTTATCCATGTGATCATGTAGGTATAACTTCTAGCACACTACAAAATATCAAAAGATTCAATGATCGCGGGTTAGGAATAAAATAAAAACCAACATGCCGACGGTTGAGATATTTCAGAAATTAAAAAAACAAAACGAAAATCGATATCAAAACTACCTCATTTGGTTTGACGAAATCAGAATGGAGTCAGTCGCATTGTGTTGGTTTGTTTTGCGAGTTTGACTGACAAGATGCGGTATTATATGTATATCTGTAATATAGTTTGGTAGGTATGGTAACCAACATAAAGTAGAACGCTTCTGGCCCATCAAAGTTCGGAATACAATGCCTACGCGTGGATGGGACATGTCTCGGGAGCAAAAAACTGAAACCTGTCGTCTGGGAGATGGACAACATGCCTCTCCAACTTCGAGTTCTGAAAAGAAATTACTGCCGGGAATTTTGTTTCTAATTGTGTTAATTGATAAAGAATGCCTCGTGATGTGGCACTGACTCCAAGTCTGACAATGAAGGTACAACCAACCTTTTTAACGGCTCTTGCCTCGTCGCCTTCGTTGGAAACTGAGCACCCTTGATTGACATTACCTGCGATGCATTCTTCGTTGTACAAGCTGTATTGTTTTGTTTAATTTCATAATAAATCATACGATAAAAACGAATTAGTCGAAGCAATTAAAACAACTGTCATTTTCGTGATTTTGAAAATTCAATATATGAGAAATTAGTCGTCATTTAGTTTTAAATTGGTCGTGGATTTTTTATATGATAATCTGAAATTCATGAAGCACATACGATGTATCATGCATTAAGGAAATTCATAGTATCACAACTAAAAACGAGTGGGTTGTGGCCAACGCTAAACTCCTCACTAACAAGTCATTCTATAAAGTATTCAAATTTTCTATGGAAAATATTTAGCATTTTCATGATATGAGTGTGATAAATTATTTTTTATTTCAATATTTTATTATGAAAACTCGATAACTCTTCAATGTATAATTTTGAAGAATGGATGTTGTGAATATCGTTTCGTAATCAAATTTTACGTTTAATCCTACATTTAAAATCTTACTATGCACATAAATGATATAAATATTGACCATTAGTTTGGACTGTAAAGAAGACATATGTACTTTTTCAAAAGTAGAAAATCCCTGAATACAAATTCATCGATGCCATTTTAATTTTGTACATACTTGAAAAAAAAGTAAGTTTTCCAGAAAGTTTTAACAGATTCTGTAATAGAGAAGATATTAACCGTTGTCTATGGAAAACTAATCCACTCTTAGTGGATAACCTAGTCTTCACACCATTTTTGTAAACCTAATTTAGAAAAGTTTGATAAAAATAGATTGGTTAGGTTTGTTTGTAGTTATTATTGCGACTGGCGTGAGCCAGTTGCATTATATATTAAAAAAAAGTAACTAAAATATTAAAATAAATGACTAAATTGGTATTTTTATACCAAACTTTTGTAGGTTATGTTTAAAAAAAATGGTGTGAAGACTAGGCTATCCACTCTTAGTTGATACTCTTTACATATGTAGAGGTATAGTTTCACTGTGAAATCGATAGAACTTGTAATTTAATTAATGTTCATAGTAAGCCAATCACAGATATTTTTTATTTCATAGAATTGGAGATTAAAAATGAAAAAGTGTACTACGATAAAATAAATTCAAGTCGATTATTTTTTATTTAAACATTAAAATTTATTAGGTAATAAAATACTTATGGTGGGAAATGTTTCTGTTGGTAATTATTTATTCAGGGTGGCAATTACTTGATTTAATTGAATAAATGTGTGAATTGATGCGGAATTGTGCGTTGCTCAGCACACAAGTACTTTTGTACGTATTTTCCCCAGTTTGTGTTGCATTTTTATTTGTCTATATAATGCGCAATTAAAAATTCCAATCACGTAAGGATGTCAACTGGTAAGGAACGTAATTTTTCAGTGCGCAGTGCGCAATGCGCGATGGATCTTCTCGTGTGACAGTTGACAGTTCAGTAATGTTTCTAATACAAGACTATTTGACCTGAATAAGAATTTTTCCGAGAGATATATTATAACATCTAAAGATCGACGATATTTAAATGAAAAGCAGTTTATGTTTCAAAATTAACTTATTATACATGATTTATATTGCATACATACACTAATAGAAAAATGTTACTGATTCAAAAACCAGAACTCCGTTTAAAATATCACGAAAGTGGTTTTGTCGTTATTATATGTAAATAAATTAATATACTGTTGTTTTAATAAGATATGTACATTCATCAATTTTCTTCGTTTATGAATTTGTTACCAATGGCTGATATCGTCAAATGCAGACAACGCGGTTATTTTTTTTATTTTATTCTTAAGAATAAAAAAAAATTAGGAGATCTGATATTTTTTAATGGGTCAAATCTTATCTGACACTTTTTTTACAATTGAAGCTTTAAAAAAGTATGACAGCTCCTTTATAAAATGTTTATGAAAAAAAGGTCAAAACATGTTCGTTACTTTCTTGAAATGATATATCGAAAATTAATAAAACACGTAGTCTCATTAATACATTATGGTGAATGTTTCTGGTTTCTGTACTCTTCAACTTCCTATCTCGACATCTCTGGTAAGATATTATACTGTTTATCTGATCTACATATTTAATTTTTATAAAGTACATTTTGAAACGCCATTGTACCAAAACCAGGGAATACAAATGTCATTCCCAAGCTTTTATCGTGCAATTTATTTTTATTCTCAGTACCTAAGTATTGTGAAGGGGTCGTTTAAGTTTCCATATAAACCGAACGATCATAAGGTAGATGCACAATCTACAAGTTTTTCTTCTGTTGGCTAAGAATCGTGACTAAGCAGTTAGGAGCTTTTTCGCCAATAATAGGCATGATGACTAATTTTGAAAAACTATCTCACGATGTTTTTACGCATTCACTGTTTTCAAATATATATACATTTCTACATAAAATAAAGGTTTAGTAGCAAAAATCGCCATTTTAAAATCAAATTTGACATTTACGCCAAAAAAAGCTTGTAGTATCATGGCGGCTGCCGACCCTGACGGTGACGTCATGGTATCGTAAACTGCATATCACTACTATATGTAATATATGTGTTCTAAGATGATTTGTGTATTTATGTATAATCAATTTAAAAGTGCATAAGTGTTGTGCGGTCCCTAAATGTACAAACACGACGAAAAAAACACCTACTGAGGTATTTGTTTTCGTCCCACGCGAAAAAAAAGAGAAATAAGTGATTAAATTTCGCACGGCGAGACACAAGTGAATTTTATTAAGTACGCGTTTACAATGAAGTACAGTATTTGTTCCCCCACTTTTAGCTCTCAATAATATAATATTTACCATTATTTAGGCAATAAGCATATAAAGAACTTCATTAATGTCCAAACGTCAAAATAGGCCATCATAAGTTTCCCGCGTATGTTTTTAGCTTATGAACACATAATGTAGAGAGAAGAAGGAGCATATTTTATCGATTTTCGAGATGTAAGTTGTATTTAAATTACAGATAAATAAAGTACTTATATGTACTTATTATTAAGTTTTTACGTTTCGAAATTCTGATGAACAAAAGTCTTTGTTCGACGCAAAGAAATATCCGACCATCAAAAGTTCCATTCTAGTTAAGAGTAGTTAAGACAGGCAGAAAAATAACTACTATGGCTGCTATTGCTAAAAATAACGATAGCAGATAAATATAGCTTGTTATGAACACAATACAAATAACGAGCGCTATGTAATAATTCGTATGCTGCTAAAATTGTAACGATGTTTTAAAACGCATGCTTCGCGTAATCGCCGTCGTTTCGCAAATCGCTTCATTGCATGAAAAAAATATAGCTTGCTAGTTTAGTTTGGCAGTGACCAGCATCATAACATGTCGAACGTTCGTCAGCTCACCATCGCGTGACAAAATTGTAGAATACTAAAACTAAATTAGTTTACCATACGTTGCGAGCGTTCATTATTTATTTATTTATTCAATAAAAACTAAGTTACATACAAAATACAATTAACATAGGCCCGATATTACAGTCGGCCCTCAACTCATTGAGTTTGCCAAACTCAAGATTAATGTTAAGGGGAGATTGAATCCATTTCCGTATCACAGTGCAATATGACATGTCAGTTACTAAATCTTCAATTATAGACATATTTCACTTTTTCTGTGGTTATTATCTGTCAAATTTAAATAACCTCAAATAATACGAAATACAAAATGGGACGCTACGACTTTAAATACCATTGTTTTATTATCCAGCATGGTAAATTTAATTTTTTTCACCAAAATAATGCTTTTAAATGCCCGTGTTCGTTTCAATACGGCTGTCAGTTTGTTTTGTTGTGTGGCGCCACCTTCGATACAACACTGAAACTACACACGTTGCCTAACGCCTCTAGTGATAGAAACTGAAACTACACGAGTTGCCTAGCAAATGACAGTTGACTCACAGTTAAGTACTTAATCTGCCAGAAACTTTGAGTTAAATATTTGTCGTTTTAGTGACGTATTTGAGGGAAGATTAGGTCTAAACGGACACTGTAATACGCTATATTTTTGTAAAACTTGAGTTTAGCTCTTAAACTGACACTGTAATACCGGCCCATAGTGTCCCCCGATAGGTAGGCGAGTATCTAGGTAAATTGAAACTATTTGCTTCGATGAATACTTGTTCCATTTATATTTAATTTGTTTTAGTTTTAAGTATCTAATTAAAATATTAATATATCGATAACACCAAAATAAACATAGTCCAGACCGACAATTAATGCGTATATTGTATTGAAGACTATCAGAAGAATTGACGCGACCATACTATGACGTCGTGCGCTCTGATTGTTTTTTCTCATAAAATGGCGGACTAACACATTTTGTATTTTTATATTTATAATATTATTATTCACTCCTATAAATTAAAAAAAAAACATTTTTTAAATCTTTATAACCTATTTTATTTTTTAAAATCATAATTTCAATGATTTTTTTCTTACAGTCATCACACCTATTACATATTTTAATATATTAATCATAATATGTATATGAATCATAACAGTTATCCCATATGTATATTAGATTCATCATAATACATTGTGTATTTCCATTTCAACCTCATGTAACACTGAACAACTCCCACAAACAATATAATTACATCATTTTATTTTATAATCAAGCAATGAAAGCCACCAAGTTATTTATTTCTGAAACGTTAAATATTCTCCACCACGTTACAATACTCGGTGCGTGTTATAACAGATGCGTCAACGATTCAATAGAGCGGATAGCGATATTATTTGGTTTATTGTCCCAAATAAACCAAATAAATCAATAAATAAAAATAGCATGTTAAAAATAAGCAGCATATTCCATATAGCTTGTTATGAAAAAAATAGCCATTTCGAACAACACAACAGTTGACAGTAACAAACACAATTGACAGTGACAATATGGTGACGTCATGCGCTCTGATTGGTGTTTCACATAAAATGGCGGACAAACATATTTTGTATTTTTATTTTAATAATATTAATATTATTCGCTCTTTTAAAATGAAAATAAATATATTTTTTCAAATCTTTATAACATATTTTATCTAATAAAATCATAATTTCAATGATTTTTTCTTACTGTCATCACGCCTATTGTCTCAGTTCAAAATGCCCATCGTCAATCTTTCACCATATAATGTTGGTAAACCTGTATACAGTATACAAGACGTATGTTAACTTCAATAAAACACGATAATTTTTTTTATTAAATTCGCGTTTTTTTTTAATCACCACATAATTATCGTTTGTAAGTAGCCACAGTGCCTAAAGTAGCAAAAGTGAAATCTTTATCTTTTTTTTTTCTTCTTGTCCAGGGAAACGAAGAATAACGAGATTGTATTCCTTCTACCACTACCACCACAGCCATCATCACCACAAACATTATCACCACAAATATCATCACCACAACCAACACCAACACAACCATCATCACCACAACCATAACCACCACTTTGTTCGATAGGATATCGTAATGATTCATATTGCATCACTCTAAGTGAGGCATTGTGTAGGTACCAGTAATTTTTCATGTGAAATAAAAACAAAATTAAACAAAATGAGTCATTTTTAATTTTCTTTTTTTTTAAATAAAAACAAAATTGAACAAGTCAGAATGATTCATAACTAGTAAATAAAAATAAATAGGAACACTATTTTCAAAGTTTTCTTCGCGTTGAAATGAAGGATAAAAAAATATTTCACGTCAGTCCGTGGATTACTTATATTCACATTGCCAATGTCAAACATATAATGCCAAACGCAGTTGTTGTATACAACAAACAAATTCGAATACAGAATATACATAATGTATTGAGAAACGATTTAAATTATACATAAACAATAACATGAAGTTTGTATAAAATAAGTGTGTAACAATACTAAAACTCATACTTGAAAATCAGAAGTCGTTCGAATCTATAAGTATTAAAATCGATTTTAATTCACGGGCACCTTTAAAGCGCAGATTCATCTAAATTTGAAGATACATCTATGGAATACATCTATGAAACTGCCAAAAAAATCTAAGCAGATTGGCTTGAAAATACTATTGTTATTCTTTCTTATGTACAAAAAAAATGAAAAAAAAATCTATACATTAAATACGAGTACAAGACATTTTCAGGTACAAAATTAATATGCAGATATTGTATAATTTTTGAAAAATCAATTGGTATTATACGCTTCATAATAGACTAAATTTCAAATTCATCTTTTTTAATTTTTGTTTCGGTTTTTGATAAAAAGAATGAACATGTCCTTGGAGATCTTCATATATTTCTTTATTTACCAAAAAACCTTGTGTCATAAGTGAACGTAATCGGTCTTGGCAGGATTCGAACTCGCGACTATGCGCTAACTGGTCTATCATCACTCATTTAGAACATTCATAATATCTTAAATACGAACCAAAAACGATTAATTTTGCAGGCACCTACATCTAAAGCATTGATTCGTAAAATTCCTCAAAAACTCGAAAATTAGCAGATTGATCTATGGCGTATATAAATTTGATCTATGACATCAATCTCTAAATTTGCAGATAAATCTATACCGTCCTGTCCCTACCTATAATACGAACCAAAATGAAATTGTAATGTAAAAAGAGCGGTTTTAGATTGTAATACAGAGAAATCATACATTATTTTTGAAATAATTATTTTATTCGTTGGAGGATTTCATGAGACAGTCTTTTACTATATATTGGACCTTGAATAAGGGAACCGCAGTGAGGCGGTGATGTAGCCAAGCCAAGCCGAGGGGGTCCAAGACGGATGGGAATGACAGAGCGGACAACCGACACAATGCCAACCAAGATTTATGAGCGGGATCAAGTGAAATGCATTGGAATGCATCGATCCATCGATCGGCAGCCGATTGCCGATTGCTCTACCAACTTTGCAGTGACCCGCATTCGATAAAGGGTATACGGTACATGATGGAGCTCGACAGTGCGGCTAAAAAATGTCTGAACCGCATTATAGTCACAACGAAATGAATCCATTTTTTTTTTAAATATGTCTTCTTTGTCTTCATCATTCTGTCATAAATGATCTCTTAATTTAATTTCCCATTTTTTTTTATAAAATTTAACCCGTACATAGCAATACGAACAGCAACAGAGTTCTTCAGTAACTTTTAAATTCGAAAATCACCGATTTATAATGAGTGTTTTAGATTTGCATAAATGCCTTCCTATTAATTTTCCAACTGTCGACATATTCAAGAAAATTTATTTATCTTAACAAATCCGAAATTCCGATTTTTTTTTAATATATCGAAAAATGTTGTAACACACCAACTAGAAAATTTAATATTGTATAAAAACATGATAATTATACCAGTGCATCTCAAACTTATCTTTAAAATTGAATTTAGTGACATCGTTTCATAACATTTGTATGGCAAAATACAATTATTTACGGGGACTCTTAATAGTTTTATACTTAATCTTCATAAATAGAAAAATACAACCATAATCAGCTGTATACATATTTTGGGAAGGCAAAAAGGACTGACCTCCACACTCTCCTATCCTGACATATATTTTTAACATAAAAAAATAATCCTAAAATATTCAGTAGGTAATTTGTACTTAAGGGTTTATAGTTACCTTAGATTATATATTAATTCTATTATATACGTATTCTTCAAGTAAACATACTATTGCCATCGACAGTTGGATCTCGTGTGTTACATGGAACTTGTTCGAGAATTGCTAGAAATCCCAATGTGCTTGAAATATTTAAGGTAAAGAAAATTTGGTAGGACGAATTTTAAAAAATCAAATCGGATACGAGTAAGGAAAATAAAAAATATATATATTTTTCAGACAATTCATATTAACAAAACAAAACCTTATTATTTACTTTTGTACAATAATATAAACAAATATAATACACACTGGCGGGCTTATTGCCATTAGGCGATTTCTTCCAACCAACCAGATTAAAGAGTGACAGAATTATATAATATTTACATTAACAAAAAATGATAGCTAAAAAAGAACAAAGAAAATATACATTTTAGCAAAAAAAAGAAGGATTGGGAAAGAACAACAAGAGGAAATCGAGATCAGGTGTTTAGGGATAAATATTCCTTATTTAGTAAATATTGCGTAGCAAAGGGAAGGAAGGAAAAGGAGAGGGATCAGGTATTTTCGGAGAGATATCCCTACTTTAGTCTTTTCTTGAAAATGGAAGAGCTGAAAAATTCAGTGTTGTGAATTGGGATAGTTAATGTTATACGTTCAGCAGATCGAAGCGGTAAACCGCGATTAGATAAATACATAGGTAAATTTACTTATTATTTGACAGATCATTAAGCCTTTTATTTTTCAAATCTTCCTTTTATACAGACATAACTATTTTCTAGTGCTGTTGTATGGTCGGAAACAATGTTAATGAAAATATTTGTTCTGGCAATTTCAATAGCAATTGGTTGTATGCAATCGTGGTTATCACGAAAGAAAATTCATGATTCACGCTACAGTAATAGTGCATAATCTAAAGACCTGTAAACCGACACTGTACTAGTCAGGGGTCAAAATGACCCACGGATGGGATTAGAAATTATATATATTTTGGTGATAGTATTATTATTACGAAATGAGTATAAGTCGATCAAGATTAAAAAAATTAATTTAAGATACAAATGTTTGCATATTTTTCCTGTTTCCAGTATGACTTCCAGCTGCATAAGTATATGAATTATGTATGTAGATAGGTACTCATATATAATCGACCACCGAACAAAACATATCGAACTTATGCAGATTTATAATTAAAGTTATCGGTACCTTGTTCAAATACTCGTCGGAAGACTGTTCTGATCACTTTATGTCTTTGAGCAACGTTCTTATGCACTTAATCAAACCGTTTGATGGTAATTTGTAACCCTTGTCTTGATCTTACTGTTTTTTACATACACTTAACCTTTGTCAGGATTTATTCTGATATGTATATTGGGTTTTCCTATAAGAAAATTTATTCTTAATAATAAACGAAATCTGAATGTGACCTAATATGTAAAATATTTATTGAAAGACTCGATTTGTTTATACTACAACAGTATGTTCAGCTAAATATTATTATTATTTATTACTTCTCGGGCAACTAACAGGTACTATGTCAAATATTAATTTAACAAGCACCCAATACAAGTTGCCACATTCTGGAGACTTACGATATTAATATATGCTACAATAAAAGAATTAATAAGAAATAAACTCTAGTGCCTATTTGCAATTTGTTATTTATAATATTTTGCTATTTAAAAAAATGATGAGATATTAAAAAACTGAAAATTTTTGTCTTATTAATGAAATTCAGTCAATTAACACTTATTACTTATACATATATCTCCATTTGATAACTTAATATTACAATAACAATATTTATAGTAAATATAATGTCTGAGTCGACTCTGTATGTAAGCTTGCATTAGCACGAATCAATATCGATACCTAAATAAACACGAAAACAATATTATTTGTACAGAAATCAGTCTTTCTGAGCTTCTGGGTTATGCACGAGAAAGTGTGAATACACTATAATTATAGTAAACGTTGCTGTAGATTTTACAAAACTAGTCTTTCATTACAAAATGCCTTCTACGATCCACAAATAGTTCGTGAAATTGTTCAACTATGTTAACACACAAAAGGATTTTGAGATTTGTTGCTATCTATCATACAACATCTTGATAAGAATTTTGATCCTACAAACATATTTAAATTTAATTTTTCACGTATTCACACATTCCGTGGTGATAGATATGCCCTTCTACAACTTATGGTGGAGGGAAAGATAGAGGGAAGACGTATGTAGCGTAAACGTATATCGTTCTTTGAAAATTTCAGGCGTCATAAATTAGGTTGGCGCAAGATCGGGATGAGTTTGGTGTGATGGGCGACAACCTCCTTTAGGAGCGGCACAAGAAGAAAAAGAAATAAACAATATACGTATTGGAAAAAAAACAAAGAAAGATTGCCTATATACCTACCTACGTAAATTTTATTTATTTATTTATAATAAACATGACATTATACATTAAGAGGTTTGACATCAATATTAAAGGTATATAAAAAAAATATTATGTATATATTTGAGACAGAGACAATGGAAGGGTACACATACACATCCAGACCATTGACACTCTCTTGCGCTTTGTTGTCAATTAGAGGTTTTGCTCTCCAATATGCTAGGGATAATCCCTGTGTTATATTGGATGCAGTCTTTGGTTTTGTAAGTTAAACAACATTATTTTAAAGTGGATTTAGCACAATTGATCATACACTTCCTAACATACATGCACAGGCACTCCCCATACACACGTAATATACTGAACCATATAAAATACACACACAGCACACACACACACAAACATACACACACACACACATACAGTAAACAAACAATAAGTTAAAAGAAATGAGAAAGAAGTTACTGTGGTGGGTTTGATTCGATGATCCATAGGGTTATTTCCCTTTTGAACCTTTGGTAGTTATTGATATTTTTAAATGAATCAAATAATTTTCATTGATTTTGCTTTGAGCCAAAAATATCATATAGATAATTGAATTATATATCTACTTACATACCTATTAAATGTATTTTCCCAAACAGATTTTATTTATAATAAGTAAATTATTCAGATACTCTATCGATCTTTAGATGTCTTTGAAGCATAGTGGGATTTACCTAGTATCTACGTATTAGGAGAACAGCAATATTCCAGGATTGAATAAGTATAGGTACTGTTTGATGATAGTATAATACTTTCTTGTTCATGCATCGTGAACACGCTCGGTAGGAGGTGGTGTGAATAAACATCCCCAGGCTGTGTCGTGTTCCATGACGTCCACGTCCAGCCCTCAAATAGTCTATGCAATACCTACTCTATGGTCTATGCTCAGTGCTCAGCTCACGAATTATCAAACGTGATACGAAATGGATACTTAAAGTTTCTTCCTCTTGTTAGTCCATATTGTTTATTGTTGATGTATGGGAGTGTAAGTCAAACTGTGAATTCAATCTCGTTATAAATTTTAAACAAGGTGTTTTAATAGTTTCGTGGATTGATATATTTCAATAAAACGAACTTATTTTCGAACAAAAGGTAAAAATAGAAAATAGTCACAAACAAATGCAAAACCAAGACTAATAGAATGTTCTTGGTCTTGGTCATACAACCCAGTTTTGCTCAAAATCTTATAATCAAAGGTATGCCTATGTCTTACAAGTCTCGCACCTTTTTTTAACAGCTTTAAAAAACTATTCTTTTTTATGTAAAATAACAGTAATAACAATGAAACGCGTCAAAAAAACAATTCCATTTTAGTTGGTAGATAGTGGATTCCTTATTTTAACAAAATATTTTTTTTAATTACTACACAACCATAAGACTCTTGCACTTTCAAAACTCTTATATATCTAGTATTAGTCTTGGTCTTACGCCAATAGTCTTGGTCTTACAGAAACACCAAGATCAAGGATGTAAAAATTGGAAGATAATTGAACATCGTTGAATTTGGTGGCAACTTGTAATTGGGTGCGTGTTAAATTAATATTTGAAATAGCACCTATTAGTTGCCCGAGAAATATTATAACATCACTTTAATGGATTCTGTAACTTATTCCTTTACATAAAGAATATTGTTGGGTGATCCTATTTAATACAATAGAATAGACCCAGATGTCTGCAATTCTCGCAGCACTGAAAACAACTTTATTTTTAAGAAAATAATTCATATATACACAAAGTAAAAAATATATCAATATTTTGCCAAAAAATGCATATTGAATGAACATTGACTTTATGAACCAAAATGACCAATATTTGAGCTTCTCCCGAGTAAATTACTCCAATTCTCACGAAGCTCTAATCGTGCAAATCCATTGCCAAAGGCCATAATACACCCAGCTGATTTATTGGCCAATCGATACATCGTGTTTACTCTTTGATCAAGAATTCCTGATTCTGGAAGAAATACCTTGAGTTTACTTACAAGTAATATTTATTTATTGCTAATTATCCGAAATTCGAAGATGCGAAAAAGTTCAATATAAATGATAAAATCAGTTATAAGTGGTCTAGTAGATGTTTTAATAAAATATTACGAACCGTCATCGAATGGTTTATCAGAGGGGCAAGACTGGTCCAACCGGCGAAATCAAAATCCTCGTGATTACCCACACCATGGATATAACTATCATATGGAGTTCTATGACATCTAAAGGTATTTAAAACTCCATATAATAATTATATCCATGATATGGGTAATCGTGAGGATTTTGATTTCGCCGGTTGGACCAGACTTGCCCCCCCCCTGATCTTTTTGTGTGTATGATCGACGTTATTACACTCCTTATCTAACCGATGGCTACCTTTGTACTGTTTTTTTTTCTGGTATTTGGCTTTAAAAAGGATATTTTAAATACTTTTTTATGGGAATTTAGGCTGAATTTTAAAAGTGTGTGACGAACATTCACTAGAGAAATGTTGATAAGACTTATATTATTTTTTCTAGAAACACACTGTTTAACATATTTCAGGGATTTGATTTGGTTTTTAGGTTTATATGGCCCCTTAAGAAGCGTTCATACCTGGCATTTTCCAATTTTAATACACATCTTTTTTAATTATATTATGCTAACAATGTTTTATTATAAATAATCACACATAAATAAAATTAATGTGTTATTATTGATTGGAGACACAGTTTTTATTGTGTTTTCAGTCTGGATCTGTGAGAAGATTAATATCGTAAGTCTCCAGAATGTGGCAACTTGTTATTGTGTGCGTGTTAAATTAATATTTGAAATAGTACCTACCTGTTAGTTGCCCGAGAAGCAATATTAAATAAATAAAAGAATATATACAGGACAAAATTAAAAAGTTTAGGTATATTTTTCTTTATGAATATCCAAACTATTTAGTTTAAAAATGATTCGTTTTGTAGTAATGATGCAATTTCAAATTGAAAAAAAGGTACGTTGGCAGCAGTCGCCCTCTTAACTTATATTTTGAATTTTTAAGCGCCGTTTGATGGATTCAATGATTCAAAGGGATTAGCAATTAATGGGATCGTATTACGTTGTGTTAAGAACGAGAATCACATGGATTTGAGGCAGGACACACAAAGAGCGAACGACATCCTCTGTCATGAGGATAATAACGGAAGTGAAGATAGATAATTAAAGCTGCTCAATTAATTTATACGTTGTCTTCGATTTTATGCTTTCTTTTTCAGGCGTAGGTACCTACTAAGTTCATTCTCTCTGACCATCACTATGCACTCATATCGCTTTAATCACACGGTTTTGTCCAATATCCCGAGTTTATGCTCTATGATATGTTATTGTATTATTTACTAGTCTAAAAAACTCTTAATATCATTTAATGATTCGGCGGATATTTTGTGGTAGTTCAACCCCCTCGCTTCACATACAGATACACACAAATTCAACATGTTAGTCTCGACACGCCGGTCGATGGAAGGACAGCGCTTCCGAAACATGTCGCGAAGTGACTCAAAAAACAAGTGGTTTATAGCAAATTTATAATTCAAAAAAAAAAAAATACTCTTATTTATTTATTTCTTACTGGTCTTAATTAAGATATAAATATATTTACAATATGTTAATTAAGTATACTATATAAGTATTACATGTTTTTATCCAATCTTTACGACCATTTCATGTTAATCAGAGTCGATTATGATGTGTTGTAATACATTGATTGTTTAGCGTATCTGATTGATGAAGATAATTTATCGCTTAAAAAAAGAAAATAATCGCACGATTTAATGAAATGTAATAAGAATAACATCTTGTTTTCATTGATAAATGAAACCTTACCCATAGTTATAATCTAAGAATGAGAGATAAACAACAACAAAGAAATATTATTTAATTTTAATATTATAAAAAAAATATTTAAAAACAATAATTCCGTTCAATGAATCAAGAACAACGCGTTTGTAAACGGTTTTGTGGTTCTTAAAGAAAATGACAGAGGAGCAAAATACCAGAGAGCATTCTGGCCGAGAGTATCTAGAGCTGAGAAGGATCTCAAAATGACAGGTCGGAATAGACTTGAAAAACTTAAAAATAACTAGAAAAAATTCGGATAGTGTAAGTGCAAATTACACACGCCACTATGACTACGAAGTGGAAAACTTCATTCTATTCATATCTTAAGAGGGTGTTAGGTAAATCTAATCTCTTTAAATCTATGTAAATATTGGTTATATGTATTTAGTGATAGGCAAATGCAAGACCTTCGGGTCTTGGTCTTAGTCTTGCATACTCGATCAGGTCTTGGACACCCAATCTTGGTGTTGGTATATTTTAGTTTTTTCTATTCTCTCTTAAAATGAATGGCACAACTCTTATTATTTAGTGTAATTCCGTAGCGGTCTTGGTATTGGTCTTGCACCCCCTGTTCTTGGTCTCAGTCTTGCAAGTATCGCAAGACCGAAACAAAGACTGCAAAACTTGCAACACATTTTTTTTAAATTCCTTCTAGCTGCCTCTCCACATCAGCTTTATTGTACAGCTCATTGAGAATGAGTGGCTTCGCTTCTCTAGAGGTCTTCCCACAATCCGAATTCTCGAATAAACTTCAAGATTTTCAGTAAACTGGCTTCTCTGATCTGGCTCAGTGATTTGTGAGCCAAATATTCTAGCTGTTGTCTGCATCAGCGGTGCACAGTCCTTGAGCAGGTGTAGCGGAGTTTCGTGTTCGTCCAGGCAGAATTTGCACAAATGCATATTTGCTAGGCTCATTTTAGATAAGTGTTTGTTTAATCTACAATGTCCTGACAGTGTCCTGATGAGAATGCTTTCTCTGTTTAAGGTAAGGATTTATTTGGATCTTTTATCTGTGAAGCCTGAGAGAACACATAAGTGGATCTAGTGATCACATCAACAAGACAAGTGATCGACCCTGCAGATGACTAATTTTTACACAATTTTACTTCGCCTTCATAGTGGCATAATTGGTAATAATTTCACTTATATGCCTCGCTTCCATTCTTGACCAAGATCACAGCATTTGCTCATCACTTATTACATTGAATTGTATTTTATATGTTATTGCAGCTATGAAACATATGGCTTCAAGTTTGATACAATTTAGTGTTTTGACGTATTTTCTTCAGTGTATCAATCGAAGAGCGTAAAGATAGTGCACTGAACTAGTAATCCGCCAAAGTCAGTTTGTTTAAAAAAACTATCTTCACATTATCCACTTACGATATTCACAAAATATCGTTTCTCATACCTAGGTATATAATAAATATTACATATAATTGACCAAAGGTGTACTTACATTGTATATTGAGATTGTTGCAGAGTAGATAAGCATACAGGTAGATATATAAATGATATAAATTTGGAGGTATGGTTTTCAGGATTTACATGAAAATTCATTTACACCGCTTGACTATTATTTTAATTCAAGTTTTCAGTCAGTGACCATACTCGACTCGACCAGACTGGACTATACTCGACTCGACTTGACTCCTACTAATGTATGCCTAATATAAATATTCAACGAGATGGTCAGCCGCTCTCAGTTTTCGGTTCATGACAATTATTTTATTCCATCACACAACATTTGGGTCATAGCCACGGTAAAAGCGCAACTCATTGTGGACACTGCGTCGAAATACGTTTTGACAACTTTTGTCATATTTCAAAATTAAATTAAATTCTTAGTGACAAAATTTACTTGAGACTAAAACATAAGGCTGCCGAACCAAACCAAACCCAAGGCTTGAGGTCTCAGATATAACCGATACGGCCGAAGAAGTTCATCGTAGGTACCAAAGCCAAACGAAAAGTACAGTAAAACAAGACTAAAATATATTCAGTAGACGGAATAACCATACTATAATATCATACCATCACGCCAAGAGAGCCGATTTCCAAAATGTATACTTAATAAATTCATAAATTTAACAAAATATCCGCAATCAATACAATTTTGGATTATAAATTTGGCTTTTTGATTTCGATTATAAAAATTGACATTGTCATTCTTTTAACAATTTAGAATGAAGTTATTCTAGTTTCATTTACAGCAGAAAATTATGATTTCCATTTTTACTCTCAGTGCAAATTATTTGTTATTTTTGTTTTCCCAGAAAAAATGGTATTTATGCAACCTATAAATATAATGATTGCAATATAAGATTCCTGATCATATAATTGTTTATTTTTATTAATTTACTACTTTGTCATACATAGATTACCAAAACATTCTCCCAAATATAATAATTATAATATATGAATATGAAACTTAATTCGCTACTTATCCTATTTGATTTAAATATCTAATATTTTGTATATTTTTATCATTGTATATCAACAACATTTTTATCAACAACTTCGTCTCTATTGAGATATTAAGTAGGTATTCAAACTCTCTATAATCATTGCCGAATTATCCTACCGCTTCTGTCGCGTATTGTCGCTAGCTTGGCACCGAGGGTGATGAACTCAGCCTAGCAACGAACGAATATTTTTGCGCGCGCGAAAGAAACTTCTCGAAGATGGTCTGCCACGGTATCATTGACTTCTATTTTTTTTTATTAAATAAATTTAGGTTCTTACAATGCATATGTTGGTAGTTGAAAATGTTCGGCGCAGATTGCATTCTGATTTCTATTTAAATAACAATAGCGACAAAACAATTACATTTTTCTCGTGTTCAATTACCCCTAAAACCGCTCTGGTTGCCATACAATACCCCGGCTATCTTTATTTTTCAGTCTTCTTTCATACTTTATGGCTGCCATAAATACTTCAAGCTTTTTGTTTTTCAGAAGACCATTATGAAACAACGGCGATTAATTTTTAATTTGCATACTGTCGTAATACGCCGGAGAATTCTTTACATTTTGATTCCAAAAAAAATGTACAATCATAACCAACGAATACATGCCAAGAGTAGACCTACCACTAAATATCTACTCATCTATTAATTTAAAACATTTGGTACATCTTTGCGTTTATGCACATCAATGTAATTAATTTCATCAAAGTATTTATATAAACATTTGAAGTTAATTTGTTTATCCCGAAAAGAACATCATCAGAACAGTATCAACATAACTTAAACCAGAAGCTATATACAATTAAAATAACAGATATAAAATTCAAAACAGTATCATTTAAGAAAAAAAAATTTATAAATATTTGACATGTTAAAAAACAGAAACTTTTTAAAAAAAAAATTTTTTTTACTTGTACTTTAAAATCAAACTGTTTTCAATAAAATAACATCTTCTTGTCTTCGTTTTACGAATTCAGTAAAAACTTTCTTTTGTTAAAAGGGCATATAACGCTAAATCAAATGACTGAAAACATGATATATGTAGGTAATTAAAACCGCCTAATGCACTGTGAAGTTACGTGTTAATAAGGGTAACTAGCGCGTGCGTTAAAAAATGCTTATATGTGTTTTCAAACTATCGGAAACCCAACATTTGTTAATTATTTGAATTTAAGAACAAACCTGGGGGGTGATCAAGTCCGGTCGAATAGTGGAATCAAAACCCTCATGATAACACATTCCGTGGATTTATTATAGAACTCCTTAAGATAGTTAATTATATTCATGATAATGGTTATCAGGTGGGTTTTTATTCCGCCGTTTAACCGGACATGCCCCCCTGACTTAAAATAAAAAAACCTTATCATTCATTCACTGTGATTTAATGCACCCTTTAAGCTCATAAAATACTTATTTAACTACGGCATGTAGTTATACAGTAATTAAAAAAAATGCTGTAAAAAGGATATTTTTAATATTTTTAGGGGAATAAAATTGCTGAATTTTAAAATTGTGTGATGAACATTCACTAGAGAAATTTTGAAAATATTTTTATTAGAAACACTGTTTAATAATATAATTGAATTTAATTTTGAAATTGAGGTGTTGTGAGTACCAACAAAATTAGTAGACTAAAAAACTTTGTGTCACACACTTAACTTCGTTGATTCCTCGACCGATTTCGGAGACCACCTATTAAGTCAAATATTTATGTTGTTCTTGTTAATATGGCACACAAATAAGATTTTCATAATAATTATAAAAGTGGGGTGTTTAGGTTTATATGCCACCGTAACAGCAATATTCGGGTAAGAAGCAATACACATATTTTGTTATTTGAGAAATACTGCTAGGCTTCTCCATTACTTGCGTAATGACATGATGTTCTCTGTGTTGGTTAATAGAGATGTATTGATTGTGTTTGTGAGTACATAAGATACTGAAGTGAGGACGACGATACATGTAGTATATTTGAATTCATATAACGTCCCGTACAATATGAGAAATATAAGAAGCAAACGAATCACGTAGGACTATAACAAAGTGAAGTTTTAGCTTCGGTAAACGAGGTTCAATTTATCGTTTTTTGTCATCGCCACAGAAAGACGGTTGGTTATAATACAAAAGTAAGAAATGAATATGGTCGGTGGCTTCTTTAAAATACCAAAACCTTCCTTGTAAATAACGAAACGGAGATATACCTACCTATTACCTACATTATGATCGTGTTGGAATATATGAATATTTTTACACGTTGTAAATATTGTTATGATGTATGCGTACAATGATTACTGTATTATCCACAGATAATGATCTCACGTTAATTGTTTGTGATAAATTTATAATAATAATATTTAGACATTCCTTACTATTCTTTTGCTAACGTCAAAATCTATGTTTGATCTTATAAGAATTATTTCTAATTTTCCGAATGTCAATTCTTGATGGAATTCCATTACCACTTATGTTAAATAAATAAAAATAAGCAGAAAAAACTCTATTTCATATTTCTATCACTTATACATATATTTGACTACTTGCGAGTTCCGCCAAAAGAGCATCTACAGAATAAGAACGAAATGGAATACACCATTCTTTAGACGCTTTTTGAGTGGTAAAAAAATAAAAAATTGAGTTGTTTTATTTATCTTAAGATAATTACCAAAAAAATCTAATAAATATTTAGAGTATGCACCGAAAACTGTCAATATTACTTTGAATATAAAAAAAATCTGAAGAAGAATCTTCATTGTGTTAAAAAAAAAGTTCTATGGTACTACGTACGAAATGTTTATTTTATTGTAGAAAAACTTACGGTTTCCAAAAACTCCCCCTAGACAACGTGTCATTTAGCTCAAGAAAAGAAACAAGTAAAGATAACTCAATGGATGGAAGTGACAGTTGCCAGTCACGTGACAACAGTCACTTCCATGTATTGAATTATCTTTTCTTGAGCTAAATGACACGTTGTCTAGGGGCGCTGATCTAAACATCTTATTGATAAACGTTACTCGAGTGCATAAAGTAAACGCGGATACCAGCCGAAGACACGTTTTTATGTCTTGTTTTTCTGGTTTTCTAATCAATATATGTATATCTCTTTCGTCTGTGAAATAAATTAAATCAACGAAATAACAAAAATAAAATTGAAACTTAACGACGTAAAATATAATATTCACTTATCTTGAATTCTGTAATACGAATGGAATAAAAAACAATAGAACATCAACTACTGACAATGCCACGTAGGTAAAAATTATATGAAATAAAAATTTGCTTAGTTGTTCTGTTGTAATCGGAAAACATAAATAACACCATGATCAATTTATTCAATTTTTCGCCTGAGGTTTTTATTCCCCAAAATTAGAACCTTACCAAATAATTTCTTTTGAAATAAAGCACAGTTAAAGAATGTTTTTTTGATTATTTAAGTATTCGATAATATTTTTGATGTGCCCTCTTATTCCTAGGGTGGTGTTTTGTATATAAATTGTTTCCGAAGGCGCATTAGTCAGAGGCGAAAAGGGAACGGTACTATTACGTTCAGAGAACAATGAAAAACCACAAAAATGTTCATCCGTAATGTTTGGGCGTGATTTTCTCCATTAAACTCGGAAAAATTATTCAATTATTTTGATCGGTGCGGAATGGGCAACAATAAAACAAATAATACGAGTATAAGGAAGGATTTTTATTTCTGAAAAATCCCATTAGCAATTATGACAAATAACAGTGTAGCTGTTCCCTAGGCATGTGATTACACGGCCTGCTATACGTTATATTTCATGGCGTTGGATTATTCTTATTTTATGGCGTGGTGTAAAGAAATAGGGGGCAAAACGTAGACTATCAATCATATTTTGACCTAGCCGTGACGAACACCTAATGGCGTGCCGAGCTCGACTAAGGGATGAAATGGAATACATACAATGAATACTAAAAACCCGATTTTAATACTAAATAATGAACCGTTTCACTACACAACAAGAAATCGTTACACTATTTTTATTTTCATTTCTCGATAGATATGACTTATGACTTTATGTACTTATTCGTACTGATTTACTCAACACATTTGACTAAGATACTGAACATATTGAACACATATTTCGTCCTACCGGGATGTTACCAAGACAATGACCGTACAGATAACCAAGATTCTTAATTTACAGAGGGTAATGATCTGGGGGCAAGTCTGGTCCAACCAGCGAAATCAAAACCCTCACGATTATATAATAATTATAATATCACGGATATAATTATTATATGGAATTCTATAATATCTTTAGATGTCACTCCATATGATAATGATATCCATGATATGGGTAATCTAGAGGGTTTTGATTTCGCCGGTTGGACCAGACTTGCCCCCCAGGTGATAAAGCAAACGAATGACCAAGAAATTTAAATAAAAAATTTAATGATCGACGAAGTTTTTATTTTGTAGAATTCCATTAGAAATTTAAATTTAATTTTAATTATTTAAACTAATTTCTCACGCTAATATTGCTTCTCTAAGCTGAAAACACTGGTTTGTTGGAAGAAATTGCATATGGCAATAAACTCGCCACTTGCGCATGGTCATGCTAATATTGCAGTGATTATTATATTTTTTTATTACATGTTACAAATAACCGCGATTTTTTTATCCAGAGAAAATGTATTTATATATATTCATTTGGACGATGTTAATTCAATTTGCCACTGAGTTAATTTTTAAGGATAATCCTAAAATGGTTTCCGTATTTCAAACTGGATGTTTTAGTAAATAATTTACCCCGAAGATGAAATAACAGTAAGTTGATGTCAACATATAATATAGGTACCTATATCCTTGGTGAAGATATGATTGAAGTTAGCAAACATTCTCCTAATTCAATGGGAATTTCAACAATAAAGATTGAAGGGAGTGTCATCAGCGAACCAGAAAATCACGTGCCAACCCTGGCCATGGAAGGGCTAAAATAACCTATTCACTTCTTTGCGAGACCAATCAACTTCACTAAGTTTAAATCAATTACCAAGATTAAATAAAGGCGGTATCATATGTAAATGAAAGTAATCGAAGTATTGCCACTAAAATGTTAGATTTCGTATTTTCTACTTCAATTTCTTCTTTGCCTTAACTGTTTTTTTATGCAATCTTCGTTTGGTTAAGGATATAATAATAATAAATACTTTATTCCACAATTACAATTACAATTTATTCCATGATAACCAGTGTTAGCATCCCAGAAATGCATGAAATGTGTGAGAAATGAATTTAAATAAATTTCTCCTCTTCTGGGGATCAAAGCCTGGACGCCCGCTCAGAAGTCAAACGGCTTACCAACTATGCCACGACGGTCGACAGTGTAAACAATAAACTGAGAATGAGAAATTATGTATTTTGGATTGGAAGAGATTTCGAAGTACATAGGTTAGGTTTGAAAATAATTAATAATCATCGCACTGTGAAAAAATACCACAATTCCGTTTGAAAAATCGAAAATAGAGATGTTTACACGGAAGTCTGGTCTTTAAATTTATTCCTTTTACCAGAATCACGTTTGAATCTCACAATTAGATTAATCGATTCGGTGTTATCAAAGTTTTATTTTTACTTGCAGTTGCAAGTATTAAAAAAAAACATTCAGAAAAACCAATTCACAAAATTCATTCGGAATACATTTAACCCAATTTTGACTTTGCCAGCCTTCGTTATTTAATATGTATATTGAATCGATATGTTATGTTTGTTATTATCTAAACAGAAATAGATTAATTCAAACTTCACACATAGATAGTTTAATATGTAGGTATGTATCATAATTAGTATGACCAGACAACAATATATACGGTAGATACGAAATTGCATAAAGTTGTGTGAACGGAAGAATAAACTTGATTATTAAACCAGTTATGAGGAATGCATTTAAACATCATGTTTTTTCATGACACGAATGCACGACTCTTAGATTCACTCTAAATAAATACATAAGTAAGTATTTGCAAAAAAATACATAACTATTATAAAAAAATAGTATATAGGTAGGTACTTATAAAAGGTATTCGTGCTGAGACTTTAGTAGGTATGCCTATTTACTGAGTGAAACATTAAATAAAAACTTCCTTGCACCTTGTGTTAGTGGCGAATTTACAACCAATATATTCCAAAATAATGTTCCCAGCCCAGTGAAGCAAGAATTGCGTTGAAAACATATTTTAATTAATTTCTTCCCAGCTAGGGATCGCACCCCGGGCACCAGTAACCAACAGAAGTAATGTCTTATCACCATGCAATATTTTTCAACACTATTTTTTCATAAAATTGAATGGTAGGTACCTACCTAACATATCAAATCTTTAATTACACACATTTGAAATATGCAATACCTACTTAAATAGACATAAAAATATACTTTCATCAAAGAATCCTAAGAAATCGCTTTTATTGATTACTAAATTATTAAATAAAATAAAAATCACTCATTATCCATTGGAATCTTATAGAATATCTCGTTTAAATAGCACTTGTCTATGACATTCCTCTTTTTTGTAATTCTGTTTTTATGGTCTTGATAATTTCAAAGTCGATATGTATATGTGGATTATTACATTTTCTTCCTAAGCTGAAATTCTGGTTTATAATATCTAACATTGCTCGCCTAATGCATATTAACTGCATTCAATTGCACATTGTTCTAAGACACGAGGTACAAACAAAAACGGCACAGCTCGTGACACCTATCGTAAAGTCTTGGAACTAAAGTCTTGTTATTTTTTACATTTTCCTTACCACACTGCTTCTACCATTTCATTAGCGTCTCGTCAAACTTTGCATAATAAAACAAAATATTTTTATTAATATCAATTGATGCTTTCAAAGACAATCTGTCGACGACAATTCAATGAATGATAATGAGTCAATTTTATTTTTATTTTACATTAACGTTTTCTTTTCTCAAACTCAACGGAAGGGTTTTATTAGATGTTTGTGGAATACAAAATATAAGATATCCTTATTTTCTTGTAACTTTTATTAATTAACCGAGTTTTGTAAATTGTAAATATTTTTAATGCCAAATTTGAAAAATGTTCAAATATTAAAGCCTTGAAATATTTATCTTAACCTTCCTAGATGTTTTTTACTTGGTTCACTAAATGTTTTACATTTATTTAATATAAAAAATATCACGACCTAGACCTATACTTGAAATGTAAGAAGAATATTTATATATTTTTTCTCTATTTTTTCTAGTATTTTTTACATGATCGTGTACTTTTCTTGGGTTTATGATGCTCAAGATGTCTTATGGAAAAGGTCAGCAGAAATTCAATGATCATATTTTCAATCCTTTATAGTCACCTATTTATTCGGTTGCATTTTAATGATTGAAAATAATATTAAAATTTCCACACAACCAATGTGAACGATGAAATTGTTATAAAATGTCAATATGCGAAACTGGAGACATATCGTTGAATAAATTTATCATCTAACCAAACACATTTAAAAATGTAGGTATGTATAATATTTCTTTATAAAGAAAGGATAATATTTTATTTTTACAGAACACTATAATTTAGAAAATAAACTAATGAGAAAACCAATTGGGCTAAAATAATTTTAACTATATCAAATAATTCGTTTATATCAGTGAATGTGGGGAAAAAAAATATTTTACATAAAATGGGGTCAATTATGAAAACGCACAATTTTTAATAAAATGTAAAATTTATTGAATATATGGGGGTAATTTTTGCTATTCTGAAGATAGAATCAAATAAAGGAAGTTTAATAAGATAAAATGAATAAAGTGACGGTTCTGGTGAACACATTTATTGTTTTTCATTACTTAAATGTTCATTTAAATTTTAATTCGGTTTCGTAATTGAACCCAAGTAACATTTGTCTAAATCCTAAATAAACCTAATTCAAATTATTTAAGTGCACGATCAATCACACTTTTATTACGTCTGTATTTTTTGTAACCTACCTATATTTATAATATTGTGTGTCTACCTACTTATAATTAGGAAAATGAACATTATATAAAATTGTCAATTAACAACGCGCCGCCACAGCGCTGTCACGGCCAGAGTTTGCCAAACAAAAAGTAAGTACTCAGCACGAATAAAACAAAAGATACAAAAACATCCTTCAAGTGTTCACAAAACTCGCATTCTTAAGGTGACTCGAGGAAAACTCTTCGGGAGCGGGATGAACGTATACCCGACGTCGAGGGACGAACAGAGATCGAGACATTTTTATCGAGATAACTTAACGGCGACTGTCCGGGACTGGCCTATTGGAACGCCCAACTGCGAGGAAGCCACGCCCACCCGACTTGTTTTTATTATATTTTATTAAGCAGCACGCATTCAGACGTTTTTGCGATATTCTGCTATCGTTCTTTAGCGGCAGGTGTGGAAGAATTCGCATTCTCAAAGTTTGCAATAGTACCTAATAAAAACAAATAGACACTTTAGTCACCGCAGCCAGAATGTGTTTGTACGTGAACACCAACATTCAATACGTGCCATGTCTCTGATGTCTTTTGTTGAGCGTGTCACTTCGTCCAACTATATTATATTCATAATATTGTCTTCTCACGACAGAGATGACAACACTTGCATAATCTCTGATGATTGCAGATTTAAGCTATCAAGTACCAATCGAAGAAACGAAAATGAAAATATTCGTTGTATTGAAATTGACGTACAAAGTAATCATCGAAATAATTCGCTTACAAAAGCAGCCACGATTGTACCTACTCATTTTTCTGATTGTAAATGCATAAAAAATGAAAATCATAAATGATCGTTAATGAAAATGATCATCTTCAATTCTTGTTTATAAATGAACTTTTTGATTACCAGATGTTTATTTGAAACATCAATTATATAAATCATTGCACGTTCGTGCAATCTGAAAAAATGTCTGTGAAAAAATACAAATACGGTGATAGTTTTTTTTCAAAATATGACATATTTATCGGCAATGATATAAAAAAACATGTATTTCGAAATAAGTGAAATGTATTTGTTCAAATTATTGTTTATTTTCAGTCATGTGATTAAAATTATAAACCTCAATGTAAATTTATTATCAACTCATATTATGGAAAATTTTCTAGATTTTTGTCTATTCTTTTCGATGTAGTAGGTAAAAACTAATTGCCCTTTAAGTTATAATTTTACTTTCACAATACCCTTATATATTTATTTATAATATTTTTATCTGTAACTTCTCTGTTATACTTACATCTCGCAAACAACTTAATCTTTAATACTCTCAACTTTTCCCTTTTTTCTACATATCGTAAAAAACGACGAGTGATGTATCTTTAATATAATCATAACAACGAGATAGTTCTATTACTTCGGAACTCGATGTCTTTATTTATTCATTCAATAGCAATAGATCAATATTACAATGATAATAAGCTCAGATTATCCAGAATAAAAAAAAATAAAAAAAATGTATTAGGTTCAATTATTTTTTCTTTTGATTTATAATTATTTTTACGTATCTCACACAAATAATATAGTTAATGTCAACACATCAAGTATCCAACTTATTTTTAGATAATTTTAAAAAGTGATTCTTCTTCGTTAATATTACGTATTTGAAAATATTTTTCTTTTTCTACCACTACTCACAATAAAGCCTCAATAAAAGTATGCTCTCTTGTAAGCTATATTTATATTTATCTATATTATATTTATTTATCTGTATATTTGGACCTGTGGATTAGGTGCCCCTTTATCTGAAAGAGTTTTTTCTATAAAGTCGAAATATACCATATCTAATAAAAAGAATAATTTCATACAAAATCAAGTAAATCTCTTTGAGTGTCATTTTTAGTTATTATTTTCTTGAACTATCATCAATGGCATCGACATATTATTCTCGATCGATTTTTTTTTCTAAACACATTTTTCCTTTTTATTTAACTTTTAAAGTATATATTTTACTATAACTAAGCAGAAAGAAAATCCAGACCAATAATTTATTCGTAAATAAATAAATAAATATATCAAGATTGAATTTTTTATTTGAATGTACAAACATACATTTTTCTTCTTCTTGTGTTATTTTGAAAAACCAATTAGTCTGCGATACAGAAACAATGCTTCTAGAGACGATGAAGTTCAACTGTCATTTACTTAAGGCCCTTGTATACCCTGGGAATACGGATGTACACAAAAATGCACGATAAACTACCATCTGATGTATGAAATACGAAGCAATATTGTATATCACCTAATATTTGCTATACAACATTTTTTCGTGAAGATAAGGTAAAATTTATAGTTTTTTTTATATAGCAAGAATAGTTATTAAAATATTATAGTATTTGAAAACTCAGCCGGTAGATTTTTATATTCTCTTTCAATCGAAGTAAAAATCTACCTCATATGCCTTGTAGGTTTGTAGTTACTTAATATAAAAAAATAAAAAAAGGATTTTACTAAAACTAATTTTACAAGTATTATAATAGAATAAAGATAAACTATTATTTATTTCGTTATTTATTTCTATGGTGTATCTTTTGAGGGTAATGGGGAAATTATTTTCAAAATAGGTATATCTACTATATAGCCTACGATAGCCTCTTAATACATAGGTATGGATATCCATTGTTAAAATACATTATCAGCAATCTCTTTAACTGGTATAACAGTTAGACAATTATTATAATATTTATTTTTGTTTTACTTTATATCCAGGTTATTGTAGGGAAATAAAGGGAGTAAATGTAGATATTACTTGTTGTAAATAATTAATATCATTGGATTCATAACTTGTTTTTAATTTAAGTATAAAATATATACCTATATCAAAAGTCTGTATTACCTCGGTTTGTGTGTGTTCTTATTATTGAGTATCATGTCTGCATCACGATCGGATAATATTAAAGTTTATGGCTGTTAAAATAATTTATGGGCATCGTAAGTCTGCTCTCCACATGTTTTTGTTTCATTTATGTCAGTGATATAACACTATGAGACTTTATACCACTCATTGCATAAAATATTATAAGTAACAATATTACACAGGATCTTGATTTTAGTTCAACTTCATTAACTATCAACTTTACGTGTATTTTTCCATACATCCTCGCCTTTTTTGTATGGTTCGTTAACGCCGTATTTCATATGCTAGAATACCTACTCGTAGAGTGATCAAAGTACAAAAATTAATTTTCATACCTACCAAGTCCTAGCCCTGGGAGCTTGAAAAGACGTACCTAAGCATAATTTTTGGTTTAGTATTTTGTATAGGTACCAAAAACATATATGAGTTTTTAGATGGGTCGATGGCAAAGCGAAAAAAAAACCTTGACAGTCCTGATTTTACTAGTATCTTGTTAAAAAGTAGAAAATATAAAATAAAATGATAATAATTATTTGAAATTTATACTAAATATAATAGATTCGAATGTGTTGAAATATTGACGGCGATATAGTGATGTTATCTTATTAAATTTAAGTGTATTTAAAAATGTTCATGATGAACAAATAATAAAGATTAAAAGACACCTAAATTATGCACATAAAAGTAAATTATATTTAAACGAGTGGGTTGTGGCCAACGTTGAACTCATCACTAACAAGTCATTCTATAAAGTATTAAAATTTTGTATGGAAAATATTCAACATTTTCATGAAATGATTTTGTTAAATTATTTTTTATTTAAATATTTCATTATGAAAACTTATATTTCTTCGATGCAATTTTATGAAAGTGCCTTTTTACTTTAGTAGTAGTAATGAGTACTTTAGTCTATAATCGATAAAGTAAAATAAACACGCCGCGCCGTACATAGCACGCAGCACACAGCACATAGCACACACACACAGATACATTGTGATGAAACTTTCAGAATACAATCTCAACATGATACTAGTTGATAATCTGCAATAAAAAAATACCCTTAAAAATTACGAAATCATAACTCCCCACTATTATGCCCTTGGGTTAGTGAGGAGTAAAAAATTATTTCAGTTTATCACTATTGCATTGTAATTTTTTTTTTTAATGAATATGTCCTTGTTAAACAAGTACATATACTTCTTCCTACGTTCCCTAAAACAAGCATATAAATGATCATTTTTAATAAAATAATTTGTCACTTAAATAAATTTTGCTTAAATAATAAATATTGATCTTACATATATGTAGGTACTAGAAAAAGTTACAAATACATTTTATTACAAAAAATATATATATTGTTTGGTATGAAGAATGTTGTAACGAAATCTATATTGCTAAACATTTTTTGTATAAATTATAGAAATAATTTGATGTACAAAGTTCATAACTCAATGTTGTATATTTGCAAAGCACGTCACGTTACACGAAAAATACCACCGACTTTATTTTCTTTGTCCAAGTACACAATATCCTAACAAAAGCTTTCTACTTGTATAACTTTATGAGAGGAAATATATGTGGTTATATAAGTGTATATAGAATTGAATTGGTACATAAGACGAGATGAGAAAAGTCCCACGGTAGCTATCTATATACTTCCCACCCACACACAGCCACTAGAGAATTTTCTCTATATTTTTCTTCTTGTCCGCCATTGGACGAAAAACTCCTGAGATACAGCCTCCTTTCTGAGAGGGATCATCCGTTATACGGTGAGAAGCTTTCTACGTGGTGGTGGCAGAAGGAGGCAGGAGGGGGTGGCGGGCGGAGCCATCGTACATCCACCCAGTTTGTGGAAGAAAAATATGAAGAGTCCTGCGAAAGACAACAAACCAAGTAGGTCACGAAAGTCTAGTTTTCTTTGGAAAGTTTTCAAGTTTCCTCGCCAGTTGCAAACATTTTTTTCGTATCAGGCAGAACAAATTAGACTTTATACCATTCCGAAAGATTGTTTCTCGATAACAGAATCCTTCTGAATAAATAGAGTGAAAAAAGTCCATATTCTGGAACATTTCTTTTATTATATGCCTTCACAGTATTTTCTCTGGAAATGGAGTGGGATGAAAGAAAATAACTCTCGAAAAGCCATTCCAAAAAGGTTCTTTCATAATGGAATCGTCCTTCTCTCTAGATTACATAACATCTCCACAGAGCAACTCGGTATACTTCCACTACGTCTAAGCCGTAAAAGATAACGTAAAAGTGTAATTAAGCCCAAGGCAGTTGGTTGTCTTGGATCAAGTATTTTATGTACGTTATCTCTTACACATTAATGCTATATTTTCTTCTTTATTTCAATTCCAGAAGATTCCATATATTTAGGCTATAAGTACATACATGAAATAAAATTACTTTTAAAGATTTAATTTAATTAGAGAGTTAATATTCCTAACTTTGTGGAAAGTAAATAAAATATCCTATATCCAATATATAGGTATCCAATATATTGATATTCACAAACATATCATAATCATGTATTAACATAAATCTGTATTATTCAATACACCAATCAATTTAACATAATGAAGATAGGTATAGCAAAAATATCTATCTGTAAATACCTTCTTCCTCTCCTTATCCTTTTGTTTTCCAATCATTCATTGCTATGAACTGTATATTAATTTTTTTTCTTCATCTTTTTATAACTTTTTTCTGTTATCTTTATTATTTTTTTTATTATTGTTATGTCGTACCCTTATTATCATAGTACTCATTGCATTGTACCTATGTATATTTTTTTATATTTTATTAATTTTTTTATACATAGGTATATAAAAAAACATTCAAAAAATATAGAAAAAGATGCAAAATAAGAAAAAATATATTTCCCTTAAGTGTAAAGGAGATATAAACATTAACTCTGGTTGGTTGAAAGAATTTGCTGTTTGGCAATAAGCCCGCCTGTGTACTAATTATATCTAAAGTAATAAAGCAATCAAAATGTTAGTGTCTGTGTGTGTGTGTGTGTGTGTTTGTCTCACGCCTTCTGAAAAACCAAGAGCATCTAAAAATCTAATTTAAGTGCGAACATGTACCAGTAAACTTGATGCAGTGTCACGCTAAAAAGAATGCGATAAAAATGCTGAATTTTAAAAATATTTAAATAATTATTTTTTTCATACAAAATTTTCCAAGTCATATCTGTCAAAAAAGTGTACATTTTGCACGCAAATATCTGTTAGTTTAAAAGTTAGAAGTAGGTATTTACACAAAAAAAATATATTTTGAAGTATAACTTAGCGTTTAAGTGAAAAACATGGTGAATATTTGGTATAATTATAATGTTTAACTTATTTTTAAAGTAAGCGTTTTGTACAAATGTACATATAACCCCGCCATTTTAATATCTTTTCATACGATATTTAATTTTCCTACCGAATGAATATGTTCTTTAAAATAATATACCTTTGAAATAAATGTGATCATGAAATAATAAAATGAAACACAAGACATTACAGCAAGTTTTAAGACATATATTGTAAAAGTCTGTTAATTATTAGTAAAGATATAGGCGTAATAAAATTGCATAATTTGTTAAAAATATTTGATTTTTCTGACAATTTTCATTTTTATGGCATCGAAAAAACCAATGTAGGTACCTACATATTCAAAAAATGTCTCCATAACATTTGATATTTTTCACATGTTGGAACATGGTTACTATGGTAACGGACACATTCTGATATTCAAATAAAATTTGTTATAAATCGAATTCGAATTAATTTAGAACATCATTGTAGGTAGGTACCTACATACCTAATACAAACTACTTAAAAACCAAGAATATACTGATTTTGTATAGGATAATTATTAAACTATTTTAGGTTAACTACAATACACATTCAATATACCTACAAACTATTTCCTATAGTGAAATTCTTCTTTTTTCTATGTAGACCTTTGGGTGATTTTTTCTACAAACTATTTCTTGGGGTTTAAATCTTCTTCCTCTTCTTTTGTGAAGTCATTTGGGACAGTTCATAAATAAACTATTTCTTATAGTCTAATTTTTCTTTTTCTTAATTTATGTAGACCTTGGGTGAGTTTTTATACAAACTATTTCCTATAGTCTAATTCGTCTTCTTCTTCCTTTATGTAGACCTTTTGGTTAGTTTTTAAACAAACTATCCTTTAGTCTAATTCTTCGTTTTCTTATTTTATGTAGATGTTGGGTGAATTTTATATAAAATATTTCCTATAGTTCAATTCATTTTCTTCTTCTTTTATGAAGACATTTTGGTCAGTTTTTTATATAATACATTTCCTAATGTGTAATTCTTCTATTTCATCTTCTATGTAGACCATTGGGTCAGTTTTTATTACAAACTATTTGTTATAGTTTTATACTTCTACTTCTTTTTTTATTTAGTCTTTTGGATTAGTTTTATGTCTAATAGTCTATTGTAACGAAATATTATAAACAACATGCATACTTGATGAAAATACATAAAAACGAATGGGATGTGACCAACACTAGAATCTTCTCATTACTTTTGTTCAATCAAATTTACACCATTTATTATATCATCATATATTGCTTAATTTTCAATAACTACACATTTCATTTTGATGACAATATATAAAAAATCGGGGTTGTGGCCATTGCTGGATCTTCACAACGTTTATATTCATATTAAAAACTATTTAACATAGCTTAAGTCTTCTTCTTCTGTAATGTAGACTTATCTGTCAGTTTTAAGTCTATCAGTTTTATTGTGCAAAACTATAATAAACTATAATCACACTTGACGAAAAATATAAAAACGAATGGGATGGGACCAACACTAGAATATTTTCAGTACTTTTGTTTAATCAATTTTTAAACCATTTCCCATCATCCAAAATTACTAAATATTTAAAACACATTATTTGCGTTCGATGACAATATATATATAAATAGGGGTTGTGGCCAAATCCAAACTCTTTACGACGTTGTCTTTTTATAATAAGTCATATTTAAAATCATTTCCCATAGTCCATGCGTGCAGAAATTGTATGTGCTTATATATAAAAGCAAATTGATTGTGGCCATCACTTTAAGATTTTACACCGCTTAAACTCAATTAAATTTCAAACTACTTTTCATACTACGGTTAAAAAAAATTATGTGTGACAATATTATGTAGGTATATAAACGATTGCTTATTCCTTCACTAATTTACATTCTTGGCCAACGGCGGGACATAAAAGCTAGTCTAAAGTAATAAAGCAATCAAAATGTTAGTGTCTGTGTGTGTGTGTGTGTGTGTGTGTTTGTCTCACGCCTTCTGAAAAACCAAGAGCATCTAAAAATCTAATTTATGTGCGAACGTGTACCTGTATACCTGATGCAGTGTCACGCTAAAAATAATGCGATAAAAATGCTGAATTTTAAAGATATTTCAATAATAATTTTTTTCATACAAAATTTTCCAAATCATATCTGTCAAAAAAGTGTACATTTTGCACGCAAATATCTGTTAGTTTAAAAGTTAGAAGTACGTATTTATACGAAAAAAATATATTTTCAAGTATAACTTAGCGTTTAAGTGAAAAACATGGTGAATATTATGTATAATTACAATGTTTAACTTATTTTTAAAGTAAGCGTTTTGTACATAAACGCCGCCATTTTAATATCTTTTCATACAATATTTCATTTTCCTACCGAATGAATATGTTCTTGAAAATAATAAACCTTTGAAATAAATGAAATTATGAAATAATAAAATGAAACACAAGACATTACAGCAAGTTTTAAGACGTATATTGTAAAAGTCTGTTAATTATTAGTAAAGATATAGGCATAATAAAATTGCATAATTTTTTTTTTTTTTTTTATTTTTTTTTTTTATTTTTTTTTTTTATTTTTTTTTATAATATTTGATATTTCGGACAATTTTCATTTTTATGGCATCGAACAAACCAATGTAGGTACCTACATATTATTCAAAAAATGTCTACAAACCTTTTGATATTTTTTACATGTTCTATGATTACTATGGTTACGGACACATTCTGATATTCAAATAAAATTTGTTATAAATCGAATTCGAATTAATTTAGAACATCATTGTAGGTAGGTACCTACATACCTAATACTACTTAAAAACCAACAATATACTAATTTCGTATAGGAAAATTATTAAACTATCTTAGGTTAACTACAATACACATGTCATTCAATCTACAAACTATTTCCTATAGTGAAATTCTTCTTTTATTTAAGTAGACCTTTGGGTGATTTTTTATAAAAGCTATTTCTTGGAGTTTAATTCTTCTTCCTTTTCTTTTGTGAAGTCATTTGGGACAGTTCATAAATTAACTATTTCCTATAGTCTAATTTTGCTTTTTCTTAATTTATGTAGACCTTGGGTGAGTTTTTATACAAACTATTTCCTATAGTCTAATTCATCTTCTTCCTCTTCTTTTATGTAGACCTCTGGGCCAGTTTTGATACCAACTATTTCTTTTAACGTATTTCTTCTTTTTCTTTATGTAGACCTTTGTTGAATTTTTTATAAACTAACTTCCTATAGTTTAATTTTTCCTCTTTTATGTAGACCAAGGGAGAGTTTTCATGCAAACTTTTCCTTTAGTCTAATTCTTCTTCGTCTTCTTTTATGTTGACCTTTGCGTTAGTTTTTATACAATCTATTTCCTGACGTATAATTATTCTTCTAATATGTAGACCTTTGGGTCAGTTTTTATATTAACTACTTTCTATAGTCTAATTCTTCTTTTTCTTATTTTTTATAGATCTTTTGGTTAGTTTTTATACAAACTATTTCCTTTAGTCTAATTCTTCGTTTTCTTATTTAATGTAGACGTTGGGTGAATTTTATATAAAATATTTCCTATATTTCATTTCATCTTCTTCTTCTTTTAAGAAGACCATTTGGTCAGTTTTTTATATAATACATTTACTATTGTGTAATTCTTCTATTGCATCTTTTATGTAGACCATTGGGTCAGTTTTTATTACAAACTATTTGTTATAGTCTTATACTTATTCTTTTTTTTCATTTAGTCTTTTGGGTAAGTTTTAAGTCTTATAGTCTATTGTATAGAAATATTATAAACAACATGCACACTTGACGAAAATACATAAAACGAATGGGATGTGACCATCACTAGAATCTTCTCAACATTTTTTTTTAATCGAAATTTACACCATTTATTATATCATCATATATTGCTTAATTTTCAATAACTACATATATGATTTTGATGACAATATAATAAAAAATCGGGGTTGTGGCCATTACTGGACTCTTCACAACGTTTATATTCAAATTAAAAACTATTTAAGTCTTCTTCTGTAATGTAGATCAGTTTTATTGTGCAATAATATAATAATCTATAGGTATGCACACTTGACGAAAAATATAAAAACGAATGGGATGTGACCAACACTAGAATCTTTTCAGTACTTTTGTTTATTTAATTTTTAAGCCATTTCCCATCATCCAAAATTACTAAATATTTAAAACACATTTGCGTTCGATGACAATATATAAAAATAGGGGTTGTGGCCAAATCCAAACTCTCTACAACGTTGTCTCTTTATAATCAGTCATATTTAAAACCATTTACCATAGTCCATGCGTGCAGAAATTGTATGTACCTACTTATATATAAAAACAAATGGGTTGTGGCCATCACTTGAACATTTTACATCGCTTAAACTCAATTAAATTTCAAACTACTTTTCATACTACGAATTAGCAAATATTTTTTGTGACAATATTATATAAACGATTGCTTATTCCTTCACTAATTTACATTCTTGGCCAACGGCGGGACATAAAAGCTAGTGTACCATAAGAAACAAATAAATAAATATATATATTATTCAGCTCAAAAATATACAATTGTTGTCAAAAACAAAAACACATCTACAAATGTTAAAAATAATTAAAATGGGAGGTAGCAGAGCGGATAGCGCTCTGGGTTAGTAATCCAGTGGTCGCGAGTTCGAATCCTGCCACAGCTGATTTCTTTCACCTGTAGAAAAAACATGTACTTAATTTAGGGAATGTATGAGGATATATTATGTACTTGTTACAAGGACATATTGATTCTTTTAAAAAATATATACAAATAAATCCAGTTAGCAAGCAATAGATAAAAGATACCTATATATTATTTCAGCTTCACCTACCTATCTACAGAAGATAACAACTGTAACTAATTCACCCCAACCGTTAGTTGCCCGATTTGTTTCACTGAAACAGAGCGGTTGTATGAAAATATTAAAGAATAACACACTTGAATACATGAAATACGATGTTTTGTTTGATGCTGTCATGTGTACCTACACAGACAAATATTATTTTTTAAACATATATAAACATAGAGAAAAATATGTGTAGGTACTATGTCGACAGTTATTAGGAAAGGGGGGCATGAAAAGAGCCTCCACGCAGAGTGCAGTCAGAAAATAGAAAAAGAATAAAGAAATACGAGACAAAAACGAGATAAAATGACAAGCAACAAAGCACTCGGGCGCCCCCTGGAAACGACTATGTCGGCTAATCTTATCGCCACCAAGACGTCATCACCGCCATCGCGTAAAGAGGAAAAAAGGTCTTTTTCAAGACCAACACTTTTGACGACTTCAATAAACATTGAAGGCATGTCTAGAGATAAGGAAATTTTACTCTCTGACTTGTGCAAGGAAAGAAACTTGGACATATTACTGGTGCAAGAAACACATTGTGGCTCCAACAGCCAAAGACCGAAAATAGAGGGTATGATATTGATAATTGAAAGACCCCATGACAAATACGGAAGCGCAATGTTTGTGAGGCAGGGAATGGACGTTAAGTCTGCAGCCATAACTGATGAGAATGACATCGAGATCATTACAATAGAGCTTTCAAACTGTACAGTCACTTCTATTTATAAGCCTCCCAACATCCCATTCCATTTTAAGGAGACACACAACTTTAGATCTCAGAAAACTAAGATCGTCCTTGGCGATTTCAACTCCCACAGTATTGCATGGGGATATAATGAAACCAATGAGGATGGAGATAGAGTGGAGGCCTGGGCCGAAAACAATGGAATGGAATTGATACATGACCCAAAACAACCATCATCATTTAACAGCGGAAGATGGCGGAGAGGGTACAACCCTGACAACATTTTTGTGGAGGACAGGATAGCTCCACAGTGTAGGAAAACTATCGAAAGTCCATTGCCGAGAACTCAACACAGGCCAATATCATGTGAAATCTATGCAGTCGTCAGAGCCGAAACCGTCCCTTTCAAAAGACGTTTTAATTTTAAAAAGGTAAACTGGAAGGCTTTCTCTGAGGAGCTTGACTCCCTAGTACACACAATATTGCCTAAACCTGAGAAATATGACGACTTTATCAAACTTGTTAAGAAGGTATCCAGGAAGCATATACCACGGGGATGCCGATCGGAATATATGCCAGGTTTAACAACTGCCTCTAAAGATCTCTTAACAAAGTACAAAGACCTGTTTGAGGATGACCCATATTCTGAAGAAACAATAAGTGTGGGAGAAGAACTTCTTGAGACTATATCTGCCTCGAGATCCGTAAAATGGTGTAACCTGATTGAAAGTCTCGACATGAAACAGAACAGTAGACGAGCATGGAAATTAATTAAAAACTTAAATGCTGATCCAACCAAACCGTCGGGAGAGTTCACGAATGTCACTGCCAATCAGATTGCCCACCAACTGTTACTAAATGGCAAAACATCTAAAAATCCACATAGAGTAAACATACAAAGAGACCTTGAGAACGAGAATGATTTTGTGGAGAGGCCATTAACGATGGAGGAGATGAGAGGTGCAATAGGAAGTATGAAAACTAACAAGGCTGCAGGACTAGATGACCTTAGGCTGGAACAGATCACAAATTTTGGACCATTAACAGATCGGTGGCTCTTGGATATGTTGAACGCATGTCTGGTAGAAGTGAAAATCCCAAAAATTTGGAGAAAATCTAAAGTTATTGCACTTCTAAAACCAGGAAAAGAACCAACAGACCCGAAAAACTTCCGCCCAGTGTCATTACTATGCCATACATTCAAAATTATGGAACGAATGCTCCTAAACAGAATATCAGAATACATAGATGAAAGGATTATTACTCAGCAGGCGGGCTTCAGGCCTGGGAGATCATGCTGTGGACAAATACTTAACTTAACTCAGCACATAGAGGACGGATATGAGAATAAGAAGATATCAGGGGCTGCATTTGTGGACCTCACAGCAGCGTATGACACAGTTAACCACCAGAGGCTCCTTATGAAATTATACAACCTTACCAGGGATTTTAAGCTGACGTCCTTTGTCGGTACACTCCTACAAAATAGACGATTCTATGTTTCCCTGCAAGGAAAAAATAGCCGCTGGAGAAATCAAAAGAATGGCCTTCCACAGGGTAGTGTTCTGGCCCCAGTTATGTATAACATTTACACAAATGATCAACCAATACTCTATGACGTAAAGCAATTTATCTACGCTGATGACACGGCAATCGTTGCACAAGATGATAACTTTATAAACGTAGAGATCAAATTGTCAAGAGCCTTGAATGAATTGTCCAAATACTACAAAAACAATAATCTCAAACCCAATCCAGCAAAGACACAACTATGTACCTTTCACCTGAGAAATCGGGATGCAAAGAGGAAACTTAACATCACATGGGAGGGAAAGAATCTAGAAAATTGCGAAAACCCAAAGTACCTCGGCGTAGTGCTAGACAGGACACTCTCTTTTAAGCAACACTGTCTAAACACCAGGGGAAAAATTGGTACTCGGAACAATATCATCCGAAAGCTCGTCGGAACAAAATGGGGGGCACAACCATCCATTCTTAGAACTTCGGGACTTGCTCTCTGCTACTCGGCAGGGGAATATGCGGCTCCAGTCTGGTTCCAATCTCCCCATGCCAGAAACGTAGATGTTGCTTTGAATGAAACCAACAGACTAATTACGAGGTGTCTTCAACCTACTAATGTGGAAAAAATCCAATTACTAACTGGAATAGCACCACCACATATAAGAAGAGTTGTAGCCTCTGAAGAGGAAAAGATGAAACAGCAGAATGACTCTCGACATCCGCTATATGGTCACATCCTCCCGCCCTCAAGACTCAAATCTAGAAACAGCTTCCTCAGGAATACAATATCTTTAAACTCAACCAGCGAAAAGAGAAGAGTTGAGCTGTGGAAGGAACGGATAGAAGGTGAGAGCTTTCGTGAACCAGCAGAGGTACTCCCGGCGGGTCACCTACTGCCTTATACAGCCTGGAAATCCCTAAACAGGCTGAGGACGGGTGTAGGAAGGTGCAAGGTGAACCTGGATAGATGGGGAATGCTGGAGGCGGACCAGGACACGGCATGTGAGTGTGGAGAGACGCAGAGTATGTCGCACCTGCTGAGCTGCCCGCTTATGGAGGGAGGGTGCTCTGAAGAGGATTTGTGGCAGGCCAATGAAAATGGAATTATGGCTGCAAATTACTGGAGGGACACAGTGTAGGCGGATGACCTTGGACACGGAAATGAATGAGGAAATGAAAGATTAAATTATAAATGTGATAGTACATTTTTTTGAACCTAAGAATCAAATCAAATAAATAAATTATTTTCAAACCTAACAAACAAACAATTTATTTTCAAACCTAACAATCAATCAAATAAAACAAACAATGTATTTTCAAACCTAACAAACAAACAATAATAAATAATAATAAAATACTTTTATTGAATGAAACAACGTGGTGGACTTATTGCTCGCAGGCAATCTCTACCAGTCAACCACCATGGTAAATACAATCAGTTACAGGTTAAGAATATCATTATCAGTTAAAAATACAAATAGAAAAATAGAAAAAAATATATATATATAGGTATATATAAATAAAGCATAAATTAAAAATAGAAAATAAATATAAAAAACAAAAAATTGGCATGTATAAATAAAAAAAATGTATATGTATAAATAAGAACAAAAATAAGAATAAAACGAGTGGGTTGTGGCCAACGCTAAACTCCTCACTAACAAGTCATTCTATAAAGTATTCAAATTTTGTATAGAAAATTTCCAACATTTTCATGAAATGAGTTAAATTTTTTTTTTTTAATTTTTTATTATGAAAACTTGATAACTCTTCAATGCCATTTTATGAAAGTGATGTGCCTTTTTACGAATTTGAAAATAAAAATTTCAAATTTTGAGTTTCCTGAGCTTGGGGTCACTTTGAAATATTTGACAGTTAAAAAAATTGAGAAGCACTATTCATATATCGTTCAAAATCTAATGGGATCTAATCGAGTATTAGATATACATATCTGCAAAATTTGAATAGAATCGAATGAGTAATTTAGTCTATAATCGATAGAGTAAAATGAACACGCCGTACATAGCACATATATAGCACATAGCACGGAAGGAACCTCCACGCGGTGCCCCCTGGTAACAGAAATTCTCTGGCCAATCCTTCCACCACAGCAACGCAACAATGCGTTGCTGACACGAAAGAAGAAGAAGAAGCACATAGCACACACACACAGATACATTGTGATGAAACTTTCAGAATACAATCTCAGCATGATACTAGTTGATAATCTGCAAAAAAAAAATACCCTTAAAAATTGCGAAATCATAACTCCCCACTTTATCACCTTGTGTTAGTGAGGAGTAAAAAAACATCAGATAGATACACTATACTTATTGGATGGAGGATAGGAGAGGAGAAAGGAAGAGGGATAAAGGGAAAAAGATTGAATGTATAGAGTGAATTTGTGTTTATGTGGATAGAAAGTGTGACTTGAGACGCTTTTTGAATGCTATTAAATTAGTGGCATCTCTGATACTCTCCGGCTGCTGGATAGACTCCACATCCGAGCTGCATGAACTGTGAACGAGTAAGTATAAGTAGAGGTGTGGTGTATTGGTATTGTAAGTGAGCTATTATGTTGGGACCGTAAGTTAAGGCCATGTGATGATAAGTCAATCAAATCAAACAAACAAATTTTTAAAGCTGCACAGTGTAAATAAAACAATTGCTATTAAAAAATAACATATTCCAGTGATAAATAATGAAACGATGGTTAGTTGTAATAAATTGCCAAATGACAATAAACTCGTTATTATTATATTGCGAGTTATTGTTGTTATTATTATTAAAAATAACAGAAAAATTGTATCTGAAGAAAAATAAAACATGAAAATTACTTATAGCAACGAATACAAATAAACAGTATAAGAAGACGGAACAGAAAGAAAATATTAATTAATTTAATGGCTCTTTGGGTCGTATTACAAGAGTTATTTGAGAAAAATGTAAGAAAAAGGTAAGGCCCCGTACTGCGAGAGTACTGCTTAAGGGACCTCAACTTACATTATTACATTATTCTCAAATAACTCCCTTAATACGACCCTTAATGTTGAAGAAAATAATGATTTTAAAACCAAAATTATTCCGTAAAAAATTAAATAAAGATTTTTAAAGAGAATTGTGGATATTATATACTTTTTTGTCATATAATTTTATTTTTAATAGGTATGTAAATTGAGTTTTTCCTGTTTATGTTGTGCCCAGTTGTGCCTTAGAGAAATGAAAATGATCTTGAGAATGACAAATTTTAAATTTTTCATAGTAAAAAACATTATAAAGATTTTTTATGTTATTCGTTAAATTTTGTTTTGTGAATTGTTTAAAATTTTTAAACCGGTCCGCCCGATGAATGTTATTCAGTAATGCGTTCGTGAAATGACAATATTCTTTGAAATACGTCAATTAAATTCTTTTTCAAGAAATCGTTTTTCCAGCCAGCGATTGTCTCTTAGAGATGACATGTCAAATGTTGACGAGATGGTCTTCCATTGTCCTGTTGTTCGCATTTTTGGTCGTACTGGATGCAATACACAATGCATGAGTTATGACGAAAAGTCACCATTATCGTCAAGATGTATTGTCGTGAGTGTATCTTATTTCAAAATAATGTAAGTACCACGTGCTTGGAATGGTTACCAATATGGCTTCCGGATTCGAAGGTCACCGGTTTGTACCGCATCTAAGAGTACCTATACCTATAACTTTATTTCATTCATTTTAAAACTTAAAAAGTATGAATTCATTCATCCATAACATCACGGCATATCTCAAAATATAGGGTAACCAGCGACAGGTGTGCGGGTGTGAAAAACCTAACAAAAGGAAGCTCGACACAATCGTGTATCCAAAACACCAGTCTCGTCACTTTATTTATAATGGGTGGTGAAACTCCTTGCTGAACTATGTGAAATGTTATTTTACCTGTTGTATTTCCGATTACCCGGCTTTTGCGGGACACCCAATGATAATAGAAAAAAGTGTGGAAGCACTATTCAAAGCCGGTGCCTCAAATTTTGTGCAAATGTTATATCTAATACATTTTATACAACTATCGTTAGAATAATCTTTTTTTGACGAAAGAAACAAAAAAAAACAATTGGAACAATAATTTAGCATGGTATGTTTATTATATAGTTTGGTATATTTAACCTTTTTGATATTGTAATATATAAAATTAATTTAATATATCATACAATTAGTCAAATATTTATGAAAATGAGATAGAAGTTATGATTCTTCGTCTTATGCTGGTTGAAGGAAGTGTCCTTTGGCTTCTGTTTGAGCAGTTTCCTACCTCTTGTAGGAAATTTTGACTCCCAGTTGTCTTTATTTCTCCTCAGTGAATTCCATAATATTGTAATATGTATTCATATTTTGTTTCAATAAACAATGATATTATAGTTGAAACAATTCAAAACAATATCTCATCGTTTTCTTTTATAGATAAAACTTTACGAATAGTTAATTAGGTAAGTGCGAAAATATCGTAATATATTCAAGATATTAACTCGACAGAGACCCAAAATGTCTCAAAATATTAATCTAATCACAAAACCATCTTGTAATCAATTTCAAAATAGGCGATACGTGAAATGTGTGTATTTTTAATTATGTTTATTTGAGTGAGTAACATCGGTTTCAAATGTGTAAAGGTACTTGTTGCATGTGCAAAATTTGTGAAGAAAATAGGCATTTTTGTTATTTTTTAATCAAATGTTCACAATTTCTCTTCGTAACGACATCAAAGACCATACTCCTTGTCAACTCTGAAGAAACATAATCAGCACCCAAACGCCAACCTCCTCTGCATACTAACGACTGACAAAATAAAAATGACTAGACCTTAGAATACACCACAGCTCATTTTTACCAATGCCGGATAAGCTACCAAAGTTTACTTTAAACGCGAAAATTTCCTACATAGTAAATAATAATTTGTGCTAAAAATCATACAACTACGTAAATAATGTTGACATATATAATTTTTTTGAAAAAAGTGATCAAATACGAATACATAATAATCTAATTCCTATCCTCAAATAGCAAAGGTGTTGGTAACATTTTAACTCGCTCACGCGAGTCGCTATTAACGTAAATAATAACTAAACCTAACCAAAAATAATTATACGGGATGCTATAAAATACGACAACGAAATATATGATGTGAACGTACATCTCCATTTTTTTTAGCTAGTTTTAGTTAGTGTGTAATAATAATAGCGACTCGCGTGAGCTAGTTGCTATTTAAATTGAATGGAAATTGTTTGCAGGGAAAATGTTATCAATACCTTTTTTATTATTTTGAGGTTAGGTTTAAGTTTACTGTGTATTTGAATTTGATTAATTTTTCAAATAAATTAAAGTTTTCAACATTTTATTTATTTAGTTATAGGTATATTTTAATACTACTTATTATTTTTTGTGTTGAAAATTTTCGTGTTTAATGTCAACTTTCACACGTCATCCAATCTTGGTAAATATGGGGGGCAAGTTTGGTCCAACCGGCGAAATCAAAACCCTCACGATTACCCATATCATGGATATACCTAAATGTTCAATGGAGTTCTATAATATCTTTAGACCATTGCTCCCTCTTCCTCATGTCAGTTTTGTCAATGTCCGGACCAAACTTCGGATCACATCCTTTGGGAGTGTTCCCACCCAATTGTGTCCTCTTACAGATCGGAGCTCCTCGTTGCTGTCCGTGGACCTCTTCAAGGTCCCATTGGACATGCGGACTTAGTGATCTCGAAGAACAATTACAAAGCCTTCAAACGATTTTGCCATAGATACGGTGCCTTATTATCCGAAGATTCTCACTGACTTTTCTGTTTCCAGAGATCTTGGTCACTTCTCTGATGCCCTATATACTTATATGGATCTGAAGTCGCCAACAGTCCGCAAGTGTGAATCTCAATTCGCACTTGTTGATTGTTCTTTTTGCACCATGGTGCCGAGATCGCTAATCTAGAGGGCTCCATGACCTACTCTTCGTGCCATGCATTGTTTTTTTTGTCATTCATTCTAGCGTTCTGCGAAGGGGCCGTTGACAGTCCCCCATATGCGTAACGGGTGGTGGTGGAAGTAGCGAAAAATATCTTTAGATGTCAGAGAACTCCATATGATAATTATATCCATGATATGGGTAATCACTAGGGTTTCGATTTCGCCGGTCGGACCAGACTTGCCACCATGAGCTGCGGTGTGTTCTAAGGTCTACTGTAAAAATGATATCTGTACCCTCACGCTCTATTCCAATACATGACTGTCTCTTATTTTTGCGCTGTAATTTGTTCTAAAGAAACACATAGGTACTCGTAACTTTTCAAGAGGCATTGAATGAGGGTCAATAAGTATGGAGAGGTGTTTCACAAAGGAATCTCGGTTGGCTCGCAAACGCTTTTGTTATTCTGATCGAGTGACAAATGACACGACTCTTATAATATTATGTGACCCACAAGACAACAGCAAGTTGGCGAGACTGTCCACCGTTGGAGTCACGAGAAGCAGATGGATGTGCAGGCAGAGGTCGCTACTCTATTTGATGAGAGAGCGTCCGATGTCCATGGAGATACTCAGATACCTATACCAGATAGGTAGTTTCAGGTACACCTCGGAACCCGATGGAAGCAGATCACGACCTGCCAACACTATAATAGGCTCCACCACATCGCCACTAGAATTCATAATAAGATGGGTTTCTTTGGTATCTTTACCACGTGTGAATTTTTTTCAACGTTGAGACAACTGATGTATATTTTATCGTATAGTATCTTATTTATTTTGTGCAAAATATACGTCATTTATTTTATTTTATTTTTTTTAATGGGGGTTTTGTTAATTTCTTCCAACCAACCAAATCAACGTAGTGTAGTGGTAGGTACATTTAATTTATAAACTTTAAAAATTACTTGATATGATGTCCTGTTATTATGTACCGTAGTCTATCATTTACTGTTTTTTTTCCATTGTTTTTAATATCATATTATCCCATTGTGGTATCACAAAGGGTCAATTGGCCTAAGTGTGTTCCCCTCAAGAACTGCCACCCGCAAAAAAAAAAAAAAATCTACTGTACTGCTGGATATCCAAAATAACAAAAAACAAATATTAAGATAAACACGTAACATTATTAAATGTAAAATAACAGCAACAAGTAAAAATGCCAATTTAGTCATTTATTTTAATATTTTAGTTATTTTTTTTTAATATATAATGCAACTGGCTCACGCCAGTCGCAATTATAACTACAATCAAACCTGACGAACCTATTTTAACCAAACTTTTGTAGGTTAGGTTTTACAAAAATGGTGTGAAGACTAGGTTATCCGAGGGAAACAGATATTGTGGGAGTAGAGATAGGATGTTGAAGGAGTGTCAATCAGGTGGAATACCAATGAAACTAAGAAAAATAATTTGCACTCAATTTATAAAGATGAAATAATTATATTACAGATTGAGTATATTGTTTAATTTGACGGTATATGAATACTGTTAGTTTTTCTATTTAGAAGATCTTTTATTTTTAAATTAAGCAAAAAAAACTTTTTGCTTTATTTAAAAATAAATTCACAATTAATAATTTTATATTATGAAATTCTATAAATTTTAGTACTGTCCCAGAGTGAGTAGGGAATAATGGTTGGGTATAAATTTCATAAAGTAATGTAAATTTATTAATTGCTTATGCTGTAACAGTATACAAAAATTATGATAGATACCAACCAAAACAGTTACAAAATATAATAATGGTTCACATTTTTTTGAAATTCACACATGTTTTTTTTTATTTGTAAAGAAATTAGAAAACAGTGTTGAGTAAATATGACTTTTTTAAAATGAAAACCAACATGCTGAGGTTGACAGCACGGTATGTGAAGATGTATATAGGTAAAAGATAGAAGTCTCCTTCTTATGTATGTAAGTCTATAAATGCATTTGTTGCGAATTCTGAGAAATAGTCGGGAAAATAAACAATAATAAGGGCTAGGTACAATGATATCATTACTAACGAGATTTACACAGGACAACAACAAAATTAAATCGAATAATTGTACGAAAAAAATGCATAAGAAGACTGAAAAAAATTGTGGCCTCTATGCATGTCTCAATAATATTCTACAAAACTTCTTATACTGTATGCAAAATACGAGTTTTAAGAAAGTGTATGAAAAAATTTAAAAAAATAAATACAGACAGTTGAATATATACCCTTAAAGTATTTTATCTAAGTGTAAAGATACATATTTTTCAATTGAATAAAGTTCTGTATATTTGTATCTTGCATATGAAATCCACATTATTGTTAATTATATTTGTATATTCTATACATAAAAATATATAAGTAGGTACAAAATTACTTGAAATGTCAATATCAATTTTATGTCATCATAGATATTAATAATGTAAACGAAGAAAACACAATAGAAATATTATTATAGATATGAATGATCGCAGCTATCAAAGTCGAAGTCGCTACCACACAATTCAAAAAGTCTAAATAATAATATAATGGATCTGAACTTTTTGTCCTTCTTAAGGAAAATGTGACTTGAATGTGAAACATGCGTTACTAAAAGTATACGATGGGTGACACACTGGAACATACAGCAATACTTGTTATGTCCGTATTTGTCATATGTACCCATGTGTGAGAAAACTAGTTTTTCATTTGTATGAATATGTATCATACCTCAGATACCCATATAAAGTAAGGCAATGAATGTTAATTGCGATGCAATTCTAATTGATTGATTACTTGTGTGAGTGGTATTTAGAAACATCTTCTCATTTTTTTTAATAAAAATATCATCAAAGCCATTATTATTTATACTAAACACATTTTTTTAAACCATATGTTAAATGAATAATAAACGAGTGAACTGTTTTTACTCAACAATTCAACTAATAAAAGTCAGGGCAACATATTTTAATAAATTTGAATATACATAACATAATTATATTTAATAAGAAACTTCTTTGTTGTGTCAAGGCTTAGATTGCTGTAACGTTTATAGATTTACTCAAGTATCCTTTGCATGGATTGTGTGTACATTGTACATGGGTGTTTGATGCAGCTGCGATACTGACACATAGGGTTGACAAAAGAGGTCACATATGTAGCACTATACTGGTTAAAATGTCTAGGACGAATAGACAATGAGGTATACTTGATCGGCGTTAAAGCTCTGCATGACATGGCTCCTAACAGCACTCAATAACTACGTCAAAAATGTTGAATGAATTACCCCTTGATATATGTGGATCTATAAGAAACTGGGAAGTGAATGAAAAATTGTCGGCCCTCCTTAGCATAGGCTAATCCTAGGAAGGTATGTATTGAAGAAATTACAATGGTAATGTAGTGATGCTACATATTGGACACCAACATTTATGTATGGCAACATTTCACGACCTCTGAATTTTATATGCGTGAAGGAAAAATCGACTGGTCATTCTGTCTTGAATCATACCTAAAATCATCTGTATCAAATGAATTCATAGAGAAATTATGATGATCTGATAAAAATATATTTTTTTAATAGTTAAGAAAAATTAAGATCATTGTGAATGATTGTTTTAAAAATAAATTATCGTATTTACTGTAAGTACTCTTTTATTTCTGTCATAAATCCCATTTTTAAATTCATTATAATTATGAGTCAGAAAAATCATAAAATAATCAAATTAAATATAGAGTCAGTTAGCGTATAAGTAGCATCAATTATTTTTTTAGATTTTCTTTTATAATAAAGTTGTATTAAAATAATATTGAATAAGTTTGAAAAGGGTTAGTTAGAAGTTATAAAAAAGAATACAACTCACAACATTTAAATTAATTCAAAATAAATATTTAAATTGAAAATTTCAAACAAATAAAATGATTTATCCCAAACACTAAAGTGGTAATAATCATAAACGTTAAAATAATAATAACAATGATAGGAAAATATAAATTTGTTTTTTTAGTTTTGTTATCAGACTACATATTTATTTTGAAAATTAAAGATTTAATACAAAAATATAACACCCACAAATACTCACACAGACACACTTCATAAGCGGAATAATAAATATTATATTATGAATATCATAAAGATAATATTTATAATAAAATACTCTTCAACATAGTTCTTACACCACACTCATAAAACGAATGCATAATTGTCACATATTATGTTTTATTTATTTATTTACAATATCTTAAATGTTATCTGTTAAAGTAAAAATAAATTAAAATAAAATGTATTTACAAATACAAATAAAAAATCAACGAAGTGCATTCATTATTCGTTAATAATAAAAAAAGTAAGTTCGTTAAAATACAAAACCATAACATTCTTTAACTCCACTGTAACATAGAAGTAGTGAATTAAATATAATAAAATAATATTTTTCTAGTGTTCTCTATCGTGGCATCACCAGCAGCTACATAATCCATTGTATGCATATCACGGTTGGTACCTGTACATCTATGTATATAATATTATGTATATTTTCTTCCTCCTACTCCATGTACATATTATGTGTTGACTCCTTCGTGGCGACTGAACCCAAAACAAACGCATATTTCCATGCCATAGTACCAACCTACCAACTATTCACAAATAACAATGGTAAAGATATCATAAATACATAATATATGTCATAATGATAACCACTATTGAGTGCTATTCTGAAATTACTAAGATTGTATTGAAATGAATCCAATTACAATAGATGTAATTGTTTGCCAAATCACTTGTCATCCAATAGCGCACATTTTGGTTATTCTGAACATGCTATTGTGTTGTCTTTGGTCAAAAGCAATTGTATCTACATATTTTCACCTCTAAAAAACATCACCTCTAAAATTGTACATATCTGTAAAAACATTATATTTGTATAATATGACAAGGTTTTTTTGAACAACGTTATAAGTACGCATATTTAAGAAAAAATAATGTACGGTTAGTTATTTAGGTTATAAATACGTAGGTACATACTTACATAAATAAATCTTCTCTTGTAAATCGAGGTTATAAATATATTTTCTTAAGACAGATAAATTTTTTTTGAATTTGAAATATCAAATATTGAGTATGAATATTCGATACCAATACATATTACCCAATAACAAGATAGGTATACCCAAAAACAAGAAAGGTATTTTCTCCTTAAATTATTAGATATTTTACGTCAGTTTCCTCTAAATATTCAACAAAAGCCAAAGCTGCATATTTTTGTGGCATTTTTATCGAAAACCTAAATATTCAATCGAACAAAACGTCAAGCTGTAATTTAAACAACACACGACCGCTTGTTAAGATTTCAATAACATTTTCACTCAATCTTTTTAATGATGTGCGTTCAGAATAACCACCATCCTAAAAGACCGCCACCATTTTGAATTGTGATAATGTCAAAAGTGAATCGGTGTTTATCTTTTCAGAATTACCACCATTATGTACCATTGCTTCAGTACCTATGAAAAAATCTTTTAACGACATTACCAATCTTCGTATCAACCTGTAGGCCTAACTCGTTTTTTTATTCTTGGCAATTCGCTTCGATGACTAATATTTATTGAATTTTGTTTTTCTTTTTTAAGAATGAATTTGTCCTTGTGAATGTAACTAATACATCCACATACATTCCCTAGCTTAAATATCAATGATTGTGCTATAGGTGAACAAATCGGTTGAGGGAGCTAGGATGGGGTTTGAACTTGCCATCAATAGATTACTATCATCATCATCATCATCATAAACTCAACAGCCCTGGGTGGGCCTTGGCTGAATTCAGGAGTCTCCCCCATTCCCGTCTATCCGTTGCCTTCGTTCTCCAGTTTTCCTTCGACCTTGTGGCACAGAAATTGTGAGGCGTTTTGTGGGGTTGTCGTAGTGCATTCGGATTATGTGACCAGCCCATCTTAAGCGCCCTATCTTGATGGAACTGATCACATCGGGCTCTTCATAGGTCACATATAGCTCCCTGTTGTATCGACGACGCCAACCATTATTGTCCTTTATTGGCCTGTGGATCGTTCGAAGGATCCTTCTCTCAAAAGCCGCTATGGATCCTTCAGTTTGTTTGGTCATCACCCAGGTTTCGGAAGCATACGTGAGGGCGGACGTATCTAAATTTGTACATCAATCTTTTTCTTATTTACCAACGACATGTGACTGTGGAGAGCAGCAGACCACCGCACATCTGTGCAGCTGCCCCTCAAGTCCAGTCAACTGCACCATGCACGATCTTATGGTGGGCAATGATTGTGCTATTGACGTTGCTAGGCACTGGCAAAAAATTATTTAAATGCGTTGCTGACACGAAAGAAGAAGAAGATATAGGTAGGTACTAGTATGTGGTCACACTGAGAGTGCGCTCGGCCAACCATTCAGTGGACCCAGGTTCAATAAACCCTTCAACTTATTCCATTCTATATTAAAGATATTTCAATTCTTCTTCTTCTTCAGCCTGTTTTCAGCCATTTTTGGACATAGGCCTCCCCCTTGATCCTCCACAACTCCCTGTCTTGGGCACACTGCATCCATCTCCCTCCGGCACATTTGTTGATGTCATCAGACCACCTTGCCTTTATTTCAATTAGCATAGATTATTTTCCTTTGTTTATTAATATTTTTTTATTCATAATCTGTGACTCCAGCTGCTATGTTTTGGGTGCCAACGGATAATACAAATTCACCTATATCTTTATTTATTATTTATCGTATGGTACTAGTGAATCAAATGTTTAAAATCAAAATGAACAAAAACACAGCAATGACAGCAATCAAACACAAAACAGCACGATATGTCAATCACACATTCACGTCGAGGCCTCCGAGCCAATCCACAAATGCTGGTGTCATTTCGCAAATGTCCGACTGGGGGCCTTCATATGCATGGAAGCTGCATTCTTCCAATATGTGTTGCATTGTTTGAAAAGGGTGGCCGCAATGGCATTGTGCGGATGGAACAATGCCCCACTTTGTCATAAGGTAGTTGCAGCGTCCATGTCCAGTGCGGATCCTAATCAGGGATCATAGCATTTTTGTCCAACTACATAACTATTAGTGTTTCCGACCCAGAGAATCGAGAATTTCGTGGATTATATTTGTTGATATTTTTTTTATAGAGAATGATGACATGGGTTAAAGTATAATTTAAGTTTGTAGGTATAGGTATATGATGTGAAGCACTAACTTATAAGAGTGCTTCCACTATTTTCTATTATCATCGTTTTCGAATGTTTCATAAGAACTGGGTAGTGATGACCGGGTTGGTCTTGGTCTTCGTCTGATCTTGCACTCCTGATCATGGTCTTGCATACTCGATCGAGTCCTGGTCTTTGTCTTTCATATTCAGTATTGGTATTGGTCTTGCAAGTCTTGCAACTTTTCCAAAAAATTCAGTAACTACAGTGAAATACGACAGTAAAACATCAAAATTAAAGTATTCTGTCGATAGTTAGAGGTTAATCGCTTACTTTTTTATTGCAAAATGATTTTGCATTAGGTCTTGCAGCGACAAATGCGGTCTCGGTTTTGCAAGTCTCGCAAAACCAATACTGTAAATACTTGCAAGACTTTTACCCATCACTAGACCCGGGTAATAAGAAATATAAAAAATACCAGCTCATATAGTTCAGCAATAGGATTCCAATCTGAATAATGTCTTTTTAGACGAGACGGGACATACAAGGGGATACAGGCAGGTATCGTGCATTCATCTATAAAGTGATTCACATCCGCACACCCGTCGCAAGTTCCCCTACCATGTGCTATATGACGTGAAAGAGTAATTTCATACAGGTACCAAGGAGGCGGGCCATACGTGTGGCGATAGACTACAGCCGCTATCCTCAGTCATGAGGAAAAGGACGAATGAACCTAAGAATAATTAAGTTAATTATCGTATTAATTGTGATAATAATTAAGTTACGAAATGTTTCATTCATACCATCACGGCATATCCCACAATGTGGGGTAACAAGCAAAAGGTGTGCGGGTGTGCATTGCCTTATAAAAGGGAGAACAACACATCTATGTATACCCACACACCAGTCTCGTTTCACCAAAAAAGGCACTACATTCAGAATGGGTGGTGAACCTCATTGCTGAAGTATGTGAGATGTTATTGTTGCCTGTTGTATTTTCGATTACCCGGCTCTTACGGGACACTCGAAAACAATGATTTAAAAGAATGGAAGCACTATTCTAAGCCGGTGCCTTACTACGAAATGTTAAAAAATACAAAATTATTACAAATATGTACAAATATACAAATATGTACCAACTAATGATACATTTTCATCGAATTCAACACAAATTGATGTAAATAATACTCTCGCAAGTATAAGCACAACCAAGTCCAAGATAATGTAATCTTAGTGCGGTTATATTATTCAATTTGGTCACAATTCGACACAATGGTGTGGTGATTAGATGTAAATGTGATGAGAACTAATAATATAGCCCTAATCTTAAACTAACACGAACCAACAATTGTTACAGGAATATATGTACATACAAAGGTGCCTATACAATGAAATATAAATGATTTGGAAAATTCTCCTTCATAATGATAATCTTCGTGAAAATGATACCTTTGATATGCCCACCAGATTTATTAAAGGTTTAGTGAACATGTTAGAAATCAACAAAGTTTTTTTAGAAATCATTATTACATACCATTGCGTCAAATCTCTTCTGGGGTAGATAAAGCATACCTACATAAATGCTGGCCAGTTGTTCAGGCAGTCATGTCTTTTATTTATCTTTTTCCGATATATCAGTTTAGATGTATCGCGATTTTGAATTCTACCTATTTTCGATTTCATTCACCTATTATTATTCTTCTTCTTGTGCCACTCCTAACGGAGGTCGGCGACCATCACACCAAACTCATCCCGACCCTGCACCAACCTTTTATTATTTTATTTTACGATCTATCTATCACCACGGAATATGTGGCCAAAATATAAACACTATAATTAGTAAGTGAATAGAAAAAAAAAGAAAAACAAATGCTGCTTTGGGATCATTGACGGTGGCCAGCAACTGTCTCTCTCTTTCTCCATCATATTTAGAACACTTTTATTAGATACCATAGACCCATGAGATGCGCATCAATATTCTGTATAGCTACATCTCGAATGCTTCAATTTTATCTATTGCACATATTATTGCACAATAATTAATGCTTAATTTAGGATATGGATTAAAATATATATGTACCTATGTACTTGTTTAGGAAAATAAATACTCATTTTTGATTGAAATAAAAATATGTTATAAATATCTAAATCTTCTTCTTCATGGTCACAATTCTAGGATTGGTTTGCACCAATCACTCCATCTCTCCACATAGCATTGTTATGTCCGCCAACATTTTCATTTCTTGGTTACTGCTGAGGCGCGATTCTTTTTCTTCTTTAGCTATCATTAACGCCTAAATCCATAAGATATTTAAAACTATAGAAAACGCGATTCTCATTTCAATTTGTAGTGATAGTAAAAGGGATACTATCCATACCGTAGCGCTAGCATTAGAGGTGTCACTAACGCTTAGCGCTATCCATAACATCGATCTGTCACTTCACTGGCATTTCAATATCGCTTAGACTTTCTTTTAACGTTTTCGAGATATTTTCTAAAGATGGATCTATTATTGTTGGAAATAGAAAGAAGACAAGAAATAAATATTGAACAACAATCTTATTATTATTTTTTTATTTATTTTGTTGTAACGCCATCTATTGAGAGAATTGGTTTTTTGTAAATAATGAAAGCTACAATTCTTATATCTGAGGTGACAATGCATTTTTCGCATAGAAGTCACCCCTGAATTGCGCCAGACTTATAAGGTCATTTTTGTCTTATTTACCTACTTGTACCAATGTGTAAGTAATCGAATATTTTTATTATTGCATATGCGCAAACATTGGATTTTTTAAAAAAAAAAAAAATAATAAGATTGTTGTTCATAATTTCACCCATAGATGGCTGTAGTAAAAATTCCTTATTTTCAAGCGAAAAGAATTTCAGTATTACAATATATAGAACTTCCAAAATTGAATTGATAGGGATCTCATTAAAAAGGCATAATTGGTGAACGTTGCGCAAGCGCATAAAGTGATCACGTAAACCAGCCGATGACAGGTCGTAAGCCCTGTAGGTGCCTTGATTTCCCGGTTCTCCTACAATAAATATTCCAACTTCGTCTCTATTGAGATAATTAAAAATCTGTTAAAAAATATCTTTGACTCCCGACAGGGAAAAAAAATCCAATGTTTGCGCATATGCAATAATAAAAATATTCGATTACTTACACATTGGTACAAGTAGGTAAATAAGACAAAAATGACCTTATAAGTCTGGCGCAATTCAGGGGTGACTTCTATGCGAAAAATGCATTGTCACCTCAGATATAAGAATTGTAGCTTTCATTATTTACAAAAAACCAATTCTCTCAATAAATAAATATTATTTAGAGTAGGTACCGCAATTTAAGAGATGTACACAATCCGATGGATTTGCTATCCAAGGAAATAACTCGGTATTTGTGTATATCTTTGGATTCAAGATTACGACGAAGTAAATGTCACGGTCTTTCCGTACAATCGCAGGTAATGAACAATTTTTATTTATTTATTTAAAAAACATACAACACACGTTCATAATTTCAAATATAAAAATAATTCATACACTATAATATTCAATAACATCCTAGAGTAAACTCGTGTTTTGAGGGGATTTGTAACCAACATCACAATATGTATACTATCTATATAATCCCTACATCATTCTGTATGGACACCTATCACTTACGCGAGAGTAAAAATCGCATTTATTGACATAGCATTCTTTCGCAAGCGCTAGTAGCCATAATTTCCTATCCATAACATAATTAAGGATTTAAACGACCTTTATAGTTTCTGTCCTCCGTCATCACTCCTTCAGCGATAGTAACAAGCAGACCCGAATGAGCATCAAAAGAATGAGATCAGGCATCAATTTCTTGTGTCAACATTTTATATTCTCACATCTGTCTTTATCAGCTGGACTTCGGCTTCCCAGGAGTAACTTTCAGAGGAAGAACAGATCCACTATCTACATGTTGTGAAGAAAATCTTTATGTTGCATACTTTTAATCTCATTTCTGCAGCATTTATTATATTTCCATGTGTATCTTGCAATATCTACTTCCAGTTTAATGCATGTCGAACAAATTACTTCCTTTTGAATTCAACGGAGACAAAATACGAAGACATTAAAAAATCAACAAGCTATTTTTGAATTTGTAAAAATTATTTCAAAGAATAATAAAACTATCAAAATGTTATCTTAAGCACTGAGCACATTCAAATATCAGACATTTGGGAAAATAATATTATCTTAAGTACGCAGTCATTTCATGAACAGTCTAAAAAGCCCCAAAGTCAAGTCATCATAAAACCATTTGGTAACGAAATCGTTGGCATTTATAAAAACGCAATTTTACATCAATCAAATTTTCTCCGCCTGTCTAGCTCACATTACACGTTATTTGTTTTGCTTTGTGATAATATTGTATCGTAATTCTAATTTTTTTATTACTTATTTTCATTTTTCATCCATTATTGTTTATAGCTATTTTTTTATTTTTTCCGTTGAAAAAATCTTATTAAATCTATTATGACTTATATAGGTACCTACCTACAATTATTATAAATGTGTATGAAAAGTTTAGTCAGTAGTAGTCAGCAGCAGTTGCAATTTATAATATTGTCTTTACATTTTAATATTTTTGTTTCCTTACGACGAAATATACACCTTTTGTCTTTTATAAATCTTTCATTTTGTTTATCTTATTATGAGTATTTTTGGGTGTTGCTTCAGATTTCGATCTCTTAAAAAAACAGAGATATTAATGCCATATACTAAGGAATAGTGTCGTAATCCAGTAGTATTTTTGTGTGATAATTCACTGAGTGTGTTACATTTTAGTATTAAATTTATAGTTAGTATCTCAATCAGGATCAAAACTCGATCATCAACGAATAACTTCGCTAATGCTATCTGGACACGATAATCTTGATACGAGATTATTCAGGAACTCGTAGATTATAATGTATTAATTTTGTATGTGTTAAAGTATGTGTGGGGTTTAAATAAATCTTCCATAACACAAGTGAGGGTCTGGAATCTATATGGATTAATTAAATAACTGTTGTCACTGTAGAACTTTAATATACCGCGACACAATTGCGACATAGAACTCATATCCAATTATCCCTCGGAATCCTCTCGGAGATACCTCTACGGTTGTAGGGTGTAGCCACTTGTGCAAACATCTCCCTACCTTTGGTTCTCACCCCTGTATTATAAGAACATAGGTATATATATATATATATATATATATATATATATATATATATATATATATATATATATATATATATATATATATATATATATATATATATATATATATATATATATATATATATATATATATATATATATATATATATATATATATATATATAGAGGTTGTAGGTGGTAGGAGGTAGAGCTGCCTCAATCATGATTAGCTCTCTACTATTCGTGGTCGCTAACCGAAAAATTAACTCCCATTGACATGGTTGAGTCTCCCGTGTTTGTATATTACATTATTCCAATACAATTTGTGTGAATGTTAACCGCTGCCTGTATGTGTATGAATGTGTGTATGTATGAATGGTGTTGACATAGGTGGTGTGGTGTGTCGTGTTCTCGCTTGCTCACCTCTGAATTGCTCTGGATTAGAGATATAGGTAGGTGCCTTTGTTGAGACTGAAGATTGACGAAATTTAATCAAATAAGCACCTCACGCATTTATAGATGATGAAAATCTTCAATTCAATCCACCACGACTTCATTTTCCAACTTGCTCCATAAGATTTTAGTTTATATTATATGATAACACGACATTTTATTTACGTTTGACTGTAAACTTATAAACCACACCGATATGCGTACACGAATGTAGATATATATTTTAAATGCTATTTGGAAAGTGGATGAAAAAATACATAGTGTAGCGTACTACTGTATTCAATTTGTTATGTTATTAAAGCATTTTCTAAGCCGGAATTTCTTGTGCACTGAAGTCAATAATTTAAGTCATTTAAGTCGATATCAGTCGCCTTTTACTATCGGTCGTATTATTGACAAAAAAATGATTGTCAATCTAAAAACAAAAGTGAGGAGTGAAATAAGAAGCAATAGGAATTTCAAATATAAAATACTTGAAAAGTACAAAGTATTCCTCATTGTATTTAATCCAAAACAAATTCATTGAGACGAGAAAATATCATAACAATATTTTGAGTGTATGTAGGTTCTTCCAATGAGAATGTTGAAATTGAATTGTTTTCATGGTTTTGCTGTAAATACGTATACATTAACAAGTTTGGCGTGTATCATTTTGTGACATGATGGAATAAAATATATTGTCATTTCTTCCTAGGTATACAAATAACATAAAAGTGGTCGTTTATTACAACGCATTGAAAGAAAATTCTAAAATAAATTTATATAACTAATCCCACTTTCCGACCGTTGTAAACAATTACAAAATTTACAACACAATATTCAATTTTCAGAACCCAATAACCAATATCCATATAATTTTTATACCGTTTATCTGAGTTATATACACGAAATAAAAATATTTAATATGTGAATTTGTATTTTTACTCTCGTAAATTATTATTTTACGCCCGTCCTAAGTCATACTTAACAGAAAAAACGTTTCACCATAATAAACATTCATATATGTACCCTTATATATTGATATCAATAACGAAAATGATGGGCTCTAAAAAAAGGAAAACCAATATGAGGTCCGGCAAAAAGATAAATTATATTCCATTGGTCCCTCGCTTCCAATTCTCAAGGCCCTTAACTGCCCCTTCCTTACTCTGAGTGAATTTTATATCCATAGGTTGATACTTCCTACGCCATAAAAGGATCCACACTGAAATAATGGATACAATTGACCACCAACTTATATTTCTTAATGTTTATTTTTGTGTGGAAATAGTAAAAATAACCCCAATATTAGTTATTTGCTATCTTTTTTCTTTGTATATAATTATCTTTAAGATTATTTACCCACAGCAAGTGCACAATGGCAAGTTTACTAAAAAAAGCTACTTGATTATTTCATGGTATTAATCCAATTACTAACCCAACTACTCGATATATGCCGACCACTGTAGCACAGTTGGTAAGCTGTTTGGCTCTGTGCGGGCGTTCTGCGTTCGATCCCCAGCAGAGGAGAAATTTATTTCAATTCTTTTCTCACGCAAATATTGCTTCTCTGGGCTGGAAACACTGGTTAGTTGGAAGAAATTGCCATATGGCAAAAAAACTCGCCACATGCGCCGCAGGGTGCAATTAAGTGTTTATTATAATTATTTTTATTTATTTTCAGAGCAAAAACTTAATTTCTAACTAAGCAGGGTTGGAGAGACAAGGTAACTTACGAAAATAATTGCCCAACAGAGAACAACTTGGATAGGCCACAACATCCGGCACCCAGGCCTGCTTTTTACCATCGTCGAAGGAATGATTGATGGGGGCAACTGTAGAGGTCGCCCCAGAAACAAATATATAGACCAGATAATCGGTGACGTGCGCTGTAGCAGTTACAAAGAGATGAAGAGACTGGCGGACGATATAGATAAGTGGAAAGATCGAGTGTTTGGTGCAGACCAATCCTAGGATTATATGACCCAGAAGATGAAGAACGACAAAGTTTTTGAAATTATTGCCCAATTCTATTTGCTTCAAAACGCTTCCGTTTTTTTGTCCATGGTTCCGTCTTTTTTGACAAGTACTTTTTGATAAAAAACAATTCGGTATTAAGATCGGGGTTTATGATTATAATTAATTAATGATAGATTTCAAACCACTTGTTAAAAATTGCGTGTTTTACTAGGTGTAGATAGATAAAGGTAATATTTGAATATAGTATTTGGTTCTAGACAGATCAGGCTTTTATTAAAATTAAACAAATACTGACAAACAAAATTGTTTGTCTCGCTGTGAATACAAAATAATAGCAAGTTAAGGGAGATTTGTTTATTTTGGACCAAGGGATGTGTAATAGAAAAGGGTAGAATGGGTAGTTATGAACAGGTGTCACCACAGTTAGAGATAATAGCTTGTTTGCTATGCTTTGTGTTGAGTAACACCTCTTTCTGTTATTAAATATTTAATACAAATATGCCAAGCCGCATTATTCACCACAAATAGACGTGGTCATATTAAAATAACGTATAATTTCCAAACAGGTACAAACAGTTACAATATTTTGTGTTTGTTTTTTAATGTGTTGAATGTAAATAAGGACAAATAACAATGATGATATATTATTCCATTTTCTTAAAAGGGTAGGCAAAGAAAACTGATTGACAATGTTATATTCATACAAGCATTCCTCGTAGTTATGAGCACATGCAATTAGTGGCGGCTCCCCCAAAGGGGCTCTCGGGCTGAGCCCTCCCAAAAATTTTGTTTGATAGATTCCAAAAATATTTGCTAAATCAATTCTGGAAATTCATTATTTTTTTTTAAATAAATGTGTTTCCACCTTACGATTGTAATAGTAAAATACTGCAATAGTTCGTATCATACAGCGAGATTCTATGAAAAATTTTGTTCCGCGGGCACAATGTACTTGCGCCCGAAGAACTGTATGTAAACTCATATAATTGATTCCAATGCCGTAGTACAATATAATGCGAAATGTATGGAGCTCTCGGGCACGTTCCTATATATGTTCATGAATTTACCGGAATATATCTCTTTCCAGTAAGTTGTAGATGAATTTATTAGTGTATTTATGAACACAACTAATATTAGCGTCTGCGCACTTCGCAATAAGCGGTCAGCTGGAGTGCTGAAGTAGAGTATTTGGCTGAAGGCCGTTGATGACAGCGCGCCATTTTGCATGTTGTGTTGTGGTTGTGTTTGCAGAATGATGAAATACGGTTAATTTAATATTTTTAATGATAATTTTTGACAATAGTAGGTACACGGTGAATAGTATGGTATACATAATTTAATTTCGCGTTACTTTAATTACGATGATCGTGTGAATGTGAAAAAATAAGGGCCTCTCGGCCAATCATCTCACTATCTCAAATTAGTTTTTGTAAATCATGTAAATATATTCGAAGTTTTAAGATGAATTTGTAATTAAAAACGTCATGGCTTTGCAGGTGTAGTGAAAAGAATGCGTATTGCGAGTGTAGTGAATGTTGTTTTCCGTGTTTTCTTTTTGACAATAATTCTGATGTAGGTATTTAATTCTGACTCTGACAAAAACAACTAAATCCAACATGTATGATAATATATGATCCACCCGACCCCCCTTTCTTTCAGGTATTGTAATTGCAGCTTAACAGGAGAATGATGATAAACACTGATCATGCATATGCATGAAAATAATATTTTTTCACCTCTGTCGAAATTTCACAAGTGTACTGAATATTTTCTCCTTTTAAATACACATTTCCTTTCAAGAAAAAAATTGAGCCCCTCTAATATTTTAGGTCGTCAGCCGCCACTGCATGCAATACAATGACCATGATTAGGACGGTATTGGTCTTGCATTCACAGGTGTGGTGATGGTCTTATGTGATCGTGTCCTGGTCTTAATCCTTCTGCAAACGTCAGTTTTACATTGTTTTGAAATAAAAAAAAACAAAAGGTAAATAATTGCAATGAAACTATCGAGGTTTTTAATTTCATCGCCTGCCAAAAAACTGCTTTGTAATTTGGCGGGAAAATGTATTGTTTTTTTTTAATAAGGCACAGCCACCAATAGAGGCGGATTTGTGCTGTACAATTTAGATCATAATATATTTAGGTACTGTTGAAAAGAAGAATAAAAACAGAATTCCATTAGATCTCAGAGAAATGGGGGTTTACATTAAATGATTGCAAAAGGGAAGCATATGTACAAGCAATTAAAGAATTACCAATAAATCATTAAATGCGTCAGTCACTTTCTAATGGTCGGGTGAAAGGTTACCTACAATCTTTATACCGGTGGTGGAGATGAATTTAGCTATTTCTAATATTGCATGTCGTGAGACAATCGCCAACAGATGCTCCATATTAAAGGGTCTTTCTATTTTCACCACTTCTCCGTACATACCTCTATCCGAGACCAACGGGCAGGCAAAGAACACATGGTTCAGTGTCTCGAGATCCTGACCGCACTCGCAGTATGGGCTGTTAACAACTCCTATTCTGAATAGATGAGGGGCTATTGAGCAATGTCCGATCCGCATTCTACATATACATAGTTGAGACGTCACATTTGTTCAACTGATAAGCTGTATACCAAGGCTTTCTTGGAATCGAAGGTTGAATATCTTTATAAAATCTGCCTTTGTTCGAAGTCGGAGAGTTCCATTCCTTCTCCCTCTCGTTCCAAGTTCGAGACTTGAGCGATAGGATCACGTAGTCGAATGTAGGAAAGAAATTATTTAAATTTTCGCCCGACTCAATGGCGGATTTAGCCACCCTGTCCGCAATTTCTTTGCCCTCGATTCCTCGGTGTGAGGGAATCCAAGCAATCTTTATATCCTTACCTGCGGAACTCAGATTGTAGAAATTTTTACATTTTTCACAGAGATTTATGTCATTATGTCTTGTATTTAAATTAGAAGCGATTGCAGAGACACAGCTGAGTGAGTCGGTAAAAATGATTGCCATTTGAATATTTAGACTATGTATGGAGTCGAGTGCTATTTTGATTGCCACACATTCCGCAGAGAAGCTTGGAATGAAAGTTTATATTTGCTCTCAATTTTGAGACTAGGAATGAATACCCCGACTCCTAGAATAGAATCATATGACATTTTAGAACCATCAGTAAATATCTGAATATGGGAGGGATAGGATGAAATAAAATCCTGGAAAATTGAACGGTTCTCAGAAGGATTAAAAGAAGATTTGAGAATACCAATGTCCTTATGTATCTCTGGTATGTGGATAATTGCCTCGTAAGAGATATTGTAGTAAGGAGGAACAGTAGATTCTGGGGGAAGGTAGTGAGATTGAGAGAAATATATATAAAAAGACATGGAATTTGTTTGCCCTTCCTTATATGTTCCTTCAGCAGAGACACAAGGATTTTTAATGGGTCTGTTAGCAATTTGTTTGGGGTTGAAGAAGGAAACTGTCTGATAGAAATTGTCTTCGGAGAATCAAAGGAGGGTCTACACTCTCCACTTGAAGGACGTTTACAGGTGATGATCCCATAGCTCCGAGCATCAGTCTAAGGGATTTCGATTGAACTACATCGAGTCTCTTTTGGAGATATTTGGGAAGAGGGTCGAGAATGAAACTTCCATAATCCAAATGGCTGCGGATTAAAGCATTGTACATGAGTTTCATTGTGGTCGGGTGACTTCCCCACCATACTCTACTCACAACAAGTAAAATATTAAAAAATTTCTCACATGAGGAAACCACAGTAAGTATCAATGTGTCGTTTCCATGAAAGCTTCGAGTCAAGGATCACACCCAGGAATCTGACCGATTTAACACAGGGGACTGTCATGTTGTCAATAGTTACAACGATATTTGGGAGCTTACGTTTTTTTGTAAATATAACAGTCTGACACTTGGAAGGGGCCAGATGCAGATTCAGTGAATTAAGCTTGCCATTTAAGTTCTGAAGATTCGTTATCAGGTTTTCTTTTGCAGTCTCTATATCTCTACTAAACGAGTATATTACGATATCGTCCGCATATTGTAGGATTTTACAATCTTTCGTAACAACGGAATGTATTACTTGTGCGCAATAAAGATAAAAAAGTATGGGGCTCAAGACAGATCCCTGAGGCAATTCTTTATATATTTTTCTAACTATTCGGGAATCGGTAGTCTCAATAACTATACTGCGCTCAGAGAGAATATTATGGATCAAGTTCGTCAAAAGACACGGTACTCCCAAGCCCAATAGAATCTCACTCAATCTCTCTAATAAGACGTTGTCGAATGCAGAAACGATATCCAAAAAACTGGCAATAACCGCTCCTTTTTTATTAAATGCAATACGAATATCTGTAACAAGTATGCTTAAATTATCCAAACACGACTTAGTTTTTCGAAATCCAAACTGATGAGTTTGTTATGTTCTATGTACCAATCCAACCTATTCTTAATCATGTGTTCAAGTATCTTTAAAACGCAAGAAGATAGGGCAATTGGCCGATATGAATTACTGTTTTTTAGGAATGCCATTTCTCAGGTATGTAACCTGTAGATAGACATTAGTTAAAAATTAAAAGGAGATGAGTTTTGAAGTCATCTGGAAGGAATTTTAAAGCAGGGTAAGGGATGTCGTCTAACCCTGGAGATGTATTCCTGACAGCTTTCAAAGGGATGATCAACTCACTCAGCGAGAAAGGAGAGTCTAGCATTGACAGCCGAGGTTGAGGAATAATAGTCTGCATCTTCAGTTCACTATAATTGGGAACTAAAGGAGGTGCCAATTTGTCGCAAAACTCTTCAAGACATGAATCAATTCTTGTTGAGTTTTTTGGGGAGACGACTGAGCCTCTGAAACGTCTTATAGAGTTCCAAACCACTGAAGTGGGGGTTCAAATGTAATGTTATTTTTTTATTAAAAAAAATATGCACAATATATATATGCATACTGAATAGTTAAAAAATGTTACAATCTTCGATGGTTCAGTAAATTTTTAGGTAAAGACATTCAGTAAAATATAATAAATGTTATTTATCTATTAATTATATAATTTGACAAAAAAACATACATTAACAAATTTTTCGAAAAAATTGATGGTGACAATGTGAATATTTCGCAACAAAATCAATCCAATACGTTGTAGACATAACAATTACTAACATAGAAATGACAAGTAAATTTCAATAGAGGCAAGGAATTCGTCAGCAATACTTGTGTGTATAACAAAGCAAGTGTGTTCAATTTAACCCCTTTTCAAAATCAACTATCCGTTCATAATTAAGCTCAACACCGAGACCGGGTCCCGTTGTACCCCCTTCAATCCAACCCCCGTTTTAGATAGCGTGCAACCATGTGTGATTGAGCCTAGGTGTGTATTCCCGCAATTGCTAATATAGCGACATCCTCGTACGGCACACCAATATAACACGTACACATCCTTCAAATAGGGATCATTTTTCGTTGAGTTTTGTCGGATCATAACCCCTTTGCGAACAAGGAATATTTTTCTAAAATACCCCCAAATAGGGGTGCTAAATGCCCACAGAGGTTCTCCCTAACTAACCCTTAAATACTAGGAGTTTTTGGTGGCTGTATTGTTGTGAGCGGCGGCATTGTTTGAAATAAGGGAATATGCCACCCCCTGGCGCGCGTTGCGTAGCACGAGGGCGCACGACGCGCTGTGCAACAAGAGGATGCGCGCCAGTCATGTCAGATTACGGATTGAGTAGTTGGAATGTATTTAATTTTTAATTAAGTTTTTACTTTCGCCTGCACGCATACAGATTTTGAGCTTATCACAACACTTCCCGTATCTCCCCAGAGTGGTTAATATAATAGAAAAAAATCTATGCAAACTACCACTATAATTATTATTTTTTATCCCCATGTGGTATGTCGATCTGCTGACCATCGTGAAATTGTGAGATATTGTTTGACTTATATGTCGGCTTACTAGGTTCGTTTCTTAGAAGAGGAGATTTTTATATTATTTCTCATGCAATTCTTGCTTCTAATCTGACCTATTTACATAGGTACTGTACACAGTCGAATATACATTTTTTTACTTTCCCACAAACAGTATCTTAAAAAAAATCCTTTATTGATATTCAGTATCAGTTACATTTTGAAGTTGTAACAATCAAATTGTATTTCGTTATTATGATATAACTAAATATATGATATACCTGAGTATAGGTCGATCGCATTCGGAATATAAGTTAACAAACATACTTATTTAGGTAATGTTTTAGTTCTGCTGTCTTACCTGCTGTCATTTTTTTCCATAATGCTTTATTTTATATTTTGTTAATGCTCTTGTATTTATATGTTTGTTAAGGCTTTTATGCTTTATTTTACATTTTGTTAATGCAAAAATGTTTTTCTTCTTGTTTCTTTTATTAATGTTTATGTTCTTTTTTAATTCAATCGATTGAAATTTCTATCGCATGATGTAAAAGCGTAGTAAAAATACATTGAAATCGTCCATTTTAAAACAGGAATAATTCCTAGTTAGATAGACACAGGAAAAGTGATGGAATGATGCCAATCAGGGAGTACCCGTGGTTTTTTATTATTATTATTATTATTTTGTTTATCATGTTTTTTGTTTTGTATATTTTTTTTGTTTGTTTTTATATAAATACTGAGTGGTCACTGTGGTGTATTGTTTCTGTAAGTTTTCTTTTCTTATGTTAAATAAATATATTATTATTATTATCTAAGTATATTAGGTATGTATTGTAAAACTGCACAAAGGTTGAAAAAAACAAAAATATTAATTTAAACTACCTACGATATTTTTATCTTCATTCGCCTTATAAGTAGCCAAAATATTAATGATTTTTAATTATATTTTTATTTGATTAAATTTTATTTTAAATTAGGTTAAATTTACACAGAAATGACCTGTTAATAAGTTCGACCTGTTATTAACTTGAATCTTAATTTATTAAATAATATTTGCAAATTATACCTATTGACGATTTGTATTTAACACATTTCAATTAAATATAGTGTCACCCTTCACACTAGAAAAAAATAAACTTATACAAATATACCAACCCACGTGGATTAAAATGGAAGCATAATATATGTAACTATAGCGTTTATACGTACCTATAACAACGAACTTGTAACAACAGTTGTCGGTCTCTGTTTGCGAATTGAACCTCAAACAACAATGGAGAATCGACCTGTAGTTCCATTATAAATCATTCATATTAGAATGCTCGTATAATAGTCTAGGTTTAATAGCATTTGTTTGCTAAATGCTACAATGACAAATGATACTGCACTGTAAATTTTATTAGAGCATGTTTTAGTAAAGAAGCACATTCTTAAATCGTTTGAATCAACATAATGTAGGTACAGTCTTTTTCTTTTATTCCCTTGTGCAAAGTTTGTATAAATAATCGTGTACTTGTGTTTCAGAACATATTTTTTTACCTTAAATTTATATCATCGATATTGAAAGATGACGCACGCCCTGTATTTTTTTATCAACTTTCTGAAACATTTGAAGACTTTCTCAATACATGCGTGTAAATCGTAGTATAAAAAAATATACGATAAGTTTTCTATTAAATTGTATATCAACCTGCTACTGATACTGATGGAGTTATATGAATTTAAAAGTTTCGATTTCATATCTCATAAACTTAATATTCAATTAAAAATCAATTTATCGGATTAATAACTACATATTACGGTAATGTATCTTATTACCCGATATTTAACTGTTTAATTTCTTATTATTGATTTAATTTTAAATATAAACTAAATGGACAAATGAAAAATCAGGACACCTAACCAAGTCGCAAATATTAACGTTTCTATGTCGAGAGAAAGGCCTGGTTGTTGATTATTTATATTATAGAATTTAACGACATGACATTAGCCAGAATAGCCAGAATATTTGTCAACTAGTTGCATGTAACACATGAGATCCAACTGTCGATAGCGATAGTATCTATAGTTGAAGAATAAGAATCAAACTATGTATAAACCCATAAATCCAAATTATTGAAAATTTTAACACATGTTGATATGTATGTCAAGATAGGACAGTATGGAGGTCAGTCCTCTTTTCCTACCCGGAATATGAAAACAGCATGATGGTTCTGTATGTATATTTGGAGATTAAGTATCAAACTATTAAGTCTTCTTCTTCAAACTATTTAGCGATGTCGTCTCTGAATTCAATTTTTATAAAAATCGTTAAAAAAATTTGAGATGTACTTCTACAATATTAATATTTTTTATAGAAAATTAAATGATCTAGTTAGGGTGCTTCGGCTTTTATCGATATTTCAAAAAATGGTAATATAGGCAGTTAAACTCATAAATGTATCATAAAAAAATATTTTTCTTAGTAAAAAATTATTGAGAAACCCTGGAATTTTTTTTAAATAACTAATTTGAGATTTTGTATTTGTCTATGTATGTACCAATTTTCAGCGTTCTAGCTTTTATGATTTCTGAGATATATGAAAAAATAGAGTACGTAAAAATTCAAAAGTTGATAACCCCTGACTGAAACAAAAATTCAAATTTCTGAGTATGAAAGTTTTGTAGACCTATTACTGTTTATATAACGCAGACACACCCTCACACACACACAGACACAACCTCATACACACACACAGACATACAAAACTCACATAAAATGTTCTACTCCGAATTATGAGTAAATCCATGTATGGGAACATATATGCTGCGAAGCCTCTAAGTTGGTGTTTTTAGCATCTAAAAAGTCCACTACGCCATACAAAATGTTTCTTCATACACGCGTCTTGGATTTAAACTGCCTCTTTCTTCAAAAGAATTTCATTCTCTTGAACGAATCGACAGTTGGATTATATCCAAAAAATAAGCCGTTTGTACCATTTGCAGCTTGTTAAGCGAACATGAACTTCATTAAGTAAAATCAGTTGAACTGTTTTCAATTGTTTTTTCTTTGCCATTTTTGTACCAGATCGACATGACATGTTAAATGTTGAACAATCGATAGATTCTTTAGGTTTCTGACTTGATCGGTTAGTGTGAAGGAGTTCATATGAAAAAACTATATCAACAGTAAGAATTATTGATGTGAGAATTATTGTAGGTGTGTGGGTGGACATTGTTGTTTGTGAATAATATAGAAAATATCATAACGACAATAAATTAATATTGCATATACTGTGACACAGGAGATATTCAACCCACATAATAGTAATGTCTATTTGTCGTATTAATGTTTCTAAACGATCGAAATTTTATTGCCATGGCAAATGTCATGCACTGAATGATGAAAGACCCCAGGATTATAGCAATGACTTTATTTCAAAAACGCCCACAGACTATATTTGTGTACTTCGAGGCGTGGTTGCTTCAAACAATATAACAGTGTTATTAATGAATATGTTTCATACTGTAACATGTTTGCTTTGGAAATCTAATACTAAATCAGAGTACTCTAGAAGTCACAAGAATACTAGGGAGTATTTATATAAAATCACGTCACCTTATTCTTAACGCGCACATTTAGACTTTTAATTATTTTTTTCGTCATTTTGGAAGTATTTTGTGGAACATCATTTAGAAATAAATCCGCTGTTCATTATTTAAGAGACATAACATTTTATTAAACTTTAAAAATGGCTGTCGGGCAGGTTTCCACCAGCCAAAGTGTATGTCAATGGAAGGCGTGGTTTCAATCCAATCGTTTTTACCTGCTGTGGTATCCTTTTACAGATAAAAATCAGCCTTTACACTATGACGTAAATTAGACTTTCGCTGGCGCTCCGTCGAAAATAGTTAAAAAAATGTATAAACGATGTTTTTATACGATGATTTAACATATTTAGTCTCATTTGTTCTAATGTCAATGTGTTTAAACGTTTTATATAATTATGTCACATAACCTCTTCATCATTTCTATAATTGTATTAACAAAGATCTGGTTTGTTTAATTGTTCATTGGCTACATTTGTAAGATAAATAAATAAATTTGCATTGAATTTCGTTCTTTGAGCAAAAAATATCTAGAAATTTACATTAGTTTAAATTCAGTCGGTCGAATTTAGTTTTATTTGTCAATGAAGCATTTTCTTGTCAGTAGTAGTACCCTTATTTCTTTATTCATTGGGTCTATAATTTACTCAGTTGTTGAAAAATACGATTCTTTCGCTTGGCTTGCGTTCAGAACACCATCACAAGTTTGGATAAATGTTTTGACCTGATCTGACCGCAACATTTTATGGTCGAATCTTCCACTCCGTTAGCTTTACTAGTATTATAGCAATTCGCTAAATCTACCCATGGGTTTACTTAATCAAATGAAAAGATCCAAGTGCCAACATTATGCTATTCTTAATATGGTTATTCAATCACATGCGCATTGAATTTAATTACGTGATGTCACGGTGCTTTCATGAAAAACGAGTGGTCTTCTACCAACACTCATTTTTCACTCTCCAATTTAGTTATTAACTCACCATTTTGGGACCATTTCTATTAGTTTTCAATTTGCAAAAAATTTAAAATTCGTCAGAGGTAAGTCAGTCAATTTTGAGGTACCATCTTTAACATTCTCGAAATATTATGTTATGTTTCCTGAGAAAAAAGCATTCATTTTGAAACTGATCGTATGAGTTATCTTATTAGTGGTTTGAACAAAGCGAATTATTATTCATCTTCTTCTTCATATATCCTTTCGGGTCCTCCCGCCGTTGACGATCACTCGCAAGAAACGAGCGGGACAGATCTTCCACGCGCCTCATTTCGAACCACTCCAGAAAATTTCAGAGTCAGTATAGCAGCACCCTGCCGACTCTTCTACGGCCTAAAAGTGAATTATAAAAAGTAGGTAATATTAATATTAACGAAGAAATGTTAACTCCAAAAATATTTATTTTAAATATTGATAATATTTTGGAAAAACAAAACTTTTGATATCAAAATATACGTGATTAATTTGATAGTTTCATGAACGATAATATATTTGAAAAATACTTTAACGTTTCTTTTCTAAGATTTCCTAATACATGGATCGTCTGAGATTTTTGTCAACTTCCCGGATGTATGGAATAATTTTATTTATCTTATATTTTTAGGCTCCATGGACCCAGATGCATACACATCTCGTATTTGAAAAGTCTAATCACCATCAAAATTCATTTTATTCAATTTCTAAGAAGAACTCAGGAAAATTCTTTTCCGTGTTAGCTAGAACGAAATAAATTACATTACCATATTTGAGAGACAGAGCAGTTTTCTGTTCCTCGTCCCATTTCATTATTTAGTCGAGTAATCTTCTAAGTGCTTCCTCCCGTTCCTACAATCTTCTACTATCTCGTTTCACTTAAATCAGATAAAGAAAGATATTAAAGAAGAAATAATATTTTGGTTCGGAGAAATAATATTATTCATCTATGTATAATGTTGGTTCGTATCTACATAATATTGTTATTACGTAAATATTTTCAGAAAACCTTCTAAAATTGAATACAAGTTCGAAATTTTATATTTTAGGTATGAGCCATTTCCAAAGAAAAAACTGCGTTGTACTGCGTTGAGATCTCCTCAAGTTTTTTGGCGTATTTTTATCTATGGGTTGGTAAGGCATAATAAAGAGATATTCTTCATTTAAAAATATTTTTTTTTAAATAGACGTGGTCTAAAAAAACATTATTAAATCTACTTTTTTCATAAATGACTAGTTTTTATATAGCATAATTAGATTTTTTTCAAGAATGTATGCCTTTACAACAAGAACATTTATTTTATTTTATTTAACATAGATACAGGCAAGAATGCCCCATAGATTTTCATATGATATACTAGATGAAGTACTCAGAGCAATGAGTGAGTCATGGTATATCGCGCGTTTGACGTCTTGGTTGGCAACATGGTCTGCCCACCTTGTTAAAAATCCCGCGGAAATAATACTCACTTCGATTCATACAAAATTTGCTAACTGCGATATCTAGTATTATATTTAAGGTAACTCAATAAGAAGGTATAATTGGTAAACGTTGCGCAAACGCATATCTAGTATTATATGAAAATCTATGGAATGCCCAAATACTTCTATGCATAATTGATGGTGTACGGTGTGGTTACATATTTCCTATCTACACTACAATTATGCAGTGTGCGGTAGGTGTAGTGTCTATTATATAAGTGATTTTAAATGATATTATGTTGTGGATGGAAATAACACAGTTTAGAGCAGTAAATTTAAGATAAAACATAATGAACACAAAATTTTAACACAAATTAAATATGAGAATTAAAAGGCTACCTACGTATTGAGAAATTGTGTGGTTTTTGAATGTCTGTTTAGAATTTGGCAATATATCGATATTATGCATTAGATGATGTGAGTTGTACGTTCTGATTAACCGAGGAATTGGAGAAAAAAAACTGATATTTGTATTATAGACGTTTAAGTGAAAGATATTTCTAAAATATATATAAATCATAATACATTCCTTAACCAAGCATATGTCCGCTCTGCCACCGATCCATCTTAATCAACAAATTAATATCAACTAACCCTCAACTAGACTCCCCAGGTCGCTTAGCAACCGGGTTGTCAACAAGTTTGTGTTTATATTCGCTCTGAAAAAAATATTGTTTTTTTACTAAAATATAAGTGTATTTTATATTTATTGTGCACTAATTTCATTATTGTGAGTTTTAGTTTGTATCCGTTCATTATCCATGAATATGGATTTGGATATTCCACCTGATCCGGGACCAAGTCTAAGTGTTAAAAAATCTGACATGTCAACGCCACCTAAACAAAACAACAAGAGACCTAACACAAATAATTCTGACATTATCCATCCGTCTAAAGCTCCAAATTTAAATAGTTCTCCGGAAAAATTGTACAATACTCATAGTGAAATTGAAATCCAATACCTGGAAAATTCGCCTGGGCCTTACATTGTTTTCGTTCAAGATATTGACTCTAGCAAGAATATTCACCCAATGAAAATTGGTAATATCCTTATTAAACATAACATTAAAAATATTTCTCCGGGTGGAGTAAAATCAGAAGGGAGAAATAAAATCTCAATTACTTTCAAAGATGCTAAGAGTGCGAATCAATTCACGACAGCCATTTTTTTAAAAATAAATAATTTAAAGGCATATATACCTAGATTTAAAGTGACAAAAATGGGTTTGATTCGTGGTATTTCAACAGACTTTTCGATTGACGATATTATAGAAAATTTTGCAGTACCAAACCATATTGGGAAGATTTTAAAAGCAAGACGCCTCAATTTTAAAGATAAATCATCAGGAGAAACAATGTGGAAACCATCTCAATCCGTTGTCTTAACGTTTGAAGGACAAAATCTCCCAGAGTATGTTTACCTTTTTTATAACTCTTTGAAAGTTGAAACTTATGTATTTCCAACCATCCAATGTTATCGCTGTTGTCGCTTTGGTCACATGAAGATTCAGTGTCATTCTATAACTCGCTGCTTCAAATGTGGAGATAGTCACCTTGGTGAAGTTTGCCAAGTGGTGGACTTTTTAAAGTGTATAAACTGTTCAGGATCTCATTCAGCTACAAGCCCAATGTGCCCGGAATTCACTCGGCAAAAAAATATTAAACATTCAATGGCTACAAAAAATATATCATATCTGCAAGCATCTCAACTCTTCCCATCTTCTGTGAAAAGCTATTCTGAAGTGACTAATAACCAATTGAACAATAAACAAAGTTTTAAAAAAACAATATACACTAAAATGTCTTCGGAAACTCAAAAACAGACAATTCCTCATATTAATATTAAAGAAATAAACAAGTGCATGTCGTATTCAAATGGTGAAGCTAGCCATCCTACAAATGGATGCGCTGTTTTAAGCCAGTCAACTACTTCTGCATCTAATGAAGTCCAAGAAAATATTTTCCAAGATGATGCCCATTCTGTTGTATATTTAATTACGCAAATTCTTATTAGTTTAATTTCCAACTCAAATTTTAATTTACCGTCCAACGTTGCCAATCTTATCCCGCTTTTAAATTCTTTTTTAAAAAATGGTTCAAAATCACAAAACCCATAATCCTTTAAACATTTTACAGTGGAACTGTAGAAGCGCATGTTAAGTGACTTTCTTTTATTTGATACTGTTCATAGTGTATGTCTTGTTTATATTTAAGTTTGAGTGTTCTGTGAATACAAATATGGCACAAATCATACAATATTGTGTGAATTGCCTAATAAAATAAAAAAAAAAAAAAAAACCCTCAACTATTTATCAACTAACAAATTTTGTGTAAACAATGATTTAGCGGAGTTTTAGGTTTTTAGGTATGTTATTTAATAAATAGCACGTTTTTGGTTCTATTTAGCAATATTTTTACTTCTTTCCCTCATCCATTTCCCATATTTGTTTAGGGTCGGCTCTCCTTATTTTTGTCCTCCGTGCCTCTATATCTTGCACCATCGGTTCATCCTCACTCTACCATGTGACTCTGGGTCGACCTCTACATCTCCTGTTATCCTGTATTCCTAGTCCAGAAAGCACTGCTTTATCTTTATGCCTCATCACATAGTTATACATGCCGTCTCAATGTTGATTCCATTAACTTTCCCGTCACTGGGATCACCCCGATGCTGCATCTGATTTGTTGGCAAACTTAGCAAAAATTTTACTACTTAAAATAAAAAAAATATATACCTATACATACCTACATTGCTAACCGCCATAGCATAGTTGATAAGCCATTTAGCGTCAATGCGGGGGTCCTGGGTTCGATCCCCAGCAGAGGAGACATTTATATAAATCCATTTCTCTTATACAATTATATTCTCTTATACATTTATATAAGACATTTATATAAATTGCCATATGGCAATAAACTCGCCACTTGTACAGGATGCAAGAAAATGTTCATTATTATTATTTCGAATGTGATAGTTCAAAAAAAATCATCCGATTAATCAACATAATAAATCATTTAACTTTCTAAGTGCATATTTAAATACATATCAGTGATGGCTATAAGATTTAATAGTAATGCACGAAGTCAACTATTAGTAGTAGGTAAGTAATGTGAACATTTGTTGTCCACTAAACAGACAGACGGTGTGTGGTGTATGGGGTAGGGAATGGTACAAATGTGAACATGTGGCTAGCGGTTCCACCCACTTGTGTATGTGTATGTATTTACGTATCACCACAAACTGTAATTTATTTCATTCCATACCATTCATTCATCCCGTCCTTCTTGCCTTTATATATTTCCTAATACTACTAGCACATACTATGTACCTACTTGCACTGATCAAATTAACTAATTTGTCCGCTTTAACCTCGTCGCACATAGTTCATACAGTCGTAACTGCAATTAAAATTGCAAAAAAAGTTTAATAATCTGCTTGAACTATTTCACCCGTTTCTATCCTGGGCGTCCCTGTACCACTTCTTATCCTCTAATATCCTCAGCCTATCTTTTTTTGAGTTCGTGGTGCTCACTATGTTTAGATTATAATATCTTTTTTGAAAACCACTTTAAATATTACGTCACCGCTATGTACGTACGTAGATACGTATATTAAAGAACATTATATGATATTGCGAATTTTACATACATGCTGTTCCCATTCATTCTTTAGTGGCTCTTATTTATTTATTTATTTATTTATTTATTTATTTATTTATTTATTTATTTATTTATTTATTTATTTATTTATTTATTTATTTATTTGTTTATTTGTTTATTTATTTATTTATTTATTTGTTTATTTGTTTATTTATTTATTTATTTATTTATTTATTTATTTGTTTATTTATTTATTTATTTATTTGTTTATTTATTTATTTATTTATTTATTTATTTATTTATTTATTTATTTATTTGTTTGTTTATTTATTTATTTATTTATTTATTTATTTATTTATTTATTTATTTGTTTATTTATTTATTTATTTATTTATTTTTTTTTTTTTTATTTATTTATTTATTTATTTATTTATTTATTTATTTATTTATTTATTTATTTATTTATTTATTTATTTATTTATTTATTTATTTATTTATTTATTTATTTATTTATTTATTTATTTATTTATTTATTTATTTATTTATTTATTTATTTATTTATTTATTACAAAGAACCACTTACAGCTTACAAGTTATTATACATCATAGTTCCATAAAATAAGGAAATAACTTTTTTTCGAATAAAATCAGCGAAAAGAATAATTAAGTCAATACGATGACATTTATTTGCGTTATTTATAACAGTAAATAAAACGAGTGGGTTGTGGCCGAATGTGTGGTAAAACGATGTATGATAGAATAAGAAATGAGGATATTAGACGAGAATGTATGATTGAAAGAAATATCGTAAGTAAGATGAAAATAAATGCCCTAAGGTGGTTCGGCCACATAGAAAGAATGAGTGATGACCGTCTGACAAAAAAAGTATACAAGGCTGATAAAAGAGGAATGAAAAGTAGAGGTCGGCCAAGAAAGAGTTGGCACGATCACATAAATGGGATTTTGAAAGATGGAGATGTTAGAAGTAAGAATAATAGAAGAGCGTGTATGAGACGATGTATGGACGTGAATGAAGCGAGGAATGTATGTCAAGAGAGAGGAGTCTGGCGTTCGGTTATCTCTGCCTACCCCAAATAGGGAAATGGCGTGATGGTATGGTATGGTATGTGGCCATTTCTATACTTCTCACTACCAAGTCACTCAACAATTTTTTATTTAAGTATTTTATTTTGAAAACGTGATAATTCTCCATTCCATTTTTTGTAAATGATGTACTTTTTTAGTAATTCTATATTAAAAATATTGTGTTTTAAGTTTTCTGAGCTTGGAGTCACTTTTAAATATTTGACACTTAAATAAATAAAAAACACTAATCAGATATTCCTTAAAATGAGGAATTAAATGAGAAGAATTTGAGAAGATTCCAATGAGTACCTACCTATGTAGGTACTTTAGTCTATAATCGAAAAAATTGAATAAACATGCCGTTCATACTTGGTACATAGCACATATACATATGTAGTACACACAGACAGATACATTGGTATGAAACTTTCAGAATACAATCTCAGCATGATTCTAGTTGATAATCAGCAATAAAAAAATGTACAAATTGCGAATTTGTAACTCCCCACTATATCCTCTTGGGATAGTACGGAGTAAAAAGTTAATGAAAAATAATTGGGTAAAATCTGAATAACTGTTACAAAAATGTCGGTTACGGGATTAAAACAAAATGATGTGACAAAATTTTTGCGTTCCTTTAGAAGCGTCCAATGGTATTATATACAATGCCGGGTGTACTCGTATAGTGTTCAATGCACAGAAATAGTATAATATGAATGTATAGTATGTGTGTACCAATGTATTTATTTAGTGTGGATGTGATTTTGTTACATGAAGTCAAATAGGGGTAAATTTGTTCTAAGTCATTTGTTTCTGTTATAATAGTTTTATTTGTTTAGGAGGAGGGGAGAATTTTTACGATGCGTCGATTACATTTTCATACATCAAATTCAATTGACTTATTTTATAAAAAAATATACTTTTCTTTAAAATATTACTTTATTATAAATTTACTACTGCACAAATTATATTTGTGACTGATGAATAAAACCAGCATAAATTGTTGGAACAAAGTTTAGTTAAAAGAAAGTAAATTCTTGACAAAATCGGTCGAGACGAAACACAAATCCGCGTCCTTACATGCATAAGATTATTTGTTATTTTACTAGTTTCAACACTAATCAATAAATCGGCCTATCGCTTCGATCTGCTGAACTTCCTACATTAACTATCCCAATTCACAACTCTGAATTTTTCAGCTCTTCCTTTGAAGTACGTTCAGCGAGACTAATTTGAGTCCTGATATAACTTCGTCAAATTCTCTTTCCATTTTCAAGAAAAGACTAAAGCAGGGATATCTCTACGAAAATAACTGATCCCTCTCCTTTTCCTTCCTTTCCTTTGCTACGTAATATTTACTAAAGAAGGAATATTTATCCCAAAACACCTGATCTCGATTTCCTATTCTTGTTCTTTCCCAATTCTTCTTTTTTTGATATAATGTATATTTTCTTTGTTCTTTTTTAGCTTTCTTTTTTAGTGGTGTACATATATAATTCTGTCACTCGATAATCTGGTTGGTTGGAAGAAATTACCTAATGGCATTAAGCCCGCTAGTATGCATTATATTTGTTTATATTATGTACAAAAAGTAAATAAATAAATTATTATTTTATTTTAAGCAAAAAATAATTATGATGATAATGAAAAATGTAAGTAACAGGCGAATAGTTGAACACAAAGTAAATCAATGAATGGTCCACTAATCAAAAGAAGAATCAGATGAGTTATTTTGTATCAAAAAAGGTACCTATGTATGTATAATTTTTGTGAATTCTCAATTTGCGGCGCAGTGGTAAGTATAGGTATATTAGGCAAAGCGAATTGTAACACATACCTACCCCTGTTTTATATGCAAGTCACCCAAAAATAAAAAGAACGAACAATATTTTTGCTTTATTTAACTACAAAAATTGTATTTTAATTTTCAGAACTGTAAATTTATTCAACGATGAAATATTCTGATATTTCATTTTAATCTATACTGATACATACCTATGTATACATTCAAAAATCTTATTTGGAATAAATCTACCCAATAGATTCTCAAAATAGGTCATTCAGCGATCTCGTTGAATATTTTTTAACAACAGTATATCAAATTATGAAAAATACCTCAGCCTACATATTATTATGTGGGTTAAGAATATGAGTGTTATGAGTGAATATGAGTGAAAAAAAATATGAGTGTATTGACTGTCATTTCGAAATTCATATTATTAAATAATTTAAACATATGATCAAAAATAACTTTCCTTATAAACAGTAAACATTAAATTGGCACAAAGCACTCTTTTCAGGGTGAATTGCCTAATACAAAAAAAAATATGAGTGTTTTGGATATTTTTCAAGAGAAGGTTAAACGTATATAAATCATCATTTGAATTAAATAAATCAATAAAAATAAATATCTCACCAAAAGATTATATTATGATGAATAACTTAATGATGATGTTTGTTATTTTTAATATATTACATAAACATTAACTGACCCCATCTAATATTATAAATCTTTATGAATCAAATATAATAAAAAATGTAATCAAATGAAAACTAAAAAATATATTCTATATTTTATTTTTACTGGCAAACTTTTTAATATCTCAATAGGGACGAAGTTGGGATATTATACAAGAACCAGGATTTCAAGGCTTACGACCTGTTATCGGCTGGTTTACGTGATCACTTTATGCATTCGGGCAACGTTCACCAATTATTCCTTCTTATTGAGTGCCCTTATCAATGTAATTTTCGAATGTTCTATATATTTGAATAACGTGTAACAATTCACATGAAAATAAGTTATTATTACTATTGCCATCTATGAAATAACGAATAAACCTTTTTGTAACGCCATCTATTGAGAAATTGGTTTATATGTAAACAATATTTTTGTTGAAATAAATAGTCTTAATCAGGAAAAATTTAAAACACCTCATAATAAGATTTGTTGCCTCCATTTAAATTAAGGGGCCGAAAAATTTTCTCACTTATTTTATTTAGGCAAACATCCTTTCAAAAACGATTTTAATATCTCTTCCCAGCTTTAATAAAAATTTTAAAGAATATTTACCATAAAATATGGCCGCACGCTTTCGTCCTGATATTACATAATATTAATATTCATACATAATTTATTTTCTTGGTAAACTTTTTATCTTGGTTTTTCTTCTCAACAGCTGCTAAAATGGCTACAGGTGGGTACTGGATGCTGGGTACTGGGTCCTAGGTACCGGGTACTCCATCACGCTGATGGCTTCATTTAAAAGCTTCACCAAAGCTATCAAGGGAATGTCTACAGTTGAAAAATGCTCGAGAAAAGTTAAGACACTTTCGGCAATTCCTAATTCAAAACCTAATTAAATTTTTAATTTATTAATAACATCAACTTTATCAATTTTATGTGAGTACCTAGGTACATTTGTCTAATTTTTTATATAGCAATAACAAAATGATAACAACAAATGACGTCAAATATTAGTATATCATAAAATATTTATCATATAAATTCTTACCAAGTATATTTTTAATATTGTCATCAATATTAAGTCGATGGTAAAAGTCACATAAAATTACCGGTAAATAATACAAGGTCGTAGTGTTACTATTTATAATACTATGAGGACCATTGTTGAAAGTGAACATAAACTGTGGCGACCGCTGTGGCACAGTTGGTAAACCGTTCAGCATCTGTGCGGGCGTCCTGGGTTCGATCCCCAGCAGAAATTTATTTAAATTCATTTCTCACGCAAATATTGCTTCTATGGACTGAAAACACTGGTCAGTTGGGAGAAATTACCATATTGGCAATAAACTCGTAAATCGCGCAGGGTACAAGGAAGTCTTTATTATTTTTATTTTTTTTAAACATAGGTATTTGCTCTAAATTATTTTTTTGTTAGTAGGTAGTAACAAAATTTCATGTTAAAATTAATCGAACTATACTGACAACAAAACATTTGGTTTTGTGCACACAGCCTAACCGTACAGTCATAAATAGAAAAACCTGCATTACTGATATCAATGGTTTAGCTAAAACGCAGGTAGCCAGTTCGGTTGTCATATTTTTTTTTCAGTATGATAATATGACAACACAATAGGATATCGCACTTATCCTGGATAGGTAGTACAATCTACAATAAAGAGTAATTGTTTGAGTGCAAATCATTTTAACAAAAATTAAAGATTATAGGTAATTCATATAGCTTTTTACATCTACATACATCACGAAAATAATCAAACCAAAAAACATTTACCTAACACTCTTACTATGATACAAACCTGACATAACTTAAATATTTAATTTATTTAAAAAAACAAGAATAAAAAGGGAAAAATCTTCAAACCGATATGCAAGTTCAAAAAAATACATAATATTTGACACTCAATTTATAGCAGCTAAAAATTTAAAATACTTTCGTTATTTATGTCTTTTCCACTCGTTATTTATGTGTATATTCCCTTAAACAAAATAAAAAGTTGCAAAAGTGTTGCATAAAATGGAAACAAGTTTGGCTTGTTCTCCCTAAGCTTAATAATACTCGACGAAACTTAAGCATCTTCGCGAAAAGTTAGTGCAAAGTTTTTAAGAAGACTTGCCCGCCTTTTTATTTCCTGCATCATGTGAAAGAAACAATTTAATTAGGAATTAAGATAGCAAGGTGTGGTGAATAAAGTCGAAGAAAAAGAAGTGAATCAAAGGAGTTTTTCTTTCTTATGGTAAATCTGCATATAAATAAAGTAGACCTCGTAAAGAATATACAGGAAACATCCTTTAAATGTAAATTTCTTACACACAATATCAACATGTACTTTATACTTATCATATCCATAAGATTGAAGATGTTACAAAAAGTATATTGACATATTGTCGGCCTTTGTGACTCAATTAATTAGGTATCTGACTGCTGCTCCAAAAGACTTGAGTTCAATACCCGGTGGAAACACAGTTTTAAATTGTGTTTTCAGTCTGGATGTTTGACATAGTAACTGATAGTTGCCCGAGAAGCTAGACAAAATGAAAAAAAATACTTAGGTACTTGTATTCTTCTGAATTATACATATTTCTCTTGAATTATACTTATTACCTTGTATCGAAATCTTTACAAAATACTTAGTATTCAATATTCTCTCGTGAGGCAGGCTTTAGTCAATTTTCTGCCATCCTCTAACACTGTTTATACGTCCTTGTCTGTTCAAGAAACATAAAATACTGTAGTTAAATTGTAAAATATGGATTGAAACCGGCCCTTTCGTACAACGCTATATTTTTTATCAAAAATCTAATAAAAATACAAAACTTGCAAAAATAAAATATGGGTGTGTGTATGCAAAATTATACATTAATTTATGATTAAGGTAGTTACTCTGACATGGGTATATACATATTCCCGAAACCCATTTATATAATGTTATACATATATGCTTTTGATTTTAGTGTGTGTAGATATTGCTTTGTGTTAACCCATGCTCAAAGGTACGCATACTTTGAAGACTGGGTCCAACTTTACCTCAGCGTTTTGAAATCGAATATAATAATATCTGGAGTCGCTTAGTACATAAGTGACAAATTCTCACATGCTTATTTGAAATCTCGATCAAACTTGTTTGCGCTGTGTATTTACTGGGAGGGATTTCGTGTTTCATCTCTAAGTTACCGGCCTGAATATAAATTATTTTCATGAATAATCGACAAACGTAATGAGTTTTGGTTCTTGAAACATCTCTCCACCCGCCCTCAACTCCCTCCACATCTAGCAGACCTGGTTGCCTGTACATATTTACAATCTAATTCATACCCCCCCTCCCCTCCACATTCACTCTTAGGTCTTTTGATCTCTGACCAAGACTCGACTTGTATTTTTATACGAATCATATTTTGCGTGATTTTTTTTCAATTTAAAAGACACTTACTCACTTGACTCTGCGTGATACTTGACGTTCATACTGTAAAGAAAAATATATATACCTTCATTAATCATTTGACATCAAATCTAACGTTGCCGCTCTTTCAGTGTTAGTAAAAGTAAATCAAAACAAACCAGACTCAACCTTACCTAACCTAATATGTCCCAACCAAACCTTAACTAACCTTATATGCCCAAACCAAACCTTTCCTAACATAACATTACTTAACCTTACCTAGCCCGACCTATAATCTATCATTTTTTGTCAAAATAATAGACGTTTTACTAGATTTTTACCGATATTTTTTACACGAAACTTCTTAGAGCAATTTGGATGCGCCTAGGTGTAAAAAACCAATATTTGAATTGAAAATAACCACAAATTACAAATAAAAGTTAAATTTGTATTCTCCGATTTCTTATTTTCAAGCAAACTTATCATATTTATAATCGGCCTTCCTTACAAGGTAAAACAAACCATACGTGTAATTCATTCAGGATCAAAAGAAATACGTATTTATGTGGAACGGAGAATGAGGGGGCACATCGGATCACTGGAATGTTTCTGACCAAGCTTAGACAGCCGATTACTCTTCATCAATCATCGTCCGATTCTGATAGAACGTAGGAAAGTCGGCGATATTTCCGTGGATATTATTTTCATATTAGAATAATGAGATGAACCCCATTTTGGTAAAGGTATGTTGGAGAACCCCTCACAACTTATGCGCCGAACAAAAATGAAAACTTTTGAAAGCAATATGCTCAGACAATATACGATTACAACAAATAAATCATGAAACAGACAATAAATGGTTCAGATTATTATTTTTACACATAAGTGTAATTAAATTGAACTTTTTCATGTTTAACTATAACTGGACTAATACAAAGCTTTATAATTAAAAGTCTCTATTACTCACTCTTAGACATTGATGCAAATTAGATCTATAATTGCCAAAGACCTTATATACTTATAAGGTCTTTGATAATTACATTATATAGAGTAAAAATTATGTACCATAAATTTATGATTATATGTAGGTACCTAATTACAATCATTTGATAAATAAATATATATGTATGTGATGATAAATCGATTCGATTGCATTATTTTCACTAATTAAATATTGATATGTATTATGTATGCGTGTAGGTATAAAATATTTATTTTATACGAATATTAATATATTACGATCTTACATAATATTATATTGGTGTGTTTTTTCGAAGAAGAAAAAATAAAGTATAGCATAGTTATCGGCAAATATATTGACAATTTTCGGCTTAGTGGGGGTCAGTTTGCATATTATCTACCAAACAAGCATAAAAAAATATTCTGCGCATCCCACGTAATTTTTAAAGATGTTTGCAATTAATTTTATATATTTTAGTGTAGACTTTTTTAACCTAGCAATTCTTGTAATATAATTCTTTAAAAAAATCAAAAATAATCTGAGGATTTTTAATTACCTTCCAAATATTCATTAATACTAAGCCCTAATGCATATACACACATAGCGAGAATACGACTTGAGTCACGTGACCGGCCGACGAAATTCATTTAATATGACTTGACGCAACTATGTACTGTATCCACCTCACTCCCATGACTCGGCATATAAAAACAAACAGCGTTTGCAGAAAAAATAGAGTACGATGAGGAGGAGGAGTGGGTCAGAAACAGTAGCGAGGCCGCTCTAACAAAGAGAAAATAAATAACAAACTGTAATGGCCGACAAAACAACTCACGCCAATATATCAATAGCCAGCGGGACAAAAGGCACGCGTGCCACACAAGACCCCCAAGTCCCCCATTTCTAACTAAATGCGAAGTATAAAAAAACACGTTCGCTTATTATTTTATATGCCATAAAACAATTGAGTGAATTAAAATGACGGCGACGATGTGTCAACGCCCTTATCGAGAATGTGCCTATTTAATCAAAATATGTCGACTTTCATGACTCGTGAATATGTATGACTGCTCATCCAAAGATCCAGGGTTCGATTCCCGGTGGAGTTACATTTTTTCTTACGGTGTTTTCAGTCTGAATTAGTAAGACGATCAATTCTCCAGAAATCGGCAACTTGTTATTGAGTGCAGGTTTAATCAATATTTTTTCCAATTTGATGACAGGTCGAATGCCCTGTAGTGCCTTGATTTCCCGGATTTCCTATAATATTTCTCTATTTTTTTTTCAACGTAACCGGGACTGATACTATGACATACTTTAAATAGAATAATAAAAAAAAAAATTCGATTAAGGAGGTACATACCTATGCAGGTGCTACTTGTGTCACAATTATAAAATAAAATAAAAATATTAACGACGTTCTCAATATGTGCGTGACACCAAAAATTTATATGCTAAATATTATTCCTCAATTTTCTACTTAATTATCTCTTTTTTTTTAAATCAAACACATAATATTTTAGACAAAGTGAAAAGCTTAACAAATAGGTATAGGTATGTACTTAAAAGGTATATTACCACAGCAAAAACAAAATATGTGATGGCAAAAAACCGCCACATAATGATAACCTGCGTCCTATTTATGTGGACACACATACAGTGGAATCAATTCACTCTTTTTGTTATGTAGGCGCCATCGTAACCCAGGAAAATAACTGCAGCACTGCAGCACTGAAATTAAGACAAGACTGGACGTTGGCCATTACGACTGGTGCTATTACGGTCTGAAGAGGTGCAAACTGTTTACAAGAAAAACAAAAAACCTTATATCCAAAACACTTCTCAGACCTGTCGTTATGTATGGAGTTGAATATTGGGTTTTTACAAAAAGAGACGAAATCAGAATCTTGATAAATTTAAGAAAAATCCTTTGCAGGATGCGATAGATCATGAACTACAGGCACTATATGACGAACCCAATATTTTACAAGTCATAAAAGTACGTAGACTGCAGTGGTTGGGACATATCAGCCGGATGAATGATGATCTTATCCCCAAAAAGATCCTTCAAACTAATCCAGAGGGAAGGAGAAGTTGAGGCAGGCCCAAACTAAGATAGCTGGATGAGACAGAAGACGACATAAGGGCGATCGGAATTGTAAACTAGAGGAGTGCGGCGAAGGACAGGGACGGCTGGAGAAGGATTCTGAAGGAGGCCAGGGCCCACACAGGGCTGTAGCAACGATGATGATAATGGCCTACAAGATATTCTCACTATTATGATTCTGGAAAAATTCATACAGAAGTAGACAAATTCTAGTTTAGTATTAGAACTGTTACTTCTAAATTCAACATTGTCAATTGTTTGAACTATGTATCATTTTCTCATTTTTATTATTTTCGCTTTCAATTTTTAGTATCATCCATATTTTAATAATACCTACCAACAGCTTTTATTATGTGAACAAATTCGATTGAATTCATTTCTGGTTCCAAGAAAACATGATCAAAAGACTTCTGAAAATGTCATTATCGATGAAACATTGTGAATAAAAAATACTGAAGACATAAAAAATCTGGAAATAAATGTACTTCAGTATCTGATTTGTTCCATTTTAATGAGAAGAATATTTTTGTTTTTTTTATTTGTCATTTAGGTACCTACTTCATTTTAAAATACGATAAATTTATTACCTACATCAAATATCATATTCCATCAATTTTCGTTTCCCATCGTGAATTATTTTTATTGATTATATTTTCGATTTCGTAATATCTTCGTCACAGGAACAACAAATTGAAATTGCTATCATAATATTTTTTGTTATTAATTTTTGTCATTTATATTTAGGTTTGACATATTATTACATAAAATACTGATTCTAATGAGTGAATTATGTATGAAATTCATATAGGTATGTACATTTCTTTTATGTATTTATTTTTTGCGCAAATAAATACAAAATGCTTTCCCCAGCAAATCATCCAGACATCTATATTGCAGTTGCAAAAAAGAACATTTATTAAGATATGTCCGGTGGACAAAAAGTGTACAATGACATCCTGCATCCATCTACCGGGAGTTGGCGGAAGTTTCAAAAAACTAATTGCGCGGAAACAATATTTATGAAACGTCATTTTTAGTTTGATGTCGTTGGCTCGAAAGAAATTCGCATTAAATAGATTATGTTCGTAGTCCATTTTTAAAAACGAAATTAAAAAAAAAACAATAAAATGTTTGAGTGATTGCAAAAGTATGCTTATATACTTTATTATTTTCAATTATTTTAAAACTTTACACTTGCGATTAGTACCTACTTACAATGATGTTATATTATTATGTCTATCAATTGAAAAATAAGGAGAAATAAAATTATTTGAGTTATATGAACAATCCATAGTTTGTCATATAATATACTAGATTTCGTAGTTAGCAAATTTTGTATGAATCGAAGTTAGGATTTTTCCGCGGGACTTTTGACAACAAGGTGGGCAGAAAACATTGTTTTTTTCTATAGATAATAACGACTAATGTTAATTGTTTTCGGATTTATTTGTCGAAAAAATGCATGGAAAACTGCAATATTTTGCCAACCAACTAATCAAACGCGCGATATACGACTCACTCATTGCATGGAGTACTCCATCTAGTATATTATATGGAAATCTTTGGAACAATCACAAATATTGCTTATTTTATGAAAAAAAACTTAACCTTTATGTAGAATTGATTTGAATTGTATTTTAATAGTGTTTCTTATTTTAGTCAGATCCTTCTTATATTTTTAGGAACCTTTGTAAGTGTTTCGGGTATTTTATTTTACTTTAAAAGTAACGAGTAAATTTTTTTTTCTGTATTAAAATAAGGAATAACTTAGGATAAGATCACGACAAATTGATGAATGAAGTGGGTTCATAACACCCCCTTTTGTTTACGCCTTTTTCTTAATTGTGCCGAGATTTCCCGCGCAAAAAGTGACTGCGCTCGAGTTTTTTAGGGTCCTTCCTGCGCGCGCACAATGCCTATTCTCTGTTGACAGAGCGCTGCCACGCGGCCAAAACTACAACTACCTAATACGTCCGCCATATCTATTGTTATGTTATTTATGATATGACCAATATTTTACGCTATATCATGAGGGATGATTTCACCCCACTGAGGGTGATATTAAAAGAATATTGCTTTATGAAATCAATCGTCTATTTCGGCTTAATGATTTCACAAGAAAAAGAAGATATCATATTCATTTCCAATTAAGAAAATGATTAATCAAATATTGACATGATAAAGAAACAAAATGCTATACTGATAAATCAATAAACTATCCATACCTATCCATAATACAGAATTTCTCAGCTCTTCGTTCGAAGTATAATCAGCAAGATTATGGAATAGCCTTAGTCCGGATATTGCGTCGTCTAACTCACTTAGTATTTTCAAGAAAAAACTAAAGAAGGAATATTTATCCTTGACACCTGATCCCGATTTCCTCTCCTGTCCTTACCATATCCTTTTTCTTGCTATGAATTATATTTTTTTTGTTTCAATAGTATTGTTTTACGTATTTTCTTTGATTTCTTTTACTCTTTTTTATTTGCTGTTGTACATACACTATGTTGTCATACTTTGTAATCTGGTTGGTTGGAAGAAATTGCCTAATGGCAATAAGCCCGCCAGTGTACAATTATATTTGTTTATATTATGTACAAGAAGATGTATAAATATATAAATAAATAAATATAATTTGAAGTATTTACATCGAAGATTCGAAATTGTGATCCTTACCTCACAAACAGTTTGAATACAGTATTCAACATTTGCTTTGCAAAATCGTTTTGCACCGAAATTAGATTCTACTTCATTTTAAACAAGCAAGAATGATAACGAATTTGATATACCTACCTAATGTATTTTTTATGTTTATCGTTAACATTCATTTAATTTATTAAAGTCAATTTACTGGTGGTAGCACATTCTTCTTAACCAAATCATATTTTCTATAAATTGTCTATAAAAAATACGAAAATAGGTAACTTGGTACATATGCAATATGAACACTCGTAGAAATTTGAGCACTAATTCGATACGTTCATTTTACACCTTTAACTCCTTTGTATGACATTTTTAATACCTTGAAGTTATACAGATTGCGTCTCAAAGGCGTTTATATTCAACCATTTATGTATACTTTTCTAAAATTTCAGTAATTTATACTCGCTTGATATACCTCCTGGGGATATTATATTTTTCATGAATGGGAACAGGCAAAGAAAAACTAGCACGGATAGGTATGGCCTGAATAAAAGCAAGAGGCTTAGTTTTAAAGAGATAATATGTACGTATTAACACCTAATTTATAATTGTATCTATACTGAACAACACAAAGATTGAATCAAACATAACGTTGAATCGAGTAATATTACACCACTTAAGATATTTTTATCTAAACTGATACTTTGTATATATTACCAGATAATATATTCGTCGAAGAATTGATATTAGCATAGCATTATGTATTCATGCTCAAAACGAGAAAAACTTCAACAAATCTTTTTATTGTTACTTCCGGTCAACGGCGTAGATAAGTTCTTTATATGATAATGTCACCATAAAATGAATATTTTGTACATGACATTATACAAACACAGTGATTGAGGAAATCAAATCAAAGGATTTCATCTGAAATCATGGTATGGAAGAGATTTCCTCTGATTTGAAAGCATCTCAACGAGAAAAGTTTTTTAGGCACATGACAATAACAGTTACATTGATGAATCAAATAAAATTAGGTATATTTGGCGCTGGTGATGCAGTAAAGTGTGTATATTATCGGTGTTATTTTATTTTTTATTTTATTTTTTTATAAATAAAAGAGCTTTTGTATGGTATAGCCGTCCGAATGTGATGCACGTCTCGCGTCCCAGTAATCCTAATCCTGCCAACTGTATGCGGACACATGCGTGGCGGGACGTGACAAACACTAACGTTCGTTACACGGTGGTTCATGTGCCAAACACATTTTATCTATTATTTTTTTTATTTTTTCTTCTTTTTCTTTTCAACCCCTATCACTCCACTGCTGGACATAGGCCTCTTCCTGGGTTTTCCATTTCTCTCTATCCTGGGCACTCTGCTTCCACCCATGTCCCACCAGTTCGACAATATCGTCAGTCCATCTCCTCTGTGGTCTCCCAACGCTTCTATTATGATAGGGTCTCCAATTCAGAATTTTGGGGGTCCATCTATTATCCCTCTGTCTCATTTATTTTCTAGTGGACCCAAATACAAATCCTGTCTCGAACGATTCTATTTTCTTGTTGCAAAACTTTTTACTCTCAACACTATGGAATAGTGGGGAATCATAATTTCACAATTTTTAAACGTATTTTTTACATCAATTTCTCTGCGGGTATCATGTAGAGAGTGCACACTATGAGTTTCGTCGTGATGTGTCTGTATACATGACGTGCGCTGTATCCTTTTTGTGTCCTGTCTACAGCCCAAACTATTAGTCCGATCGACTTCATAATTACATCATATGTGTAAAGTACATAGACCTAGAGCTGATTAGTTTTCCATAGATATCCGTCAATTTCTTCTCTATGATTTCATCTGTCCAAATTTTCAAAATGCTCTCACTGTCTGGAAAATTGAGTTTCTGATTAGTTTTACATAGACAACTTTTAATTTCTTCTCTATAATTTTATCATTTACGTGGTTTTTTGTGTCCTCTCTACAGCCCAAACTGTAAGTCCGATTAACTTCATATTGATATCATACATGTAAAGTCCATAAACTTAGAGCTGATTAGTTTTCCATAGATATCCGTTAATTTCTTCTCTATGATTTCATCTGTCCACATTTTCAAAATGCTCTCACTGTCAGGAAAATCGAGGTATTTTTATATTGTATGAATTTTTGATGCAATAAAAAAATACTCTTCACAAACGCGATCAAGGATTGTCAAAATAAAAAAAAAAATCTATGGTCTGCCATATGAATGTGAAATAAATTTCATATTTGTATAAAAAATCGCACACTCCTCCGTGGGCGCAGTTTGCTAAAAAAAGGGGGTCCCACGTTTTTGCTTCACGTATATATTTAAAAAATCGTATACTGAATTTGTCGGAGTCTGGAATATTTATTAATGAAATATTGAACTTTACAGTTTGAGAAAATTAAAGCTAGCTACTTTATTTTATTATATTTTAGTACAGACAGTCATATCTACAATGTATAAACACAAATGAGTTACCAGCATATGGACCAGTGAAGACTCTCAATATTACCAATTTTCAACTATATACAAATTTAAATAACAAATAATATGAAAAACTAATGCACTCTGAGAAATCGTGCAAATAATAAATGACATAATATGTTTTTTTAACAGATTTTTAATTATCTCAATAGAGACGAAGTTGGAATATTTATTGTAGAAGAACCGGGAAATCAAGGCACCTTCTCCTACAATAAATATTCCAACTTCGTCTCTATTGAGATAATTAAAAATCTGTTAAAAAAATATCTTTGACTCCCGACAGGGAAAAAATCCAATGTTTGCGCATATGCAATAATAAAAAATATTCGATATAATATGTAGTTATAAGCATGTATTTATGTATATAAATTATATTAAAACGAAATTCCATGTAGTTAAATTCCGTTGAGTTGTAATTTAAAATAAAAAAATAAACTGTAAAGAAACATCGTTTTGAAACAACCTGTTATAATTTTGCTATCTGATACATAATGGGAATACATGTTTTATTAATCCCCTCTTTATCGGCTCACACAAAACGCGTGACCGGTTCACACGATGATTTCAATTTTTTTTATTTCGACTGGGTACTTTGTATGTACCTAGCACCTAGCACAGTAGCACCACCCAGTCACCACACATCCAGCACTGCACCCGCTACTTCACAATAACATACATATACTTATCTACTATTGTGCGGATTTTGATAAGCTCTTTCCCTATGCAAATTCTTCGTTGCACTCTTCCTACTGCCATAATCTTCATCAGCTATTTTACCTCTATATATTGAAAGTTTTTTTTTTCTTCCTCATTTCTTATTCTATGAAATTAGGAAATAAGGAAGAGAACCAGAGTAGCGGATGTCATGGATCGCGTAACAAGATTGAAGTGGCAATGGGCGGGCCATATTTGAAGATAAGACCCCACAAGATGGACCCCTAAAATATTCAGATGGAGACTTTGGAAAAACAAGAGAGGCGTCAGAAGACCTCAAAAAAGATGGTCCGACGACATAGCCGCTGTGGGGGGTAAAAATTGGCTGCAAGCAGCAACTAACAGGAGGAAATGGAAGGGTATGGAAGAGGCCTATATCCAGCAGTAGAGGACAGAGGACTGAAGAAAAAAAAGTTTTGAAATATTAATATAAAAAGATAAATAGGTAGGTATACTAAGTTCAATTTTTTTATTTTTTTTTCGATAGAATGGAAGTTCATACTAAATATATTTATTTTTATTATTAGATATACATATATGTAATACAAACAAACGCAGTGATATTCACGCAATAAATTTATTATAAACAGCCTGAGCGCTAACGAAAAGTGATACCATCATTCTCATAGGTGACAATAATATCTAGTTTAAATAAATTTGAGATACCTAATTAAGATTTCAATAATTTAAAATTTGATTTTTATAAAAAAACAATATATCCTTGAAACTAGTACCCTCATACATTCTCGAAACTAAGCATTAATGCTTGTGCTATAGGTGAATGAAATCGGTCATGTTCGAACATATTAAGTTATTATTGCCGCCAGCGAATCATCGTAGAGTTTAATGTCCAGGCTTTTTACAAACTCATAATTTGTGTTTTAACTAACTATTTGTTATCATTAGGTATGTATATTAATTTGAAGTTTAAGAAAAATAAGTGCCTAGATACCTAAAGGAAAAATACAATAATATTTTTATGGATATTAATAATAATTAATATCCTTCAATATCTAATGGGGTATATTTTATTTATCGTATGGCAGCACAGTACATCACAAATTAGAATATTATGATTATAGTAATATATATAGCTATTATTATGTTAAAGTTGAGCGCAGGGTCAAGATTCCTGCTTGTCAGATGTTTAAGTCCAGGTTCCTGACGTATTCGATCGCTCCGTCGCTAAGGGTGAAGAAATCCGATGCGTTACCACAGTATGATCTGAGAGCACATTCATTGACTATGTGTTCAATTGTCTGCCTGTCAGCTCCACAGTCGCATCCAGGGGACTCTTGCCATCCACATTTGTAGGCAAAATCAGCGCATCTGCCGTGACCAGTTCGGATTCTGTTTAGAGCCGACCAGACCCTTCTTGGTTGATCGAAGCCGGGCGGCGTCTCCGTGATGCAGGGCAGGGGGATCAAAGATGGGTCACCAGTGTTACTTTGCCACTCAGTGATCCATGCCTCCAAGATGTTATATTTAATATTATGCACGGAAAGGTTGGAAGCTGTTCGAAGTGGAGGATTTCGAGATTTGAGCCTGTTACTCTGCAGGAGGTGGTTAAGGTCTGTGTTGGCTGGCATTGTGGGATTTTGGACAAATTTGGTATATTCTCTGATTAGTGCGTTCAATCTTCGGAGATCAGGTGGTGGAATGTGGCTTAAGATAGGCAGGTGGCTTAATGGGGTATAAACGAGTCTAAACAAAATTTGAAAATAATCGAATGAGTACTTTAGTCTATAAGCGATAAAGTAAAATAAACACGCCGTATATAGCACACAGCACACACACTGATACATTGTGATAAACCTTTCAGAATACAATCTCAGCATGATACTAGTTGATAATCTGCAATAAAAAATACCCTTTAAAATTGCGAAATCATAACTCCCCACTATATCCCCTTGGGTTATTGAGGAGTAAAAATCTGCCTTTATATTATGACATAATTTTGGCAATCGCTGGCTCTTGTTCAATAATATTTTAAATAAAATAGGTAGGTAATTTTTTTTATTATTCAATATAAATTGAAAGAGTGCGCAGTAATTAAAGAAATACATTTCAAAATTTCCATTTACAATCCATGATTTTTGCAATTTAATATCTGCGACGCCGCATAGTTAATAATGAAATTTTCGCGGTGTGGTCATATTTAGCAATGGAATAAGTCAAGCACAGAGAGAGAGGTGGCAAAGAGAGAGAAGAATCTGGTGTTTTAATAACGGCCTCTTAATTAAGTTGAGGGGATGTTTAATTCCAAAACCTGCTGCAAAACTCTGGGGGCGGTAAGCACCTTCTGAAACTTCCGAAAGGGCGGGCACACCTCGAGGAGAAATGACTGTTTTATAAATATTCGAAAAATACTTTGAGGACCAATGAAAACAATGGCGCAATAATCCCAGTGAAATTTCCAATAAACAAATTTTGAATCTGGATTGTCTCAAGCATAGTTGACTTCCAAAAATGAAGAGGTTATCGATTTTTTGCTATGCATGTAGATATATTATATTCAACGATAACATAACTTTTTACTACTTAGTTTGTTTTCGATAATTCTTTTTTCATTAAAAAGAATATCTTTGGATTGGTTCAATTTCAATTTTATCAATATCTGATTATGGTATCCATATCTTCAATCCGTCGAGTGAGTTCCATAAAATGTAAATTCAAAAAGTAATTTTAATGTAAATAAACATTTTGCATCTTATGTTGCGTTTTTTAGTCATGTATGTGTTTTGATAGTAGTAATATTAACGTGCTGTTTATTTAAATTGGGCTATTATTTTATACTTACTTTTTAATACATTTTTTTCGTTTTTATACTTTAGAGTCGTTTTTTTAAATATAATTTTATTTTGAAATACCTACTTTATGATTTATCTCTATGTAAATCCTGCCTCGACCGATTTCGTTCACCTATAGCACAAGCATTTATTTGCTTATTTTAGGGAACGTAGGAAGATGTATATGTACTTGTTTAACAAGGACATATTCATTTAAAAAAAAAAAAAAAAAAAAAAAAAAAAAAAAAAAAAAAAAAAAAAAAAAAAAAAAAAAAAAAAAAAAAAAAAAAAAAAAAAACAGGTTGTTTTAGAATTTCTCTTTGCTTTCCTCGTGGCTGAGATCAGTTGGTACTTGCTATTGTACTAAAATAGATTTTTTTTTTCAAAACACTTCCCGGTATTGCGCTGAACCAATCACCAAGTTTCATTGTAATCAGATGGATAGTATAAAAACATAAAAAAGACTTACAAATTATACTAAAATCTGCAATTGTCACCTATACAAAGGGATGCGCACTGGTAAATGCAACCACTCCCAGGTACCAGACTAAGCTTTTTAATACCTATATTCAATAAGGAAGAAAATATAAAAAAAACAGCCATTCAAAATGAATTGTTTTTTGACCTTGCTATCTCTTAGAATATGATTGATTGACACGGAATTTTTTTTTCACTTACGTGTAGGTACCTATATAAATTAAATGAATTATTCGATGTTATAGGTAGCTGTATATTATAATTTATATGTTTGATTTTATGATAATATGTTATAATTGTATGTTAGACATAATGGGATACATAAGTATGGACTTTGTCAGTTAAAATGAATAGAAAGCTATTCCGACACAAGCACTGCTTAGTGGAATAGTTCTTATCCACTGGATGTTGGTACTGATAGATTGTATTCTTTTTGTCAGTGCCAACATATTATACTATTCAATATTTTTCATTTTTTTTGCTGTACTATGTTTCACTATTGTATTGATGTATTTTTTTTTGTATGGTTATTGTGGATTTTGAATAAATAAATATATATGGTCTAAATTTTGATCTAATTACCCAATTCTGGATTTTTGTAAACAACAAAAATCTTTTTACCGATTTGAAATTGACATCAAAAGCTGACAATGTAGTTGATCTAGAGATAAATAAATAGAGAATTGTTTTTTTCTAGTATTTAAATATATAATAGAGATGTATGTTAATATAACCAACAATGAATATTTGAAGATTCTCAAATATGCATTATATATTTTACTTTCTCCGGCTTTAATGGACGATTCAGAAGAGACATAAAATCTTGTGTAAATGTCTGTTTGTTAATATAAACGTCGAGTCCAATAAAATTCGTGTCCTGAATAAATTGTTTCGATTTTGGAACCCTACTTCTATTTAGATCTAAATGATGTGCAATATTGTGGCTTATCCAGAATGCTACTGAGATGATTTCTAGTAGCTTCTTCGTCGTTTATTTAAAAGAAAAATTATTGTGTCAATATGCTAAAACATCATTCAGAAAAAAATTAATGAAAAAAAAATCCCCACAGTAAACAGCACTAATAAAATAATAATATTACATCATCATACTCAGCGTCACAACCCTCGATGGGTCCTAGCTGCCTCCAAGAATCTTCTTTATTATACTGCTCTATCGTTGGCTGCCACCTTCCAGTTCTGCTCTGCCCCATAGCCCGGCAATCCGTGACATTGCCGTCCAACCATCGTAGTTTAGGTCTTCCTACGCTTCTTCTACCGGTTTGGTCATTAGACAACACCCTTTTTGGCAGCTCCACATCATCCATACGGTGTAAATATCTCAAACAGCGTAGTCTGTTGATTTGAATAAACTTGACTACGCTGATGTCCTGGTAAAAATCATTGAGCTCGGTGTTATATATTTTAAGCCATGTTTGACCATCGTTAATAGATCCATATATTCTGCGCAAGATTTTTCTTTCAAAGGCGTCCAGTCAGTTTTCATCGTATTTGTTTGATGTCTAAGTTTCCGAGGCATATGCTAAGACTGGTTTATGAGTATACACCACTAAATTATTAACAAAAATACCAAGAATGTTCGTCTCGAAAATATTATAATAAACTTATATATTACGTGAAAATTAAACGAGAATCTTCATTGATATGCGTTTAGCTTTGTAAGAGTCTTTTCAAATTTTATACTAATTAAAAATGTACTTATAAAAAAAAACTCCTGAATCACTTAGGTATTGTTTAAATTATGTAGTTGAAATAAACAAATATACATTAAAATCGTATGATTTTGTCTGTATAATTATGAAATTAACTGTCTCAATTTATAAAATCAATAGTCACAAAAAAAATTATTTCTTCTTCTTCTCCATTTGTTATTTGGCCGAAAGCCTGTTTTTTTCAGTAGGAGACTGCCTCTTGTGATCTGGATGTCCAGCTGTCACTCCATCTATTTGCTGGTCTCCCCCTTGCTCTACGACCCTCCGGGACCTCCTTGGAGACAATTTTGGATAGTTGATTGTCTCCCATTCTCTCGACATGGTCTCTCCATTGACACCTTCGCCCTCTGCCCCAGCGTCGACATCGCATCTCCTCCTTATATCCCCGTTCCGGACTCTATATATCCATGAGTGTTACGCCCATTATGGAGCGCAGTGTCCTCGTTTCAATAGATAGTCTGGAGGAGATTTTTTGTTCTGATAGTATCGGCTCTGGCTTCGATAGCATAGGTTATTAAGGGTCTTACGCACGTTTTGTAAATGCTGGTTTTACTTTCTGTAAGAATACTTATTTGATATTACGAAAAAAAACATTTTACTGTGAATGTATTCGGAGCAAGTGTTTAGGAGCAAGATGGTACAAAATAAATGAACACATTTATTAAGAACGTTACAGAATGTTAACCGCGTTAATAGGCTCGTTAAGATGGTAAATGGAGTAAAGGGGTGATTGGGGGTGAGTTGAACTCACGAAACGAGTGTTATGGATTTTTCTTTGTTAATTAAAAAGAATCCTCGCGCTCTCCAACTTTATCTAAGTCCTCGGTTTATTTACATAAATATTATACATAGGGTGTAGAGTGGGGTGGGGCAGAAGCCGAGGAGGGATATTTTATAACTTTGTTGGGATTATGAGATCGTCTGGCCAGAAATTATCCTTCCACCTGAAGAATTTCGACTGTATCTGAGGATACCTATCTCTCGGTGAAAGTTTTCACAAGATTTTCAGCTTATAATATTCAAAATGGTAATGTGCCAACTCGCACTGAATCAATGAGAATTAAATATTGTTTACCGACTCTTTTTACCAAACTTTTTCACAAGGTTTATTTAAAAAAAATATATATTCTGTGTTCTCGCGTAAAACAAAATGTGTGGTTTTGATTTGTGCAACTCATGCATTTATTTGAAATATTTATTTCTTTCGAAATAATACATCGTGGTCTCTGTAATATATTCGTCACTTGCGCAAAGTGCAAGGAGGCATTCATGAATCAACATAATTGAATAAATAAAATGATTTTAGAAGTTTTCAAAATAAGATAAAAAGAAAATATATACAATTTGGTACTGTTTTTATTTGTTATATTTTTATATTGAGATAAAATGATTTATGCATAACTGTATTTTTTTACAGTTTGCATGTAATTTCACGAAACTTCAGTGACATTTTATATAAAGACACGTTATATGAGCACAAAACGCTTCACAAAAACGGTACAGTTTAATCAAGAATATCAACCAGAAAGAGCACACACGACAGAATACATTAGTGAGAAAGAGATAATACAATAATAGACACACACTGCTGACATATTTTCGATTAATGACTGATAAAGGGACAAACGCATGTGTAAAAAAGCGAATACAACAGAATACCTCTGAATACCTTTAAGCGAATATGACTTGACTACTCTCTTGTTTACTCAAAATAAAAATAACGATAGACAAATCCATATAACTAATAATAGATATAGAATAAATATGCAGCATAAAATGATATAGCTGGTCGGTCCTTCACAGTTCTAGTGTAATTTTTACATGTTTTCATCAAACAAGATGGCATTTTTATGGCATTTTGACAACGAGAATATGTCCGAACACTACATCTTGCGTGTAACTAAATTTCGGTAAGAATAAAGTGAGGATGCGCCTTAATTTTTGTTTATCGAATTTGAATAGTAGTAACGTAGCTATTATTTTTATATATCATTACGAAACATAACATTAAGAGAGTAAAAAAATGATTCAAACACTAAGAAAATAATATAATATTCATATAACACTATTGTCAATTGACGTACCATATTACTACAATAAAAGATAAACCTTTGTGCATTAAAATACCTACCTACTCATATTTTGCAAGAGTATATTTTATTTTGCTAGTATATATTTTGTTTTGCTCTGTATCTTTAATATTTGAGATTAGTTTATTGAAATAATTATATGTGAAATTTATAAAATTATATGAAAGAGAGAATCTGCTCTGCCAAAAAACTGCTTTGCAGTTTGGCGGGAAAAGAACAATGTATTACTTTTTATTAAAAAATAAATATCTTAAAAAAAAAAAATATATATTTTATAATTTATTCTAGAGTCAATAATATTTAAGTTGCAAGCCTTTAATTCGAATAAACAGTCTCATAAAAAAAACGTGGTGCATCAAAAAACTTTCTGCAGTTAAGTATATATGTAGCAGAGAGTGTCCCATTTCCGGCAAATATAGTGAAAATTATTTTCCGAGTATGGCAATATTAAAATGTGAACAGGGTGGTTAGGAAGGGATGGATGGAGGGACCTTTAGTGGATGATATAAGAGGTATAATGTCGATGGAAATCACCTGCAGTAGGTTTAGCTGGCGACAGATTTCCCAACGTAATAAGTAATAACTCCCCGCTCTGTCGCATCCGAGACTTTGCTTAAAAGCCTAATGCAAAAAGAGGAGACCGAGTTTATATTAGAAAGCTTTAATGTCGAAAAATTTGCATTAGATTTGCATAGTGGTTCGTCCTTACCTCTTATTACTCGGCCAAACCTTCGAGCTCTGTCCTGCACACCGACACCAAAAAAGTTTAGCTGTTTTGCTTTTTAAAGTATTTTTATTGTATTTTTAGAGTCTTGTTTGCTTTGATGCTTGTACTTGCAAAATAAAAATATAAACACACCTTGACAGAATGTTATTAAGAAAAACACACGGATCAAAACTTATGTAACAATTCACGTCACGACCGATTTAATTCACTTATAATATATAGCATTTATGCTTAATTTAGGGAATGTTACATACTTACTTACTCAGCCTCTACTTCTTCGGTTCAAAACTTATGTAAAAATTCACGTCACGACCGATTTAATTCACTTATAATATATAGCATTTATGCTTAATTTAGGGAATGTTACATACTTACTTACTCAGCCTCTTCTTGAGTCCAGTATTGGACAAAGGCCTCCCGCTTGGACTTCCAACTTCCACTGGTCTCTATCCTGTGCCATTCTTCGCCATTCTGGACCTGCCACTTTTTTTATGTCATCGGACCATCTGCATGGTCTGGGGCTTAAGGGAATATGTAAGGATGTATATATGCTTTTTTTCAAGGATTCTTTTGAAAGAAAAAAAAAACTCATACATATTATACGAGAAAGTCAATAAGAGTTACGCTATGAGCATATTTTTTCTACGTGACTTTTCTAATATAAAAACGTCATCAAAATACTTGTGATAGGTATTTGAGGAAATCATAAAAAATGTGCACACGATAATTTTGTCTAATACTCTTTTTACTCTATTTTTTTCAATAATAATAATAATAATAAAAAGTTTTTTTAGTTCGTTAGCAGGGGTGGTGTAATGGTGTAAATCCATATTTTTTGTATATACATCGTATAAAATTATACATAAAAATAAAAAGAATAACAGATAAAAAAGCATAAAGAAAGAATAAAAAAGAAAAGAATAACAAACTTGCTGTTTTTGTTCGAAAAAATCGAAGCCCTTATGGTTTTTAAATTCATCTCTTATCGGTTATTTATCATTATTCACAATTCAACTGTTAGCATTAAATAGTAACCATACAAAATCTTCAAGTCCATTCATTTTGTACGTAGATAGTGTGAATTAAACGAAATAGATTCACTTGAATATTATGTATCTACGTAAAATAACATTTGGTATTTTTATGCAATTCATCGCGTTGTTTTATTAAAGATGTTTTACATTCATTCGCCTCAATGTGAGTGCATCAAAGTTTGATTATTTGCAGACTGTACTTATACCGAGGCAGTGGTAGGTATGTACCTATACTGTCGTAAAAATAAAGACGTAGGTACTAGAAAAAGCTGCAGGAAAGTTCATTAAATCAAGCCCCATAACAGAAAGATCGACAATTCCATGGGGTGACAACTGCCAGCTAAACACAAGACTCACTAAGCTTTATTGACAGAAGCCTTCATTGTCTAATGAAAATTCTACATTTATATGCCTACCTACATATAATATATGGTACAATATATATTTTCAATTATTTAATAAGTACAAAAATAACTATTCAACTAGATGTAAAACATTATTATTTGAATTTGTTTTGTTCTATTGTTGTGGTGATATTTATTTTAACATGTCTGCATAGGGGACACCAGGGGGCAAGTCTGGTAAACCGGCGGAATCAAAACCATCCATGTTTACCTATATCATGGTTGGTTTTTATTCCGCCGATTGACTAGACTTTTCCCCCAGCTATAAGGAATTGGGTCCGTACTAGGTACTTTTCCGAAGAAGCGCACTACGTAGCTATGAGGAGGGTTTACAATCGGCTAAAAATTTTTTTTTCGGATCTTCAATAGACCTTGGGAGGCAAGTCTGGTTCAATCGGCGAAATCAAAACCCTCGTGATTACCCATATCATGGATATAATTATTATATGGAGTTCTACAATATCTTTAGATGTCATAGAACCCCCACTAGACAACGTCATTTAGCTCAAGAAAAGAAACAAGAAAAGATGACTCAATGTATGGAAGTGACAGTTGCCAGTCACGTGGCAACTGTCACTTCCATACATTGAGTTATCTTTTTTTGAGCTAAATGACATGTATTGGAGAGCTGGCTGGAAACAATTATTATCAATAAAAAGCACGATTATTATTTATTTCTAATTTTCCGACTATCCATTCTTGATGGAATTAATTAATCAATTATATAATTTCTTTAAAGAATAAAATAAAACACTCTTTTAACTTTTTTCCACTTTTAAATATACTTTACCACTGACGCATTTTCTGTAGATGCTATTTGAGAGAAAAGTGCTAGTGTTCGATAATATTTCTAAGTGGAAAAAAGGAAAAATTAAGTTTGTTTTACCTACTTATTTTTAGTAATTTAATATAATTTACCATCATTATTGATTTGAAACTTTGTATATAAGGCATAATATTACATTTTATGAATTCAAATTGACCTAAAATGTCGTGTCATACATATCTGTCATTTCATGTTCGATCGAGCAGAAAAAATGATAACACCCGATTTAATTATTTCTGATTTTCAATAATTTGATTTAAAAATCAAATTATTATTAAAAAGACATTTTACCATAAATTATTTTTACATAAAAAAAATATTTATTTATTTAACACTTCATTTTGTACATAATTTATTTTCCAGTACAAATGGCGGACTTATTGCCTAGTGGCAATTTCTTCCAGACATTTAGATAAAAACAAAATGTCTACGAAAAAATCAATGACGGCATAAATAAATCTTCTACTTATAATATTTTTCTTCTGTCAATATAGTTAATTAAATATGAAACAGAAATTTGGTGCCTTTACTTCCATGGATCAATTGTAAGAAATATATTCGCGAGTTATGAATTCACAATTTTTAATTGCAGATTATCAACCAGAATCATGCTAAGATTGTATTCAGAAAGTTTCATCACAATGTATCTGTGTGTGCTGTGTACTATGCACGGCATGTTAATTCTACTTTATCGATTATAGACTAATGTACTGACTCGATTATTTTCAAATTATGCCAATTTGTATAGGTATTTTGTGCTCGCTTAGACTTTGAAGGATATCTGATCAGTGCTTCTCTATTTTTGAACCGTCAAATATTTTAAAATGACCCCAAGCTCAGAAAAATTAAAATTTGATATTTCTTTTTTCAAAATGCTAAAAAGGTACACCATTTTCATAAAATAGCATTATCAACTTTTCATTATAAAAAATTTGAATCAATAATAATTTAGTAAACTCATTTCACGATAATGCCGAAAATTTTCCATACAAAATTTGTATATTTTGGGGAATGAATTAGTTGTGAAGAGTACAGCGTTGGTCACAACCCACTCGTTTATTTCTAAAATCGTTCGATTCAGTAAATGAAGAGAGAAGCCCGAAAATAATAAATTATTTGTAACGACTGGACAATCAATTTATCGAAATTTGATTTGTTATTTTTATTGACTTGCATTAATCATTTTCTCGACTTAAATTTAATAAGAGCTCCGCTTCCTGTGTTATGACCTCCCTAATATAAAATTCAGCAATTTGTTTTCAAGCCACCCCCACCACCCCTCACCCCTAGCCTCCAACCCCGCCCAATGAACGTCACCAATCACAAACAAAACGAAACAGCCTTAATGAACCGCATTGGTTTCCCTCTTCGATGGTTAGAGTAAGAGAAAGAGCGTAAATAACAGAAAAGTTCTGGTTCGACTTACCTTTTTTCAGCAGTCGAAAGCTTTCTCCGATTCTCTCCACGCCAGCGATCTCTCTGTTTGTGGAAAATATCTGGAAATTCGTCTGAACGAGGGGTTCTGCTCACCAGTGCAGTATTGAGATTGAGTTTTTGAAAGACATTGCACGAAATAAATCAATTAATAGAAAAAAGCGTACCAATACTGATTATTTTATGTAGTAAAGAATTTCTTACAACCTTCCTTTCCTGTAGAAACAAGAGCTATATATCAATAGATAGTTTTTTTTAGCAAATTAATCTCTCCTTCTCTATGAATAAAACGGGTGACGTTAGCAAACGGCATTCTTAATGTTAAATAAATTAAAAACAATGACAGCAAAGCAATACATTATATAAAATTCATGAACATTGATTTAAAAACTGAAATAATATGCTAGGTACATGCAAAAAATATCTTATCCAATGTTCACACTTACCCTACGAGAGTATGTCAGGATTTTAGACTTCCAAAAACGAGAATAACATGTACACAAAATAGTTTATACCATAAAGATCTCAAAATGTAGGTATAATAGTTTACCAACAAACATAAAAGAAACCAAGTCTAGTCACCTTTCGTAGGTCTGGTGCTGAATACATAATTAAAAACTATTAATGTTCTTCGTAGTTTTACAGTTTTACATAATTTTCAACATCATACTCTTACTATAATTATTTGTTTCAAAAAGTTTTATTTATAAATTTTTGGTTTAAACTAAATGTATAAATTTCATATTATGTTTTTACATCTAAATAAATGTTACTTCTACTACATTTATAATACGGTAGTAAAAAAGAGAAAATATTTTTATATATTATTATAATAATATGTTATAATATATGTGTGTGTATTGCATAGAAAAAAATTGACAAGCAGGAAACTTAACCCTGCGTAACAATAATTTATCTTAAGAATAGCAAATTTTATATTTAACTCTATTTTATAATTATTGTGATATATGCGGCCAAACTCTAAATAAATCGAAAAAATATCAATAGTAATATTTACTTCGCATGTAAACTTTACACAACTTGTCTCTACTTAACGTATTATGCTTTCAGAGAGGATTGGTATTGTATTTATAGAATTATTGATATAAATGTTAAATATGATTATGAATATTGTAATAAAATAAAATAAATAAAAAGAATAATAAAAAATCATTCCCACCACACGTATTTAGGGTTCTTCGTTGCGATTTTTAATCTTCCAATAGATTGGCGATGTGAAAATCTATTGACATCTGTATTCATCTGGAGAATATACCACACTTAATTGTACGAAAAAGAAATTGGTAAAATACTTCCGCTACTTCCACCACCACTCGCTCTGCATATGGGGACTGCAATCGACCACTTCACCGAACGCTAAGTGAGCGACGAAAAAATGTAAGAAAAAAAGCTCAAAGAGTAGCTCATGGAGCCCTCTAGATTATCAATCTCGACACCATAGTGCAAAGATAACAATCGACGAATGTGAATAGAAATTTAAATATTAGTAAACTACAAACATGAGGTCTATGTAAAATGCAGTCTACATAGAAAACGATCTGTGGATATACGAAGATTCTTTTTTCAAATTCTCGACGTTTGAGTTCGTCGATACGGCCCTGTGTTTGAGTGGAGATAATATTGCGGGTCTAGAAGGAAAATAGGAGGAAAGTTTAATCTTATAAAATTTCTTAATCAATCTTCGTTAATTATTCAAATATATTCGTTTACTGCGGTTCGATGTTATTCGTGGTTCTTATTAAATAAGCGGTTTTAAAATTATTAATGATAAATATTTTCTTCATCGTTCCGAAGATTTAATTAATATTCCGCTCCAATGGACAAAATAACTTGTTTATTCTAAATTTGATATTGGGTAAAGTTATTTGTTTCATGAACATACAAAGTATTGGGTAATTATTGCAAATTAAAATATTTTATATAAAATAGCATACGTACGATTAGTATAAATAAGAACCAGAACTAAGTATATTTTTTTGTAGGAAAAACCGATAGTAATTTAATAATTATATACCTCATGTTTAGTGCTGGCATATTCTGCATACTAAAAATAATAATACGTAATTTCTCCACAGATCATTTCTCCATATATAAAATATACTGTTTTTGAGCGATTATTCAGTCATTGTTGAGAGTTTCAAACAGACTCAACTAAAATCATTTTTGACACAATCATTGGTATAGAATCTAGCGTATAGACTCAATAATATATTAATATTGTTTTTTTTATATCCGGCGCTGCTCGGGAAGGTAAATGTGAAGTAATGAGCGCACTTATCAAGAAAAAAATGTTTGTTGTTTTTGAGTCTTTATTTGTTATGATATAAATTCAGAATGAATAAAAAATATTCAACACAATAAATAAAAATTAAAACTCATAAGTAAATTAAAAAAAAACGGTCCCCTCCGTTCCCCCTACAGTCTCAAATAACGGACATTGGGAAGCAGTTTAAAATTAGATTCAATATAAGCATAGTAAAGAGTGTAGTGTTCCACAATACACTCGTTTTTATTAGTCGTCATCAGAAGCAAGTTTTAGTTCTTCTTGAATGAATTCTAAGTAAGCACATCGTTTTCAAAAAATTCCTTTGATATTTTTTTTTTGTATGAATAACTTATAAAGTATACGAAATCGCCGATACTTCTGACATTAAAATAAACAAATAATATATGCTCACGAAAAAGAACATTATTTGACATTTCATTGGTTGAAATAATTTTTAGGAAAATTGACGAAAAATGTAAATAACACAATAAAACATAAAAAAGTTGATTTTTTATGTGTCGAAAACCTTCACTGGTTGTGAATAAAGCAATGCGCAAAGTGTTCATCGTTTAAAACATTCTCGTTTTTGATTGATGCTCGGTCAAAAAAAAATGCACATACATACATAAATTGTAAGTATTAAAATATGATGGTGGGGATAATAACACATTTTTTTTATTATTTTTACTATATCTTTATGTGACTATGGCCAATTTACGTTAAGTATAATTCTAGTGAAGGTATTTAAAAGTGCATAATTTAATATTAAAATTCTTCTTCTTCTTCTTCAGCTAGGACTATGTCCTGTAGTTCTCGGCACCTGTTCCTGGGAGGAAGACGTCCAGCTGTCCCTCCATCGTTTGGGTGGTCTTCCTGGAGGTCTGCTACCTGTAGGATGTTCATCAGCTGATATCCTCACTACTCGGTCTGAGCTTGCTCTCCCCACGTGGTCTCTCCAGAAACGTCTTCTTGTTCTACCCCATCGTACCACGTCCTCAACATCACAAATTTTCCTTATTTCGGAGCTCCTCATTTGATCACGGAGGGTTACTTCTGCGATGGGCCGTAGAGTCTTCATCTCCGTGGTTCTAAGGAGACTTTTTGTACGGGTGGTGTCAGCTCTTGTCTCTATGGCGTATGTCATGATTGGTCTTATGCAAGTCTTGTAGATCCTGACTTTACTCTCCCTCAGCATATCCCTATTTCTCCACACAGCACTTCTCAGGCATCCAGCCACTACAGCGGCCTTGGTTGCTTGTTCATGTACTTCGTTATAGAGATCATTGCTGCTGGATATTTCTATGCCCAAATACTTAAATCTCATAACTTGTTCTATAGTTTTATTGTCTATAGCAAGTTTACAACGTACTGGATATCTTGAGGTTACCATGCTTTTTGTTTTCTCTGTTGAGATTTGCATATTTAGTCTTTGGGAAGATAAGTGGAATTTATACAGTAGTTTCTGAAGATCATCCTCGGAATTTGCAATTAAGACGGCATCATCTGCATAACATATTATATATATATTTTTGTTTCCCATTTTGTAACCTATTCCTAATGCTTTAACATCTTCGATAATCTTGTCCATAATGATGTTAAAAAGAAAAGGGCTCAAACTATCTCCATGTCGAATACCTACTGCAGCTGGAATTTCCTTTGAGAGGTCATCTCCCACCTTTATGCGCATTTTGTTGTTGCTGTGTAAATTTTTAATAGCTTTTATAATAGGATGCGGTATGTTCTTTTCTATTAGGATATCCAGTACATCTTCCAGGAGCACTCTGTCAAAAGCTTTGGTTAGGTCGACAAAACACATGTAAGCCGGTACATTATATTCTAAGGATTTCTCTTTAAGTTGTCTCACAACAAATATTGCGTCAGTGGTGGAACGATTTCTTCTAAATCCTTGTTGTTCGTCCCTATTTTGTATAATTTTTGTATAGTTTCACACGCAATAGGCTGGTAAATAATTTTTGTGTTGCACTTAAAAGAGATATTCCCCTGTAATTCGCTTGGTTTGTTTTAACACCTTTTTTAAAAATTGGAATTGTTATACTTAATTTCCATTCATAGGGTATTGTAGATTCTTCTAGTATTTTGTTAAATAGTTTTGTTAGCTCAAGAGCCACCTTTGTTCCTCCATATTTTATCAATTCATTGGGAATCTCGTCAATACCTGGGGATTTTCTATTTTTTAGTTTTTTTATAGCTAAAATAATCTCGCCATTACTAAGGGTCACAGAGGATCCTGCGTCTTCATTCAGTGGTACAATTCTTGTTGGCAAATTATTACTAAATAAGTTTTCAAAATAGTTTTCCCACTCTTCTATAGAGATCTTGTGCGTTTGTTTATATTCATCTATAGGTTTCTTTTGCTTTCTTAGCATATTCCAGACTTTTTTTTGCGCTCCGTAAAGATCTCTTTCCATGTCCTTGGTGAACTTGAGCCAGTATTCTTTTTTAATTTTGTCTATCTCGCTATTAACCCTGTTTCGCGTTATTTTGTAGTTTCTATATTCCTCCGGTGTAGGGTTGCTTCTGTAGACAAGATAGCTGTCTCTCTTTTTCTTTGCTAGGATTTTGACATCCTCGCTATACCATGGTTTCGTATTGGTTCTAGCATTTAAATTTATCTTTCTTTGTCCTAGTGCTTCGTTCGCTGCATTGTTTATATTACGTTTAACTTTGTTCTAGGCATCTTCCACATTGTCGCCAGCAGATATTTCACATTGAGTCATATGGCTGGTAACTCTGTTTATATAAAGGCCTCTTGTGCTTTCATCTTCAATAGATTGGAGATTGATCTTAGTGATGAATTTTGGTTTCTTGTTTTTTCTTTTTGGTTGTTTTAATTGTAGCTTGCAAAGTACCAGGTGGTGGTCAGATCCTATGTTAGCTGAGGACAGCACTCTCACATCATTTATTGTCGATGGATGAATCAGTCTATTCGTTACTATATAGTCTATTATAGTTTTATCACCCCTTGTGTTCTCAAATGTATACTTGTGTTGAATCTTATGTGGAAAATATGTATTACAGATTCTCAGTTCGTTTCTTGCGCATATGTCTATTAGCATTTCGCCATTACTATTTTTAACAGTTTCATTGAAACTTTGTTTTATGCCATCCAGAGCATCATCTCCTATCCTGGCGTTAAAATCATCCAATATGATTAATCTTTCTGATAGTGATATGCGGTCTATGGTTTCTTGCAATTGTAAGTAAAATTCTTCAGATTCTTCTACTTGTTTAGTCATATCAGGTGCGTAAACACTAATTATGTTTATTGAAACATTCTCTATTTTTAATGTAACCTTAAGTATTCTATGGCTTACATATTAAGTATTGTCAATGGAATCTTCATATTTTTCATGTATGAGAATACCCACACCAGAGCTGGCTCTAAGGTGTTTCTCCTTCCCACTGTAAATCAAAATATAGTTTGAGTGTTTGGAGGTTCCTTTACCCTTCTTCTTGGTCTCCGATACTCCGCATATATCCACCTTATGATGATTCAGTTCTGCAATTATTTCTTGCTTTTTACTGTTCCACGACATTATATTCCAACATGCTATTCTTGTTTCATTCTGTTTCCGAAATCGTTTAATTAAATTTTAATTTATATATTAAAATTATATAAATTAAAATTTAATTCCATCAATTTAAGATTAAGTAAAAAATAACGTTTAAGATCCTAAGATTTGTGCATTTTTTATTTAATAGAATATATATTAATTCATATTACCTCCCTACTTATATCAATTTTCTACTTTGGCTAAAAATATCAAGATAGTGAAAACCTGGATTACCCAGAATAATATGTCCGTTATTTATTAAATTTTGGTATTTAATATTAAAAATTAGCCTAAGGATCGCCTAAGGAATTATAATTTCAAATATTTCATAATCTTGAGTGTTTGTCACGGGAACGTCGAGCTGGGCAGGATTACTTTATCTCAACTGAAGGATTCCTTAATCAAAGAAAAATGAAAACGTACATAAATACCACTTATTTATTCTTTCTACACCCCTACACCACTAGGTACCGTAGGACTGAGAGAACCCTCTAAACGAACAAACGGAGTTATTCACAAAACAAAGGAATTGAATAAAAATTTACATAATACTTTTAACCAAAGTCAAACGCCATTCCTCCATTGGAGGTATCTATGTACATACCGATCCCAGTATTTCAATCTATTAATGATCAAGCTCAAAAAAACAATTTATTTTTAAATAACTACTAAACATGTGGGTTTTGGCTTACACTAAATTCTTCAATACATAAATGAGTTTAAGTTTCATAAACATTATTCCTTCTGTATCCTATTTTTTATGTGGTCATATTTTTTGTCTGGCTGTTGTTTTAAAAATAATCATAATATAATTATGTCGAAAAAAATGGTTTTCGTTGATTGAGTTATAATACCTAACCCGCTTTTGTACTGAAATATTTTGATTAAATAGATTTTAAAAAATAATTAAATAATAGAAAGTTGTTAATATTACGTTTGAACAGGTACGGGTGATACATTTTTTGATCAACTATTCTTCGATGCATTTATGAAAATACAGCCAGTTATTTTCCATATATATTTGGCCTTCGTGGCTCAGTTGGTTGGGTATCTGACTGCTGATCCAAATGTCCCGGATTCGATTCCCTTAGGAGGCACAGTTTTTAATTGTGTTTTCAATCTATATCTATGAGACGATTAATATCGTATGTCTCCAAAATGTGGCAATTGTCAGTACAAGTTAGCTAGCCAAAGGCAAATAATTAAATTTCATACTCGTGGATTGAAACAGTGTTCTAATTTTTATAAATAAAATTAAAATTAAATTTATAATTATTCCTCTCCTCTTCTTCTTCTTTTATTTCCCTGTCATTGCAATTGACTGTTTAACTGAAAATATTTAACATTTATTCTGTATTGATGAAATAAATTGTCTTTTGGCAATTGGCCCGCCAGTGTACAAATTATACGCCCAGAAAGTTACAAATAAATTAATAAATAATTATGAAATTCTATTGTGTTAACGAAAAAACTTAACCATAATATGAGATGTCCCTATTTTAAGTATTTCACATACCTACGTTTATAATACATATCAATATGTATACATCCAACTCACATAATAATGTATTCTACTGTACAGTGTACAGCTATTCACATTAGTAGGTATATTATTAATGGAAAATATTACCTCTCCTTAAATATAATATGAGATTGATATCTCAAGTAATGGTGACCCTATATGTGTGTTTGTAGGTAAGCAAGGGAACAGATCCTTACGACAAAGGGTCGTGACGACTCCAAAAGTGAGTTGTATGCAAATTTCAAGTGTGAGCGCGTCCCGACGCCGACGCGCAGTGGACTCGATTCGACGCTCTTTGATCTCCATGGAATAATTTATAAAGCAATCCAACACCAAATACTGAGATAACACTCACATGTCATCGACACTCATACTTTATGGATGTTTTTAAAGAGCTCCATAATTGATGTACCTACCTACCATAGGTATACCTGGATATATTTAAAATCAATGGAACATTTCAATCGAATACTTGTTATGCATTCAGATACAGGTAAATATTTTTTTCCTCATAGAGAAAGACCCAATAAACTCTCTTACATTTTGAAGTGCCCAAAGTACCCCAATTATCTCAAGAAAAAATATTTGACTCATGCATCCTGCTTGTTCTCAAGTATGGCACAGAAACGCTAGTCCTAACGAAGCGAATTGTGCAAAAGTTGTTAGTTACGCATTACGCAGAGACGCATGGAGAGAAAAATGCTGTGCATTTCATTGAGAGATCAGAAGACAAACAAATGGACAAGAGAGAAAACTAAAGTTGTGGACGTTGGTGAAAGGACGGCTACCCGGAAGTGGAGCTGGGCAGGTCATATTGCCAGATGTACTGACCAACGATGAACAAAAAACTCCTAGAATGGCAACTTAGAACGGGATGAAGGAGTGTGGGAAGACCACAGGCTAGATTGGTCGGATGACATCAGAAAAACTGTGGGAGTAAATTGGATGCAGTGTGCCCGGAATAGAGACATGTGGAGGAGCAAGGGGGAGGCCTATGTCCAACGATGGATTGAAAACGGATTGAGGAAGAAGAAGAGCAAGACCCCATGACCGACAGACTTACGTAATAATATAATAGCTGAAAAATTTTCTGTGTAAGTACACCAACAACAGGTAACAACGATTGGCTGTGATGGCTTTGGTATATAACAGGTAGCAAAGATGTAAAAATTGTTTTTCAAACACGATATTTATCGAAAAAAAATTTTATATGCATATACGCAAACATTGGATTTATTCAGATGTTAAAAAAAATGTTTGTCAATAAAAATATTTATCATATTAAGCGTAATTCTTTTATGATTTATATGAAATACTGTTAGAAATCACGTTTTACATTTACAGACATTTTGGTTTGTAAAAATCCACTTTTAAATTCTACAGAGCCATATAATGTGAACAGTTCCTATACACGAGGATTGAAAATTCTAGTAGTGGTAAATATGAACATTGTTATGTACCAACTTCATAAGGGCAAAACTAAGCTAGCATTTTCTAAAAACGTACTCAATTTTATTGAGATACTTTCGATGAGGTCGACCACTTCCAAATCTTCCATCCACACTCTTCTTGTCTACTTAAATCTCTTGAATCTCGACATACTCAACCATCGAATATTCATTTTTTTTTCCAATTCACAATGTTCCCAAAAATTATCTCGATATATTTTTCTTACAGTTCATTTATTTCAGATTCGCTGTTTACCAACCACTAGGGATAGGTGTTACAACTTATAAAGAATCGACTATGTATGTTATGTATTTAGAGTTTAAAGAAGGGAGTGCAACAAGTACATAAAATGTGTTTAGTATATTTTTTCTATTCAACAATAAAAAAAAATATCATTTACCATTATTACTATTAAAATTACCATTTTCAATAACATTGTATTTTTTTCTTTCAAAAATTATATAATTGAAAATATATCTAAGTTCACTATTTAGCGGAAGATTTAACAAACAATTCCCTCTAAGTAAACAGTAGAAAAGCGCCGAGAGCCAACCAAACCAGCCTCCGGACTAAAGCAAATATACCTATTTCTGCTTCCTTTGGTACCTACCTACTTGAATAATTGCACTGACGGTATAAAGGATTTTAGTTTTTTTTACAAACAAAGTTTTTCAATGTTTTATACTCAAAACATATAGTTTTTTTTTAATAAAATACAAATATTGTTTTGAAATATTTTGTCAATCACAAATCTTAATTTTCGTTTTAAATATATGTATGTATGTAAATGTCTAAATTAAATAGATCGACAATTCACCGATGACAGAACACAAATAATTATAATTATAAATATAAATATATGATTTAAATTACTATGGCGAGTGAGGTGAATATTGCCTCATCACAAATTTAGATAAAAAAGACCCTCAAAGGCAAAGAAGAGTCGGTGTCTAAGCGGCTGTTGGAAAACATTTCACTGAATTCACAAAATTCAAGGAAAAATTTGACGAGTTTCAAAAGCCCCAAAGTTTTATTGTACCTACCACTAACAATTTCGCTTGGCTGTGGAAATGTATGAGGTAAAGATGTTAAAGTTTTTGTTCCAAAAAAATATAACTTTATTTTTACACAATAACATTCAGTAGTAGTCTATACACGATCTTTGGTGGACCCCATAAAATATGATCTGATGACATTATCCAGTTGGCTGGAAGAATCTGAACAACAAGTACAAGAACTGACGAACAAGCCAGAGACGAGTGGTAGCAAATAGAAGAGGTATTCATACAGCAGTGAAGAATTAGCTTTCTTTGCTTCTCGGCCATCTCTGTATCTTGGGCTCTCTGAATCCAATTTTTTCGTCTTTCGAATTTCGATTGGGATTATTTCGTCTGTCCATATTCTATTTTTTCTAGGCTATCGGCACTTCTCATCGTATCCCTCGGTCGCCATTTGAGGATTTTGGGTGTCCATTGCACATTTCCTTCTACAGTTTCGCAGCACGATCCATGATATCCGTAACGTTTGCTATATGTCCGTGTTCGTTTCTTAGACTTTCCCTAATATTTTTCTTTGTATGGATCGTCGTGAACCCTATTAGAATTATAATAAGCCTACGGCACTAAAATCTGTATTATGAAAATAAAAATGTAGCGAGTATACAATATAATATTTACTATAAATTGCAAAAGTCATAAATTCAAAATTACGTAATGTTTGAATATGATGTTGGTATAATACATCAAAAATTTCAACACCGTGAAAAATCATGCACTTGTTTGACTTCATTGCACCGTCGGTCGCCTCTCTTCCTCCCTCGTACTCTTCTCTCAAACATACCTCCTTCATATCCCTCGTCCTATCTTCAGCTGTGCAGAGGGGTGACTCCACCACCGCCAGCTTCCTTCCCTCGGATACGGAATTTGCATATTGTGCATAAAAACATAAAATCGTATGCACCCTTTAGATTTTGATAACCGTTTGTGGTATATAACTCAGTTATTCGGATCTGTAAAAAGAAACAGCGAGTTGGTAAAACAAAGGATAAGTGACCACTCGTCGGTGATATCCACGAAACACTTTACACTTTTATAATAATAATAAACTGATATTTTTGAATATTCTATGAAATATTTTTGAGATAAAAAAATATTATTCTGGTAATCGAATGTTTTTTTTTTATTTACAATCGTGAAAATCTATTTGATTCTAAGTTAATTCTTATCCAAATATTTTTTTTTGAATTAGTTATTCATTAGAAGTAAATAAACCATAATTCATGTGAGTTTGTTTCAAAATCATCACATTAATATATGTTTCACGCTTTATGCTCACAAAAATATACAGGATTGCTTCTAAATAGGAATGATATTCATATTTTTACTGTTAATTATTAGAAAAACTACAGTTTTGATTTGAAAAATATAATCGTGAACTATTTTTAATTCATCTTATACAAAAAATTATAATGAAAGGAATTTATTTTAGAGGGCACTTAATTTAATTTAAATTACATTTGTATTTTAAGATACCATAGTAAAAAAATAGTAATTAATTTCTATTCGTGCAATCGTGCTTTTTGTATCCTTTGATACTTATTTATAGAAAAAATAAAAGATTACTGAAATGTAATTTTTCTAAATCAACATATGTAGTTTGTCTTCAAGAATACACATATAAACTTTAATCTAACGAAAAATAAAAAAAAATCATAATATCGATAAGCAAAACAACATTGAAATAAATTAACGACAACAACAACATTAACGATTCTGCAGAATTCAACATAACAAATGCACTTTGACGTTGGTTCATCGGTAGGTAGATACTTATCGATGACTCTCCAAATAAACACGGTTCATATTATGAAAATCCCTTTGTGTGTGTAAAGGGAACAATTTTTGTTGGTACATTTTAAAGAAGAAAATGGTATGTAAATCGAGGAAAAAAGCCGCGTTAAGTTTTGTTTGATCCTTATTTGAATACGGAAGTATTCTTAACAGGGTGAATCACTCAATATTTGAAAGGGGTAGTAACCCATCCTAGGATATTCACGAAATGAAAAAAAATCCAATATCTTCAGCTCAACAGTAAACTATAACATCAAATAAAGAAAAAAATACATATAAAATAAATTATAACACAAAAAATACAGTGAAAAATTGAAACAATTAAATTTTCGTTCATTCATTCCCACAATGTGTGGTAACCAGCGAAAGGTGTGCGAGTGTGCATTGCCTTATAAAAGGGAGCACAACACATGTGTGTATACCCACACATCAGTCTCGTCTCACCTAAAAAGGCACTGGAAGCACTTTTCTAAGACGGTGCCTTATTTACAAATAAAAAATTACTTAGGTATGCTATGTATGATTAATATTTATAAAATGTTTACGATTTAATCAATCCCTTAAAAAAATTATATATTAGTGGTTTATCAAGTTAGGAATAGTTAATTTTTAAGGTATAGTTTCTGAAGAACAGACACGAATAGTAACTATTCCTATAACTGTTATAGGAATAGTTGATAGTTATAATAGAGATATAGAACAGTTTCAAAGTGCGTTAAATATGTGCCATAAGTTTTTCTTTTTTACAGGTAAAATAAAGAACATAATATAAACATAGAAATATAAAATAAAACTATTCAATGTTATTGCCCCATTGAAAGTAGGTATAGACACATGTGTATGGGGCATTTTATTTAGGTATTGCACAGAAGAGATGGGCCGACGATATTGTTGCGATCGCCGGAAAGAAATGTATTGAAGCGGCACAGAATAGAGGAAAATGGAGACAAATGGAAGAGGCCTACATCCAGCAGTGGAGGGAAGGCTAGGAAGAAGAAGAAGAAGATTGAAATTTAATTTGTATTCATAAAAAAATCAATTACCCTATGATTTCAATAAATAATTTCTTCTTTTATAAAATCATCAGCACAAACGAAAAATGAAACATATTATAATTTAATGACATTGACTAGTTTTGGTAATCCAGTCACCATCTTCAGATTGTGATAAAGAAGGGGTAACTGAAACTAATTTGCTGTAAATTTAAGGAGATCAGGAAGAATACTAATGACTGCCATTTTCATACTCTTAGGTACAGTCTCCATAGGATTGTTACATTTGGACATTTAAAAAAATAATAATTTTCATAGACCTTGTCTAACAAAATTTACTTACCAATCAATATATATATTTTTATTGAATACACGTTTGTTTTTCTTATAAAAGATTATTTAGTGATAATTCAGAAGCGACACGCTATGTATGATTATATATCCGAGTAGGCATCTAAGGATTATGTCCATCCCTTGTGACAGAATATGTTGATGGATGTCCTTTTCTGAAAGAATATTTCAAACTTGATCCATTCGACTGGAACAACATTAAAAATAAATGTTCTATCTGTTTTGTGCGAAAAATAGGGTTTTTCTTTGTTGGATATTTTGACATTTTTTATAGGTATCATTTTTAAAAAATGTATTTGTAGTATTAAGGGGGTGCCGGGCGACTGCTTCCAGCGTACCTTTTTATCGATTTGATATTGCATCATTACTTCTAATCGAATCGTTTAAAAAACATCTTAGTTTGGATATTAATAGAGAATATAATTACTTTATAATTTAATTATGTTCTGCATATATTATTGCTGATGAATAATTACAATACCCGACTTTAGACATTTACCTACTTCCTAATTACATATCAAATACCTACTACCTAATTACATACCTATACCTATAGGTATACCTAATACCTATATGATATACCACATTGTAGTACTTTGTAGTAAAATAACATATAACGAATGGGATTTCAGGCAAATATTTTTTATTTTACAAGTTATTTTACATACCTACGTTATTTTACATATACCTGGTGTACCAGCATAATGTAGATTAAAAAAATATAATATACCTATTTGTTTAAGTATTTTCCCAAAATATCAATGATATATCATATTATTCCGATGTATACTAGATATATCACAAATATTTTTTCACTAAAAAAATAATAGTGAAATATGATTATATGAAAAGAAAATCTTAAGTACTTGGCAAGTGGAGGGTGGTAATGTGAAATGATATGGAAAATATATACAATCTTTACAGTGTCATTTGTCATAGAAAGTATTGACAGCTCTTCACCCCACACACGCACATCATCGGACAACCCCCAAAAGCTATCAAAAGCTCCTACCTAACCAATTTCATAAAGAACTTAAACGAAAGATCGCCCTTAGTTATTTACGCCATAAGAACGGATATTCCATCCCCGCGTCGGCAAAAAGATATTACGAAAGCCTATAAAAATATTGGGAAAAATAATATTCCTCCTTTGATCTCAAAAAACTTTCATCGTATTTTCGTGTAATATGGGCAACGTCTCATTATAGACAAATTATATCGATGTTTCTTGCCAAAGTGTTGTTCAATGGATAAAGGAAACGTATTTTCAAAAGATACGTTTTTTTTCATCCAATTCGAATTTATCGACATAACTTTAGTCACACAGACAATAGTAAATTCTACGACTATGATCCAATAAATTTTGATTATATTTCAATCATAAAATGAATTGAAAAAAAATATATTTCGATTATCTACATTGTATTAAACAGTCTATTCATTTCAATATACTCGACCAACTAACAAGTCGATAAATAAAAAAATAAGAATCAAATTTGAACAAATTAATATTTTATCAATATTTATATGAAGTTTGAGGACGTTATATATCCGAACTGGGACCATTCCAGAGTCTTGCCCAATACACTTCAAACGAATAAATAAATAAATAAGACCTGAGAAATTCTGTGTTGTGGATTGGAATATATTGTGAAGTACGTTTGGCAAATCGAAGAAAACTTTCATTATTGGTTTATAGCACAAGCAATTATACTTTGATTATAAAATGTGCGAAGATATATAATATGTACCTATATGTACTTGTTACAAGGACATACCTATTCATTCTTTTTTAGAAAAAATGAAATTTTTTATTTTTTTTTTTTTTTTTTCAATAAAAATGAATATATCCTTGTTAAACAAGTGCATATACATCTTCCTACGTTCCCTAAAATAAGCAAATAAATGCTTGTGCTATAGGTGAACGAAATCGGTCGAGGCAGGATTCGAACTCGCGACCACTGGATTACTAACCCAGCGCGCTAACCGCTCTGCCACCGACATAAAATACATAAAATTATTTTTATGCAATGTTTAATATTATAAATAGATGAAATCACGCAATGTTCATAGTAATAATTGAAATTAATATTGTTGTTGTCAAAATTATCTGACAACTGTTTCGCGAAAAAATGTGCATTAAAAACAATACGATAACATTTTTTATTTGAAATAACATCGATATATTTATTTATTTATCATTCTGTACAAAATATAAACAAATATAATGTACACGGGAGGGCTAATTGCCACTAAGCAATTTCTTCCAGCCAACCAGATTGCAAAGTATGACAAAATTGTGTATGTACATCAAAAAAATTATGAAAGCAAAAAAAAACAAAGATTTTATATATTACACTATAATAGCAATTAAAACATAAAAAATAAGAAAATACTTCATAGCAAAAAAAAGGATAGGGTAAGGACAAGGAGAGAAAATCGGAATCAGGTGTTCAGGGATAAATATAATATCCAGGCTATTCCATAATCTTGCTTATTGTACTTTGAACGAAGGGCTTAGAAATTAATATCATTTAATGATTCGGCGGATATTTTGTGGTAGTTAATATAAACCATTTTTGAAATATAAATTAGCTATAAACCACTTGTTTTTTGAGTCACTTCGCGACATGTTTCGGAAGCGCTGTCCTTCCATCGACCGGCGTGTCGAGACTGCTTGTCTCGACACGCCGGTCGATGGAAGGACAGCGTTTCCGAAACATGTCACGAAGTGACTCAAAAAACAAGTGGTTTATAGCTAATTTATATTTCAAAAATGGCTTAGAAATTCTTTATTATGGATAGGGATGGATAGTACCTACCTATTGTATGTTCAGCAGATCGGAGTGGAAATCTGAGATTCGATAAATAAGTCAATTTGTTTTTGAGGTACTGTGGCAGGTTTGGATTAGAGAGAATATTGTACAATAGTGACAGAATTTGACAGATGGTATTTTTGATCAGGAATCACTTTATATTTGAATACTCGTTAGGCGATCATCTTCGGACATTAGACATGCGTAAGATATAGGTAGGTACCTATGTACATTAGATGCAATTACTTGTGCTGTATCTACATTAGACAATATATTATATACTTGTGAAGCAACTATATCAGATCTGATACTATCTATGTATGTAGGTACTTGTGATGTACCAACATTAGCAATGCAAATGAAGTTTGCTCGGCTGTACTAGATGATGCATCTTGCTTGGTGTGTTTCTCTCTCCCCTCACTGAACCCTCAGGATGCTGCAATAGACCTTTCGTACCAAGAAAGTATTCAATGTAGCGAGTGTCAATGGCTTTCCCCATCATAAATCTTCAATAAAAATTAACGTAACGAATTTCATATGGTGTAAAAGTGCTCCAAACAAATTATAATTGTTTCGCTAACAGATAAAATCGTTTTATGAATCATTCATATTTAAGAGAAATACTGGAAAATATTATTAATTTATTCATTCATACCATCACGGTAACCAGCGATAGGTGTGCAGGTGTGCATTAACTTATAAAAAGAAGCTGCATCCCTACGTTTCGAGAGAATGAATGAGAAACGCCTTACGAAGATTGGAATGAGAGGTCGGGGCCGCCCAAGAAAGGGATTACACAACTATGTCAACGATATTCTGAAATACGGAAAAGTTAGAAGCATGAACAACAAACGAACATGTACGAGACGATACATGAATGTTGATGTTACATGGATAGAAAAATGTGGTCTTCTGTTCTCTCTGCCTACTCTGCGAGAGACATGGCGTGATGGTGTGTACGTACATATGTCATAATCTATCAATATTTCGCACCATGATCAATTTAAGATAGAATAATTTTGTTATTTTACAAACTATCGAACTACCCATACCATTCAATACAAAAATGTTGCAGTTTAATCTTCTTTCGTTAACCCTTGCAAGGACGAAATTTGATATATTGATTATATTAAAAACATATTTACTAAAAACTTAAAAATAACTTCATTGTTCATAAATTCATTATCTAAACAAGTGGGTTGTGGCCAACGCTAAACTCCTCACTAACAAGACATTCTATAAAGTATTCAAATTTTGTATGGAAAATATTCAGCATTTTCATGAAATTTTTAATTTAAATATTTTACTATGAAAATTTGATAATTCTTTAATGCCATTTTATGAAAGTGATGTGCCTTTTTACCTATTTGAAAATACTTTTTTCAAATTATATGTTTCTTGAGCTTGGGGTCACTTTGAAATATTTGACAGTTGAGAAGCACTATTCAGATATCTTCCAAAATCTAATGGAGTCTAAGTGAGTATTAGATAATTATACAAATTTGCAAAATTTGAATAGAATCGAATGAGTACTTTATAGTCTATAATCGACACACACAGATGCATTTTGATGAAACGTTCAGAATACAATCTCAGCATGATACTAGTTGATAATAGACAAGGCTTATAGAACTCTTGGATTCATATTCAGAACCTGCAAATCTTTCAAGAACATAAATACATTAAAATCTATATATTATACCATGGTTCGACCAATACTCGAATACGCATCCCCAATCTGGTCCCCAAGATACACAACATACAAACAACGCATTGAAAGAATACAAAGATTGTTCATTAAGAACTTAAACCGTAAAGCATACCTCGAGTTCCCTAGCTACGACTGTGCGAGAACCTATTATAAAATCGACAGTCTCGAGAATAGACGCACAGTAAATGATATGATGCTTCTGTACAACATTATAAATAATAATATCGACTGCCTCTCAATACTCAATACCATTTCATTTAATATTCCTACTCGCAGAACTAGACATACACATTTATTCCACTTTCCAATTCACCGCACCAATTACGCACAAAACATGACTATTCATAGAATGTGCGATACATACAATAACAGATTTCAAGAGTTTGACATCTTCCACCTCAGCTCCACAACATTCAAATACTCTATACAAAAGAAGATCAATAATCACTTATTATAGGAAACCTTGACGGCATTTATTCTCTTTTTTCTTTTTTCCTTTTAGTTCAATATTATGTTTTAAATCATTGTTAACTTGAAATGTTGCTCTTACCTACATACCAACCTATGATCATATTTTATTTTTTTATTTTTTGCAAACTTGTATTATTTTATGTCAATCATAACGACAAAATGTAATAGGCCTTAATACTTAATGTTACTATTGTATTGTACTATGTCTTAACGCTGTTTTTTGTCCAACTTTAACATAAATAAATAAATAAATAAATAAATAATCTGCAATAAAAAAATGGCCTAAAAAATTGCGAAAACATAACTCCCCACTATATCCACTTGGGTTAGTGAGGAGTAAAAAATGCTCTAAAATATGATTCAGTAATATTTTATTGATCTTATGAATACTTATATTTTATATTAAGTACAAAGGTATCATACTATTCTAATGAATACTTTCATCACTCACTGATAAAAAGACGCTATGGTAAAATAGGAAAACATAAATGTTGTAGCGTACTCGGAACTTGATTATTGTGATTAGTTATTTATTAGGTACCTTTGTATAATTTATTGAAAATAGATTCGGAAACACGGTTACTAGTAATTCGTTGTAGACACTTCAATACAATCTAGCAAAGAAGCAATGCAAAAACTCAACGCTTAAATATAATATATCAAGACATTTCGTGAAACGATTTTAATAAATAATTCAAATAGTGTTTAAGGGAAATGAGAAATTGGCATAATATTAGGTTCTGAACCATAATTATATTAACTAGGGTCAAACAGTTTTGATCAAAGTGCATGAAATATGTTTATATGTAATAGATCAGAAGGTTTTGTGTAAATGTTCTGTTTTGCATACTAGAACACACATATATGCGGAGATAAATAGAACAACTAAATGTAAATAAATTAACTGCCTTTTTAACCACACATAATATTATAAATGTGGTCATACTTGAATTTTTTGATAATAATAGAATATTAAAAAATTAATATTCTTATCATTATATTGTACCTAAAAATAACAAATTAATTAAGTACCTATATCAAATTTTACAATCGATTAAATAATTTTATGACAAAGATTATATATTTAATAGAGCAAAAGATGAAAGATTAACTTATCATAAATAAAAAAAATCGGTCTTATTATATAAAAAAATTGTCAGCTTTCGTGACTCAGTTGATAAGTTACCTGACACCTGAGCCAAATTCCCGTTGGAGACACAATTTTTATTGTGTATTCAATCTGGATCTTTGAGACTATAAAAATCATAACTCTTCAGAATGTGGCAACTAGTTATTAAGTACATTTTAAATTTATATTTGACATAGTACCTGTTAGATGCCCAATAAGCAATAAGAAAAATAATCATGTATCAATCCTACAAATTGATAGAGAATAATATTAATTAATTTATTTATTCATTTATCATGAAGGTAAATAAAGAAGTAGGTATATTTATTATTCGCAAATAATATTATTGCATTCATTTCGCAAACATTAGGTATGTATAATAAAGATAAACATTTTCTACAACAGCATACTTTTTTCTAAAAAAAACATAGAACCTAGTAATATGAATAAATAAAACCTTTACACGTTTTTTGATAAAATACAAATATTTTATTAAACTCGCGTAAAACACTGTTTCAAAAGAGGCATCGAAAGGGTTAAGCAGCAAAACGAAAAAGAACAAGTCGTAATTTTTAATACGTTATGTATAAAATCAATTTTTGATAAAACATTTTGTCACTGACCGCTCGATCGTTCCGCTGGTAAGTTGTCTCAACTTTTTTCGTTATTTATAAATTTTCAAATTTTTCGGATTTATTTGTTCGTATTAATTATGTATTCAATATTTTTATTACTATGTTTGCTTTATTCGTGTATTGTCTTTATTGTTCGCATCTTCTAAAACAGTAATATTAGACAGTTGATTCGTAATATTTTCAAATATAATATGTCATCTTTTCCGTGTCTCATTTTATTGTTACATATGCAACGTAATTATATAATAAACATAATATATATCGATGTAAATTTATTACATATTTTTATTCGTACCTACATAAATTTTATTTAATGTTTTTGCATTTAATTTATATCATATTTACAGTTTCAAAACATTTAAAAATTGAATTTCAGTGAAATTTATATGTAGGACGATGTTACAAAAATTTGTTTATTTTTACGTGAATTATCAACAACAGTGCTCGATTATTTTCAAATAACATTCTTATTTTAACTTTTTCATTAATTTCTGTGAATGTTTTAAAACAATGGATCTTTTGATCAATTTTTTCATCATATCAATTAACTGATACGACACTTTTCAATATTTGCCATAAAGTACCTGTCGACATTCGTGGCTCAGTTGGTTAGGTATCTGACTGCTGATTCAAGGGATCCCGTGTTCGATTCCCAGTGGAGACACAGTTTTTAATAATGTTTCAGACGATAAATATCGAAAGTCTCCAGAATGTGGCAACTTGTTATTGGGCGCGTATTTAATAATTACTTGACATTGTTCCTGTTAGTTGCTCGAGAAGCTACATAAAATAAAATAAATAATAACTCAAAAAAATATCGTGTAGGTAGTAATTTAAAATTTTATGTAATATTTTTGGATCATAATTTTAAAATATTTTTTTTTGTTTTTCAAATATCTAATATTTTTTATTGTTACAGATTTGCGAAGAGATCGAGCGGTTGGCCCCGCGTGGAACTTCAATTTACATCCCGCGGTAACAACTACTAAGAAGATAAACATCAACTTCTACCACAATAATATCTTCTCAACGGCCAACAAATATCATCTTTCATCCCTACAGCCACACCTGACATAATGATGTTGAACGAAGAAACAATCGCAAATAAAGTAAGTTTAATTTAATTTATTTGATCATGTTGATGTATGTATATAAGACATGAATATTTTAGAAGATGCATCAATACATAACAGATGATGTGGAAAAAATGATATCACAAAAATGTCTGTGTAAACAAGATTATGAATACTTTTGGTTGACTGTTTGAAATTACCTACACAAATAGAATATCTTGTGGAAAAAATGGACGTAGAATGATTGGCTTTTTAAAATATTTAAGGGTAAAAAAAATAAAATGTTAAGTTGGTTCGGCTTAGTAAAGAATGACACGTATCTGTGTCTTATAAAAATATATTTCTTAACGTACAAATTAATATACTTTTAATCATAGAATTATAATATACAGAAGCCGCGTGTAGTACAATTTTCGAATTCAAATGTATGACAAGTTTTTTTTGCATGTATGTGTGAGGCGGTAGATCGGTAGGTGGACGTATTATGTAGGTGTGCGTATCGGTAGGTGTACGTATACGGCCGGGCGAGTGATATTCAGAACATTGTTGTCATACTTTCATTGCCCTGACGAGGTATCAGTATCATATATAATATAAGGTTTTAATCTTCATTGATAAACAAATATACTTTTATACGAAAAATATACTTGACATTATGAATACAAATAAGACGATGTAGGTATGCTTTAAAAATTGTTATTTTTAGTTTTGCATACCCGTATTGAAAATTTTGCTATAAATATTGAGAACAGAGGTAATTTGAGAGGTAATTCGGGTAATTTGATCGATAATCTACTTATTCTGTGAAAAAAAGGACGTTATAGAACAGACTAGATGATGGCAAATTTTCCAAACCAGCTGTAAAATAAATATTACCATGTATAGTTTTTATTTATGTGTCAATAATTACAGAAAAGAACACTCCAAGAATACATAATAATTATATTCAATAGATTTGTAATCGTATATCTTTTTTTTTTCATTTTCCAGATGCCGGGATGGCAATTAGGATCTTCTTTAGGACTGGTGACTCAAGATTCGTCTCAACTCCTGACATCCCTTCTTCGGAAGGGACAAGCTTCAAGAGCAGCAGACGGCAATTTGAACCACTCACATCTTCTAAGATTTTGCGATGAAATCACAACGATTTCTATTGCTAAAGTTATCAGAAGATCATCATTATGAATACAATATTTACGGTAAGACAAATAATGCACAATATACCTTATGATATTAATCTCATTAGAGTTTTGTTTTATCGATTTGACTTATTTCAATGAATTATTAATGTATCGTGGTAAATTATAATATTTGAATTTAAATTAACCAGATTTTTTTTAAATTAGGTATATCTTCACATTTGAAAATCTTGTATCACGATGTTAGCACAAGCTAATCTCTGAAACCGCCCAACGGATTAAAATGTTATTTTTAAAAATGTTATGGTTGTTTCCGGATTGAAAGATAAGATAAGATAGTTTTAGACCAGATTATTAAAAAATAATTTCATTTTTTCAACAATTTTTTTAAATATTTTTTTAGATATTTCACCCCCTCCCCAAGAATTTTATGCAGGAAAAATAGAGTCGTAATTTATTTTCAAGTTGTTTAACCTTTCAATAAATGGAGGTGTGAACAAATCTATTGACATTGTATTACGCATCTAGACGACGAAAAAAAAAATTTTGCAGAACAATACATAAAAAGACGTTTATATAAAATGCGATATGTGGCAGAATAACGTCTGCCCGGGCACATAGAAGTTTACATATTTCAGTAGAAAAGGAAACTGAAATACGTATTTCATTTCTTCATCTTCTTTTATAAATATTATGATATCTGTTTGTGACCTTATTTATAAACATCATCTTAGTAAGTAGGTACCAACCTACAACTTTTTTTTGTATTCTTGGCAATTCATCATAGAAAGAATGCTCTGTGCCTTGATTCAATGCAGAAACATAATTAAGGGGGGGACTGCTGCCAACGTACCTATTTTTCAATTTGATATAACATCATTATTTCTTATCAAATTGTTTTGAAAAAAATAATTTAGAAAGTTTGGGTATTAATAAAGAAAAATATATCTTTACTTTTTGATAATGTTCTGTATAAATTCTTGTAGAAAAATAATGGCATACCCCGATTTTCAACGATTATCTTATATTTTTTATAAAATATAAGGCGTAGTTCAACATAATATATATATGTTTTTTTTAATTAAAGAAGACATAAATATCCATAAAAATATGATGTGACGTTGCATTAATGCTTCAGGTTTAGTAAATAAACTTAAAAAAACATTAAAATAAAAGTTTTTTTTTGGTTTATTAACTTAACCTGATGCATTAATGCAAAGTTACATCGTATTTTTCCAGATATTTTGATCTTCTTTAATTTATAAAAAAATATAATGCTCTATAGGTACCTTATAGTTTTTTTAGAAATTTAAGATAAATGTCAAAAATCGGGGTATGCTTATTATTTTCCTACAAGAATATATACAGAACATAATTAAAAAGTTAAGGTATATTTTTCTTTATTAATATCCAAACTAAGTAGGTTATTTTTTTCAAAATGATTCGTTTTGCAGTAATGATGCAAATTAAAATTGAAAAAATAGGTACGTTGGCAGCAGTCACCCTCTTAAAATGAATTTATGGTGAACTTTTTTTAATTATTGTTACCGTAAATTGTTATGGTTTATGTATTTTAATGAAATTTTTGTTTTGAAAATTTTGGATTGATAAATATTAGTTCGCGTTGAATAGATTGTGTTTATTAAATTAGAGTATTGAACATTGTTATTAACAAATCGGTTATGGCAATTAAAAATAAGTGTTCCAGCGTCTCTTTCTCCTGGGGGGCAAGTCTGGTGCCACCGACGAAATCAAAACCCTAGTGATTACCCATATCATGGATATAATTATTATATGGAGTTCTACAATATCTTTAGATGTCATTGAACTCCATATAATAATTATATCCATGATATGGGTAATCACTTGGGTTTTGATTTCGCCGGTTGGAACAGACTTGCCCCCCTGACCACACTCACACAGCTATTAAAAACATATATCCTATGTCTTTTTGTTCAAAATGTTTACTTATTCAGCCCAATTAATTCTTGGTTACCTACATTTGTCGTTAACTTATTTTGCTTCGGTATAAGAAATGTCGATTAGGTACAGGAGGAAATATTAAAATCTATTTTTTTTAATCTTTTCAGAAATCCAGTTGAGAATTCCGTCCTATCGGCAAAAAATCACGTCGCAAAATCAACATGTCGAGAACTCTTCTGTTCAAGTTACATGGATACAGATGGTACAGTTGGTATAATTGGCTTTAGAGGTTTTCTTTCTAAGGCCAAGTTTTAGTGTAGGTACAGAACCAAGTACAAGTTCTATATCATTGAAGTACAAGTTCTATATCATTGAAGGTAACAAACGAAACTCGCAAAGATAATTTGTCAACAAAATGGACACAAATATTTGACAGACATCCAAAATAAAAAAAAGGATTTTCCGTATTACAAAGGTTATTTTTACCGTTCATTGAGTAAAAATAATAATTATCAGTGAAAATGAACACAGTTTTTCGTTTTCAGTTTTTAGATCCAGATTATAACGAAATGTTTATATCTATCATAAGGTATCTTTAATGGAATTTCATAATTTCCGTTGCAGGCTACGCAAATTCTGAAATTCGTCGTATATTTTTTAGAAATCGATTTCATCACTTGATTTCTACAAAATATACATTTGTCTCATTCGGCTTATTAATTGTTACTTGACATTTTTTATCTTACGTATAGTTTTAAGTGCTATAGTTATAAGATAGTTTTGTAAAATTGTTATAATAATATTCTACATCTCGTGTAATTATTTGATTAGGTTTTGTTTACGTAACCACAGTTCAAAGAATCATTAATTATAATTAAAATAAAATAATTAAGCTAAGTAAAACTTTGACTATACATAAATACCAAAGTTAACGAAATGTTTAATTCACTATTCCATAAATTTCTTTTCTATTTCTTTGTTGATAATGAAAACGCTTTATATGTTTATATGAGAAAATATTTTTTTGTTTTATAAAATAATCTTCCACATCGTTTTAATATATTATATGATTTTGTTTATTTTCTTTTCTTGTTGAAATAATACATTTTTGTACTTTTTATATTACTTTCTTGTTAATAAAGCATTTACTTAAATTCATTTTTTTTATTTCATCGACCCTGATCAACGAAGTAATTCAAAATTTATATTGCATATGTACCTACCTACATGATTTAGATTATAAGAAAATGTATATAAAATATTGATAAAAAAAGAAAAAATATATACATATTACTGTCAGAATTTAAATAAACAAATTATGTTTTCTCGAATTCAAAGCAACTGCTTCTTTATTAGTTGTCATGCGCCCTGAAGAAGGAGCAGTCGCTTTGAAATAGTTCTTATAAAATATTTTATTCATGCTTTAAACGAAGTTATGTAAAAATGAATGTAAATAAAAATTTAACAAGTGAATGAAAAAAGCATACAATTGACACCCTTTTCAAAGTTTTCTTCTTATATTGTTTTTTTTCGCTAGCATAAGTTAAATTAGTCAATTAATAAATTTTCCTTACTTTTAATTTAATTCGCAGTTAAGTCATATTTAGAAATATACCTATATTATTATAATTTAAACTATTTTTACATAGAAAACATGTTAAAACAGTAAAATATTATTATTGTCTCTAACCGAATAAAATTCACATTTTATTAACACTCAGCCGAAAACGTTTAGCTTTGTTTACTTTGTATGAAATACAAAATTGTTAATTTTTATCAAGTTTAATGTTGTTTCGTTCACAAGAGTGGAAGTTTATAATGAAAAAATATTAAAAATTAACAAATTAACACAGTTATAATCCACGAACTGAGTTTATAATAAGTAAATGAATCAATTTAGAATTAGTTTTACATGCACTGTCATCGGGAACTCACAAATACTGAAAGTTTCAGAGCTCGTAACTGGTTGGGAAGTTAGTTGAAAATCGATTGCAATATTCCAGTATAGACAGAGAAAGTAGAGTTTTTAAAGATTCACTGGATATCCACTAAACACTTTCTTTACACCCTGTGTACATAAGTGTTAAACACCCTGTGTTTTCAGGTTTGGTTGTTTCGTGATTTATGTAGATGTGAAAAACTATACGAATTATTATTTAATTTTTGTAGTAACGATTTGCTCTCAAACATGGTGTGCGAGTGTGCATTACCTTCTTCCTCTTCTTCTTATTCTTCCTGTTCTTCCTACCTAGCTTAAAGTACCTGTATGTACTTATCGTTTGAAAAAAATTTCCCATACGAAGGAGTTAGAACCTAACCTCTTCTCCTACTCTTGCACCCTACTCAAGTGGCGAGTTTATTGCCGGATGGGAATTTCTTCAAACTAACCAGTGTTTGCAATCCAGAGAATCAAGATTTGTGTGAGAAATAAATTTAAATACATTTCTAGAATTCCTATAAACATGTAAAATTGATTTTCCTATCAATTCTGTCCAGGAAGAACGTGCAAAGTACAAAATAAGATAAGATAGGTGTGAAAGTAAGTATATATAAGTACCTAATATGTATATAAGAACAAACCTTGCATAAGTATGTTTATTAATATTGTGTTGGTATTGTCCTTGACCAAACATGTTACATTATGCAGTAGAAACACACTATCTCCCGTGGTATATCTATGCAAAATACATAATAAACGATAGTAAATGTTTCCTGTGTTTATACTGTATGGCCTGACGTGCGCCCCTGCCCTTACTTTGGGACCTACCTACCCTAGTATAGGGATCGCCATAGACAAACATATTATGTAGATACTACTTTTTTAATAAAATAAATGTATATACCGAGACATAGGATAAAATAGACGGTAACAGAATGTTTTATAGGCGAAATAGGATACCCAATCAGACACATAATAGGTAAGTTTAGCATTCATGTTTTTAAAATCTGTCTGACTGATTTTTAAATCACTTTTTTACGCGCAGACAAAACGTTTATAATGTTCTTCTTCTTCTCAGCCGAATTCAGTCCACTACGGTACGAAGGTCTTGTCCATCACCTTCACTCTATCTTGTGCTCTAACCATCCAATTGACACCAGCATGACGGCCAATGTCATCCCTCCATCTATGGTGGTCATTCGCGGTCACGGAGCTAAGGATAATGTTATTTATTTATTTATTTTAATTCTTTACACTTGTTTTCTATTTTTTATGTGCGACCGACACCCGCTTCACTGGGAACTGGGAACATACCCGTGTCGGAACGAGTATCAAAATGACATTTATTAATTAGATTGTCACATCACAATTATTGTACCTTAAAAATAACTCCTAATAAAGTAATTCCTAATATGTTAGCAATGCAATAAAAGTAATATCATTTTTCCACAAACAATGAATATATATGTAGGTACCTAGGAAACCTCAAGTAAAAATTGAATTAGAAAGATGCCGAAGATATACAACAATTTACAATATAAAAAATTATTTACAAAAATTACAAACCTATCCTATATATTTGTGTGCATGTGTATATATGTATGTGTGTATGTATATGAATGTGTAAATTTTTATCTCTTAAATTGAATTTAAGATTTATTTATTTTTATATTGATGTTTTGTACTTTTTTTGTTTCGACGGATTGTAAATCCTATCGCATGATTTAAAAGCGTGGTGAAAAATACACAAGTACCTACACGCATTTAAATTGTCTGTCCTAAAACAGAAATTATTCCTAGTTAGATACATAGATATAAGTAAAGTTATGGAATGATGCCAACCAGGGAGCACCCATGTTTTTGTTTGTTATTATATAAATACTGAGTGGTCTCTGTGGTGTATTGTTTTTGTGAGTTTTCTTTTCTTGTGTTAAATAAATGTATTATTATTATTATTAACCGTCTTTAAAGGACCATGCTCCGCTATAATGGTACAGGAGGACAAGACTCCAGTATTTAGCACTATCCCATATCTAGATTTGAATGAGGAACATAAATAAATCAACTTAACTCAAAATATGATTTATTTTTTAAATACTTATTATTGTTTTTTTTTTCATATTTGTTGGAAATATTTATGTAGCCATTGTAAATCGGGTTGTTAATTTTATATGAGTACCTATGTCCAACATAATCTGTAGGTGTACCTTGATGTAAATATATAATATGTAGATAAGTATACATATGTACATCTCATATATTACAGGAAGGAGGATGTTTGGAAAATAGGTAGGATGTAGATTGTACCTTCGCCTTTTGTTTTCCAGTTAATATATCGCATTTTATTTTGTGTCGAGAGCAAATTTTCTCTTGTTTTTATTTTGCCATTAAAGTTAAATAATGTCTATTTCTTTTTTCCGAAACAATTAACCCACCCAGATTTACGTTCTTGCTCATACATAAAGAAAAATAAAAAATATATATTCCGCCCTTTACCTACTGTTTAACGGAGCTTTAAAAATACAAAAGTAAAGAGAATAGCTTAAACATTACCCGTACACCATTATATTTTATTGCCGTTTAAATTACTGAAACAAACTGATGTACTTACCAAAATCATAGTAAATAACAAAGATCTCATCCATGAAGGAATCATTTTATTTTTTTTATATTTTTTTATGAAATCAACACTTAATTACTTTGCATAAAGGTATATTAGATACAAGAATGAAAACACTTGGCTTCCTGCAAATTATCATACTAATTTTGATTTCAATAAAAATTTAAGATATTACCTAACCAAACCTTACAGTGACTAAAATAATATATATGTGTTTTCAGTCTACAAGATAATCATTAATCCGCATACTATTTTTGCTATTTAAAAATATAATTCATATAAAAAAATACTGGCGTTCATCGGAACTCTCCCATACAACAATTGATCAACAAAAATTTATGACAATTTTGTATTAAATGTTGATATTAACATTTTTTATGATGAGATGTAATGAAAGATTAAAATTAAATTATGATCGAGTACTTATTTCTACATTTTCAAGATTAAACCCCCTGGGGGGTTACTCATCACACGCTCTTAATACGTTCTTATCTTGCATTAATCTTAAAAATGTTTAAATCAGTACTCGATCATAATTTAATTTTAATCTTTCTCTACATTAGATCATAAAAAAATTGTTAATATCAACGTATAATAAAAATTGTCATTAATTTTTGTATAAATTTATACAAGTATTTAATTAATTTGAAGCTCGAAGATTTCTAAAGTCTGAAACTGATCTTAAACTTCTGTTAATCAACTTCATGAGAAGTCATGTTGGTCAGAAATTGTCAGAGTTTTTAGTGATTAGCATCGTTGTTTATTTACTTAATATTTATTTAATGTGACTGCAACAGAGTTCTTAATGAAAGTTTAGGAATCATTATTTACATTTTATTGCATTTTATTTACAAATTACTAATATAAAAGCTTCATAAAAGATGTATCAGATGGTTCGTCATCAATAGAGTAGCGGGTCCAGGTCCAGGATGGCGGAGACGTTTGTCCGATACTGGGCTCAAAAAAGGCTGAGTAAGAATTAGAGAAAGGCTGAGTAAGAATTAGAGAAAGGCTGAGTAAGAATTAGAGAAAGGCTGAGTAAGAATGAGAGAAAAGCTGAGTATGAATGAGAGAAAGGCTGAGTAAGAATGACAAAAAGATTCTAGATAAAGTATTTTTATTTCATTTCATATGTTCTTATATAGGTACCTACTTACTGCAATAGCATATTATCGAATTCATTTTTCACAACTCAAAATTGATTTTATCGAATCTGATGACGCCAAATACACAGTGCAAAATCAAAATGATGAAGATTTAAATTAATAAGTATTATCTACAAAATGGAAATGGTCCATGGAAATATCCAACAACCTTCATAGAGCATTCATATGATTTCAAGACCAAGTGGTAGGTACCTACTAATTAGCTGACGAAAATAAATTTGACATTCGACAATAATTATCTCCCCGGGGCCGCGGTGGCAAGTCTGGGCAATCGTCGAAATCAAAACCTTCATGACATATTATATGGAGATTTATAATATATCTAACATACCTATTGTATAACTCCATGAGATAATTATATCCATGATATGGGTAAACATGGATGATATTGATTTCGCCGGTTGACCAGACTTGCCCCCCCCCCCCCCCCCCGTCTGTCTTGTGCATGAAGATATGATACTATCAAGTCGCAGTTTGTACACGAAAAATGCAATCAAAATACTACTAGTGTTAATTTAATCAGGAGTGACAGTATTACCTATTGACAACAGCAAGACAAAAATAAGTAGGTAGGTACTTTAATGTGCAAATTGGCTTAAACTTCATGACTGTTTTGATAATGAAGGTATGATTCTAGTCTAGTGTATACCTACAATTTGATTCAAAATAAATTTGCTGTTAATAAAATTTAAAGTAAGTAAACTTATTTTAAATAATTCATATACCTATCCAGGCACACCTTGAAAAATATTATGTGTAGGAAATCAGTATAAAAAAACGTTACCATATGAAAAAAAAAAACAATTTGATTCCCTCCATTTTGAGAATATGCTGTTTACTTAGGTCTCTTTTTCAAACGTTTGTGTACTCATTCATATATATTCTGTGTAAACAGTGGAAAACCTTTTGAAAAGAAAAATATTTATTTTAAAGTTTCCCTTTATTTTAGGGCGTTTTCGGGAAGCAATAAATCTCCAAGAACCTATAGACTTGACTGAAGTAGCCCATTTTGCCATTTTAGGAAAGTACCTACCTACACCAATTGAGTTTTGGTGGAACAACATTTTTAAAACTGCACTTTAGTTAATTTGTTTAAGAATAAACATATACGATAAAAAATTAACATTAGTTACTCTTTTTTATCTAGGTACATATATCTACTCCACGTAACATTCAATGTTGGATGAAATGTCTTTAAATAAATTAAATGATCTATATCAGGAATGGTGAACCTTTTTGGGTCCGCGTGCCAAAATTCCCAAATATTATTTCTCGATTGTCTGGCAACCATGCAGTAAAAAAATTAAAAATTGAAGAGATAAAAAATAAATCATATTTTTCGGTGAATGTTCGCCGACGAAAATCTCGCCATTCACCGAAGATCGACAAATTCATCTTCACTGATAGTGACACCTGTGACGGCGATATACGACGAACATAACCTCAAATGTCAAAGGCAGTGATGCCAGTATAAAAAAACTGTCGTTTATCTCGTGAAATACTTGAATATTAATAAAACTATAGTTAGATCAGAATTTAAATTTATAAAAAGGTAAAAATTAAAAAAAAAAATTGAACTTGAAATTGTTCGTGTGCCGTCCAAATACCTACTCAAACGTGCCGCTTCGGGCACGCGTGCCCTGGGTTCGCCATCCCTATATCTACCTAGATCATGTTCTAAAATATTGCAATCAAGATCATGTTTATTTTGAGTCTAATTCGATTCTCAAGTAGCAAAAGTACCTACATACTTATTTTGATACAAGTTTTTGGTCCTTTATTTTGAATTAGATGTCTCCTTGTACGTGACAGACTTCTTAAAAAAGTCGAGCGTGAAAAATAACGTGACATTATCGGTTGGATACAGCAGATATAGTGACAACGACAAGTATACGTCAGATCTTCGATAAATCTTCATTATTTGTGATGTTTTCACCACATTACAAGATAAACAGAAGCTCCCAGCCGAGGGTGAGAAATACTTACCGTCTGATTTATTAGAAGGAAACCAAACATGAATCATTTTAGTCAAACCTCGCTTCACTTACACTGTCTCCACCGACAAAACAATCCCCACAAGTATTTTGAGTTAGACGTTCGTCCCCAATTGCGATACTTGGTTGCCTTTGTCGAAAATCATCATACTTATCGAAAAGATTTAGACAATCCCTATAGACTCGAGAATATTGTTAGACTACCTAGTCATTGTAATCCCCTCATTTAAGACTAACTACTAACTATACGTAGGTTTAAGATAAAAACAAAATAAAGATTATTTTACATTATTTCTCTTTTAAAATCACGAAATATACCTACTTATTAGTGTTGGAACTGAATGTTTTTTTTTTCGTGATAAGTTTTTTTTTTATTTTTGCTTAAGTACCTTGCTTTTGCTTATTTTGAGTCCTTGACCGCCAGACTAACGTCATAGTAGGTCTGATTTTTTTCTGGGTAAGGATACCACAACGGGTAACAACGATTGGACACATTAACGCTGAGTACATACTGGTGGCTTTCGCAGACAACTGCCTCAGCATGAAAAAATCTTCAGTGATATGAAACAAGGATTTAAGCCGACTTCCCTAATTATACGTACAAGGGTCCTTAGAGAACTTATCCTGCCTGTAATTACGTTCATACCTGGACATAAGGAGAAGAGTAAGTAGCTTGGAATACTCCCTATTTTGGTAGACATGTAAATTTTCCACTCAGACACGCTTTCGTACCTCAAGATAAATAAAGGAAAGAAAAACGTTTTGCCATTTTATTAGCATAAGTGATTTATCCCCTAGTGTAGCAGCACCTAGGGACCTATAGGTACAGTACATAGGTATACAGTGCCATAATATGGTGTGTGGCGTCGACCGTCTTCCACGCACCTTCCCGCAATACAATATGCTAATTTTATATACTTACAACACACCATCTTCAGGAATTTATATCTTCTAATGTCTTTCTCAGCGGAACATTGCGGTGGTGCGACTCATGGCTAAGGAAAAGCATCTAACATTATACTTATAAAAAATATACGCTAGAAATATCTGCACGTGCACTTATCTCCTCGTTAGCATAAGAAGTCGTAGGTAATTTAAACAAACGAATTTTCTTTCGTAAATTAATTTCCTTATATATGTAGGTACCTACCTTCCCAGACATAATGTTCAATATACCCATATAATATAACCTTCATTCTGATGATAATTATTCAGATCGATTGTATTTAGTAACCTACCTACTGATATACGTCTTTTGAAAATATATTATTTTTTTATTTTCAAAAATATGGATAAAAACATCTGCTTTTTAAATTATTTTAATTTCAATGTTAAACGGTCGATAGGTGAATGTCGCACGCAAGAAAAAGGTCGTATTTTCCTTAAAGGCGACTATTAAATTTATAGGTAGACACTCTTCCCCAACATATTATTGTTACAAGGCTGGAGGTTATGCCGTACATTATGCCTAATGAAGTCAAATACAGAATCCCCAACAGACGCCATTTTGAATTCAATTACACAAACGGTGAGGCGATAATGTCACTTGTAAAGACTTTTTGCCATGAATTAGGGAACAATAGCAAGAAATGTTACGTTATAAATGTTATATTTCAACTTTTACGATCGTATATTATCTTTGCTTATGCCATGTAGGCGAGACTAAAAATGTTGAATGTTCTTTCTGAGGAAAATGAAAAAAATACTTTTGGGGTCTTTTTATACTGTGTTCATAATTGGTGGGCATATTGAAAGTCATAATATTACTAGGTAGGTACATATCTACCTTCCTAGTATTAGTTCGAATAAAAATTGGTTATGAAATGAAGTGAGGGCAAGATCTTCATTTATATTACATAATATTTTCAGAAATGAAAAAACTTCGTGCATTTTTGGGAAGTGGGAAAATTAACCAATACCTACTGTTGCACCAAATTTACTTGAAATTTCACATTGCTTGGGATGCTTAAAAGAGATTATTGATTACAGTAAATCCATCATTGTACACTTGTTTATACTTAGGTACATCAATTAAATGAATAATTAATTATATATATTATTGAGGCCGTTTGGCGCCCCAGATTTCAGATTTCACCATATAAAACTATGATGGATGCTGCCCAAAATTGATTCCTTCTTATTTATAGACAGCAGAGCCGAATCCCCCATAGTTTCAAATAGCGCAATTGCGCCGGGTGTTAAGAAATCTAGAACAAATGGGGAAAAATAAAAATCAAATTTTCAAAATAAATCATGCATATAAAAGTGAAATAAAATAAAAATCAATTTGTTCAGAAAGTTTTATTAAGCAACATGATTAAAAAATATAAAATAAAAACATTTAATCGTTAAAAATATTTGTTTTAATAATCACATTTTCAAACATAAATTATATTTGGCAAATTATATAACAATATCACAAATAAAAATTAATGTTGCAAGTCTTGGTTAGTGCAAATGGAAGAAAACATAAATGATATATAATATTGACATGGAAAATAATAAAATGGCTTCATCAACAATACTTATATTTAATTTGTGGCAATAACAGGCATGTAAATAACAAAAATGTTTCATCAAAAATACAATATTTGCAATCATATTATATTAATGGTCCCCCATCTTGACATTGCATTAAATTTAATATCACTTTGCAACCTCATTAGTGGCAACATTGACAAATTAACATAAAAATGTTGACATATAATAGGAAAATAAAGCTAAAAATGTATACATACTTATTGAGTACATGTTTTATTTTTAAGAATGAATATATCCTTGAAACAATACATATACATCTCATACATTCCCTAAAATAAGCAAAAATGCTTGTTCTATAGGTGAATGAAATCGCTCGAGGCAAGATTCAAACCTACATCCATTGGATCACAAAACCAGCGAGTTTTCCACTACCACCAACCCATCTATATTTTATGAATTGAGTGAATTAGTTTGACCTACAGATGAATACTGATTGACGCAAGATTTGAATCCAGGTCTACTGTGTTGCAGATGAAAAACAATATATGTGCAATCGCTAATCCGTTTTCATGTTCACATTTTACATTCACAGTGATATGAAACAATATAAGGATACAAAAACATAGCAATGGATGGCAATTGATATATAAACAGGTTCGTTTTAATGTAAACTACTATCTGAAAGTACATTTGTAAATTTATAATTATAAATGTCATAGTCATTGAAGATCCAACACCACATAGGTCAACATTATTGAAATATCAATGTTATTGGTTAGATAATCATAAGGCGCATAATTAAACCAATCAATGTAGGGAATATAAGCTAACACGATTCATTTATTCATAAAAAAGTAACAGCGTGTAACTCATGTTAAGGATTTGAAGAATTGTAAACACCATGTAAGTATCTCAGCCTATAATTCAACACAGTAAGATAAATTAAGTCAGTTGTGCTGTGTGTTTACTCAATTTTAAGACTAATTGAAAAGTTAAAAGTTACGATTATTTTAAATTGTTATAAAAATAGTTTTATAAATATCACTGGACTATTGACTGTCCGGCAAAACACGATGGAAGAGCTTGGTGGCGGAGGATATACGGGCATGTAATGTCCTGAGGTCAATGCTTAGAATAGAATGAGCGCAGTGAGGAGAGCTGACCCCACCACCAAGTGCGGGGTCAGCTAAAGAAAAAAAAAATATTTGATGGGAATTAAAAAAATGTTATGAGTATTAAATGAAAAAAAATATATGAAATAATTTGCCTGTTTCAATTTTACCTGATAGCTCGCTCATTTGATTAATTCTTCTATCCCTTCATGTTCTTGCAGTTAAAACACTGTACAGTCAAAAATATTGAAACTATGGTATGTACTTGTACACAGATAGAAGAAGGAAGTGCTTTTACAATACAATCCTATAGTAACAAATCTAGGATATTCTCAAATATCGGATTGTTAAGTTTGTGGTACATTATAACAAAAAAATTAAACTATATTTTTAATTTTGTTTAGACCACATTATATACTGAACTTACGACCGGTTTCGGAACTAAACATTTCCTCCTCAGTTGAAAATCTACCTACGGAGGGAACGGTTAGTTCTGAAACCAGTCACAAGTTCAAATCAGTATATAAAGCGTTTGAAAAAAATTAAAAATATAGTTACAAATTTAGGAGTTCTACAGTACATTTCAAACCCATAAATTGGGATCAAAAATCAAAGCTGTATTAAAATAAATCAAAATACCTAAAACAAAGTGGAAACATATATAAGAATTTAAATATATTATACCCTCTTAATTATTACGATAATTTCCCTAGTAAGTTTTCCAAATGTTATAAATTATTTTTGATAAGTGTGATGTACCAACTAATCTTATTTTTTATTTTCTACAAAGAATATATCATAAAATATACATACCTTTTTTGTTTTCTATGTAAGCAAATTTTATAAAGTTTACTAGACATTAAGTATATTATTTTTAGTAATGTTTTCTAACAAAAATTATGTACCCTTTTGTTTTCTATGTATCCTGATTTTGTTACATTATAAAGATTGCTATTTACATCAATCTAAACATTGTGTACTTATAAGTCGTTAGTTTTAAATATTGACTAACATTGTTTTCTTTTACATTATCAAAATAAAAATATTTAATACAACTTCAACTGTCCGTTTTATATTTCATAGGTGAGCTTACATTTTTGTATTGTTTTCAAAAGAGAGAATATTCAAAAGTCAAATAATAAGAATTTTAGAAAGTTTTTTTGCTCTACTGTATAGTTGCCGATTTTGACTTACGCGGTGTTAGAACTTATGCATCAATATTAATAATAATAATTAGAATTTATGAAGCGCCGTTTAGTGATACAAGATCACTCCAAGGGCGCATAATAATATTGTGTTATAGTTAAATACAAAAAGTGGGAATGAAACCCATAATAGCGCCATTGATTAAGATAATGGTAAAACAAAACTGATGAATAGAAATCCCTAAAATATGTCAAACTGTACATGTAAATATATCAAATTGATAACATTCAATAAATTGTTCAAATTTACAACAGTGTGAGATATTATCAAATAACAAAATTTTAAATATATAATGTTACTTTATAAAAATAGGTTACAATTGTCTTAGAAATGTTACATTTTATTGATTTTAATTTGTGACCTAAATATTCATAAGTAGGAATAAAAACAATGCCAGGGGGGCAAGTCTGGTCCCACCGGCGAAATCATAACCCTCACGATTACCCATATCATGGATATAATTATTATATGGAGTTCTATAATATCTTTTAGATGTCATAGAACTCCATATGATAATTATATCCATGATATAGGTAATCACAAGGGTTTTGATTTCGCCGGTTAGACCAGACTAGCCCCCCAGGTCTAGAAACAAGCAATCAATTTTAATTTTCTATTTTACTGTTATGAATAGAATACTCTATTATGGTAGACCATTATCATTAAAAAAAATATATTATTATAAATCAATATAGCACAAAAGACATTATTATAAAATATCTATAAAAACAAAAAAAATCATAAGATTATTTAAATTAAAATAAAATATGTACAAAAAATTGCTACAGAAAAATAAAACATAAGTACAAATAAATCATTGAGCTGTTTTCAAGTATAGTGCTTTCGCTATAAGAACTCATTTCGTGTTAGTAAAATTGTATAGTGTTGTAAATTTACAAGAGTAATGAAATACTTTAAATGTAAGCAACTCCCTAGAAATAAATTCACCAGGTTGTTAACTACGCAAGTTTACCAACACAAAAAAACGTAAGGAGTTGTTATTGTGAATGCATTACATAATATGCTATTTAAGTCCTTGGATAGTGAAGTACACAATTTCTTTAAAAATAACAAAAATAAACATAATATGGTAAACACATCTTTGTTTTATAAAACTGTATAGTATCATTTATTATTTTAAGAATATACAATATGTTCACGCATTATAAAACATAATGTAAATACATGAATTGTTGATAAATCTATATATTATAATTTAATATTTTAACAATACATAAAATGTTCTCAGTGTTAAACATGTTTTTTTGATAAAACTATATATTATATAAAATGTATTATTTTGTCAATAAAATAAACAAAACACATATTATATATGTAATCGCATTACCATACATTTTAAATGGAATATAAATATAGACACTCTTTAAATAACAAAACCAAAAAAAATGTTTAGGCTAAGAACCAATATATTGTTCTAATTGAGAAAATAGTAAAATTGGTAACTATTTATTTTATATTGTTGTGCTTCTCAGAAAACTAACATGTACTTTGACAAATAATATTAATTTACACGTACCCAATAACAAATTGCCACTTTCTGGAGAATTATGATATTTATCATCTCACAGATCCATACTGACAACACAACAATAAACTGTGTCACCACCGGGAATCGAACTCGGTACCTTTCTCTCAGGAGTTAGATATTTAACCTAACCAACTGAGCCACAAAGGTGGACTATAAGAAATGGAGAGGTGTGCACGTATACGAAAGACCATGAAATATAGCATCACAAAAAAAAACAATTCAATAAATTAGTAAAATAAATACAAAAAAATAGCATATCGCTCATTTGCGAGAACAACAACATAAGTCAAAAATCCGATTTTTGACTTATGTTGTTGTTCTCACAAACGAGCGATATGTCGAACATGTTGAATAATGTATTAATTTTTAGCCAAATGTAGTTATATAACAAATTATATACTTCAGATATTAATTCAAAACTATTTATTTGATTTTAAAACATAAAAGTGGTCCTTGACTTGTGTTCAGATTGGTTCTTGAATATTTGTATGAATATTGAATGTACGTAGTACGTAGGATATGAAAAAAAATATACAAAAATTAATGAGGTATTTTAACACTAATCACGTGTTTTCTTTAAAGTTGTCAAAAGAAAAATGAACACTTCTTTTTTATAAGAATTATTTGGGAGTTAACATTTGATAGTTGAATACCACTGGATGGAGTATAGTTTTTGCATTATTGACAACAATCTATACTCAAAAAAATGCATAAATTACTGAACTATACAAAATTTGGGGGCCACCCTGCAATCGAAAGTACTCACATACTTAATACAAAATCATTAGCTGATATAAATCAATTTTATTAAAAAAATAAAAACTGACCCTATTTCTCCTGTCAATTAACCTCCCTAGCAACAGAGCGTACGTGATACGCGCATTTAGATCGCTCCATTCTGCGCTAGCCCGTATCACGTACGCGCATTGGAAAAAAATATGTTTTAAAATTATCAGTACGTGATACGCTATGGTGAAAATACATCATGATTCATCATAGCAGGTAGTTTGTCGAGGACACTCGAGGCGTACGGATGTGTCGTCAGCGTTTTTGGTCTGTTTTCTTGCAACCAGTAGTAAAGTCAGGGGCGTGTAATTTGTAAGAAAAAAAATGTTTATTTTTTACCTGCTCTTCGAAAATTTATTCTGTAGGTAGGGAGGTTAATAAAGAGTCATGTATGTATGTATGTATATACAAAATGTATGTATGTATGTATACATACACACATACATATATGAATGTATGTATGTATATATGTATGTACCTTTGTATGTATGTATATACAAAATATTTTATAATCATTTATTAAAATTATGTTTGCAAACTTTGTGGAATTCCATATTAATAGCAAATTATTTTAGTAATTTTTACTAAAACATAAATAGCAAAAAACTTTATATAATCCACTTCACATTTATTTTACGTTACGTTTTCGGATTTTTCAATCCATCCCCAGTAACAACTAAAATGTGACATTTTAACATAAAATAAATGTGAAATGGATTATACAAAGTTTTTTGTTCTTCGTGTTTTAGTAAAAATTACTAAAATATTTTGCTATTTTATAATCAATTACTACATTAATATTGAAGGACGCACATAATATATATAAAATTTTTAGATAAGATGTTGTATAGAAAACATTTTTAATATGAGTATTGTCACTATACAAAAGACAGTAATTCAAAACATGTGACATAAATAGCATTAAAGAAAAAAATAACTACACAAAACCGTTTTGAATACCTATATCAAAAAAAGTGCTGATATTAATAAGCATTCTAAAAACTACAATACAAAAATGGTACAAAAAGACTCAAACTGACACATCATGTAATCTAAAATGATTATAAAATATATATCACTATATAGTTATGCGTAGTATGTTAAAATTATTGTTACCAATAAAATACAATATCAAATTAATGAAAAAGTTGTTATCAGAATCAAAAGAAATCAATTAAATGATGAAAGAAAAAGGTTATTACAAATACACACAAACTCTTTCTATCATAATTAATATTAATATCACCTACCTATGTGTTAACTTCCAAGCGTGTCTCATATTTATTTTACAATCACAATATCAAAGACACAAACAATCAATAAATTTTGAGTTGGCTTTGGTAGTGAATGTAGATATGTATCATTAATTATATTGTGCTATATAATACAAAACACTGTTTTACATTTTTTTACTCACAAAGTACTAATATAGTCCGTTATTCTCTTACTATCAAATAAAAAATATTTGTTTTTGGTACATCAGATTACTACACATATGAAATGAAGAAAAATATGTAAAAAGTATAAATGAAATACAACATGGCTATCAAAACAAGTATTTTGTAATTTTGAAAAATATAGAGCCATTTTTATACATATGTACACATATAAAAATCCAGGTGTCATCGATTTTTCTAAAAAACATTCCTTATTCAAGATAATATAAATATTGTCAGTATAAAATTTTATAATATTAATTGCTGAATCGGTATTTTCAGTTGTAAATAATTTTTTTTGATGAAAAAACAAATAATGCTACAAGACTAAAACATCTTATAAAATATTTTTCTTGTGATAACATATAATAAAATTACTTTGTGAATTTTCATAAATAAAGGGATACACATGACAATTTATTTAAATAACAAAAAGATAATTATATTTATTAGATATGACATTTTGCACATGCTGTTTTTATAAATAAATGTTCAAATATCAATCAATTAGGGGTGTCCACTTTGAAAATATATCGATGTTTTTATCGAAACCATACATCGATGTTTTTCGATATATCGAATGAAAATATTGATATTATCCGATGTATCGAATTAAATCAAATTCGACATGTCCGACCGCCAAAGACAAAAAAATCCATTTCCTCTCAAAATTTATTTGGTGACCTTAAACATCGATGTTTCGATATATCGAATGACATTCCAAGGCACCAGATCGATTCGATGTATCGAATCAAAAACATCAATGTTTCGATATATCGAATGACATTCCAAAACATTGGATCGATTCGATAAATCGAATCAAAAACATCGATGTTTACGATACATCAATATATATCGGACATCCCTACAATCAATTCTGTCACTTTTGGCAGTGATATTTGTTGGGAGTAAAATGGAATGTTCACTTGAAAGCCGATTTGAACTGAAACATAAATTCCTGGCAAGTATAACTCAAATATATAACAATAAAGTAAAACATATAACTTTAAAACAACGCAAACAATTTCTAGTGCATAGTTATCATGATTCAATCTTTTAATTAAACAAGATGCCACATATAATCAAATTTAAATAGAAATAATGTGTGAACCATATTAAAAATGTTATTTTTCAATATTAACTTCACTTCAATTTATATTCACCTATCTACATAAATTCATTATAATATTGTGGTTTCATTTACAATAGTCTTAACATTACCAAATAACAATTTCATATTAAATATTAAGATTTTTTCATTTATAGCACCATGAAGTCCTTACATATTGTGATAATATCTAATATATTATGCATACATAATAAAAATCTTGATTCATTATGTATATATTTTAATGTTCATTGAACAAAAAAATTGACTTACATAAATTTCGATAATTATTTGCCTGTATAACAACATATCCAACCCACATCCCACTTTCTCTAAATAATTAATTGTCTGTTGTTAAAATTAACCATATTTGAATTATAAATTAGCTATAAACCACTTGTTTTTTGAGTCACTTCATGACATGTTTCGGAAGCGCTGTCCTTCCATCGACCGGCGTGTCGAGACGAAACATGTCGCGAAGTGACTCAAAAAACAAGTGGTTTATAGCTAATTTATAATTCAAATATTGTTAGTATTAACTATCACAAAATATCCACCGAATCATTAAATGTTGTTAAAATTGTTTATTATTTTGTAAGAAATATGCTAGCAAAATAAAATGCAACAATCCCAATTATTTTTTTATTTAATTACAACTAAAGTTGTCATTGTAACTATAAGAAAAGCACTTTAATGTAAATAAATGAAAAGATTTTCTCATAATATTGTTTTCTTATATATCAACATCTTATATAAGAATGATTGTATAAATGGATGAAAAAAAATCAACCCAACACACTTTGATTCAAAATTGTACCTGGAAGTAAAATGAACATAACCTCTAATACATTGATGGAAATATACATTATGTATGTACATATATTGGTGGAAAGGGCAGATGAAATTGATAATGCCAATAATCCCATCTTTAAATCAGAAGACATCATATGATTACAAAATATAAGAACAATGAAACATATTTGATATATTTTATAAATAATAATGTTTTATCTACTCTTTATATAGGTACCTACACCAAATTATACCAAAATCTGAGATGTGTTGAGTTGACATATCATAATAATACTAATTTTTCATTCATTCATACCATCATGGCATCTCCCCCAATGTGGGGTTAACCAGTGACAACTGTTGGTAATAATACTGATTTATCGAAATACACAATGCATAATCAGAAATCAATTACATTCAATGACACAATACGACATTATCTACCATACTGAAGGATAGTGTTTCTAATACATAAATACTGCCATGTCAATAATTTATTGAAAGAAAATGGAAAAAAATAATAGTATTTTTATTAAGATAGCATGGTACTAAATTGTTTTGAAATATATAATACATGTAAATAAAAACAGGAACTATCTAACCACAATTTCACATTACATTAACGATTAATAAAAAAATAACACAAAAGTAGTAACACAAAACAAAACATAAAGGGAAGTGATCATTTTAATTAATTATTGCACACAAGTGAAAAAAATAAAGGATCAAAAAATATACCCAAGCTTATATAGTTGTGATATTATTACAACCAATTTGCTTGGAAATAAATTGCAGCGTATCATTGGAGCATTTCTGCGGTTGGTTGTTTATTAAGTTATTCAAATTATAGCCGTACATGATTAGTTGACGTAAACTTTCAATACTCTTAAGACAAACAACAATACAACAACCATTCTTTAACCCTTCACTTGTGCTCGAACAACTACATCCACTATTGTTATTATTCAATATTTTGTTAATTAAAGTCAACAAAGGATCGTAGGCCTCGCCACTTTTAACCTTTTCACCTGAAACGCTCGGTTCATCCATAGATTTTTCTTTTTTGCTACAACAGCAATTAGATTTATTTGCAGAAGAACCACAACTTTTAGAACTGACTACACCGGAATCCTTACCACCAACATCTGAAGCCGTACTCGCAATATCCAGTGCGGATGATTTTTCTTCTTTTTCGCTCCCTTTACAACACTTCTCATTTTTAGAAATGGTATTTGATGGCGCAGACATTGTTTCTGTAAACAATCCAAATTCTTCAAGTTTGGAAGACCCATGCCTTTTGTGATATTTTAGGTAATTGGATTTATCTTGATTAACTTCACCTCCGCAACCAACTTGGCATTGCATTGTTGATGGATCACATTTACAGTCTACACAACGACATTTTTCACTATTTTCTACCACATGATCTTGAATTTCTATTCCACCGGAAGAACCACAACCTGACTGACATTGCATAGCCAGAGGATCACATTTACATTCAGCGCACTTGCATATATCAGCATCAGCTGTCAGATCGTGTAAAACATTACGTTTTGCAATGCTCTTGAATATATTTTCAGTTTGCACTACATACATATCTGACGGAGGTTCATTATTAAAAAGCAATGAATCTTCCAAATTCAAATCATTGTTAAAAAGAACTGAATTGGCAGCGTTAATTTCTAAATTTTCCATTCCAAATACATTAACATTTTCAGACATTCTGTCCTCCTTTTCGAAAAGTTTATTTATTTTATTATGCTCTATACTTCTCGAATTAAATACATCGTTAATTTCAGGATCATCGCTAGTATCAAACACCAAAGCGTCAGAATCCAAAGTACTAATATTTTCATTTGTAAACGATGTTATACTATTTGTTATTTTAACTTCAGGTAAGAATGAATAAACATCAGATGACAAAGAATCAATAAGATTTTCAGAAGTATCACCATTGAGATCAATATAACTTTGCATATGTGTGGGTACAAATGTTCCACCGGGAAATATATTCTGCGGTTCTTTCTCACAAACGTTAACTGCGGGATCAGTAATTGAAGCAGCTAAAGCAGTAACATCAACCCACGGAGAATGTATTTCAATTTCATTAGCCAGAGCTAATTCTATGGCTTCATTGGCAGTTTCTGCTATTTTGTTATCAAACAACACATTATTTATCGTTTGTGCCTTTGTTATAGCAAAGCTATCATGCAAAGCTTCATTACTGTTATGATCATTATTGTTATTATTAACATTACTTTCATTAGATGTTATTGTGTTATTATTTTGTTCACTTGGAGATGATTTTATATCATTTGAATTATTGTTACATTGAAATCTTTTAGGAGATAATGAATTGATATTATTAAATAATAAATCCCAATCATTTTTAGACATATCTATAGGTGTGATTCTGTTATCACTGTTTGCCTCCATAGATGATTCAACACCTTTAATTGTTTTATTTTCAAAACATTCATCCTTTACATCCATTTTCTCCAATCTCATCTCGGAAATAGAAATCTGTAAATATACACCAAAAAAATATTAAATACACATCAAATTAATAAGTATATTATTTGGGTTCAATGATTTGATATATCACTTGTGAAAAATTCACACAATTAAAAACAATTTCATTAACGAATATTTAATGTGTTATATATGCATGAGAAATCTGTAACCTGCAAAATAAATGTTCGACACCTGGCCTGTTTAGTCAGGTTAGACAGAATAGATGTCTTAAAATAATCTTTTTTTTTGGCATTAGTAATAATAACAATAAACACTTCCTTGCACCCTGCGTAAGTGGCGAGTTTACTGCCATATGGCAATTTCTTCCAACTAACCAGTGTTTCCAGCCCAGAGAAGCAATGTTGGAACCCAGTACGCCCGCAAAAAAGCCAAAAGACAACTTAATATACCAGTGAAAAAAATTACTTGAGATCATTATCCAAACAAGTAAAAGAAATAAATTAACATTGAGCATATAGGGACTTTCTTTAGATCCATTTACAAAATTTAATGCATTGTAATGAATAAAATCTTAAAGACTTACTATCAAGTACATAATCTATAAATTATTTTATACAGATTTGTGTTTTATCAGCAACTGTAAACTTTCTAAAGTAATAGAAATGCAGGAAGCTTTGAATTATTAACATTTTTAACAAAAAAAAATATTTTTTTACTTTTTATGTACTGACAAATGCAAAAAAGGTATGAGAAATTACTTGTAATAAATCACGCTTTAAATTAAATTCAAAATGTCCATTTCAGTAGAATATTTCATTTATTTACACTAAACTTGTTTGAGATTTTTAACTGACATAAAATGTAAGGATATGACATTTTCAAAAGTATAAATACCTAATAGGAAAAGTTAATAAATTTTAAATAAAATGTATCAGATATTGAATTTTGAAGCATTTTGTGGGAAAACATAAATTAGAACTTGTACTGTAAATCTATATACTGTACCTCCGAATAAGTACTATCCGATACATAGATGTTTGTTGTATCGAGAACAGCAGCGTTAGTTGTATCTTTGAGTGCAGATTCTCTGGCGTGTGTCTTCTGGTGGCTCTTTAGGCTATGTGGAGTAGAAAATGCTCTGGTACAATGGTTTTCACCACATGCATAGGGCCTTTCCCCAGTATGTGTTCGAGAATGGGTCTTCAAGTGATGTGACGCAGTAAAAGCCTTACCACATCCATCCTCTGCACACCTGGCATGATTTGAAAATAAAAACATAAAGATAAGCAGTAAAACTTAAAATTAAGTGTATTAATAAAATAACATATAAGTTGTTGGCTAAGTCGTTAAAGCCATGGTTTAGTAAATCCAGTGAAAAAACTCAGATCCTGTCTCAAATATTTGTTCGCTTCATGCACAAGAATTTTCTCAATTTTCGGGAATTTATGAGGATTTGTAAAACCGGGACAAAAAGTTAGACCAACAACAAAGAAATTAATATCAATAATTGGGAAGTCCGATGACTGGAATATCCTAATGGTACGAGAACAGAGAGATAATATAACCTTCCAAAGGAGATCTGCATCTCGTCTCTTAGGCCTGACATGACAATTTACTCTCTTTCATTGAAAAGAGTTATTTATGTGGAGCTGACTGTTCCATGGGACACAAATATTCCAAAAGACCATCAATACAAACCAAACAAGTACAAGGAACTGGTAGATAGAACACAGTGGGGCGCAACTTCCATACAAGAAGATTTTGTATGGGGAGAATCAGGATTAAATACCAACATACAGAAACTAACAAACTAAGGTAAGTCAACATTAAGAACCCAATTTTCAAAACTTCGATGTACGTACTTGGTAGGTTCCTACAATATCTTTTTTTCTACATTTGAATTGTGGATTATTATGTGACAGCGGAACATTTTGTTTTGGTGATGAATTTTGTTTATTTCTTAGGAAAATTCATGGAAAATTCCAGACCACGTAAGAATTTTAATTTATTTATTCAATTTAGACATTAACATGAAATAAATATACCTACTTAGATTATATATGATACAGATACCTAGTCAGTGCAATGAATGTATGCCAACTAAAACTACGAGGAAACAGACAAATTTCTAGTATACGTACACCTACCGATACGCACACCTACATAATACGTAGACCAACGGATCTACCGCCTCACACACACATGTAAAAAAACTTGGCATACATTTGAATTCGAAATTTGTACTAGACGCGGCTTCTGTACATTATAATTCTATGTATACCTAATTAAAGTATTGTACTTGTGAGTTTTTTATACATTAATTATAAATTACTTTTTTGCTTGTGATTTTGTTTAATGTTCCACGACCACGTGAGAATTTTAATTCATTTTGCCATTTTAACTTTTTTCAGGTGCTTGGTGGTTAAAAAGATAACCAATCCTTCATAACTTATTGAGCATCATGAGTCAGAAGCATAGAAATTGCGTTATTTGTAGCAAGCGGGAGAAAAACAGTAGCGAAAATATTTTTAAGTTTCCAAGAGAGGAGAGTCTGAGTATTTCTGTCATTTGTATTATGTATACATATGTATATAGAAGAAATATTGTATATATAAAAGACCAGAGTTAAGGTTTAGGGTTCGCTGCGCGACAGAGACCGTGACGTGAAAAAGCAATAGTAAAATATTATTTTGTTACAATTTTTCGTTTTTCACTCTCCACTTTAATTATCAATATGTTGCATAGCAATTTGTTTATAAAATTTGTTTTTGTGTGTATATGTATTATAAAATTATAAAAGAACACACGAAAAATATACTGTTTATGATTTTCTCCCTGATTATAAAGTAATAAAAATAATAATAAATAAAATTATATGGACTGCCTGTACTTTTGCGTAGGTACTAATTCCGATATTGCCCATCATTACCAGTGACAGCATTTAATAAAGCTTTTCCCATCCCTAGGTGCTGTCAAATAGCAGAAAGGCAACGCAACAATTTTATTGTTTTTTTTTCTTAACGTTGGTATGACTTTCCTAATTCTTTTCATACATTTTACCGATTATTTTTATTTGTATGGAGTGGCGTCTCTTATCCGTAGGTATTACATACTCTTTGATAGAACAGTTCAAAATGGCTTTAGCACAAGTATATATGCTGCAGAGGTGGGAGCGAGAGGCCTGCCCGCAAAATCTTTATATTCCTACTTTAAAGACCTGGGTCTCCCAAGAGGTAAAATAAAAGAACTTTTGGATTGGGTGGTAAAAGCAGCATTATCCGCATTCTATTGGATTTGGTTGCGCAGGGGAGTGGAGTATCAGTCGGAGATTGGTGGGTGAGTGGTGAGCGTGACTTGAGTCATAAAGAGGCCCGTTAATCCCGCATACATGGTCGCTGGTACTCTGGTCGCCTGTGCTCGTGGGCCTGGATTCATGAATCAGTGAAACCATGATTGCCTTTCTCTTTTGTATCTAGGAACATGTTCTTGAAATCAAGCACAAGGTACATGAAAATATATCACATTTTTTTTTTCTTACAGAATATAATGTAAATGACATGAATAATTGAATTATTACAGTATCAAAAAACCCTTATTAATAATCTTTAATTCCTTTACGCCTTAACGGCTGACTATACTCGGACAATGAATACTGGCTTAAAATACCATACCCGAGTATACTCGGGCAAGCTTAACCCTGCAGAAAATTCCATATATATTTCAGGGGGAAAATAATTATAATTTTTGGTGTTTGGGAAATAAAAAAATGTCTTGCAAGTGTAAACAAGAAATCACCTATTCCTCACCCCTCTCACTTCAAATTCAATGACGTTCCTTGATAGTTTGGGTCAATATTACGCATTAAAACATTGATTTCTATGCCCACTACGCACTTATGGATATTTGTAGTTTTACAGAATCAAATATTTAGATTAGTCAATGGCAGAGCGGTTAGCGCGCTGGGCTAGCTCACTGGTCATGAATTCAAATCCTGCCTCGACCGATTTCGTTCACCTATAGCACAAACATTTATGCTTATTTTAGGGAACGTAGGAAGAGGTATATGTACTTGTTTAACAAGGACACATTCATTTTTTTTTTTTAAATGTAATTCAACTTATGAGTATTATTTTGGATATAAAATTTTCTTCATTTTTTAAGGATTAATTTATTTGATTGATATAGGCCCTGTATTACAGTCGGCCCTCAACTCATTGAGTTTGTTAAACTCAAGATCAATGTTAAGGGGAGATTTAATCCATTTCCGTATTACAGTGCAATATGACATGTCAGTTATTAAATCTTCAATTATAGCCATATTTTACTTTTTCTGTGGTTATTATCTGTCAAATTTTAAATAACCTCAAATAATACCTAATTATGTCAACTAATAAGTTTCTGTCTCTGTATAGAAATCTTTGAAATACATTTATAAAATATTTGTAATCTTTGAATTATAATGTCTTATGTCTTTTTTAGTATGTGTATGATTTATTTTAATAGGAAAAGGTACTGAGTCTACTCACGACTAGTTAATGATTGATTTTTCTGTGCAATTGTTTTATTAGGAGTAAATTATGTAAAAAAAAAAACATGTCGGTATTTAATATTATTTGTGTCTTTCTTGTAGGACAGATAGAATTCTAATGCATTTAAGAAGTTATAAATCTGCTTCATGTATTAAATGTAATAAACAAATGTTGTTCATTTAATTTTTGAATTGTATAATTTTAATAGAGATTCCTATGTTGACATTATTATGTCAACGGGCGGGTGTATGTTAAATTTCGTATGATTATCTATGGTTTTATAACATTCGATTTAGTCTATACTTTTTTGTTGTATTCAGTTTTTAAAAATTAGAACTGTCATTTGGCCTCTCTGTAATTTTATATTGTTATTCAGTTGTTTTGAAAAAATGGTTGTATGAAAATCAATAAATAAGGTGTCCGACACGCCATTCTGTGTCTCCTTTGCAAATCCAACAAAATCCAGCTATAAAATTATTCATTTGTGGTCCTTCGAGCCGGATTTGCAAAGGAAACACAGAATGGCGTGTCGGACACCTTATTTATTGATTTTCATACAACCATTTTTTCAAAACAACTGAATAACAATATAAAATTACAGAGAGGCCGAAATGACAGTTCTAATTTTTAAAAACTGAATACAACAAAAAATTATAGACAAAATCGAATGTTATAAAACCATAGATAATCATACGAAATTTAACAATGATATTTCCTGGATGTACCGGAAATTTTATGAAATCTTACAAAATTTAATTCACATGATTAGTTTATGAATGATTGTACGTTAATTACTCCCAGAAGGTTCTAAATAAGATTCTCGATCCATTTTAGTACCGTTAACAATGTAAACGTCAAAATAGTAATAATGCGAAATTCGTCCGTGTTTATATGCGTCCCTTTTTCGTGTAAAGCGCTGTCTCCTTTTCTCTCGTTGAGACGGTTCCCAAGACAGCGGGATAGCTGTCTCGAAGCAATTTCAACTCTTCTATACATTAGGAGACCGGTCTTGAGATCAAGCTCAGTGACTTTTGTTTCTTTAATACCATTTTGGTTGAGAACGTGTTCTCAAGACCAGTCTCAAGCTGGAGAACGAATCTATAATTCGGGCCTAAGTATCTTCGAGTAAGCCCACTTCTATGGTACAAGAAAGTGCATTTTTTCTATTCAATTATATTATATTGATGATTGTTAGATTTTTTTTTTAATATTTTCATACCAAAATGTATTTTTACCTCACCACACTTTTAGCATCAGAGTATCAATTCCAGACCTATTTTATGATGAAAATCCTTATTATTATCATTTATTAGGAGTGGGTCCAACACGCCCCTGCACCGCGACCATAGGTTGATCTATTGTGCCTCCCTTAGGGGGATGTCACTTCAACAGCAATCCGGTTTCTCGAATAAAGTCCCATATTTTGCAGATTAAAATGCCTCCCAGATCTTGGGGTCTTAGTATAAAGGCTCCCAGGTGTCTGTGTCTGGATTCCATTAGGGCTGGACACTCGCAGATCACATTAGAGGCTGTTTCTTCCTCTTGTTGACACTTTCTGCAATTTGGTTCATCGGCGATCCCCATTATGTAATGGTGTCTTTTTAGATGACAATGCCCAGTAAATAGACCAGTCATCGTTCTTAGTTACTCCCTGCTGAGACTCAGCAGCTTTCTTGTCCTCTTTTTGGAGGGCCCTTCTATGAATTCTTTCACCTGCCGTTGTCCACAACTAGCTTCCCAGAACTCTCTTTGTTTGACTGTTATCCAGTCTTTGACTGATCTTTTGATCGTTGCTGCAGACAAGCCAACCGCTGGTTCAGGTCCTATGAAAGGCATCCCTGATCCTTTCTTTGCCAGCTTATCTGCTCTTTCGTTTCCTTCTATACCTTTATGTCCATTTTGTTGTTTTCCCCTAGCCTATCAAGGTACTTTAGACAGTCCCATACCAGTTTTGAAGTGACCTGGTATAATTCTAACGCCTTAAGGGATGCTTGGCTGTCTGATAAAATATAAATTTTCCTATTTCTATAGTACCTATTTATATTCTCACATGCACATTCAATAATTGCATACATTTCTGCCTGGAATACAGTAGGGCATTGTCCAAGACTACATGAAAAATTAATCTTGGTTCCTCAACAATGCCCCCCCGCACCAGTGCCTGTGCTGGTCTTTGATCCATCTGTATACCAGATCAATCCCTGTTTCTTTGGTTTATATACCTTTTTCCCATCCCATTCTTCGTACGTGGGGTAGCTGACTATGAATGGTTTATGGTAGTGGTAACATTTTGTCCGTACTCATATATAATAATGAGTCCAGCTTATTGTCCCAACTGAAATTGGTATGGCCGTAGCCTACATGTTTATGGCTCCAAAGGCCATTACAAATTAATCTATATAGCCCAAGCCTAGCCTCTGCCTCAATCACTATATGAAGGGGTGGGAGGCCAAGAAGGACCTCTAAAGCAGCTGTTGGCGCTGTTCTAATTGCTCCTGTAATTCCCATACACACAAGTCTCTGTAACCTACCTAGCTGGTTTTTACAGGACATAAGTTTGGTGTTTGGCCACCATACCAGTGCAGCATAACTGATGACCGGTTTAATTATGGTGGAGTAGACCCAGTGCAGGGTTTTGGGTTTAAGTCCCCATGATTTCCCAAAGGTTCTTCTACATGCCCAGAAAACTCTGCTTGCTTTATTTGTTATATGATCAACGTATTGTTTCCAGTTTAATCCCTTGTCGATTATCACTCCAAGGTATTTAACCTGGTCACTGGGCGTGATCTGCTTTCCAAATAGAGTTGGTGAAATAAACCCTTCTAGTTTCCTCTTTTTGGTGGATGGTACTAAGACTGCCTTATTAGGGTTAATTTTCAGTCCCACATCTTTGCACCATTCTTCAACTGCTTGGATAGCTGACTGAGTCACTTCCGTAACTGTCCTTGGGAATTTTTTCCACTTACAATGAAAATCCTTATAGTAGTGGACAAATATATTTAACATATAACATTCATTAAATTTTTTTCAAAAAAATAAAAATAAAGGGTTAATGTTGTTATTTATCAACTTACTTATAGGGTCTCTCTTGAGTATGTGTTCGTATATGTTTCTTAAGGTCACTAAGAGTAGTGAAGTGTTTTGTACAGCCGTATTGGTAACAGTTAAATGTATTGCCATTATGCAACCTTTGATGCGCTCTTAACCTGAAATCAAATTCAAATAACACAAATGTCGTCAATATTTCACAAAAGATCAATTAGAGTAGAATTTGTAGCTGAATATTTTGTGCACTAAAAAGGTGGACAGATGACATTGTCCAGCATGCGGGTCATGGATGGCAGTAAACAGAGACAGAACAAGTGGAAAAGTTTAGAAGAGGCCTTTATCCAGCGGTGGATCGAATATGGCTGATAAGGAAGTATTTAATACACAAGACCAATTTGACGGACACAATTGGAGTCCGACATCATTCACCTTGGTCATGATTATATTTTAGATTCACTGTGATTTTCTGATGACTTGTCAATGAAAAGAAAGTTTTATTGCGTTAATCTTTGAACAAGCTTAAATATTACAATCCCGTGATTTTGTGTTTAATAATTTCTATTTTATATGATAAATATTAAGAAATTAGTATTGCCTTTTCATTTTAAATTTTGTTACATATAAACGTTTAAAAAGTATTTTGTAAATCATAAATAACTAATTATACATGATTCATGGTTATAAATTAGCCATTGCTTGTGAATTTCTTATTTATGTTGCAGCTGTATTTAAAAATTTGAACGCCTAATCTTCAAACATAAACATATTTTGTCACGCAGAGTATAAAAAACAAAATTACTTTGATAATATTATATTTAAGTAAGTTACAATGATAAATTTAATAATTTACTCTCCAAAAGATATTATGCCTTCAGATAAAATTTGGCAAATCGCCATCAGATTCATTCTCATACCATTGCCAAGATTTATTTTAGCAAAAGATTATAATCAGACAATACCAAATTGCAACAGTATTGCATGATACACATAACTAATTTACAATTATGTTATTGTGATAAATTAGATAGTATTTCTATTAAATCCTTTAAGATTTTTCGAGCATTTTAACATCTAAACAAAGTTGTACGTCTAAGCTCAGGAATCAGATTTCTTATTTAAAACATACATACATTTGTTTTTTTTTTCAAAGTAATGAAACTAAGATGTCAACCATACCTTAAGAGACAAAGGAAATTCAAGCAAACATCTAAAGAAAATACAACCTCCCATCAGCTGGGTTATAGAAACACTTTTTAATTCTTATTTGTAAAAATTAATTATGGTAATTCAAATATGATGGTCAATGTTAAAATATTATACATTGATAATCACAAATTAATGAAATAATAATCATTCACTTGTGAAGGCTGATGTATTTGTATAACAAATATATCAGCAATATTAAATCAAAATTGTAATGAGTCAGCTCTACTTTCATAAATCAATCTGAAGAATCATAAATTTTAAACATAAACAATCTAATGGTGAATTACTTAATGGTCGTAAAAATATATTTACAATAACATAAATGAATTTTGTTTACAGATCTACGCCACAGAAATAGAAGCACAACAGATTTTTTAATAAAAAGTAAAAAATTCCAAAGGTAAGTACTTCTATATTATTTTTAAAATTGAGGGATGAATCTGTGGCTTTAAAAGTTAATTTTCATTTTAGTTTTCAATTTATTTTTTAGATTGCCATAATTTAAGACTATTAGTACAAAAGCAATAAGTTTAAACCTCAGCTTAGAAGTGTATTATAACCAAAGCAACTCTATTAAACTAGTTGCATGTAACACGTGAGATCCAACTGTCGACAGCGATAGTATGCATAATTGAAGAATACGTACCAAACTATAAACACTTAAATACAAATTAATAAATAATATTTTAAGATATTTTGTTTTCTATATAAAACATGTAGATATATATTACGTCAGAATAGGATAGTATGGAGGTCGGTCTGTTTTCCTAGCCAGAATATGAAAACAGCATGATGTATGTTTGTAGATTAAGTACGTAACAAACTATTGAGTGAGATATTGTGTACTGCCTTAAAAATTGCATGAAACAATGTCGTCACTAAATTAAATTTTTATGAAAATTGTTAAAAAAGTTAATATCGCCCCACCTATGGCAAACTTGCGAAACTAACATTTTTGACGAAAATGCGTTTTTGGTGTCATTTTAATCGTTTTCACAATAGCTACACTCTGGCAAAGTATTGAATCTGTAACATCTTCCATTAAGCTTAGAAAAAAGTTAACTGCATTATAAAATGGATTTTACATAGTGTCAAAGTTTGTTTTTGCTCTCCTGTAAAATTTCTTTTTTGCAGATTCGCTAGTTTGCCATAGGAGGGACGATTTATTTATTATATGAGATGTACTACTACAATGTTCATATTTTGTATAGAAAATTAAAATATCTAGTTGGGGTGTTTCGGCTTTTTTCAATATTTTTTGAAAATTTATAAATATAGGAAGTTAAACACAATTTATCATAAAAAAATGTTTTTCTTAATAAAAAATATTTGAGAAACTCTGTGATTTTCTTGAAAAAACAAATTTGAGATTTTGTATTTAAACAAAATTTACTTAGAAAAGTTTAGTAGGCCTATAACTATAATAACAATAATAATGAACACTTCCTTGCACCCTGCGCAAGTGGCGAGTTTATTGCCGTATGCAAATTTCTTCAAACTAACCAGTGTTTCCAGCCCAAAGTTAATTTCAGAATATAACTATCTATATATTCTGAAATTTTGGGCTCTGTAAATTGAGCGGATTAAAAATTATAAGGGGGGACACACACAGACACACTAAATGTTCCACTCAGAATTCTGAGTAAAACCATATATATAGAACATAATATGCTGTAAAGCATATATGCGGAAAAACTGTAAAAATATAGAACCTGCATACAAATATCGCATATTTTGGCTTGATACTTTGTCGATATGTTAGAGAATAAAATTCTCTTGAACAAATTGACAGTTGGATAAACATATAATATGGTCTTAGTATGTGCGTGCCACATGACTATAATCCGATGCTTAGTCAGTTTTTTGTAATGACAAAACTGGCTAAGTTACGGATTATACATAGTGTGGTGTTGCAAATATATAGTAAGTAAGACCAATAGAGTTGAAGAAACTAATCAGAAACTGAAAAACAAAAACTACAGAAAGGCAGGAATGAAAGAGACTGCTGGATTTAGCCAAGGCAGACCCCGAGTTGTCAAGCTTATGGTTAACGAATGAGTCAAAACTGATTCACAGTACAAATAAATCCTATACTATTCAGAAACAAATAAAATAAGTTACTCACCTATATAATGTATTAAATGCCTTTTTACAACCTTCTAATGAGCATATAAAAGGTTTCACTTTGGTATGAACTCGTACATGAATTTTGAGACTATATGATGTAAGAAATGCTTTAGTGCATGAAGATTCCGGACACTTGAACCTATATTCACCTGAAAATAAAAACACAATTTCATTTATATGCTGTTTCACAATACTTTAAAGTTCATCATATTTTTTCTATTACTCTTCTTACATCCACTCTCTGCATTTTACTATTTTCTATGGTCTAACTTTAGGACACTAACACAACGATTAGCGAGCCAATATATAATAAATAAACAAATTGCAAGATAAAAAAATATATCTTAATTAAAATGTAAGCGAATACCTTGATCTGGTTTATGGATACAGAAAGAATGAATGGTGAATAACTATAAAAAATTATTTAGGAAAGGTTGGATTACAAAAGCAAATTATCAAAGTTACAAAAGCCAAAATCCCTTTCATTATTGATCTATTATTACAATTGCTCCTTAAAAGATGATTATTAAATTTTGATCAGTTCTGAATGTTGATCTAGGTCAGAAGAATTGTGTAATTTCTTTTCACATTTTTTTGAACCGTTAAATATAATATTTTTATGCTAACAATAATGGGTTATGTAAAACATCATCATGCATCATTTTACCAAATGCAAAACTTAGATGAATGATTCAATATTGTGTACATAAAACACTTTAGCATACCAGAAGAGTTTATGTAAACACAACATGTAATTTAATGAAGTACATAGGTTAAAGATAATAACAACAAACAATATTTAACTAAAATAAACTATGTATCAGATTGAGAAAACATCTTTCGCATCGCTTCTGCATCATCAAGAAAATAATGGTTGTCATTCTATAACGTTTTCAGTGTGGATTAAAAATATTATAGTTATAAATCAAGTATTATTTGCGGAAACTAGTCAAGATTACAGTTGATAACAATAATTATTACACAATTTCAAATTCCTTTGAAATAAAAGAATTTAGCCATTACTGGATTAGACATTACTCTTAATTCATGCTGTTATTGCCAGAAATAATTCTTCTTTTTTCATTCTAATAGAGAATACTACTCAATTATTCATATTTTTTTGTAACTCTTCAAATTCATTCGTTTATACCATCACTATATCCCACAATGTGGGGTAGCCAGCGACAGATGTATCCCCAGACACCAGTCTCGTCTGACCCAAAAAGGCAACATTCAGAATTGATGATGAACCTCATTGCTGAACTCTATGAGATGTTATTTTGCCTGTTGTATTTTCAATTACTTTGAATATAAATATTATAATATATTCCATGAAGATATTTTTTATTAACTCACAACAGATGTCAATGAAATATTTTTAACCATTAATAGATGTCACTTGATAGCAAATAATATTTATAAAAAATCTTTTGTAAAATACTCGTCCATTTATTATTTTATATATGTAAGTAAAACACTGTTCATAATATTTGGCTTGCTGATAGATAAAATATTTGTGACACGTCTAAGAGTGAATTTTATGCTACCATTGTGAAAAAAATATTGATTCAAATAATACAAAATATCTATTACAATATTATATAAATAACATTTATCCTATGATAAAAGTCAAAAATAAAATGGAGCTGTCTAACTTATTTTAAATTTATTGTATTGTTACATTAAGTATTTTGCAAAACTCTGCATAAATAAGGTGTCATTTATGCATAATGATAGTAGAGTGGTCACATGATGCTGAAAAAATATTTGTAAGATTAAAAATAACCAAATATTTCAATATTTCAATGACACGTGAGTCACCTGATATTTTAAAAATATAAGAGATAAAATTATAAAAGAAAACAATAAGGAAGTTACTAAATATTAACTTACTAATTGTTAGTATGTAAGTTGATATTTATTAACTTACTTATAAACTCTCTAAGGGCCGGTATTTCAGTCGGCCCTTAGGAGTTTAACTCAAGTTTAACAAAAATATTGCGTATTTCAGTACCTAATCTTCCCTTAAATACGTCACTAAACGACAAATATTTAACTCAACGTTTCTGGCGGATCGCGTGTCTTAATCTTGAGTTAAGTATTGTTTCTAGTCATTTTTCGCCAGGTGGCGTACTAATCGCCGCATGCTTTAATGTTTTATTTCATTTTATACTACAAATGAAAAAAAAAAAAATAATGTATTGCCTAACAAACGAAATAAACTGTCACGCACGGGTCAATCCATTTGAAATCACCCAAGCCATGTGCTCATCATTTTTGATTTCTCTGGATTTTTTAACATATATTCCCTATAGATAGGCAGTCACAAAACACTATTTGATAAAAAAATTAAAAACCCATAGTTTTTTTCTGGCGGCCATATTTATAATGGCGGGTGGGCAAATTTTAATGAAAAACGTGGTTTCCGGAAAGTTTAATTGCCAAGCTATTTTAAAAGATATCAGAATAATTCAAAAACCATTGTGTTTAGCTGGAAATACACTTTATGAATACATTTTTATAATTATTATATCATGCAAGAGAGACATCAATTTTTTTTCTGTAAAAACTCGGAAAAAAATTATAAATTGTTACTTTTTAAGACCATCTTTTTTTATGAAGGAAATGAGACTCACTAATAAATATGTTGCTTCTGTGTTGAATACTTACAAAACTACCTGAAGTATAAGTTTTAGTCCTGAGAATGCACTCATTTTTTTTCTAGAGCTTTTCAAAAATGGCCGAAAGTCCGAAAATGTCAATTTTCTCAAGTCAATAACAAAAAAGGGACTGAATGAAAACAAGCGAAAATTTTACAGAATATTCTTCATACACATAGGAATATCTCACAAAAAAATTGTCACTGATACTTAACTACATTAAGAGTTATAGAGCAGTGAATTTTGAGTAAAAACGCCACCCTTCTAAACGCTCGTGCAGTATCAAGTTACCAAACGAGGGCTCAAATTGTTACAGTGGACATTGGTAGAATGACGTTTACATCATTACATACAATTAGTTATCAACTAGTTGCATGTAACACATGAGATCCAACTGTCGATAGCGATAGTATGTATAGTTGAAGAATACTTAAGTACCAAACTATAAACCCATAAATCCAAATTATTTTGTAAATTTTAACACAATGTTGATATGTATGTCAAGATAGGACAGTATGGAGGTCAGTCCTCTTTTCCTACCCGGAATATGAAAACAGCATGATGGTTCTGTATGTATGTTTGGAGATTAAGTATCAAACTATTAAGTATTCTTACATATTTTGTATATGCGACTGCCATACAAATTGTATGAAGCAATGTCGTCACTAAATTCAATTTTTATAAAAATTGTTAAAAAAAAATTGAGATGTACTTCTACAATATTAATATTTTTTTATAGAAAATTAAATTATCTAATTGGGGTGTTTAGGCGTTTTTCGATATTTTTAAAAAAATTGGAAATATAGGCAGATAAACTCATAAATTTATCATAAAAAAAAAATTTTTCTTAATAAAAAATGTTTGAGAAACCCTGTAATTTTTTTGAAAAAACAAATTTGATTTTTGTATTTGTCTATGTTTATACCAATTTTCAGCTTTCTAGCTTTTATGGTTAATGAGATATATGGAAAAATAAACCAAACATTCAAAAGTTGATAACCCCTGACTGAAACAAAAATTCACAATTCTGAGTATAAAAGTTTTGTAAACCTATATCTATTTATATATTCTGAAATTTTAGGCTTTGTGAATCCAGCGGATCAAAAGTTATAAGGGGGGGGGACAGACACACACAGTAAATCCATGTATGGGAACATATATGCTGCGAAGCCTCTAAGTTGGTGTTTTTAGCATGCAAAATTCCACTATGCCATACAAAATGTTCCTAGTATTACTTATACGCGGGTCTTGGCTTAATACTTTGTCGATATGTTAAGAGAATAAATTCTCTTGAACAAATCGACAGTTGGATAACAGCCATCATACAATGCCCTGAGTATAAGTAAGTACCAAGAATATAAAAAAAAAAATTGAAAATTATGAAAAAAAGGGAATTATATAATATGTACATTGCCTTGTATTGTTTTTATTCTTTTCTGACTTCATAATGTAAGTTATTATAAAAAAATATACTGTAGGGATTATCCTGACATTACCTCCCATTCTGTAACTTTTTAAGAACATTCCGGCTAAAATAGGTCCGTTCTTATTCCACTTAGTCCAAATTGATATTCTATAACGCTGAAATAGGAGCGTTCTTATTTAGAAATAATCTTACTCCAAGCAAGTCACGAATTAGTCAATTCCCTATTCTATAACCACATTTTAGTCGAATCAACTGTCAAAACGTTCTAATTTTAGTTCACACCTTATTGGTAGTGTACTAGTTAATTTCACAGTTTTTTTTTTCAATAGTCTATGGCTATTCACCCCTATTGGGTGTTATTTGCCTAAAAAGGAATAAATGATTTAGTTAACTGTTTTGTGTGTGAAGTTTATGAAAATGAGTTTTTTTTTTAGTTGTCCAAGATATTTTAGCTAAGTTGAAAACATCAGTTGTGTACGGAAAAAAAATAAAATGTATAATTTACACTTGTTGCATTATGTTGAAAATAAAATCCAAAGAATATTAGTGCATATCAATTGAAATATTAGGTTAGGCGACATCACAGCGACATGAAATAAATAATCATAGCCGAACAGTGGGCAGTACGCATGTGTAGTCTGCACCATAGACAATTTGAGTTCAAATTATTATCTACTGTGTATTGATTTTGTAAATTTTAGTTTTAAGAACAGCTTCAGTTACAGAATATGAAATTTAGTTCAAATGACCTTCATTCTAATGTTTTAGAATGTTCCTATTTTAGTTCAAAAAGTTACTGAATTGGACGTATTCTTCTTCTTCTTCTTCAATGGCACTACATCCCAAATCGGGCTTTGGCCTCCTCCAACTTTCGCCTCCAACCATTCCTGTCCTCATCCATTGTTCTCCATTCGGTCTTGTCCTTCGTCTTCCCATCTTAGTCTTGGTCTTCCTATCCTCCTCTTTCCCCCCGGATGCCCCATCATCACCCTCTTGGGTACCCGTGAGTTTGGCATTCTTTGCACGTGTCCAGCCCATCTCAATCTCGAGACCCTCATATGGGTTGAGATACTAGGGGCCTGGTAGATGCTGTACAATTCATCATTGCGCCGAATGCGCCATTCATTGCCGTCCCTCACGGGCCCACAGATTCAACGAAGTACCTTCCACTCGAATGTGTCCAGGGACTCAGCTGCTTTTACTGACAGTGTCATTGCCTCGCATCCATACGCCAGTATCGTTATGACAATTGTCTTGTACAGCGTCAATTTTGTTTTCCTATGGACGTCTCGAGATTTAAACACGGCAGCAGAGAGAAATGTCTTATTTGCAGCTGAGATTCTCTTTCAGATTTCCACTGGTTCTTCATTACATTCAGTTACAGAATATGAAATTTAGTTCAAACGACCTTCATTCTAATGTTTTAGAATATTCCTATTTTAGTTCAAAAAGTTACTGAATTGGACGTATTACCTCTGTATAAAAAATATCAATGCAATTTAGAATTTGGTGCATTTTGATTGGACGTCTAGTATATGGAGTAAGACAGCAGCTAACATCTCTTTGTATGATGTTTAATTTACACTTTTGTATTATTGTGATTTTTAATGTTTAGTCAACTACCTATCATAAATATTGTAAAGCCATATTCAATTCTACGGATATTGTAATACTTTGGTTGTTATAAGTAAATGAAAGAAGTAATAGAAAAGTGTAAAGATCAGCATGTAGGATCAAATTTCTACCTTTATGTGTTTTCATATGTGTCCTTAGGTTTCCTAATGTACTGTATGTTCTTCCACATCCTTTATTTTCGCAGCTATACCTGCCAATAGTATGAAGATCACTTCCACTAGATGTTTCAGGTTCAGTTTTAGTTCTTATGATGATAGTTGTGTGATTAGGTGACTGCGGTACTCCATAGTCTGAGACGGGTGGGTCGATGGCCAGAAAAATTTCATTCGTATTTTGATGTGGTAACTCTTCCGTTCTGAAAAATTTAACAAAAAACATAATTATTCGACCTTCATTTAGAAAAATGTAATGTAAAATACTAAATACATGTAAAATCTTTAATTTTACGGAAAGCTAAACCTATGAGAAATTAAAACTTTGAATTGAAATTGAATGTTGAACATGTTCAAAATGCAAATATTCTACTAAAAAAATATATGAGAATAGAAATTGTTTTCAAGTACAACACGGCAAATGAATATTAAAAAAAGAATTTATATTTCACTTCACCAGTCAATGCTTTATTTAATTTCTAGCGCATAATTTATCACTCACTTCACCACTGAATATCATCACAGTCACCTGCAATTTATCAGATGCTACTGCCAAATCTTCATTTAAAAAAATGAATATTTATACAAGAACTCATCATTGATAATGATGCGAGCAAGTACTAGGGCGGGTACATAATAGTGATGAGCCGGATCGTCAATAGCTAGATCCATAGATACCAACACAAATAGGTGTCATAATTTGATGTTTTTAATATCATACTGTATTAGGTATACAACCAATAATTATTAAATGTAATATTGTGTAGATATATGCAATAACAATTTTTAAACAGTCAATATTGATATTTGTTATAAAGATAAAGAAAGATTGAATGAAGAAACAATAATTAAGTAGGTATAAGTTATTATACTTATGAAATAAATAATGATAGGTACACAAAGAATAGAATAAATACGTAATTAACATACATTTTGCGATGCTATAATTCTAAATTATAGTTATTACCCAATTTGGTTTCATATTTTGACAGGATTTTTTTTTAAATTTAACTAATTTAAAAACACAAGTACAAATTTCTAAATCTCGATAAAGGATAAAAACTCGTATTATATTTCATAAGTATTATAACATACAGAGTTTTCAACATTTTATGCTCATCACTAGCTTCAAATAAAAATTATGAATGCGTACAAGAATACTTACTAAATAATAGCAGAATTTAAAAATACCAAACATAATGATTTGTATGTTTTAACTATTCATGTTTTAAAATAATTTATGAATTACATCACAACACAGAAATAAACCCCTTTAATATCAAGCATTACAAAAAGCAAAATTTGGCATCTGACCAAAAAATTGAATGAAAATCTGGACAAACAACAAACCACTTTAAAAAAAAATGAAAGGTGTAAATTAGTATGTTTACATTAAGCACAATCATCAAAATATAATAATGATAGAAATTGGGATACATATTTATGATCCCATCTGTATACTCAAACATTATGCTCAGTGTAGTTAAAGGTATTGGCCAATATTGGCAAACAAAATGTATTTTGGTTAATAAGCGTCATAATCTTCTAATTATATTCATTTATAGATATTTCAAAGAAAATCTCTAAAAAATATTAATGTGACGTACATACCACTCGTATCATAATTTTTATCATAATAATGTGCAAATTCTTTGGCGTGATATTCAATCCTTGATAAATATGGGCAAGATATTTTTAACAAAAACTTTATAGGAAACTTAAGCTAAAAACATGGGAGTAAAAGAGATAAAACGATGTTATTTACGTCCACGTTTAGGAAAACAGTAAAACTGTCAAAACTTTTTGACAATTGCCAAAAAAATCATCGAAACTTATAAACAATAACAATGTTCGATAAACATACCTTCTTTTTTTATTCTCATCGCATTTTGATGGAAAGATTTGTTCAGTTTCGGATTCCTCATCGAACGTCACCTCTCTTTTGTAAACAAATTCATTCTTACTAGGAACTTGAATGTCGTCGAATGCTTTATCAAATTCAGAAATATCTAAATTGTCATCAATACAATCTTGTAAATCATGCGAAACATAAATATTATTAATTGATTCAATTTCTTTTGCACTAATCTCCGATTTTATACCCGGCCATGCGGCCATGTTTACGCCAACTTCATACTAATCATATGTATCCCAGGGATAAACAAGCTATGTAAGAAAGTATGTTTCAAAAATTAGTATTCGGGGTCCAATATAGAACTAATATTTTTTATATCTAATGATTCAGTGTGTCAATAAGCTAGTGCAATAAAGATTTACGTTACAAACTTGTCGAATATTTAAATAAAATCACAAATTAACTTATAATGTAAATTTTAAAATATCAAACTCTGGCTCATAATTAAAAACCTTTAATCAGTAATCTTTGAATGTATCTGATTTTTTCATGACCATGTGATTTACTAGTGTTGGGAAATGTAATCGATATAATATGGTATGTAATCGATATTAAGTTCAAAAGTGTATAATAATTATATGTTTCTCATTGTGCGTCAAACAATCATGAGATATAAATTATTTATTATTGGTACACTGTACCTATTTATAAATGCATTGTTATATTAAATAATAGATCACATTTTTTGTGTTTTGGTATAAGTTATTATGTGAAATAAAGAATCTGCCCTGCCAAAAAACTGTTTTACAGTTTGGTGGGAAAATGTAGGTAATTGTAATTATTTTTTAATAATAAATAAATAAAAAAAAACAATGAAGTTTGATAATACTGTCCCAAAACAAACATTTTTTTTAATTATTTCATAATTCTTATAAAAGCAGTACAGTAAATAATAAGGTAATTAACATATTTTTTTTATATATTTAAGTAACTCTTGTGTAACGAACCGAAGTTTTATACGAAACATTTTTTCATAGTAAATAAGTATATTATACTAATATATTCTAAGTAGAGAATTGTAATTTGTTGTTTTATGTTATAGTTGCAAAAATATTGTAAAAATAAGCTGTAGGAATATAGGTACATAGTCATGCAGAAATGCAGACTTGTACAGGATAAGACATTGGTCATTTATATTATAGACTTGTACAGAATAATATATTCGACAGTTGTAGAGAATAATATAGGTATTCAACAGTTAGGTTGTAAGTTTAATTTAGTAAAATCTTTACTTTTTGTTTAAAGGTTAAAAAAATATTTCATATTATATTTAAAAATCGATTGCAAAATTCCCGTACGAACAGAGTTTTATTTATTTATTTTATTAAATTCAGAAAACTACAGCTTTTTAATTTATATGGTTATATATGTGCTATTGAAATAAGAAAAAGGCAATAATATTTTATTCTAATTAAAAAGAATAAAGTGAAAATATTTTAAAAAAAGTATGCTGAGCAGTAGGTAATAAATAACAATAATAAGAGAAATAATACGATTGATAAAAAAAACAATACATATTGAGAATAAAATTAGGAAAAGATATATTAGAGGGATTATTGGTGTGAAAGAAGGAGCTTGTAAAAAATTTAATAGTTAGAGATGTCGAAAATATCTTTATTTGTTTACGGTAAGATTCTAAGGAGTCATGGAAAATGTTTGTGTGTTTAAATTTTAGATTGTTGTCACGTTGAATTAAGTGAATAGTCGAGTGATTTATATAATAAATTAGTATGGCATGTAGGTAGATGAAATAAATTTTTCAAACGGATGTGCCTCTGAAGTTTAAAAAATATCTTATTTTTTGTTGTAATCAATAAAGAATCGATAATAATATAATTATAGCCGTTACAGATTTCCATGTATAATATTGGTTTTCATTTTCATTTGAAATATTAAAGGATTGTAAAAGGTAATTTTTAATTTTTATAATATTGCATTCAAAAATATTCGATTTATATACACACATTGGCCTTTTTTATGCGAAGATCCCCTTGCATAAGAATGCCTCCATCTATAGTCTAGCCACATATTATGACTAATACGACTTCCATAGGTACAAAAGACCTAAAACTGTCCTCAAGAAACCACCGCCACCCTAACCCCCACCATAGTAGCGATCCAAAAACTCCAAAATATACATACATATATAGATTTTTCACCCCCTCCAACCCACACCCCCTTCATATAAATTATAAATTCATCCCCATCCTATAACCCACACCTCTTCATTATTTAAACTTCCAAAACCCCCAGTTATGTAAATAACGTCAAATGAAGGAGAAAGTAGTCGTAGACTATGTACTCTGATGTTCAGTAATGACCAATGACAGCACACATTGGTATAAATAGTTAAACAAGCCAAAAATGGATGACAGGTCGTAAGCCCTGTAGGTGCCTTGAGTTCCTGGTTCTCATATAATATTCCAATTTCGTCTCTACTGAGATGTGAAAAGTTTGTTAAAAAAATACAATAAATAATATAAAATATTTTTAATAAATGACGATGCGTGTTTTCCGTTATTTAAATATTATTTTTGTTTCATAAACTTACATTGAAATTTTTTTCAATGATCAACTTTATGAATTGGTTATTATTTTGGAATTTTTAAATAACAGAATGTAACAACTTTCTTCGAATTAAGGAATAAACCGTATATTTTAATGCAGACGAACTTCGATAGATGGTGTTATACAATAAATGTCACTTCTCACAAGTATTCACCTAATAACATAAGAAAATATTCTACATGGATTATGAACTTCTTACTGTGTATTGTGCATACCGTTATACAGTGAGTTTATTGCATGGAGAAGTAATTTGAAAAATATTCTTGCATAGAAAGCATGTCGTTTTGTGGATGTGATAAACATGTTGTGTAAATAGAGAATTTAAACTAAAATGAAAATATTCATTTCCATCTAATTTACCTATTTAACTTTTTATGTTGTGTTCTAAAGCTAATACCAAAAATATTTAAGAGTTAAGTGTTTTAAATTAAAGTGTTTATAAAATGCAAATATCTAGGGTAAGAATTATATGTAATTATATTTTAACTATTTTTTAATACATTAACCCACAATTTTTGGCACGTAATCTCTAATTAAAGGAAATAAGTATTTGTACTAAAGTTCTACAAAAATATTTTTTAATATATTTGTGCTTCGATTTAATATCACGATGATTTATAATTTAATATTTGATTTAAAATGTTTACTTAATCATTATTTGTTTTATGATGTAGCCGAGAAAAATATAGGTCATAATATTTACCTGTATGTGTATGACATAAGAAATGAATTAAAAATATACCGTTGTTTGAAATGAGCCTCATAGCGCGCAAATTTTGTAACATTCCTTTTGATGAACCAGGCTGTTTGAGCAGTTTGTATATTGTCCGCCTATCAGATGTTGGGTTAAATGACCGGCTCACGGAGTACAGTTATTTGTACCTACTGAGATATTTTCCCATCCTACAAGATATATACCTACCTACATTTATAAACAGCTAACCGTCGATTATTACTAAAATGCGGTTCATTGCAATCTTAGTTGCATTTTTCACCTAATTAAATCATAAATAATATACTTATCAATAACATAAATATGAATTGGAATACTAAAGGCTATACAAAAAAATATACCTATATATACGACCTATATATCTGAAACTATAGTCGTACCTAAACATGTTGTATTTTTGATTATTTAAAATCAATTTACAAACATAATATTTTAACTAACAAAATACTGTAAACGTTGCGGAAGGTATTTAGCATGTCTATGTTATATTCATGTTATCCGTCTGATTATAATAATTATAATATGCATGTGCAGAAAATCAGTACCTACCTATCTTTAAAATGTGAATAGAAAAAATACTACTACATAATCATAAATGGATAAAATATGGGATTTAAAGTGGAGGAAATAAAAAAAACACTGGTATACTTATTAGGATTTTATAGGAAAAAAATACTAATGTTGATGTGTAATCCAACTGTCGATTTGTTCAGGAGAACTTTGTTCTCTTAACATATCGACAATGTATCAAGCCAGAATACGCGAGAATTGTATGGAGAGGTCTACTTTTTTCATGGATTTTCCAACTTTGAAGTCAAAAAACACCAACTTAGAGGATTCGCAGCATATATGTTCCATACACGGATTTACTCAGAATTCGGAGTAGAACATTTCGTGTGTCTGTGTGTGTGTGTGTCTGTGTGTGTGTCTGTGTGTCTGTGTGTGTGTCTGTGTGTGTGTGTGTCTGTGTGTCCGTCCCCCCCTTATAACTTTTGATCCGCTCAATTTACAGAGCCTAAAATTTCAGAATGTATAAACAGTTACAGGCCTACAAAACTTTTATACTCGGAATTTTGAATTTTTGTTTCAGTCAGGGGTTATCAACTTTTGAATTTTTATTTTATTTTTCCATATATCTCAGAAACCATAAACGGTAGAACGCTGAAAATTGGTACAAACATAGACAAATACAAAATCTCAAATTAGTTATTTCAAAAAAATTCCAGGGTTTCTCAAACATTTTTTATTAAGAAAAATATTTTTTTTATGATAAATTTATGAGTTTAACTGCCTATATTTCCAAAACTTTTACAATTATCGAAAAAAGCCGAAACACCCCAACTAGATAATTTAATTTTCTATAAAAAATATTAACATTGTAGTAGAAGATCTCAATTTTTTTTTAACATTTTTTTTAAAAATTGAATTTAGTGACGACATCGCTTCATACATTTTGTATGGCAGTCGCCTATACACAATATGTAAGAAGACTTAATAGTTTGTTACTTCATCTCCAAACATACATACATACCATCATGCAATTTGCATATTCTGGGTAGGAAAAAGGATCTTCTTCCATACTATCCTATCTTGACATACATACCTACATATGTTGTATAGAAAACAAAATATCTGAAAATATTCAATAATTTGTATCTATGGGTTTATAGTTTGGTACATATTCTTCAACTATACATACTATCGCTATCGACAGTTGGATCTCATGTGTTACATGCAACTAGTATAATAGCGATTTCCATTCACTCGGAACTATTGTTCTTTTGAAGAAAAATTAGTAAGACTTTGACATAAGTTTTCCAACTGTCGATTTGTTCAGGAGAACTTTGTTCTCTTAACATATCGACAATGTATCAAGCCAGAATACGCGAGAATTGTATGGAGAGGTCTACTTTTTTCATGGATTTTCCAACTTTGAAGTCAAAAAACACCAACTTAGAGGCTTCGCAGCATATATGTTCCATACACGGATTTACTCAGAATTCGGAGTAGAACATTTCGTGTGTCTGTGTGTGTGTCTGTGTGTCTGTGTGTGTGTGTGTCTGTGTGTCCGTCCCCCCCTTATAACTTTTGATCCGCTCAATTTACAGAGCCTAAAATTTCAGAATATATAAACAGTTACAGGCCTACAAAACTTTTATACTCGGAATTTTGAATTTTTGTTTCAGTCAGGGGTTATCAACTTTTGAATTTTTATTTTATTTTTCCATATATCTCAGAAACCATAAACGGTAGAACGCTGAAAATTGGTACAAACATAGACAAATACAAAATCTCAAATTAGTTTTTTCAAAAAAATTCCAGGGTTTCTCAAACATTTTTTATTAAGAAAAATATTTTTTTTATGATAAATTTATGAGTTTAACTGCCTATATTTCCAAAACTTTTACAATTATCGAAAAAAGCCGAAACACCCCAACTAGATAATTTAATTTTCTATAAAAAATATTAACATTGTAGTAGAAGATCTCAATTTTTTTTTAACAATTTTTTTAAAAATTGAATTTAGTGACGACATCGCTTCATACATTTTGTATGGCAGTCGCCTATACACAATATGTAAGAAGACTTAATAGTTTGTTACTTCATCTCCAAACATACATACATACCATCATGCAATTTGCATATTCTGGGTAGGAAAAAGGATCTTCTTCCATACTATCCTATCTTGACATACATACCTACATATGTTGTATAGAAAACAAAATATCTGAAAATATTCAATAATTTGTATCTATGGGTTTATAGTTTGGTACAGATTCTTCAACTATACATACTATCGCTATCGACAGTTGGATCTCATGTGTTACATGCAACTAGTAATATAGAAAATATAATTACAAAGAAATAATAGAATCGACATCTGATTAACGGTAAAATACATACAAGTTATATAATTTGTATGCTGCCGGATAAATCATAGAACAATCAGGAACAAGAAGTCAGGGCAGTTGTCTTAAAAAGGGCGCTTAAAATTCTAAAATTAATGTTAATCGTTTAAATAAAAAATCGCGCTCGGTTCCCTTTGCGTAGGTACCCGGATAGAGGCTCGGCATGATGGTGTGAATGTAAGAAATCCTGCTTAGTCATTTTAGACCCGATGTAATTTTACATAATTTTAAATTGTTCAACATCGAAAATTCCAAAAAATGGGGGGGGGGGGGCGGATTCAAATACATATATTGCTACGGGCGCAAAAACACGTTTATCCGGCCCTGTGTATGCACAGGACCTTCTCTACAAAGTGAGCAGCAAATATCTCCGTTTAGGGTGACACTTCGGGATGAGATAAAAAATTCCCTAGTTTTATATTTACAATGCAACGCCTAGAATAGCTTAAGAAATTTCTATGTCTGTTTTATTCTAACTCACTTTATGGTCGACTTACGAACATAGATTTTCATAGTATATTATAATAAAAATCTATGCTAACGAACTAAGCAACAGACAATTGAACAGATTTTCCTCTATGTAAAACAAACCGTAGGTGTATATCATAGAATTATAATATACGTATATATGTAAACTATAAACAGAATTTTATGTAAAACTTGTTTTTTTTTTCTTAACCTATTCAATAAATAGCATTTTTATAAGCTTTCAAAACTTTATAAACTAAAACAGTATATTATGTTTATAATCTTTGTGATTGTGAATATTATTTTATATTTTTTTGTTTAGTATAAATTATCTAAATTGTATAAATTCTCAAATTTAAAGTATTGTAAACACATATATTATGAATCTAAATATTTTGGGTTACGAGCGCACTAACATCATACCACAGCTTTCAATCTGCATACTCGTATTATTCATCGAATGCTTAGTAATAATCATAGTAAGTATGAGAGATAGCAACGTTTTCGATGAATCATTTATGTATGGCTGGTTTTTTGATATCTCCTTTCTTATTGAATATAGGTATGAAAATAGTAAGTCTGATACCTGGGAGTGATTGCGTTTACTATTGCGTACCTATGCTCTTTATAGGTGAAAATTGCAGATTTTAACATCATTTCAATATAATTTGTACATGTATGTTTTTATGTTATTCAAATGCATTCCTATAAAATCCTTGTTTTTGCGATGAAACATTGGTGATTTGTTCAGCACACACCCGGGAGATTTCTGAGTTATTATTTATTTCACATTTCACAAAATAAATTTATTATAAATAATATATTAAGAATTTTATCGACGATCCGGTGGCGGGCTAAACGCGGAGTCACAAGAAATCCTTTGTCTGGGACGAAAGGGACTGAAAGGATGGGAGGGAACTATAGTCCCTTCTTCTCTTCTGTCATAGTCCCTTTAATCCCTTTCGTCTGATATAGATATTTATGTAAATACTTGTTTTCCCCACCACAATGAATGAATTCCATGTACACAATTTTTGATAAATTCCTTTGTACAATATCAAATAAATAAAAATTCTGAAATCTTTCTGGATGTGCGCTGAACATATCACCAAGTTTCATTGTAATCATATGGATGATAATATTTTTTCATTGCATAAAAGACACACAATGAAAAAATTATACTAAAAATCTGCAATTTTCACCCGTAAAAGGGGGATACGCACTGGAAAATGAAACCACTCCCACAGGTGCCAGATATTCGATAAGAAAGAAAAAAATCAAAAAACCTGCCATACCTACATAAATGATATTTTTGACCTCTTATGGGTAAGATGTATCACTCTAAATAATATAAATTTTATATTATCACCCAAATGTATAAATTGATAGCGAACTCCATATTGTCTGAAATAGATTTATTTACTTTTACGGGAATTACGGGAATTAATTAATGTTAATTACGTCTTTCTCGTGGCTTAATATTTCTTTGTAAATTTATCTTCTTGTCCGGGTTAATGGGGTTTAGCTTTCTCTTCTCAAGTTCCTATAGTAAAATAATGGTTAAAATTGATTCCAAGGTGACTAAATACTAAACCAAAAATATCCGTTGATTTTACCTATTTTTAAGCGCGTTGGGTTAGTAATTCAGTGGTCGCGAGTTCGAATCCTGCCACGACCGATTTTGTTCACCTATGTACAAGTATTACCTATGTACAAGTATTGCCTATGCTCAAGTATTTATGCTTACTTTAGGGAATGTATGAGGATATATATATATATATATATATATATATATATATATATATATATATATATATATATATATATATATATATATATATATATATATATATATATATATATATATATATATATATATATATATATATATATATATATATATATATATATATATATATATATATATATATATATATATATATATATATATATATATATATATATATATATATATATATATATATATATGTTAAATCTAAGGTTTTCGCGAGTACAAAATATGTTATTATTAAGTATTTTGGGGATAACCCGCGTCAAATTCTGATTCCCGAGAGAATCAGTCGTCTGCCGACGTTTCGTCTGAATCACATCAGACATTTTCAATAGGCGCCTTGTTAATAAATTTCCGTCGCGAGGGATAGTGCACGCACGTCCGTTCGCGTCGGAAGCTTACCACCAAGTGAAAGTTTGAAAGGAAGCCATGTCAGTTGTTAGTGGAGGGGTGGGTTTCCCCAATGACGTCATTATTGCGTTTTGTTTGGCTTCTAGTGACTCGAGTACTTAACGGTATATTGTTTACAGGTGGATTATCAGTTTTCGGCTTACTAAGAATTTTACTAATGTTTTTAATGTGACTATTGTTTGAAATATCGGTAGTTGGGTTAATTTGATTATTATGGTTTTTCAAAATATTGTTTTCAAGTACACTTGTCCATGCGGTCGGGATTCGAATGCTATCGTCCCTGCTATTCATTATACTGTTGCTTCTTCTATATATTTCTATTGCTTCCCTGTAAATTCTAAATGTTTCATTGTTAATATTCGCGACTACTTTTGAATTTTCAAAGTCTATGGAGTGATTTTCGGTCAATGAGTGATTTACTAGAGATGAAGTTAATTTCCGGTTTTTAATATCTACGCGATGTTCAGAGACGCGTGCCGAGATTCTGCGATTTGTCCTGCCTATGTAAGTTTTTGTGCAATCACCGCAAGGGATTTCGTAAATACCGTGTGACTCTAATGGTATTTTATCTTTCGGACTTTTTAAAAAGGATGAAATTTTGTTGTCTGTTCTAAAAATGGTGCGAATATTATGTTTGTAAAGTAGGTGACTGATTTTGTCAGTAGTGCCTTTTATGTAAGGTAAAAATGCAATGGCGAGTGGCTTTACTTTAGTTGATGTATCTTTTTTATTAAAATTTTTTATTCGTTTGATTTTTTATTGCATTATTTATTGTGAAATTTGAAAAACCGTTATTTCGTAGCGCGTTTTTAAGATACTCTAATTCATTTTGAATGTTTTCGGAGTCGGTTATCCTTAATGACCGTGTTACCAAGGTGTTTGCTACAGAGGCGATTTGTGCTGGATGATGGTTCGACGATGCGTGGAGATATCTGTTGGTATGTGTTGATTTTCTGTACACAGTGTGGCCGAGAGTGCCATCGTCTTTTTTGATTACGAGAACATCGAGAAAAGGAATTTCACCGTTGTTTTCGATCTCCATTGTGAATTTGATGTTATTGTGGAGATCGTTCAGAAAATCAAGAAATTTGTGGAGTTCCTCCAAACCGTGAGGCCATATAACGAAAGTATCGTCCACGTATCTAATCCATAGCTTTGGTTTTAAGCGCGCTCTATCTATAGCTTCTTTTTCTAACTTGGTCATGAATATGTTAGCGACTGGCGGTGAAAGAGATAGACCCATTGGTGCTCCTTTTACTTGTTTGTACATATCGTTATTATAAGTGAAAAATGTGTTGTTGAGGCAATGTTCTATTAAAGTTATTATGTCATTCGGTGGGTCACTCATTTCTTTTATTGCTTGAAGAGCTTCGTATATATATATATATATATATATATATATATATATATATATATATATATATATATATATATATATATATATATATATATATATATATATATATATATATATATATATATATATATATATATATATATATATATATATATATATATATATATATATATATATATATATATATATATATATATATATATATATATATATATATATATATATATATATATATATATATATATGTCTTTATTACAAGGACATATATTCATTATTTAAAGTAAAGGAAGGAGTGTAGTATTGATAGATTCAATATATGTTTATCGATTTGATGTGCTCAACTAAACTTATCGAAATTTCTCTATGAAGACTTGCTTATGACTCAATCTAAGAGAATTTATGTAAATTTTGAGGTCTGTAGGTACCTATTGTCTTGCTATTTTTGACACTACATCAAAGCGTTACTTTCTATTTTAGTTTTACTTACTTCGCATTTGAGATTTTTTTTATTAAGATGACACATTAAAACAAATAATTTTATTCAGTTATTTATTTTTAATGTGTTGTGAGGCACAGGCTTTGAATAGTGCTTCTACTATTTTCTATTATCGTTTTTGAGCATCCCGTAAGAGCCGGGTAATAGAAAATACAAGAGGTTCACCACCCATTCTGAATGTTGCCTTTTTAGGTGAGACGAGACTAGAGTGTGTGGACATACACGCATATGTCGTCCTTACTAAAGTAATGTACACCCGCACACATGTCGCGGGTTACCCCACATTGTGGTATATGCCGTGATGGTATGAATAAATGTATTTATTTTTAAGATAGTTGGTGGATTTCAAAAGGTCAATTTATTGAATAAAAACGTATTTACTAGAATAAAAAAATTCAAATCTCCTTCTTCAACTATTGCCTCCAACCCCGTCTGTCCTCAGCTGCCGCCCTCCAGTTTATAACGCTTAAGAGCTGCATTGCATCCCTCCTCACCTCGTCCTCCCATCGCAACCTGGGTCTTCCTATTTTTTTTCTTCCTCCTGGATGACCAGTCATAATTCTCTTAGGAATTCGTATATTTGGTATTCTCTGAACATGTCCTGCCCATCTCAATCTCGATAGTCTTATATGTGTTGAGATACTGGGTGATTCATATATTCTGTACAGTTCTTCGTTTCGCCTTATACACCACTCTTCCCCATCTTTCACTGGACCGCATATGCGGCGGAGAACTTTCCTCTCAATTATGTCCAAAGCTTCAGCGGCTCGCACCTGCATGTAACCACAATCCTAATAATTGTCTTGTATAGGATTATTTTGGTTTTCCTATGGACGTTTCGAGATTTAAACACTGTGACCAAGGAGAAGTATGTCCTGTTACCTGCTGATATTCTTTTCTTTATTTCCTCCGCTTCCTCATTGCATTCCGTGAGAAGAGATCCCAAGTATGTGAATTGATTGACTGATTCGAATGTGTGATTCTCTGCTAGCTGCACGTTTCATCTTGTTCTATTAGGTGCGTTTCGGCTTTGTATCATAAACTTTGTCTTTTCGTTATTAATTTTTAAGCCCATCTCATGTGCTGCAGATACCAGGGGGTCGAGAACTTCTTTAATAGCTGTTTGGGTTCTTCCAAGTATACTTAGGTCATCCGCATATCCCACTATCTGACTACTTTTGAAACATATATTGGAGCCATTGTCAGTTGGTGTTCTGCGGATAACGTATTCCAGGGCGAGGTTGAAAAGAGTAGGAGCCAGACTATCTCCTTGCTTCGATCCCTGTGTGATTGCAAAAGTCTCTGTTAAATCACCCTGCATATTATCTCTACATTGTGAATTGGTCATTGTCTGGAATTGTAAGAGGATATCATACAATTTTTCTCTATTATCTATCGAGTCGTATGCTTGCTTGAAGTAAATAAACAACTGGTAGATATCTATTATATCATACTCCCAACATTTTGCCAAAATTTGACGGACAGTGAATAGTTGGTCCGTTGTGGATCTACCCGTTATTATTTTGCCTGCCTGATATTCCCTCAAAATGTTTTCAGCATATGGCTCAAGTCTTCTTTTTAATATTATGGTGAGTAGTTTGTAGGCAGTATATAATAGTGATATGCCCCTAAAGTTTTCGCACTTTAACTTCTCACCTTTCTTGTAAATAGGGCATATAGTGCTTGTTTGCCATTATTCTGGGATCTTCTCTAGGGTCCACACTTTTGTATATCAGGTTGCAAAATAAAGTTATTAAGTGTGCATTTCCATATTTAAACATCTCTGCTGGTACCTATATTATGTATCCCTGATGCATTATTATTTTAAAGTATTTTTAAAGCTGTCGTTATTTCGACAATCGTTCATTACCTGACTCCTGGGGGATATAGGTGGCATTATCTCTAACATCTCTGTTTGGATTTAGCAACTGGTGAAATTTTCTTTCCATCTGTTCTTTATTTCTTCGTTGGATGAAATTATATATCTGTTAGCGTCCTTACACAGACTTGTTGGCTCAAATCCTTTTTTGAAGAAGTTTATACCTTTGTATGCTTCACGAGACCTGTTTTCGGCGAAGTCTTGCTCCATCTTCAGAAGTATGTTATTGAGAAAATTTCTCTTCTTTTTCTTTAATAATCTGTATGATTCTCTTCTGGCCTGTTCGTATGCTTGTCGCTTGGCTCTGGTCCCGACATCAATATATTGTTTCCTTAGTGAGTTCTAATGTTCTATGCTTCTAAATTTAATTAGATATATTTTTGATAATTCCAATGGGAACTGGGCTTAAGGATTGGAAATATGAGGAGCGGCTCCAAGCTTTGGGACTGACAACTTTTAAAGAAAGATAAATGAGGTGTGACCTCTTTGAGACATTTAAAGTGTTGAACTATCATTGGGACTGACAACGCTTAAAGAAAGAAGAATGAGGGGTGACCTCTTTGAGACATTTAAAGTGTTGAACAATCATTATGACTGTCCTGAACTGCCCCATATATACACTCACAATCAAAATGAGCACTTGCGTGGCCATAGCCTGAAGTTGTTTGCTCAGAATCCACATTAACACTTCCTAAGTAATAGAGTGGTGGATGCTTGGAACAGGCTGCCTCAGGATCAGGTTGTTGCTGAGAGTGTCAACTCATTTAATAACGGACTAGATGGATTACAGTGACATTGTGGACTCATTCAAGCATATCAGCTTTATGCTGCCTGCTTGTCACGTCAATAATAAAACGTGTGAGGAAATGTGCAATCTCACGCCCTACTATATCAGATCATGATGTATCTCGTATCCAGTTTCTTGACAGATTATTGACCGTGTTGATTTATTACGCTTATGTTAGTAATGGAGAATTAATATAAAAGCAGTTATATTATACCAAGATTCACACAGAAACACGAAACTGACCTGAAAACATGACTCATGTTTAACTAAAAATAATCATTATCATTTTAATTCAGCACATTTTGTTTTCTGCAAACAAAATTATTTGTACCATGAACATTGTCTAATATTCTTTCATCACGCGCGGGGAACTAATGCTCTGTCTTGATTTCCTGCGATAAAGCCAGCAGATACCTACTATTCGTGCTAATCAAATAGGTACTTCACGTCGATCTGCTCAAGAATTGACAAAAAAGTCATTTTAAAATTTTTTTCAAAAAACAGCTACAGTGAAAACTAAAGAGTATAAAATAATTGCCTTATTCAATTCAAAATCACGTTAATTTACATTAAACACAACATTTCTTCTTCTTCCTCCTCTGGTTTTAGGCCGAAGGCCTGTTTTTCAGTCGGAGACTGCCTCTTGTGATCTGGATGTCCAGCTGTCACTCCGTCTTTTTGCTGGTCTCCCCCTTGCTCTACCACCCTCAGGGACTTCCTTGGAGACAATTTTAGGTACCTAGTCGATTGACACACATATTGAATGATTGAAATACAACACATTATGACTAAAACTACATACCTACCTAGGTTGTAAAATATCTATCTACATCAAATCATTTTTGAAGTCGGAGCCAATCAAACATTTTATGGAACTAACCCGAAATAATATAAGTATGTATTTGGCGCCGACTTCAAAAAGTAATTTGATGTAAGTAAATAAATATTTTACAACCTTTATGTTTTTTTAGCTATAATGACGTAAAATTAGCATGCTTTTTAATTAAATTAGTTGTATGTAACACATGAGATCCAACTGTCGATAGCGATAGTATGTATAGTTGAAGAATAAGTAAGTACCAAACTATAATCCCATAAATACAAATTATTTAATATTATAAGATATTTTATTTTCTATACAACACATGTACCTACATATGTATGTATGTCAAGATAGGATAGTATGGAGGTCAGTCCTTTGATCCTACCCAGAATATGAAAACAGAATGATGGTATGTATTTATGTTTGGAGATTAGTATCAAACAATTAAGTCTTCTTAGATATTGTGTGTAGGCGATTGCCATACAAATTGTATGAAGCAATGTCGTCACTAAATTCAATTTTTATAAAAATTATTAAAAAATTGAGATGTGCTAATACAATGTTAATATTTTGTATATAAAATTAAATTGTCTAGTTGGGGTGTTTCGGCTTTTTTTGATATTTTTTAAAAAAATGGAAATATAGGCAGTTAAACTCAAAAATTTATCATAAAAAAAATATTTTTCTTAATAAAAAATGTTTGAGAAACCCGGGAATTTTTTTAAAAAAACTAATTTGAGATTTTGTATTTGTCTATGTTTATAACAAATTTCAGCGTTCTAGATTTTATGGTTTCTGAGATATATGGAAAAATAAACCAAAATTTCAAAAGTTGATAACCCCTGAATGAAACAAAAATTCACAATTCTGAGTATAAAAGTTTTGTAGGCTTATAAGTGTTTATATATTCTGAAAATATGGGCTCTGTAAATTGAGCGGATCAAAAGTTATAAGGGGGGACGGACACACACCACACACAGACACACACACACACACACACACACACACACACACACACCCTCACACACACACACACACACACACACACACACACACACACACACACACACACACACACACACACACACACACACACACACACAGACACACACACACAAAACTCAGATAAAATGTTCTACTCCGAATTCTGAGTAAATCCATGTATCGGAACATATATGCTGCGAGGCCTCAAATTGGTGTTATTAGCATGCAAAAAGTCCACTACACCATACAAAATTTTCCTTCGTACACGCATCTTGGCTTAATAATGTCCATTCATTAAGAGAATTGAATTCTCATGAACGAATCGACAGTTGGATTAGGCAATAATTTTATGGTTTTTAGTGCATTTTTGTTTTTTTTTTAGGTTTTCATTGTAGGTAGCTGTTTTTGGAGTTTGTTTTTTAAAATGACTTTTTTCGCTTTTCAGTTATGTTGATGAAGCTACATTTTATAGTGATACCTACGTAGGTGACTGATGATTTTGAAATATCGCGCAATGTGTTTTTACTTTTTTAAATATGATTTTTTTTTCAAATACGGTAGGTACCTACTTACATAGGTGACTGATAATTTTTAAATATCGCGCAAAAGTGCTTTAGGTTTCACAAATATGAATTTTGGCGAGAACAAATCTCGGACGCTCCTTATTAGATACCTTTAAGAGGCTATATAGTATATTTAGAAAATATTTTCCCAAGTACCCTCAAAAGATACGTCTTTGAAATAAATAACAGTTTGAATGTACATCTTCATTCTATTTCATGCGTTTTTTGAAATTTGAAGGGTTTTACTAAAACTAATTTTCTTGAAAAATTAGTTTTAGTAAAACCCTTTTTTTTATTTTTTTATTGTAAGTAACTATAAAAACTACAAGGCCTACGAAATAGATTTTTTATTTCAATCGAAAGAGAATATGAAAATCTACCGGCTGTGTTTATATTATAATATTTTAATTACTGTTCTTCATGCAATTTAAAAAAAAAACATAAAGATTACCATTTTTATCCACGAAAAAATATTGTATGTCACAGAGTAGGTGATATACCTACAATATTTTTTCGTTTTTCATTCATAAGAAGGTAATTTAGTGTACATTTTTTGTACATCCGTATACCTAGGGTAAAAGAGGGCCTTAACTTCAAAACAACCACAAACATCGACAACACGGTAAATCTTTACCTAACAAGTAAAAATATCTGCTCAAGACCACCCTACATGGAAGCGGTTCATTCGACGGGTGATGAATGTAGTCACCACCCTCAGTCATGAAGTCAAGGTAGAAGAAAATGAACTTATTCCTTTCCATCATAAAAATCTAAATCGGTTGACGTGGTAAGGAATTATTCGCTTTTATAATAGTACCTAATCTGTAAGACATGTTTGTCGTACAGATCGCACATGTTTGTCGTACAGATCGCACATGTTTGTCGTACAGATCGCACATGTTTGTCGTACAGATCGCACATGTTTGTCGTACAGATCGCACATGTTTGTCGTACAGATCGCAGGCGCCTTTACAAATTGAAGAGTTTGATATTTCTTTCTCTTATGTCCCAACAACAGAAGTCGATGAAATTCATATGCCACCTCCTCTGAAGTTCGTTATTCATATCTTAATAAATAAAACAATGATCTTGTTAAAAAATAAATCATTCAAATCGGACAATTTTGTAAAGAGTGAAATTTTGTAAATTTTGCTGAAGTTCATAGTGAAGAGTTTGATTATTTTCTCATGGATGCCATCATCAGATCTTGACCAAATTGAAATGGGACCAATTGGAAGATACTCCCTTTCTAATGAAAAAAGAATTCTCGAAATTGTACAACGTGTTTAAAAGTTTTCGCCATACGTACATAAAAAAAATCACGTCAATAATTGATCAATTATTGATCCTCCGTTTTTGAAAGTCGGTTAAAAAGAATTGCGCCATCGAGTGAGTGCTGGCGTAAATTTTTTAAATCTCCACAAACGTAATATTCCGTGAGGTATGAACATTGACTTACCTAAGGATTGATAAGTAGAGACAATGTTTCGCGTTTGCGATAAACCCGATTTTATTCGCGAATTTTGCATTATTTCGCGAAAATCGAGAATTTTCGTGTCTTAGATAAATAACACCGAACTATGGTTATTTTTGGACATTTTCATAAAAATCACCCAGCATTTACCTATCCACCGAAATGGCATGCGGGTTAAATCTATAGGTACAGCCTGCATTAATATAAGACAACATGACTATAAGAATTTGTTGACAAAATAAATAAAGTTATATGATATTGAATGCCTTACCTATAGGTTTCTATCCTCCTATAATAGTGGCAGACAAAAGAAGAAGAAAGAGAAGAAAACTTGGCTATGATGGCGATTCTTAATTTTTAATATAGGTAATTGATAAATGATTGAAAATGGATTTTATTTAAACTTATTTACAACAAAAGCATTTAACAAATTCAAATAAAAAACGAGTGGGTTGTGGCCAATACTAAACTCTCCACACCATAGTAAGCGGTTCATTTTTTCTTCTTGAAATGCTGACAATCTTAAATGCATTTTTATGAAGTACATTTCTATTAGATTCTTAAACAAATATAAGATTCGCAGAGGACAAAAGTTTTCACAATACACCATACACACAAAAAAATTGTCACGACACTCATAGTATGTATTTTCTACATGATACCTGTTGAGAAATTTTAAGTAAAATTGCATTACTAGCAAGATGAGCATGTATGAGTCAGTGTATCAATGTTGATGAGGCGATGTATGTGTCAAGATAGAAGAATGCGGTGTTCGGTTCTCTCTGCCTGGCCCTTGAGGAAGATATAAGTGGAGAGTAAAAATATATTCTGAAATATTAGGTTCTGTGCATTAAGCGGATCAACAGTTATATGGCACACACATAGACACACTTAATGTTCTACTCCGAATAAGGGAATGTTCTACTCTGAGTAAGGGAAGCCTCTAAGTTGGTGTTTTTTTTATTTCAAAGTAAAAAGCCATGAAAAATATAGACCTGGCATACAAATCTCGCGTATCTCGGCTTAATACTGTCGATTCATAAAGAGAAATTAATTTATTAAAATTATTTTTTGTAACAGTGTGGAAAGCCATAATTAATAAATTAATAAAGTTTTGGTAAACGTTATTTATTCCACTCACATTTATATACATAAGTTGAAACGTTTTCGGACTGTATTAGTCCATCTTCAGCAACACTTAAAATGCTTGCTGAAGGTGGACTCATACACTTAAAATGCTTGCTGAAGATGAACTAATACAGTCCGAAAACTTTTCAACTTATATAAATGTGAGTGGAATAAACAACGTTTACCAAATTCACATAGCACTCTTTACAGGGTGAATTGCCTTAAACAAAAAAAAAATTTTATTTTATTTATTTATTAGAAATAAATTCTCTTGAACGAATCGACAGTTGGACTCTCGAATATGAGGGATAGATTTATTTTCAATGCAAATATCGAGTATAACCAAAGTATGTATTGAAGTGTTTTATTTACAGATACCCAGTTGTCGTGTGGTGATATCGGTGGTATGTGCTGTTTGGTTGGCAACAACGCCAGTCCTAAGCTCTGTAAGATGTCGCGGAGGAGACCATGGACTAAAGAACCTTTGGGGAGATGCCCTGACAGACCCTCCAGACTGCGTTGGACCAAATGGAATACAATATCCGAGGTTAACCATATTTATCATGTATATTCACTTGGGTATAGTATAATTTAGGTACCTACGTTAATATATTAAGCGTACTTGTAGGTACGTTGTCCAATTTGTTGCAAAAAAATACGATCTCTGCATGATTAAATAAATTAAATATTTTGAAATTTAATATCTCCATGGTCAGCCCATTATATACATTGACGTTTTTTTGTGAAATTATGATGGAATTCACATTAGCCAGGCATGACCAATCGACTTTCTTAATTCTGTAAATGGTTTGTATTCATTGAACATTATGATGAATTACATATTATATACTTAATTTTCTTCAAAATATAATTCATATACTTTTGTAGTATCTTCTACCTATACCTACATTTAAAAAGTTATAAAATAAAAGTTTCCAGTATTCATTACACCATTTCATTTCAAAAACAAAAAAAAAATATTTAATGCTGTTAGAAAACCCTTTTAACATGTCATTGAAATAGCCCTGAGTCTAATGTGAGCGGATATGGTTATTTGTTTTTTTTTCTACAAAAAAGAGAAAAGTGCTAAGGTTTAACTAAAATTATACCTTCGTAATTGTTTTTTTAGCATGTGAATTTATTCCCATGAACAGTTATAATTGATTTAGATACCTGTGTACGTACTAAAATAACGACCGTAATACTCGAATATGTCTGTATCCAAGATTATAATACTGTTAGTTTTCTATCGGCAAATGCATTAGGTTTTAGTATGGTCAATTATTGTTTAAATCTAAGTAGCTTTATCTGTGTTTATGCACAGAAAAATCATTTTAATGAAGAACCTAATTTAATAAGAAATGAAAGAGTCCTCGAGTAGGTAAAAATATATTTCGTATGACTTTGATTTAACAAAGCCATTTAACAAAGCTTTTATTGTTTTTTTTATACACATTCGTTAATATTCTGCATCGTAAACCGTTTTTATGGATAGGAAACGAATACACAGAACATTTCAGTAAACGAATTAAAAAAATATGATGTTTATTATATGAAATAAAACTACAGTTTATTAGTTACTAGCTTTTATGTCCCGCCGTTGGCCAAGAATGTAAATTAGTGAAGGAATAAGCAATCGTTTATATAATATTGTCACACAAAATTTTTGCAGATTCGTACTATGAAAAGTAGTTAGAAATTTAATTGAGTTTAAGCGGTGTAAAATGTTCAAGTGATGTCCACAATCCATTTGCTTTTATATATAAGTGCATACAATTTCTGCACGCATGCACTATGGGAAATGGTTTAAAATATGACTGATTATAAAGAGACAAGTGTTGGTCACATCCCATTCGTTTTTAAATTTTTCGTCAAGTGTGCATATACTTTAATATTATATTTTTTCACAATAAAACTGATAGACTTAAAACTGACACAGAAGTCTATATTACAGAAGAAGAAGAATTAAACTATGTTAAATAGTTTTTAATTTGAATATAAACGTTGTGAAGAGTCCAGTAATGGCCACAATCCCGATTTTTTATATATTGTCATCAAAATGAAATGTGTAGTTATTGAAAATTAAGCAATATATGATGATATAATAAATGGTGTAAATTTCGATTGAACAAAAGTATTGAGAAGATTCTAGTGTTGGTCACATCCCATTCGTTTATGTATCTTCATCAAGTGTGCATGTTGTTTATAATATTTCTGTACAATAGACTATTAGACTTAAAAGTAACGCAAAAGACTAAATAAAAAAAGAAAATGAAGAAGTAAAAGACTATAGCAAATAGTTTGTAATGAAAATTGACCCAATGGTCTACATAAAAGATGAAATAGAAGAATTTCACAATAGGAAATGTATTATATTAAAAACTGAACAAAAAGTCTTCATAAAAGAAGAATAAGATGAATTGGACTATAGGAAATATTTTATATAAAATTCACCCAATGTCTACATAAAATAAGAAAACGAAGAATTAGACTAAAGGAAATAGTTTGCATAAAAACTAACCAAAAGTTCTACATAAAGGAAGAAGAAGAAATAGTTTGTATAAAAACTCACCCAAGGTCTATATAAAATAAGAAAAAGAAGAATTAGACTAAAGGAAATAGTTTGCATATAAACATACCAAAAGGTCTACATATTAGAAGAATAATTATACGTCAGGAAATAGATTGTATAAAAACTGACGCAAAGGTCAACATAAAAGAAGATAAAGAAGAATTAGACTAAAGGAAATGTTTGTATGAAAACTCTCCCTTGGTCTACATAAAAGAGGAAAAATTAGACTATAGGAAGTTAGTTTATACAAAATTCAACATAGGTCTACATAAAATTAGAAAAAGAAGAATTACGTTAAAAAAAATAGTTGGTATCAAAACTGGCCCAGAGGTCTACATAAAATAAGAAGAAAAAGAATTAGATAATAGGAATAATTTTGTATAAAAACTCACCCAAAGGGCTACATAAAAGAAGATGAATTAGACTATAGGAAATAGTTTGTATAAAAACTCACCCAAGGTCTACATAAATTAAGAAAAAGAAAAATTAGACTATAGGAAATAGTTTATTTAAAAACTCACCCAAGGTCTGCATAAAATAAGAAAAAGAATTCCACTATAGGAAATAGTTTGTATATTGAATATGTATTGTTGTTAACCTAAAATAGTTAAATAATTTTCCTATACGAAATCAGTATATTGTTGGTTTTAATTAGTATTAGGTATGTAGGTACCTAGTACCTACCTACAATGATGTTCTAAATTAATTCGAATTCGATTTATAACAAATTTTATTTGAATATCAGAATGTGTCCGTAACTATAGTAACCATTCCAACATGTAAAAAATATCAAATGGTTTGGAACATTTTTGGAATATGTAGGTACCTACCAACATTGGTTTGTTCGATGCCATGAAAATGAAAATTGTCAGAAAAATCAAATATTATTTACAAATTATGCAATTTTATTATGCCTATATCTTTACTAATAATTAACTCATTTTTACATAAATACCATATTATATGAAAAAAATCTTAAAGTCACGCCAAATTTTATTGAACAATACTACAAACATTACTACAAACTGAGCGTATAGTCCGTCACGGCAGTTTGTGTAAATTCATCACAGAAACCCACTTTAAGTAATGTCAGTATTGTTTACATTACGTCACCTTTACGGGTATTGAAAGGAAATAAATATGATCATAGTAAAAATGTATATATAACACATGGCGACGCTGTATGTACAAAACGCTTACTTTAAAAATAAGTTTCACATTATAATTATACAAAATATTCACCATGTTTTTCACTTAAACGTTAAGTTATACTTGAAAACATATTTTATTCGTATAAATACGTACTTCTAACTTTTAAATTAACAGATATTTGCGTGCAAAAATTACACTTTTTGACAGATATAGCTTGGAAAATTTTGTATGAAAAAAATAATTATTTAAATATTTTTAATAATTCAGCATTTTTTTAGCGTGACACTGCGTCAGGTATACTGGTACATATTCGCACATAAATTAGATTTTTAGATGCTCTTGGTTTTTCAGAAGGCGTGAGACAAACACACACATACACACACACACACACTAACAAAATCATTGTTTTATTACTTTAGATTTAATGACACTGACTAGTTTCGGTCATCCAGTGACCATTTTCAAAGTGTGCAAAACAAGAGGTGGTTGGTACTTATATTATGCCAGGTTAAGGGGTTTGCAACCTTTTTTTTCAAAGAAAACGACAAAGAGAAATAGCAATGGAGTTCTACCAAGAATTGTCCGTAGAAAAGTTAAATAAAATTATGTTTACTATATATTTTAGTAGTATTGGCGATTTTACAAATTTGGTTTTATTGTTAACTTTTGTGTTCAATTAAAATCTAAAATGAAACTGAGAAATTGAAAACGAACAGTTTTTCGCTAGTAATATATAACAATTTCATTTAATTAAATGACGACAAACTAGAAAAAAAGTCTTGTTAATTGTAAGCATAGAAAGTTATCCGATTGTTAGTTAAGTAGACTCGTCTAGGTAGGTACCTTATGTTAGAGTTGTCATTTATCTTCAAGTGGTATGTATTAAAAAAAATAGTAGCTACATAAGATAATAATGGACGGTCACATAACTCCTCGTTATACCAACGGTATATACCCCGAGAAGTTAAAGGAACCAGGTCACAGGTAACCAATTTGGTCTCGACTCACGTTTCCGGCTAGTGACCTGTCATGTCCGTCGGAATTTGTGACTCAGGATCCGTTTTATTTGATTAGCAATAATAACATGAACCTACGTCTGAGAAAATGTTTTTTTTTATTATTTAAAACGTTATGTCCAATATCCACAAAACGTTTCAAAAATACATGAATTCGTATATTGGTAAGTACTTAATTTTAATATATGTATAAATAATTTTAAATTCAATCATTAAAGCACTTGCTCAATATCGAAAATTTCGGGCACATTTTTAAGAAAACTACGCGCACGGAGGAGTATTAGATTTAGCATAAATTTTATAATATGGAGGAGGACTGTAGAAAGATAATATTATGCGTTATAAATTATTATACATATGTAGATGGGTGGTGGCAGAGCGGTTAGCGCGCTGGGTTCGTAATCCAGTGGTCGCGAATTCGAATCCCGCCACGACCGATTTCGTTCACCTATACTATAGCATTACTACTTTGTGTTAAAAAAAAATATGCTACCGTGGCTAAATTGCTAAGCTGGGGGGTATACAGTCACAATTCACAATGCAGTAAAAGCTACGTATTCCCTCTTTCATGATCGTTGATTACATTAAGTATACTGAAAGCTTACTTCCATATTATCTGTGATTACATTTAAACTGTCATTGTGGTACCATAGATTTTCATATAATACACTAGATGTCGCAGTTAGCAAATTTTTTATGAATCGAAGCGAGGATTTTTTCCGCGGGACTTTTGACAACAAGGTGGGCAAAAAACATCGTTTTTTATAGAGAATATCAACTAATGTGAATTGTTTTCGGATATATCTGTCGAAAAAAAACACTTTGTTCATCAAGATTTAGAGAACAGTAATCTAGGAAGCAGAGCCGGATAAACGTGTTTTTGCGCCCGTAGCAATATATTTGAATCCACCCCCCATCTTTTTGGAATTTTAAATGTAGAACAATTTAAAATTATGTAAAATTACATCGGGTCGAAAATGACGGATCAGTTTGTTAATATTATCTAAACCTACATATATAGTTGTTTATTATTATTTATTTTATAAAAAATAGCCCCAATTGGAGATTCATAATAATATTACATATTTCCAATGTCGTATTACATTATTTGAGTCAATTTTGTTTTGTTTGACAACACCAGATATAATGCCCAAATAACATGTTAAAAGTAGGCGAGCAAGATATTAGCACTAAGCGGGATTTTTTATATACACACCATCATGCCGAACCTCTACCCGGGTACGCAAAGAGAACCGAGTGCCATACCTGCGGTTTTTTGATATATATGATTAACATTTTAGAATTTTAAGTACCCTTTTTAAGACAACCGCCCTGACTTCTTGTTCCTGATTGTTCTATTATTTATCCGGCCCTGTTAGGAAGTGTTGAAATGTATGTAACCAAGAAATCAAACGCGCGATATACCATGACTCTCTCTAATATAGGTATATTATTTGATCCACGCTATCTCTTTACAGTGCAGGTCCGAGGCATTTTTTATGATGGAGCGAAATCCTATTATGGCACCTTCCTTACTTGCCCTTTTTCATGAACCATGTTCTCAGCAATCATCCATATCGTATTTATCGACGGTTTTGTCTTAAAAAAACATCAATATCATTTCCCTAATATTTTTAAAGTATCGAGCCACATGGTTAAACCTGTCTGGTGGTAATCTGAATTTCCATTAGACGACAGATGTCATTCACATATTCTCCATAGGCTCCTAATCAAAATATTAGAGATGTGCCGACTATAACTTAGGCCGATTAGTCGGTTGTAAAGAGGCCGACTAGTCGGCCGACTATTCGGCCAAGCCGATCATAGTTTTGGAGGTACCTATTTGGCAATTTAAGTGACGCTTCGTTTACATACATCTGACTGACGCTCAAATCGCAACCGCCGCCTGCGAGCGTATTGGAAAATTATCATTTGGCACTGTTTACACTTGACTTTACGGGAATCATTGTCCAATTGGTCAAAAAAAAATCAACACGAGGCATTATTTATGACATAATAAAAATTTTAATAATAAGAAGATATTATGCTGTTTTATTAGTTGATAACCAAAGAAAAGGTTTATTTACATTTCAAAATGTGTAAGACTTATTCTAAAATAAAAATGTTCAGAAAATCAAGATTTATATAAAATGTAATTCTTCCTATATACATTTTATGCATTTTATGGATGGGTGGATGGCAGAGCGGTTAGCGCGCTGGGTTAGTAATCCAGTGCGATTCGAATCCTGCCTCGACCGATCTCGTTCACCTATAGGACAAGCATTTATGCTTAGTTTAGGGAACGTAGGAAGATGTATATGTACTTGTTTAACAAGGACATATTCATTTTTATTTAAAAAAAAAAAAAAAAATACATACAGAATAAGAAGCCGGATAGTCGGCGCTCTTTGCCGAATAGTGCCGACTAGTCGCCGACTACGAAAGCGGCCGAATAGTCGGCCTTACCGACTATTCGCCGACTAGTCGGAACATCACTACAAAATATCGAAAAATTAAAAAAAAGAAATTTTTTCCTTTACCACTGAAGCGCCCTCTGCTATTGATACATAACATGGTAGGACCAGGCAAATTATGGTAAACCCTATTTTTTTCTTTTCCTCGCTCTCCATGGAAATATAAAAGAAAAATGAAACATTTTTCATATTATTTATAAACTTATATAATAGCGATTTCCATTCACTCGGAACTATTGTTCTTTTGAAGAAAAATTAGTAAGACTTTGACATAAGTTTTAAAATTATACGTCGTGTCTTCTGAAAAATACAGTTATCAATTTGATTCTGATTGTTTTTTTTTCAACTGTGTGATTAGCAAGCTGTTTTATTTGAAATTTAAATTTATTTTGTATCTAAATATTCTGTGTTCCTTTCAATGTGGCATATTATTTATAATTCGGATACCTTCTTTATAGTTATACCTGTACCCATAGAATTATAATGTATATAATAATATATCATATATAATTATATCATATATGTATAATCTAAGCCTGTACCCTACACTTTTAACAACCAAAATTGGGTAAGTATTTATGAAAACTATGAAATAATCTATAAAATAATATTGCGCAAATAAAAGAGGATTTAAATAGATTAAATCATATTTGATTAGATAGAATACATATAATGTAAAAAGTAGGCAGTTACTTTTAAAATGTAATTTTAGTCGCCCCTGTTTTTTTTACACTTTTACTTTTACTTACAGTTATCTAAAATAAGGTAACATAATATGTTACCTTATTTTAGATGACTAAAATTATTGAGAATTTGAATATGCGAAAAAATCAGTTTGAAAAATTTATGAAGAATTGTTGTTGCAAATGTGATCACTTAATAAGCTTGCAAAATGTTTACTAAATTTAATATATCCACCAATATTTTTTTATAGAACTCCATATTACTTAATTGAAATAAAATAAATCTTGATTTGATTATTTATTTATTTTGATTATTGATGATGTTTTGAAATGTATAGTTATTTAATTATTTTCTTTGGGAAGCTACAGCTCATTTACAGTTTGATGATACAGTATTATTTTTACAATGTTAGAGCCAAAAAAAAGCGTTCCATCAACATAATATTAAAACAAATAACAGTTTACAAGCCAAAAATAATTCATACACACCCTCACACACACACTCATACACACCATCACACACACACACATACATACACACATATACAACAAATAGGGAAGGGAAGATAAATGAGAGAAGAGAGACTAGGAGGACAGGACAGAGGGATATTGGTTACGCATCACCTTCAGAACATCATGTCTAAATCTATAATATTTCTAATATATAATATTTATTATGCCCTTGTTATAAGTAGGAACCTACTTGATGTTTTTATAGAAATTATATATATTATTCTTGATACAGAATATTATTCAGAAGTACATGATACCTACATAATATGTCAGTGAAGGTGATGTACAAAATATATTTTCATTAGATAATTATTTTCTTACCAATAAGACTTTTGAAGTTTCAAATTTCATAATAGTGCACTACTATGATAATAAAATATAGTGTGTTGTCACATTTTTAAAAATAATGAAATATTTCAGGAGTGCTATCGCTCGGACTTTCAGAAGTGTATGGGGGAGCCAAAGGACTGGTAGATCTGGACTTAAAACATTGGATCCAGAAGTCACTCAAAGGGCTCTTCTAGAAACATATAGAATCAACAGTTTGTCTGATTCTACATCCCATAGAGTTGGTATGAATATATTTATATTTTCTTTTTTAATACTAAGTATGTTTGATATTTAATACATACCTACTTACATGTTGTAAATTGGTATACTTAATATTTTTTTAATGATTCAAATATGTACATACATCAAAGATTATTTTAACACACATAAAAATATTAAGGCTGTGTTTCTCTAACAAAGATTAAGGGGGCATATAAACCTAAACACCCCAATTTCAAATCAAATTCCTCAAATATGTTAAACAGTGCGTTTCTAGAAAAAATAGCATAAGTGTATTCAACATTTCTCTAGTGAATGTTCGTCACGCAATCTTAAAATTCAGACAAAATTCCCCTAAAAAAATATTTAAAATATCCTTTTTTACAGCATTTTTTTTAAATTACTCCAAAACTATGGGTCGTAGAGAAATAAATCTTGTATATGCTAAAAGAGTGCATAAAATCAAAGTGAATGACCGATAAAGTTTTTTCATTTCCAGTAAGGTTTGTTCATAAATTGCAAAAAATCAACAAATTTTGCTTTCCGATAATTTAAATCACGTATAAACCTTTTTAAACACACGCGATAGTTACCCTAACTAACGCGTAGCTTCATAGTGCATTAGGCGGTTTTAACATATCATGTTTTTAGTGGCTAGATTTAGCGTTATATGTCCTCTTAAAGTAAAAGTGTAGTCAAAATATTTAGATTTCACAAAATTGTTAAAACTTGAACGACATAGTTTTGAACAATTTTATGAAATCGAAGTATTTGAACTAAACTATTACTTATAATTTAGTAGAAACAACCCAGCCTAAGTGTTATTAATGCCTATAAGAGTGAATGGAAAAGTGAATGTTGTACAGTACACTCTTGGTGATTTGTTTGTTTGGATTTATGCTTAGTTTAGGAAATGATGAGGATGTACCCTTTGCCTTCCATAAACTCTCTTACGTCCTCAAGTCTCCGAAGTACGCCAACTATCTTAAAAGAAAGTATTTGTACACTTGTATCTTCGTCATACTGATGTATGTCACCCGAATCACACTCCAGATGCACTAAGAAAGTGCTGGAATGGCGACCTAGAACAGGTGAAATAATTGTTTGAAGGCCTCAAATAAGGTGTTCTGACGATATTAGATGAGTTGCTGGAGGCGGATGGATGCGGTCTGCCCAGTATAGGGAGCTGTGGAGGTTTCATGGTGAAACGGCCTATGTCCATTACAAACGAAGGAGGTGTATATTATGTAATTTTAACAAGGACACATTCCTTAAAAAAATGTCATTTTTGGTTTATTTGAAATAAAAATCTTCAGTGTAGCAGTATAATTATATTGTTAATAAATTTAATTAGAAAATGGAATTACAATTGAAATGGCTCTATACATACTCTCTATATACAAAATAAAATCATAACAATGATAGCTTCATGCAGGGCCGGATAAATCATAGAACAATCAGGAACAAGAAGTCAGGGCGTTTGTCTTCAAAAGGGCGCTTAAAATTCTAAAATGTTAATCATATATATTAAAAATCCGCAGGCATGGCGCTCGGTTCTCTTTGAGTACCCGGATAGAGGCACGACATGATGGTGTGTATGTAAAAAATCCCGCTTATTATGATTTGTCATTTTAGACCCGATCTAATTTTACATAATTTTAAATTGTTCTACAGTTAAAATTACTAAAAAAATTGGGGGGGGGGGGCGGATTCAAATATATTGCTACGGGCGCAAAAACACGTTTATCCGGCCCTGGCTTCATGTTGTCAGTTCTTGGTAAAATATAGGTAGGTAGTTATGATAAAATTTGTGTGTATAACTATAAATTATTTATGTATTGCATATTAAATGCATAAGAATGATCAGATGGATTTGATTCAGTACCAGTCACAAAATCACACACAAGTTGTTGTATTTTAGTTCGTAGTATAAACTTTCTTTTAGAATCCAAAGCTTTTAGATATGGTAATATGCTATGTAAAAATAAAACATCGTCATCTTTATTTGTCAAACATGATTTTTCAATTTTCTCCTTTTCTAAGCAAATAATTTCTTTTTGAAAATTTTCCAGTAATTCACTGAATGATTTTTCTGATCTATTTATTGATGCTTTGGTTATATTGAAATTGGTTTCTATATCATTTGTATCGCTGTTTAAAGTTAATTTTGAATATTTGGAGAGTGAAGGCATACTAGGAACCTCATCATAAACAGGACATTTGTACGTGTCTTCCAAAGCTTGTAATTCTTTCATTATTTGGTCACAAATTGAATTCTTTTCTTCCCAATCTAATTTGCTCTGTCTATTGCCAGCTGCAGCGATTGGTTTCATGAAGTTTACCTGATCTTTTAAAAATAACATCGGCAGAAAATACTTCCACGGTGTGATGGTCGGAAATGTAGAGTTATGGTTAGCTATACGATGTGCTATTTGGTTTCTCAGTTCTCTGCGAAATTGAATTTTCAGCATTCCCCATTTTTTTTTTACACTTTCAACTGAAAAAATATATTTATAAAGGAGGTACTTAATTTTTCGATTTTAATAAGAGTGATAAAATGTATATTATAATTCTATGAATACAACATACATTTTTTTTCTTTCTTGTAATACCTCAAAATAATAAAATCGAAGGTAAGGCATATCTAATTATTTTTTATTTATATATAACACAAGATTAATTTCATAAGTACCTATAAAAATAAAATTAGACATAACAATTTTATAGGTACCTGGCATTTCGAATTTTTTACTGATCTCATTCCATTTGTTTTCGTTATTTGCAGAACGATTTCCATAATTAGATGTATCTTTGATCCACAATTCAGGACTTTGTCGTATTTCATTTATAAAAATTTCACATTCGTCGGTCATTTCGGCTGATGCCATCTTTCGGCAATATTTATTATTATTGAATTGTGATTTTTCAAGTCTTTCGAAAACAATAACTTTTAATGAAGCAAACACAGACGGAAGTTCTATAGAATCAAAAATAAAATGGATGACTTGACAGGTGGTCAGTGAAATGTCATAGAATATTGTACTTTTGTGAACACACACGTAGCATAGGGATGGGCATAGAATAATCGATATATTGCAGCAAATCTTTTATAAAAAATTGTTTATTTGATTCTATTACAATTCTATGTTTATTTAAATTTATTCTATCCATCTGTTGATTTGTTCAAGATCATTTATTTTATAAATAATATTATAATATTATTTTACTATTTTTTTTTTTTAAATTGATTTATTTTTCTTAATAAATAATTTAATTTTCCTATTATGCCTTCATTTACTAGACCTATTTATTAAATTCAACTAGATATTTAAATTTTCTATGAAAAATATATACATTACATAGGTATAAAAATTTCATTTAGTGACGATATTAATTCATATAACTTATAGCTTAGCAGAATACGCAATGTCAACAGGGAATCTCAATAATTGATACTACTTAATCTCCATACATACATACCATCAAGCTACATATTTTTATAATTGGGGTACGAAAAAAGCATTGACCTCCACACTATCCTATGCTGATATAGGTACATGTTTTGTATAGAAAACAAAATATTTCAAAATGTTCAATAATTTGGATTTCAGGGTTCATAGTTTGGTACATATTCTTCAACAATACATACCTACTATCACCATCGACAGTTGGATCTCATGTGTTACATGCAACTAGTTGATTATTGAACTGTATATAAATTACAAGTTTAACCATATCTATTGTGTTTAATTATGAATAAAATTAAACAAAATATTGTTTGATATATTATGTAGGTGTGTCAATTTATGCCCACTTTATTGCATTAGCGATTCTCATAATGACTAGAATTATAATTTGTTAGACAGAATTAAAATAGTATTTTTAAAAGGATTTACTTCCTTTGCAAGTACTTCTCAAAAAATATAATTTATAGAAAAATTAATGGTGAATTTGAACTTCAGTTTCTATTTATCTCTCATGGACAACATTCATTTCACAATTTTTAATTCCAGGTCGTGCAATAAATTCTGATAATAATCAGTGCAATCCTGAGGGGCCATCGCGCATGTGTCGAACTCGTTATAATACAACAGCACCAATGTACGGAGTCTCTTTGACATCTGGACAACCTGTGACCATTGTTCAAAAATTTCCTGATTTATTGCAACAAGTTGTTTTTGAAGTGTGCGAGTAAGTCAAAATTGTTATAATTGATTGACAGAAATTTTTTATTTGTGAATATTGACAATAGGTAATGCTCATGATATTATAGCTCCATAAAATCGAGAAACATTTGATAAGAATATTTGATAGTAAGAATAATGATTTTCCAAAAAACATGAATTTGCTAAAATATTCATTGATATAATTTATTTATTTTATTTATTTATTTCAATTTTGGCGTGAAAGTAGAACATCGTGTCAAATAAAAGTAGAGAATGAATGGCTTGAACAAGTCGACGAATATGTTTATCTGGGAAGCATGCTCCAACGGAATGGACGGCCTGATAAGGATATTGAAAGAAGAGTTATGGCAGGAAACAGAGTGAATGGAGCACTTAAACCAGTTATGAATGATCGTAACGTATCAAAGGAAGCTAAAGTTGCCATTCATAACGCAATTGTAGTGCCAACCTTGATGTATGCAAGTGAAACCTGGACATGGCAGAAGTCGCATGAAAGTAGAATAAATGCAGTGGAAATGAGATCGTTAAGAAGAATTTGTAATAGAACGATGTATGATAGAGTTAGAAATGAGGTCACTAGGAAAGAATGTAAGATGAAGAAAGATGTAGTAACTAGAATGAAAGTTAACACACTTAGATGGTTTGGTCACGTGGAAAGAATGAATGAAGAACGCTTGACGAAAAAAATATATAAGGCTGACAGGAATGGAAAAAGAGGTCGGGGGCGCCCAAGAAAAGGATGGCTCGACCATGTGAATGATATTCTGAAAGAAGGAAATGTTAGAAGTCTGAACAATAGAAGAACATGCATGAGACGTAGCATGAATGTTGACGAGGCGGTGAATGTATGTCAAGATAGAATAGTGTGGCGTTCTGTTCTCTCTGCCTACCCCGCGAGGGACATGGCGTGATGGTATGTATGTATGTATGTAATTTTGGCACATGCTACAAAATTCACTTTGCGGTGATAGCCCAGCGGTAATGTCATCGCCTCACATGCGTGAGGTCGACGGTTCGAATCCGGGCGGGGTAAACACCTCTGGATTTTTAAAAAAAAAAATCTATGTGCGGATCACTATCTATGTGTAGCCATGATCCAATTTGTCTGGTTCTCCTTTCTAAGGGTTACGAAGGTCAGATGGCAGTTGCTTCAATGTAATAACCAGACTCACCAATTCCAGGATCATAGTCAAAGCGTACCCCGATAGAAACGGGACAAAAAGCGCTAAGGGAAAAGAAAAAGTTACAAAATTAAATAAACATAATAAAAAATTCAAAGAAAATTACAAATTACCTAAATTCCCACAAAGGCAATGCCTGTGTGTGGGTATACAATATAATACATAAAAATAGATTTTTATATCTATAATTAAATCATTATTATTTTTTACTCCTCACTAACCCAAAGGGATATAGTGGGGAGTTATGATTTCACAATTTTTAAGGGTATTTTTTTATTGCAGATTATCAACTAGTATCATGCTGAGATTGTATTCTGAAAGTTTCATCACAATGTATCTGTGTGTGTGTGTGCTATGTATGGCGTATTTAATTTAATTTATCGATCATAGACTAAAGTACTTGTTCGATTCTTTTCAAATTTTGTAAATATGTAGGTATATCTAATAGTCGCTTAGATCCGATTAGATTTTGAAGGATATCTGAATAGTGCTTCTCATTTTTTTTAACTGTCAAATATTTCAAAGTGACCCCAAGCTCAGGAAACATAAAATTTGAAATTTTATTTTAAAATTGGTAAAAAGACACATCACTTTAATAAAATGGCATTGAAGATTTATCAAATTTAACAAATTCATTTCATGAAAATGCCGAATATTTTCTATACAAAATTTGAATACTTTATAGAATGAATTGTTAGTGAGGAGTTTAGCGTTGGCCACAACCTACTCGTTTTATTATTTATACATGTTAGAATGAATTAACGTACTATCATATTGATTTAATGTTCAAGATTGAATGTTTATTATCTATTTCTTTTGATGTAATATTAATTTCAGTCACACAACATTAGCTTTTTAAAACTATGAAAATATATTTTACATATATTATATATTTTGTCTTTGTTTATTAACAGATATTTTTTTAAATTGCTACATATAATTCATTTAACTTTTTCATTTCAGGTCTTCTGAGTGTGATGTAGTCCGTGGTCAGTGTACACAAACTTATGTGCCGTACCTTTTCTTGGTGATTCCATTGGGACCAGTCACATTGACTGGACAAGATTATGTTCTAGTAGAATCAGGATGCGTTTGCAAGCCAAAATATTCATCAAAATACTCTCCAGAAACAAATACAATATCAACAAAACCTTGATTACAAAAATCGAACTTTATTTTGGATCTTGAGTTTTCAGCGTATTCAGTTACTGTAGCCTTCTAGACATAATATGTATTTCAATCTAATGTTTTATCAATTAATAATACAAACATTTAAGGGAAACAATTACTTAAAGGTTTCTAATTTTACTTCTATAGGAATATTTTTAGGTCTATGAATAGGCTTAATGGTTCACAAAAATTAGATTAACCTATACGGATCGAAGCGGGGGATCCGAATCCCCCAAAAATGACATTTAGGTCGATAACTCGGTATCTATTTGACCAATTGAATCCATACTTGGTGTAATCTTTAAAAATATGATATAGAACATTTTGTCATTATTAGTTTAAAAACAATAAAAATAAGTAATATTTAATTATTTTATGTGATAAATATTCGCGCCTAAAAAGATAAACAATAAATACCCTTCGATCGATCGGTCGACGTCATGGGCACATGACACTGGACACATGGGGCAGACCTTTTTTTGTCGTTTTGTGAATGCCAGCTATTTTATGTTATTTGTTTCACTCGTACTTATGTGGGATTAGTATACAGCAGACAAGTGAGAAAGAGACAGCGTCATTCATCTACTCATTATGGTCAATCTTTTGTAAGAACACGTATTGTGTCTTCAACCAAACAAGTGCATTTGTTGCATCTTGGGAGTGGTTTACAAACTTTTTATTATTATTTTTTTTTTTCATTTAGATTTAATCACAATTAAAAAATAAACAATCTTATACATATTCATCATGGGTTCGAAGTTCGATATATACGATCGGGCCGTAAATAGTCAAAATATTGTTGCAATAGAACTATCGATGTTCAGGAAATGGCAAGAATCAGACTTTTTTTTCTTAGAAAACAGAAGGAATTGTAAACCAGAAATCCAATGCAATTGTAATAAAAAATATTTATTCATAGAAATACAAAATTATTTCTTGCTCGAATTACAAACAAAAACATGATTATTTTATATTACCTACTTCTCGGGAAACTAACATCAGCTGCACTATGTCAAATATTAATTCAACACGCACCCAATAACATGTTGCCACCTTCTGAAGTCTCGCGGTATTAAATGTCTCACAGATCCAGACTGAAAACAAAATCAAAAACTTTCTCTCCACCGGGAATTGAACCCGGGACCTTTGGATCAGCAGTCAGATACCTAACCAACTGTGCCACAAAGGCCGTAGTATTATGTTTGTATTATTTTTATATATGTTGTTTTGGTTTTATTATTAAGATTATTATTACTCGTGCATGTAATACATGAGATCCAACTGTCGATGGCGATAGTATGAATAAGTAGTTGAAGAATAAGTACCAAACTATAAACCCATAAATCCAAATTATTGAATATTTTAAGACATTTTGTTTTCTATACAACACATGTAGGTATGTGTGTCAGGATAGGATAGTATGGAGGTCAGTCTGTTTTTCCTACCCAGAATATGAAAACAGCATGATGGTGTGTATGTAGGATCAGCAGTCAGATACCCAACCAAAGACCTTTAGTATATAAGGTCTTTGTACCCAACAGACTGAGCCACTAAGGCCGACAAATAATGGTAGTGAAAAAAAAATCTTTTTGAAACGTTTTTGATGGATAAAGGTGCCTGTGTATTTTCATAATAAAATATTATAAATAAGAATAGGTACTATTTTGAAGAACATATTTTTTTTTTAGTAATACTTTTCACAAATATTGTGCTTGTTATTTTGAAGGGAATTTTTTGCACGTTTTATGAAGAAAAAAAGATTAATTCGTAGACATAAAACTCAATATTTTCATAAAATAAGCTATATGTATTTTTCTTTTTTTAATGCCAAATAATTTTGAATATTTAGTTAAAAAATCATATCTCAAGAATTAAAAAAAAATTCACTAATATAAAAATGAGCGCAACTATTTAAGAAGCACTGGTCAATTTTTTTCAGTGTGACAGTCGATTCATTGGGCATTCATTTAACAGATGATTATGGTACTAGCTAGTAGGTAGGTGTCAATGTGGAGAGCTCCGTATTATTATTACATTTTATATTTCTATGAACATGAGCTGGGGGATCGAAAGACCCCGCTTCGGACCATGCGAAATTTTTCGATACTTCGGGTGAGAAAGGTTAAACAAACTATCGCTTTTGAGTGAAAAGTTACAAAAAATTATCATTTTAATTAGGTTTGTGTCCCCAATATTTTTTATGGATAGTGCATTTATCTGTATGCTGACATTTTTTATTAATTAAATTCAATTTTATGACGATGATATCGATTTAAAATTGGATGTTTTATTTTCAAATTTTTTTGAAACAAATTAAAAAGTATAATCAAGTATTATTTATTATTTTATAAACAATGTGAATTCTTCGCTTATTCCTTGAAAATTATTTTTTCTATATGACATGTTATTCAATAAAAGATATATTTGTAATTATTGAAAAAATTTTGTATTCTAAATAATGGCCAAATCTTTCAAAGAAACCTATATGAGAGGAATTAAATTATTGATCAAATTGTATGTAAATATCTATTTTTGCGTAAAATTTAGTACTCATACTTAATTTATTTACTTATCTCTATAAATTACGAAGCTTTAAATTACATCTTAGTATTTGGTAATTATGATTAATTTATTATTATTTTTCAATAAAATTTACCATATGTATGAAGTAAGTAATTAAGTTTTTAATTCATGGTAAAGACAATGAAACTGATAAAATAATTTTTTTAATAGAAATAAGGATGATGTCATTAAAACTGAAAAAGAAAACGTTATCCTTACTTTTTGGAAACTTTCTGCTTTCCTATAAATAACTGAATATTATTAGTATTTTAATATTTAATATATTTTAATATATTATAATATTATCATGGTAAGCATGTACTGATTTGTAAGATACTTAATTCATTTTGATATAGTTGTCGGCAAATATCTTGACATATTTCAGAGGGGAAGGTTTGTGTACCAACAAAGCATAATACACAAATTTGTGCTCTGTGCAGCCCATGTGATATTTCAAGTTATTTTTGTACCGATAACTAGTAATATTTTTGTGTTGTATATTTTTATTTGTTTCTAAGTACCTATATCGATAATGATTAACCAAATTTTTATGTTGTTTATTTATTTTGAAATTTAAGTTTTTTATTATCTTAAGTACGTGAAATAGTATTATTTGTTTTTATTTATTATGTGTGTTGAGAGGATTCTATGAAACAGAGAGTTTGACAGATTATTTTGAAGGAAAATATTTATTCAATTTTGAGTGATGTTCATTAAATAATATAACATAAAATTTTTATATGTTTGGTGTTTTTTTTACTTTAGATATCATTCTTTTTTTATATAATTTAATTGCATATTGTTTGTATACGCATTGTTGTAAGATTCATTTATATATATATGTTTATTACTAAAATCAATTTGCACGTCATGTGCCATTAAGATTATTATAGTTTTTCCAGAGCACATAATATTATGTCACATTATTGAATTTTCCATTGCAATTTTATTTCATGTTACAATTCATGTACTTAGGTATAAAATTTTTTCCTTTGAATTATTAAAATACTATCTTCTTATAAATGTCAAGAATAAATAATATTTCCTTATAAGGAACTAGTCTCATTATGGAACATGAATTATGTAATTTATTTGTTTTTGGCATTATTTATTATCATGTTAATGACATGTCATATTATTCTCTGAGTCCTGATGTATTTACCTGGGTATTTTCTGCTTTTATGCTGATTAGACTTTATTGGGTAGTAAGCATTTAAATATTAGCTCTAAAAATAATATAATAACATTGTTTGAAAACTTCAAGGGTCTGCACACAGAACATTGTTTTTCTTACAATCAGTACCATGGACTTTATGTTTGAAATATATTGTATAACTATATGGCGTACATACATTATTAAATTTTTAACTCTCAGTGTATAAGGTATAAATAATAGTCATACTTATGAATGTTTACAATATGCTTTAGTGTGTCTTGTTATTTTTTGATGATTTATTTGAATATGTTTGATGCATATATTATTGACAATGTTATGTGTATTAATTCATTTCCTCATTATTTATTGAATTTATTGTAAGATTTTTCGTTTAATGAATAGAATTAAATTTTATATATCAATAAAATGTTTGATTATTATCATAGCCATACTTGTCATAGGTGATGTGATAATTTATGATATAGCCTATATTAGTTAACTCACTAGTGTTTCTCGTTTTTATTCCTCCAAGAGTGTTTCAGTATCTTCGATTAAAAAGGTTAAATGATTTTATTGTCTACATTACAAAAATAAAGAATTCCTACATTGAATTTGTAAAAAAATAATACTTAATATTTGCAACTGTAGCATAGTGATCACAGCTCCTTGTTGCTGTCCGTGGACCAAGATCCCGTTGGATATGCGGATTATGTAATCTTGAAAAACATTTACAAACCTTTCAAATGATTCTGTCATGGATATGTCACCTTATTATCAGAGGATTTCCACTGATTTGTTTGATTCCAGGGATAATAAAACAAAACACTTCCTTGCACCCTGCCCTAGCGGTAAGTTTATTGCCATATGGCAATTTCTTCCGACTAATCCGTGTTTCCAGCCCAAAGAAGCAATATTTGCGTGAGAAAAAAATTTAAATAAATTTCTCCTCTGCTGGGGATCGAACCCAGGATGCCCGCACAGAAGCCAAACGGCTTACCAAGATTGCCCAGATTATTAATCTACAGGGCACCATTAGCTACTCTTCATACTATGCATTATTTTTTTGCCATTCATTCGCGTTGAGCGTTTTGTGAAGGGATTGATTGCGGGGCAGGTGGTGGTGGAAGTATTTGAGGAACAAAAAATTTATGTCCTTAGAATTTATAGTCATAATTCTAAATTTGTATTTGTAAATGATTTTTTCTTATAATGTACATTTTTTAAAAATTAATTGAATTGAAGGAAAACAGAACAAGATTTTTGTAAAATATGATAGTTACAGGGAAAAAGTTTGTGTGTATATATATATATGTTCCGCAGTTTTTCAGTACAATTATTGTTTGGATAGGTAATTTACCAAAGGTTTAATTTAATTTAGTTTTCAGTACAATTTTTGTTTGCAGAGGTAATTTAGTAAAGGTTTAATTTAATTTAGTTTTCAGTACAATTTTTGTTTGGATAGGTAATTTAGTAAAGGTTTAATTTAATTTAGTTTTCAGTACAATTTTTGTTTGGATAGGTAATTTAGTAAAGGTTTAATTTAATTTAGTTTTCAGTACAATTTTTGTTTGGATAGGAAATTTAGTAAAGGTTTAATTTAATTTAGTTTTCAGCTTTTAGAACACGAATATGGAATCTGTGGAAATTTTCTCAAATGGATGACCTCATACATTTCAGAAAGACGCCAGTCTGTGAGGGTTAATAACAATACGTCCTTATCGGAGATTGTAAAATTTGGAGTGCCACAAGGATCGGTTCTCGGACCTATTTTATTCATTCTGTATATAAAAAGACTTGACGACTTGATTCAAAATGAAGGATTTAATTCATTTGCTTATGCCGATGACCGCTTGCTCTTCAAATTTTGTAATCCCATATGCAAAAATCGTCTGGAAGTAGAAACTGTTAAGTGCATCGAAAAAGTCGCCACGTGGATGTCTAGCAACAAGCTTAAACTGAACCAAACTAAAACAGAGTTTATGTGGGTAGCTTCACCACGGCGACAGCACCTCATTGAGAGTACTCCTATCAACATCAACGGAGAAACACTCGTGCCAGCTGCAAGTGTCAAATTCTTGGGTATTCACTTGGACAGTAAGTTGTCACTTGACATTCAAATCTCAAAAACGGTCAGTTCATGTTTTTTTCAACTCAGACAACTGAAAAACATTCGTCGAAATTTACCCAAGAATGAGACTAAAACACTTGTAAATTCATTTGTTGTGTCTCGGCTTGATTACTGCAACGGTATTTATGCTGGATTGCCGAAGTATCAGCTCGATAGACTACAGATGGTATTTAACACAGCGGCAAGACTTATTTTCGGTGCAGAAAAACGATGTCACATAACTCCACTACTAAACGAATTACACTGGTTGAAGTTTCCAGAGCGAATTGATTACAAAATTTGTTTGACAGTATATAATGCTTTGAACAATCTGGCACCAAAATATATACAAGAGCTGTGTCAGAGAAGAGATCTCTCTGGGAGGCATCTCACACTCAGGTCATCTGGATCACAGAGTAACGATTCCTTAAAGGAGTTGGACAGAGTCAACAAAGCGGCTTACTATGACCGATGCTTTAGTGTGAGTGGTCCTATTAGGTGGAATTCACTGCCTCTAGATGTCCGCAGTGCTCAAAGCAAGAGCACTTTACTAAAGGATTAAAAACAGCTTCGTTTCAGAGAGCAACACAACATTAAACTATCAGCGCCCTTGGTATGATCTCGAATCATTAAACGGCGCTATACAAATGACTTATTATTGTTATTTCAGTGCCTGCAATTTTTGTTTGGATAGGTAATTTAGTAAAGGTTTAATTTAATTTAGTTTTCAGTACAATTTTTGTATGGGTATTTTAGTAAAGGTATATACTCGACCAACTGCATTGCAGTTTATAACATTATACTGCAAATAATAATTTATAGGAAAATACTAATTAAAGTCTACGGAAAATACTTAGAACCATTAGAACCACACTGTAGAACCATTATTAAGTTTTTATCACAGTTATCAAGTATTAATAGATAAATTCTTCTTAAATTATAAGATTTATGCTTAGAATTCAACAAAAAATCACTTAGTTATGTAGAAACAATTTATTTAAACAAAATATATAATTAATACACTAGAATCATTACAATAAATTATTCAATTATTATGAGTACTTAAAATCTAATTAGGGACTTTGAAATACACTTGCCTACAGATGGAATTTGTGCACTGATAAAAAATGGCATTTTGTATTAAAATACATTAGATAATAAATTAATTTCGTATCTACTGATATCTATAATACTGTTGCTGTTGTGGTCTACTCTGTGATGAAGGATCAACGTATTGTTGAGGTTGTGGGTGACGTGATGAATCGTGATATTGTGCTGGTTGTAAACGGTGAGGAGCTTCAGTTGGGGCAGGTGTTGGGATTTTCACTACAATATCTGTTGGTTTACGAACCACCTAGAAAATATAAAAAAACAGAATGTTAAAATAATAGCTGGTACAGGTTTTGAAGTTTTCATTTTATATAGTTGTAAACTTACTATTAAATTGATGTTAGTATGTTCTAATTATATCTTTTGAGACATGTTTGCATAAGTACTCAAGTACTTTATTTTTCTGCAAGGAATTATTAGGAAGTTAGCAGCAGTAAAAGTCAGAGGGAAGATGGCACGACCCTCAACAATGAGGATAGCAACGCAGAGAGAGAAAATTTTAATATGTCACACTGATCAGTAAGAAATCGCTGTATAGCAATAAACTCGCCACTTGCGCAGGGTGCAAGGAAGTTTATATTATTATTAAAGCACAAACTGTCCCTCACTATGAATTATCAAGGTATTTGCCAGTACCCATACATTTTCTTTATTATTGTTTCAATATTTTTTTAATGGTGTAATTATGTTTATTTACATGTTTTTTTCAAATAAATTTGGCAATTGATAACTGTTAGAACCATCTTATTTTTACTGTTAGAAGTTCATAGAATTTAATAATCAAGGCTAGCAGAATTATTATTTTGTGAAGCTCAAATTTTATGATTTATTCAATATAATTGACATAATAAATTAATTATGATTTGTATTTGTGTAAATAAACATTTTTTAAACATCATTATTTATTTAAAGTAGCAAGTAAATGCGCGGTCAGTAAAAATTAGTTTACTATCGGTTAAGGTTTACAAATTACCTCAGCTTTGAATCCTTCCTTAGGATCAGCAGTGTATGTGACCGTCCTGATGAATCCATCACTGTCTACCACAGAATAACTTCCTTTGATGACATCTCCTTGCCTCTCTTCCTTTCGGTTCTGATAGTTGGTGTATTGATCATCGTTAACATCAAATCCAAATTGGTAAGAAGGATTGGGCTGAAAATATTACTTATTTTAAAATCAAGTATAAAGGAAAATGAACATGTTGTGTATAGTGTATGCATTATCATGGATCATTTTTTTATTATTGTTTTCTGCCAACAAATAAGTAATATAATGTTTTTTAATTTAACAGATATACAACAAAGAATTTCACATTTTGTTGAATGATATAATATCACAAATCAAACTTTTTGAGGAAATTTTGAAACTATTGGACATCACAAGCGAAACTATAATTTCAAGAGTTGAAATGAAATGAATTGATTTATTTTCATATCACAATAAAACAAATGTAACTATATTAAAAAAGACTTATAATAAGCATACTATGCACAATTGTTCCTATTTGGAAATTTACTGCCTCACTAGACGAGTCTGTTCTGATGCAGTACTTTTTCAATTTGGTCTAAGGTTACATGTTATTCAATACATAAGAACTAACAGAAATAAAATATACAGTGACCTCTCAGTTATTTGAACCTATAAAATTGTAATGGAAATGATGAATTTCACCTAGCTATGGTAAAGATGGCAAAAGTCATCCTTGTTAGTGGCGTTTTTATCTGTTGTCTATTTTGGGTGCTGTTGGAGAATACGCAGTTAGGTAAGAATTCCGTCATATGTATATGGAAGTAGGTCATTATTATTTTCACGTATAACTGTCTAATATCTAAAAAAACTACTGTCTGTGAAAATTTGGTTCATTGAGTGTCTTTTAGGTATTTTGTGTAAAAATTTTATTACTAAATGTTGTGTTCTTTCTAGTGGTTCAAAAATTGTCTTTATGACATTCTTCCACAGCCTATAATTCCATGTTCCAATGTGGTTTATACAAGTGCAAAGTATATAGTTATTAATTATGTTGGGTTCCAACATATCTGGTAGCACTCTAAAATCGTAAGTTTTTTTTCTACATTTATTTGTTTGGTGTTTTATGTGGTCCTGCCATCGCAAATTTTCTTTAGTGTATTTTCCTAATTATTTTTACTTGCGGACTCTATTCAGTTTTTGCTACGTTCCTTCTCAAATATAATTATGCATAACCTTCTCATATAAAGTTATACATATATATTTTATATAAGAGATGTACTTTATTGTGCTATGGAGGCTTTATATTTTTTATTTTCCAGGTACATATTCATATCAGAACTATTCCCCCCTGATTGAACTCCTGATTTTATGCAACTTCCATTGTTTGTTATGTATAATTTATATTGTTAACGCCTGATTACGATAATATGCATAGTAAGGTTTCGGAAAAAACTTATTGAATGATAGCTAATTCAATTCAGGCCCGGATATGTTCAAATGATACAATTGTGCCCGGTGCAATGAAATATACCTAGTCATACATTTTGTCTCATACATTTTCGTCTGTTGCTTACACTTCTAACATTTCCGTCTTTCAGAATATAGTTTACATGGTTTTGCCATCCGTTTCTTGGGCGTCCCCGACCTCTCATTCCATTTCTGTCAGCACTGTATATTTTATTCGACAGGCGTTCACCATGTGACTAAACCATCTCAATGTGTTTACTTTCATAGTTTTAGTTATGACATCTATCTTCATATTACATTCTTTCCTTATGTCCTCATTTCTTACCCTGTCATACATCGTTCTATTACAAATTCTTCTTAACGATCTCATTTCAACTGCATTTATTCTGCTTTCATACGTCTTCTGCGATATCCAGGTTTCACTTTTAATCCACAATCAATCTCAATATAAAACTATGCATGTCAATAAATAATGATCGCCAAAAATATTTTTACAGAAATAATTTGTAGCATTATGCAACTTTGATTTATGAATGCATCCATAATTGATTGTATTAGACACCTCCTAGATATAACATATCGAGCATACACTTTAGAAAGCGATATTGAATAACTTATTTGTTGGAAGACAACCTGATAAACAACTTTGTGTATAACTACTACAGGAAGGAACTATAATGGTACAATGTAGTTATTCCATTTTGTACAATATCAGGTACCTACCTATTACCTATACTCAATAAATAATTTATATAAATATAGAATTTAGTTTAGCACGTTAACTTTATATTAATTACAATTCTCAGTTGGAATGCTATTGAATCTGTTTACATCGTCATGTTTACATAAGAAAATAACATAAACAATACCATATTATACTATAAATAATACAATGAATTGTAAGAGGGTGACTGCTGCCAACGTACCATTTTTTTCAATTTGAATTTGTATCATTACTACAAAACGAATCATTTTGAAAAAAATAACCTAGTTAGTTTGGATATAAATAAAGAAAAATATACCTTAACTTTTTAATTATGTTCTGTCTATATTCTTGTAGGAAAATTATAAGCATACCCCGATTTTTGACATTTATCTTAAATTTCTAAAAAACTATAAGGTATAGAGCATTATATTTTTTTTATAAATTAAAGAAGTTCAAAATATCTGGAAAAATACGATGAAACGTTGCATTGATGCATCAGGTTAAGTTAATAAACCAAAAAACTTTTATTTCGCAATGGCGCTGAATGGAAAATAAATGTTTTTTTAGATTTATTTACTAAACCTGAAGCATTAATGCAACGTCACATAATATTTTTCTAGATATTTTGTCTTCCTTAATTTAAAAAAAATATGTTGAACTACGCCTTATATTTTATTAAAAATATAAGATAAACCTTGAAAATCGGGGTATGCCATTATTTTTCTACAAGAATTTATACAGAACATTATCAAAAAGTAAAGATATATTTTTCTTTATTTATATATTAAACTATCTAAATTATTTTTTACAAAACGATTTGATAAGAAATAATGATGGTATATCAAATTGCAAAATAGGTACGTTGGCAGCAGTCCCCCCCTTAATGCAGAATATTGGATAAATTTTTCTAATCATAGATAGTGCCGGCCACTGTATTTCAAAATACATTAACTGTTAACTACCTTTTAAATTAAAATTAATTCGAAAAAATAATGTTTATTTCATGTTCCAACTAGATATTTATTTTATATGTTAATTTTTTTTTAAATCGAAACACTTTTTTTTCATTCATTCATATTATCATCACGGCATATCAAACAATGTGGGGTAACAGCGATAGGTGGGCGGGTGTGCTGTGCAATAATACACTATAAAAGGAAACACGACACGTTCACACGTAGGTACACGTGTCTCACACCATAATATTGAAACAATTATTATTCTTTTGTATCTTAATTTGAAAATGTAACTACCTACTTGTTTTATATCTGTAAAATAAAATTTAAAAAAAACATGTGAGGAATTGAAAAATGTGAGGAATTATTTTGCTTCTTATATTTTCGATTACCCGGTTTTTACGGGGCACCCTAAAACGATTACCCGGTTTTTACGGGGCACCCTAAAACGATGACAATATAATGGAGAGAAACTCATGCCTTCAAACAAATATAATATTTGAATAGTAAATAATTATTTTAAAATATCCGTTTTTCACAACAATAGTTGCATAACGTTATCTCTAAAAAAAAGTTCGCAACATGTTGTGGACTCATTTTTCATTTGGTATAGGTATTAAAATATCACCAGTCCGAGGATTGAATGAGAGATGCAGGGAATTACGTAAAACTAGGTTAACATGGTCGATGCCGAAGAAAAGTAATTGTGTAATATGTAGGTACATATTTAATTAAAAATTTTGTTCACCGCAAGTGTGGTAACAGACAGACTACGGGAGAAAGTTCACGTAATATTATGGTCATCGAGGCGTGTGTGACTATTATTTTAAAATACTTGAGGCTTTCGAAAATTGTAAATATCCAGCATGATAATTCTATATTATTGATCTGCCTCTCCTGAGTCATCTCTTCACTACTGGCTTCTTCCGGGTTTCTCCGTCTATCTCTCTATTTTGCGCTGCAGTCTGAATCCAATTTTTCCCGCGATTGGGATTACATAATACTTACTAGTTGCATGTAACACACGAGATCCAACTGTCGATGGCGATAGTAACCTATACATAATTGACGAATACGTACCAAACTATAATCACAACACAAATTAATAAATATTTTAAGATATTTTTGTTTTCTATATAAAACATGTAGGAATATATGTTAGGATAGGATAGTAAATGGAGGTCAGTCTGTTTTTCCTACCCAAAATATGAACACAGTATGATGTAGGTATGTTTGTAGATAAGGTAGGTATCAAACTATTGAGTGAGATATTGTTTAATGTTTACTGCCTTACACAATGTATTTTTTTATAATTGTATTTTTTTTTGAAAAACTAATTTGAGATTTTGTATTTGTCTTTATTTATACCAATTTACAGGGTTCTAGCTTATATGGTTATTGAGATATACGGAAAAAAATTCAAAATTCAAAAGTTGATAACCCCTGACTGAAATAAAAATGCCTATAACTATCTATATATTCTGAAATTTCGGGCTCTTTGAATTGAGCGAATCAAAAGTTATAAGGGGGGGGGGACATAGTCGCACACACAGACACACCCTCACATATACACAGACACACAAAAAAACACACAAAATGTTCTATTTCAAATTCTGAATTCATCCATATATATAGAACATATTATATGATCTAAGTTAGTGTTTTCGGCATGCAAAAAGTCCACTACACCATACAAAATGTTCCTTCATACACGCGTCTTGGCTTAAAACTGTCGATTCACGAATCAACAGTTAGATTATGTCGTCTGCCCATCTATTTTTTTGGTCTACCGACACTTTCCATATCCCAAGGTCGCCATTTGAGGATTTTGCGTGTCTATTTCTCAAAACTCTGTCTCGCCACATTTCCTGGCAATTTAAAATATATCTTGATATTGATTTAGTTGTCTTTTTTGGACTTGATCTTTTTAGTGGTTGACGTGACAATTTGCATGAAGTGATAGTTCGTCACCGATCTGAAGGTCGAAGGAAAATAGACAGAACGAAGGTTTAAAGTTATGACAATATCCGTGTAGATCTATATATCCTTGAAATAAGAGATTGGAGAAGGATAGAAACTATATTACAGAATTTATTTATGTAGGTTAATATTTTGTATTATAATGAACAGTCCATTTTAAATTTATACTAAGTAGGTAAATCGCGTGATCACATAATATGTACTTATATAACACTGAGTTTATAATTTTTCTAGCATAAATATCTAAAACCAATAAATTTTCTAAACACCATTTTGCAAGTTTTCACGTGTGTTTTGTTCCCGGAAATGCTGAATAAAATAATGATTCGTTTATCAGTGAAATTTCATCTTAATTTTATGTAAAAAATATTATTATTTTGTAAGACAATCTCGTCAAATGGTCTCGACCAGGATATATCTTAAAGAAGAAGAAAATGACAATCTTGTAATAAATAGTCAACACAAGACAACTGTTTGATAAGAAAATTCATGATTTCGACTGCAATTTTGTAACAATTCATCACTAATTTGTCGATTCGTTCAAGAGAATTTATTTTACTTAATGAATTGACAGGCACGACCATGTGAATTATATTCTGAAAGACGGAAATGTAAGAACCGCGAACAACAGACGAACACGTATAAGACGATGTATGAATTTTGATGAGGCGATGAATGTGTGTCAAGTCAAAAATGTGGCGTTCGGCTTTCTCTGCCAACCCTCTGATGGTATGTATGTATGTACGTATTCTTCAACTATAAATACTATGGACATCGAAAAACTAAGAATATTGTACATTCTTGCACCCTTGCACCCTGTGCCAGTGGCGAGTTTATTGCCTTATGGCAATTTCTTCCAACTAACCAGTGTTTCCAGCCCAGAGAAGCAATATTTGCGTGATAAATAAATTTAAATAAATTTCTCCTCTGCTGTTAATCGAACCCAGGACGCCCGCACAGAAACCGAACGGCTTACCAACTGTGCTACGGCGGTCGGTATTCAAAAGTGCCTATGTACTTAAATTTGTAAAAAGAGCAATGTTGAACATTATAAGAACATCTTGGTAAGACAAATAAAAATTGTAAAAGATATTGCATGCAAGAGCATAATCAAAGCGATTGAAATTTGTACTTGTACTTGTATATCAATAAATAAAATTTCATATTAAATTTGATATTTCTGTTGTGTCCACCGACCATACCTAATATTAACTTTCTAGGAACATTACATAATATACCTACACATGTATAATGTGTTAGTAACTTGATAATCGGATAGTAACGGTAAATTCTAATAAAACTTACAACTCACTGATCTATTGTTTTAAATATTGTACCTATATTATAAAATATTATAGTATATCTTCATAACAGAATTGAATAATATAATTTTAAATAATAAATGTATAAATAATATTGTTATCGGTGATATTAATATAAATATTGCTGAAAATAATGACACCATAGAAAAAAATAATTATATCAACATGATGACCGCTCTTAACTTTAAACCTTGTCTTCAAAAATATACGAGAGAATTTAAAAATCAAATACCATCATGTATTGACCATATATGGTGTAATTCTAATAATACTGATAATCTTTTTACAATTATATGGAGAAACAACATAACAGATCACCATACATGTATATTTAACTACAATTTAGTTAATCAAAATAAAATAAATCATAAAAATAATTCTACTATGCCTAAAATAATAACTAATAAACAAATACTGTATGAAAAATTATGCCATGAAACCTGGGAATCCACACTATCTACGGAAGATGTGAATATAAGTGCTTTAAAATTCCATGATACTTTACAAAAGCACATAAAGGATTCTAGCTGTGAAATACCAAATAAAACCTATAAAAGTGATTTTCGTAAAATTAAACCTTGGATCACACATGGACTAGTGGTTTCTATAAGAGAAAAAGAAAAATTATTTAAACTTACAAAAAAATTTCCACTTAATGATATAATTATCTCTCACTTTAAAATTTACAGAAACAAGCTCACGGCATTAATTAAAACTACAAAAGAAGAATTTTACAAAAAACGGGTTTCAAACTCTGGCAACGACAGTTAAAAGATTTGGAAAACAATAAATGAAATAATCGAAAATAAAATAAAACCAAATGATATCTCAAAATTACAAATTAACAATAATATAATACACGTTTCTGAAAACCCTAAACAATGTGCCAGTGTTTTCAATGATTTTTTTGCGAATGTCGGAAAAAATCTTGCAAATGAAATAACCAACAACATAGATAATATCACCTTGACCTCAGGAAATGAAGCAGAATCAATTGAAGATAAGTTAGAAAAATTTGCAATAGTATCTGAACAAGAAATTGTAAATATAATAAAAAACCTTAAAACTGAATCAGCACCTGGTTTCGATGGCATTACGGTTGAAAACTTAAAAACATTTACAAAACTTTTGAAGAAGCCAATTACACATATAATAAACAACAGTCTCAAAAAGGGAATATTTCCATCTATATACAAAAAAACGATTGTTACACCGATTCATAAATCAGGTGACTCCAAAGAAATTAGTAATTACCGACCTATATCTGTACTATCAAATATATCAAAAATTTTTGAAAAAGTAACTAAAAAGCGAATTTTAAATTTTATTAGTAAACATATGTAATATATTAAGTGACAAACAATTTGGATTTCGTGAAAAAATAAGCACACAGGATGCAATCATTGACCTCACAACAACAATATATGAAGCTTTAGACAAAGGAAAAAAATCGCTTGCGATATTCATAGATTTAAAAAAAGCTTTTGATAGCATAAGTCATAAAAAACTTCTTTATAAACTTGGTAAAATCGGAATTGTAGATACAGTAATAAAATGGATTGAAAGTTTTCTGTCCTCTAGAGATCAATACGTAAAAATAAATAATACTCTAAGCGTACCGAATACAAGTGATTTTGGAATACCTCAAGGCACAATTTTGGGCCCTCTTTTGTTCATCTTATATGTAAATGATATATTTAATTTGACAATATCAGGAAAACTTGTTTCATATGCAGACGATACGGCAATTATTTTTCAGGCAAATTCATGGAATGAGCTTGAAGAAAATGCTAACACTGATATAAATTTATTAAAAGAATGGTTTGACAATAATATATTGACCCTGAATATTGAGAAAACTTACTATATACCTTTTACCATAAACAAGAAAATACCTCCCATTGCATTAAATATTAAAATCCACTCAAAAAATTGTTCTACAAAAGTATTGACATGTAAAAATAACGATTGTCTATGTATAACAAATAAAAATGAAATTAAATATTTAGGAGTAATAATTAACAGTAACCTTAAATGGAAAACTCAAATAAATAATACTATAAACAGATTAAGAAAGCTTATTTACATATTTATCAACCTTAGAAACATTCTCAATTTAAAATGACTTAAAAATGTGTATTACGCTTTCGCCCATTCAATAATGCAATATGGCATTGTTGCATGGGGGGGGGGGCGTATAAAACATCCATTTTGCCTCTAGAAATTACGCAAAGGTTGATAATAAAAATTATAAATAAAAAACCATCTGACTACCCAACTTTGCAACTATTTCGTGATTTTCAAGTGCCATCTTTTAAAAATATCTATAAAAAAAATGTGCTATTTCAAATACATAATGACATTGGAAGGTCGCACCATGCCTTTGTACGTGTGGCGAGTGATAGACATAATATAGTGGGTCAACTGTGTACCCCATTAACACATACAAGTTTTGCACAGCACTACTACACGTACAATGGGGTGGTGTGGTTCAACCAACTTGAAACAGATTTGAGACTGGCAATTGAACATAATGATTTAAAAAAAAAATAAAGAATAAATCAAACTTATTATTTGACTGATATGTAAATTATATTAACTTCTTTTTGTATAGATAATAATTATGTATGTATAATATTTTGTGTATTCTGTATTAAATTGTCTCCTTTACACACGAGTGCTTGCACTCTAGTAAAGGGTAAATATGTTTTGTCTTACTGTGAATCTTTTCTATATAGTTTGTTTGTTTTTTTATTTTGTATATGTTATTGTAAACTTAATAAAATAAAAAAAAAAATATATATATATTTCAGGTAGAAATTTACCGGAAACAACGTTTTATTTAATTTTATTCGAAACATTACTGATTTATATAATTGTTATATTCACAAATATGATATTGATATATGGAGCTGACAAAATATGTGACATAACACCTATTTTTAAGTAGGTAATCCAAGATAAAGAAATTTTGTATATACGGAAACATTATAGAGAAATACCTTCATACCTTCTAGATCGAAAAGGCCAAAAGAAATTATTAATTTATCACCTAATAATCTTATACTCTCTTTATATGTATAATATAATTAAACAATAGTAATTCTTGTAATTTATATGAGTAATGAGTATACCCATCTAAAACCAAGCCAATCTATGTGAATGAATAGCAGGTCCATAAGAAACGTATTGTTATAATTTACGCGAAGCAGGGTCCCTGGTCTAGAATAAACATCAACAACGGATGCATCTCGTTATTGTCTAGTTTTGAAATTGTAAATATTTTATCATTTCCTATTATTGGAGTTATCCAAAAGTACTTATAAACCCATTATAATAAATAGATGGGTAATAAGTATTTATTTATTTATATTCGGGAAACAAACAGCTTAATTTACAATATAAGGGATTAACAATAAAATAATAACAACTATGCCAATAACATGTTTCCACAAGTATACAGGTAAAATTATATTATGTAAGAAGTAGGAAGTAAGTATTATTGAGGTAGGAGGGAGTTAAGAGGGAATAGGGAGGGAAGAGAGGGAGTACAGAATGAGAGGGATTAGTTTATATGAATAATTATTGTAAGAGAAGTTTTGATTTGATATTAGTTATTGAGGAGTTGAATAAGTCAAATTAGTTTAAGTGCTCATTGAAGAAGTGTGATGCTCGATATATGAATGCATGCTGTTTAGCGCTTGTGTTACAGTGAGGCAGGTGTAATGAGTGGTGGGATCGGGTAGCTCGGGTGGGAACTCGAAGAGCTAATCGTTCAAGCAGTTCCGGGCAATCCACGATGGAGTTGGCGATTTTATATAAGTAGACGGCGTCGAAAATATTTCTGCGGTCTTCCAATGTGCTAAGTTTAAAGAACTCAGCAGAATCAGAGTAGCTAAGATGAGTTCGGAAGGAACGAAAATCGAGGTACTTTAGGAATCTATTCTGAATTTTTTCTATTCTGTGTATGTAGGTAGAGTATCTAGGATTCCAGACTTGTGAAGAATATTTCAGAATGCTGCGCACATATGTAAAGTATAATGTTTTCAATGTAGATATATTGTTAAAATGCTTGCATGTACGGAGGATAAAGCCGAGGATCCTAGACGCTTTGTATACAATGTAATCAATGTGCTTGTCAAATAATAGTTTTGATTCAAGGATGATACCAAGGTCTTTAGTTTCTTTTACGTTACGTAGTGCTTGATTATTTAAACTATAGTTGAAGTTTATTATGTTCTTATTCCGGGTTAATTTTAGGCAGTGGCATTTGGTAGGGTTAATTTGTAGGTTGTGTCGTTTGCAATATAGATCGAGACGAATAAGGTCAGTTTGAATCTTTTCACAATCCTCAATACATTTGACTGGGCAATAAATCTTCATGTCGTCTGCGAAAATTGAGACTTTAGCAAAAGTAAAACAATTAGAGATATCGTTGATATAGATATTAAACAGAAGTGGTCCCAGCAAGGAACCTTGAGGAACCCCCGAAGTGACCCGGATCCAATTAGATTTAAAACCGCTAGCAACATTAGCTTGGCTGCGGTATCTTAAGTAAATATTGATGTGGTTGTAATTGCGATTGAAATCAATTTCGGTCTCTGTTATTCAAAAATGTCTTAAAGATTGATTTAATATCGTTCTATGGAATGAAAAATGAGACCCATAATATAATCTCTGACAGCTGCAGTACATTGCATCGCTACAATTGGAGATGATTGTTAATTTGCAAACCACAAAACTTGCCAATTACCTTAATTACATACCTCGATAGTCGTTTTGTCTTCGTGCTCATTTAAATAAGCATAAATTTATGTTTCAATCTACGCCATGTCGTAATTATGCATTGGATATCAGTGATTCAATAAACCTTTTGGTGCAATTAATTGACTATGCAATCTTTCTGTCTTTAGTGATTTTGAATACAGTTGTGGTGAATTTTCTGTTTTTAATAAACGAGAAACGATTGAAAATGGTTCTATGAAATAATAGCTCTGGCGTCATCTAGAAGTGACATCTATGGACCACGATCAAGATATAGGTTGCATTATTAATTTATATATTATGGCGGATGAATTTTTGTATTATTATTTTTTTGGCATTCCACCCGATATCGAATGATATAACAAGATGGTGGATGTATTTATGATTATTTTCAAGAAGAACGTCGTTTGAAATTGGATGAAATAATAATAATTACTTTCAAAAAGAATATTCAAAATTGATTGGTGAATGAAACGTAAGAATATTAATTGATCACGAAAAATCCGATTGTTGAATTGATTGATTCAACTGAGGCAAGCATTGGTATTTTAAATAGCATATATTTTGAATATCATTTTTCTCAATACAAAAGAATTCAATGTGCGGTTAGACAAAGAACCAAAAACGTGGAATGCATGAATATGGGACTCTGCGGTGGACAAGTCGTAAGAATGATTTATATTGTGACGTTCATACACTCTAACTAATTGTAACATTATTCCAAATTTTTTATCATGCGTAGCTAAAGGAAGTTGGTTGATCTCAGAATGACTAGAAAAAAACTCACGTCATAATCAGCGGGTTCCTCTTCTTCGATAGATTGCTGAAGTCTTTGTGCTACCGGCTTGGGTCTTGGCCTTTGTGCCTGCACCTTGGGTCTGTACTCTTGTTGGACTTGTGACACATATTGTTGTTGAGGTTGTGCTACATATTGTTGTTGAGGTTGTGCTACATATTGCTGTTGGGGCTGCGGAACATATTGCTGGACGTATTGCTGACCTGGTTGCTGTAGCAAAACAACAATATAGATAAATTATCAATTACATTATATTAAGTAGTCGCATAAAACTGAGCTGTCTAATAATTATACTGAGGACTGCGATCCATTTTTTTTCAATTTTAATTATTTAATTCGAAAGGGTTAAATAAAAGTAAAAAGGATAAATATTCTTCATGTTCGTGCAGTTGATTTGACGCAGTAACAAATATAAACAAATATGTTATATATTATGAATGAAAAAAAAAGCGAATAGTGCTTTATTGCACAGAAAAATAATTTCAAACTAGTTAATATCATATTTAAAACTTTAAAACTTAGACAACGATACAATATTTTCAGTTATAATAATTCAAACTAAAAAAAGATACACAAAAAGACCCCAAACATCAGACTAGTGGTATAATGGGTATAACAATTACAATTTAAAACAATAATTAAGACGTATTACTTATACACATTAAACAATTTTTGTTTATAGAGTTAGGTACACATATCTCGCTTATTCGATATTATAATATATAATTTTGCCTTTTTATGAAAAAACAGAAAATTATTAATGTTTTTTAAATCCTTTTAGAAAACCATATCTTTTTCTATTTGTTCTCGGTACCGTCTGAAATTATCTTTTAACGTTTCCATATTTTAGGTAAACGGAGGAAAAATCATAAACAAAAACACTCACATGATTGATGTGCATCTAATAAGAGGTATGGAAACAGTAATAAAACACAAAGCTAATGATAGATGCTAAGTGATATACTATTCAAAATTACCTGATTGAACTGAGGTTGTGGGGTTTCTTGACTATCTGATTCGTAGATAGGAGTGGGTTCTGATTGTCTAGCTCTTTCCTGTTGCTGATGAGCCAAATATTGTCTTAATAGATGGGGGGGCACTGGCTAAAATATTAGAAAATTTATAATTATTTCTTACATAATTCAATGCACAGCAAATTTATATATCATCTCGGAGATACATTGTTTTTGAAACTACTATATATAGGATGTATTATGAAACTAAATTATACAGAGGAGGTAACTTTATTGGCACAGTAATGAAATAATAAAAATTTTCTAGGCATTGACAAACATTTTAACATCTCAATAGAGACGAATTTGGGATATTATAGAAGAACCAGGAACTCAAGCCACTTACAGGGCTTACGACCTGTCATCGGTTGGTTTACGTGATCACTTTATGCACTTACGCAAAGTTCACTAATTATGCCTTCTTATTGAGTTCCCTTATCAATGTAATTTTTTAAAGTTCTATATATTTGAATAATGTGTAACAATTCACCTGAAAATAATACATAAGACTATTAAATAAGACCTGAAAATAAGACTATTGCCATCTATAAAGTAACGAAGAAACCTTTTTGTAACGCCATCAATTAAGAAATTGGTTTATTTGAGTTTTGAGAATTGGTTAAGAAGATATAATTGGTGAACGTCGCGCATGCGCATAAGGTGATCACGTAAACCAGCCGATTACAGTTCGTAAGCCCTGTAGGTGCCTTGAGTTCCTGGTTCCTCTATAATATCTCTATTGAGATGTTAAAAAGTTTGTCAATAGAAATATCATTTGACCCCCGACTGGGATTATTTCCCAGTTTGCTTGCGTAGGTATATACATATATGCAATTAAAAAAAATCTTCTAAATATTTTAAGTTTGGCTTGGAATTTTTATTTACGTTTTCTGTATCTAAGTATTTACTAGGTATTAAAAATCACAGATAATTTATATGATAAATAAGACGCCAATAGTTTCAGATAAACTTGGAAGAGGTCTCGAAGCACTTGTACCAGACATAAATCTTTAACAAAAATTTATTTCATAGAAATTTTACAGGCATGTTTTTTTTTCACTCGGCGTATAAATGAAAATGACAAGAATGAATCATTAAAAAAATCAAATCACAGTAAAAATGTGACACGAATTGACACCAGGTAAATCACAACGATTATAAGTTAATAAGTTATTTCACCAATGCATTATTGACGTCCCCCACAAACAACGTATTTTGAATTAACTGTTTATTTATATTTTACCTTTTGAGGATAGGGTAACGAAATCACCACTGATATTCCCACTAAGAACACCGCACTTAACAATGCACCCCTCATTTTGATTGAATTAAAAAAAATATATGTGTTTGAAGCAGGAAATGATAATAAAGCTTTTTATGATAGCGCATGTGGTTATATAGAACTAACCCCCTCTTGTATGTTTTACTTTCGATACGAGTTACGGGTAGACACCGCAAGTGATAGGCTTCGCTTATGAGTCCGCTGTACCTACATACATAGGCAACTTCTTCACAGTTCTTTGGAGGCGATATGTCGCTTTGTACCACGTATCCAAATGACATACATGTACCTACGAAATACCAAATATGCATCGTACCATTAAGTCGACTGCGTTAGCCTTCCTACTTAACAATATGATGACATGTGGTCAAAGGAAGCTGTTTCGAAATTAAAAGAATAATTTGATTACATTAAGGGGCCATATAAACCTAAACACCTCAATTTCAAATCAAATCCTTCAAATATGTTAAACAGTGTGTTTCTAGAAAAAATAGTCTTTTCAATATTTATCTAGTGAATGTTCGTCACACAATTTTAAAATTCAGCCTAAATTCCCATAAAAAAAATATAAAATGTGTCCTTTTTTACAGCATTTTTTAAAAATTACTCCATAACTAAATCGAATATTTTTTTTATTACATATACGATGACAGGTCGTAAGCCCTGTAGGTGCCTCGAGTTCCTGGTTCTTCTACAGTATCCCAACTTCGTCTCTATTGAGATATTAAAAAAATGTTTGTCAATAAAAACTCCATAACTATGTGTCGTAGAGAAATAAATCTTTTCTAGAGTGCATAAAATCAATGTGAATGACCGATAAAGTTTTTTCATTTCAACTAAAGCTTAGAATGCAAAAAAAAACAACAAATTTGGGGTTTCCGATAATTTAAATCACGTATGTATAAACCTTTTTTAATGCACGCCATAGTTACCCTTACTAACGCGTATCTTCATAGTGAATTGGGCGGTTTTAAAATATATCATGTTTTCGGTCACTAAGTTTAGCGTTATATGTCCTCTTAAGGAATACGGTTAAAAAAAAAGATAATTTTGATAATTTTATCGTTTTAGCAATTGTGTCAATTTCCTATACCAAAAGAGAAATGAAAAGTATAAATGAAGTACCTATCTTTAAATATAATAATCCTAATTCCTCTATTAGCCATTGGCGAAATTTTTAATTTTTACGTTATTCGTATAATTTTCATTTTCTTTAGTTTATTAGATATTTATATATTTGTCCTTCCATTCATTTACCAATCCAATTACGCTATTTTTTTTTATTTTTCTGCATATAAATAAAGTAGACCTCGTAAGATTGTCGTTCTGGATTTGATGATTGTGCATGGCTAAATTCATGTCAGTCTGCCTGTCCTTGCATTCGTTTGAAACCTTCCTATGTCAAAATCGGCAATTTTACAGTAGAGCAAAAAACTTATAATATTACATTTTTATAAAATTACATTTGAAACACTATAATTTTTATAATATTATATTTGAAACAGTATAAAAACACAAAGCCTCGCGAGCTGATATGTTTTTTATCATTAATAAATACGGCTTATCGAAAGATATGTAATAGTGTAAGAGCCTGCGACTGTCAGACTTAGGTACCTACGTCATTTTGTATATAATGGCTTATAAAAAATATACTTTTACTTATGTCATAGAATAAAGGCCGATTTGTTCTATCAAATGACACTTTAGCAGAAAACAACAATTCGACAGTATGAAACCTGAGTAGTGGTGGCTTTCGGAGGTAACATCCTTTAAAGTATTGAAAAATGCTTTTTTTACACGTCGGCTAAAAATTAGAAAAACTAGACAGTTGACCAAACTTTAAAGGAGTCTGGTGGGGCGTTTCCACCAACTAAAGTCTCTGTCTATGAAAGGCGTGATTTCTAATAGTCTTCCGTAGTAAAAATAATAAAATCACGCTTTATACCTGTTATAACGCTTTATAATGTCTTATTTTTTTTTTTTTTTTTTTAAAAAAAATGAATATGTCCTTGTTAAACAAGTACATATACATCTTCCTACGTTCCCTAAACTAAGCATAAATGCTTGTCCTATAGGTGAACGAGATCGGTCGAGGCAGGATTCGAACTCACGACCACTGGATTACTAACCCAGCGCGCTAACCGCTCTGCCATCCACCCATCATATTTTCAACATTTTGAAGACTGTTATCTTCGAACGCCATCACTACTCAGTGCTAATATTATCCAATCGTTGTTTCCTGCTGTGGTATCCTTTTACAGAAAAAATCTGCCTTTATACTATGACGTAAATTTGGCTGTCGCAGGTTCATGGTCTATATAATACCTGCTTATTTAAATTTAATTTATTATTTAAGAAACAGATTCAAAAGGATTTTGTGCTTATAAGAAAACCATAAAAACTTGAATAGATTCGAGTAACAAGATCCTTCGACACGTGTTTTCTTTCTATCCTGTAGATGTAGTGTGTATTTTAAGCCAAGTGATTGTAGGTAATTGGATTTCTTAATTTTAAATTGCCTTCCTACTGACGAGAAGAAAGTCTTTAATTTTTTATTGCTGAAATTAAGTGAAATATAAAACCATGTTTTTGACAAATAAACTAATATTTTGGAAGTTCTCATGTTAATTTCGTATGAAATAGCTTTCAACGTAGACAATTTATTGAATTTACCTCTTTGAACATATTTATGGTTGGCTGTAGTTCATTACATATAATATATATTCATATGAAAATTAATAAGATGTATAATGGTAGCAATACCTACATAATATGCAATAATATATATGTTGTATGCCCCAGATAATGTCATGAATGTCCATGTCTTTTACATTTTTGTATGCATGCTTTACTAACTACTGTCGCAGTTATCCGTCTAGGTCACTAGCCGTGTGAGCATTGACTAGCTAGCCTTTCCGCTTGAAATAAACGTATCAACTGCCGGTAGCGGTACGAGGATTTTAAAGATTTCTTCGCGAAAGCATAGTTGATGCAGTTGAGTCAATAATAATTAAAAAAATCAACAATTGAATAATACTGCATGTGTCCCCCATTTCATAGCATTGATATTATTATAGTCCAAAGACAGCAACGTTTTCGATTAATCATTTTTAATGTATGGCTGTTTTTTGATATTCTCTTTCTTATTGAATATATGTAGGTATGCAAATGTCTGGGACCTGGGAGCGGTTGCGTTTATCAGTGGGCATCCTCCTTATAGGTGAAAATTTCAGATTTTAACATAATATCAATATAATTTTTACTTGTATGTTGTTTGTACCTATGTAATCCATCCATTTGTGAAATATGTAGGTAGGTACTTACGAAATATGTAAAAAAATATGATTTTTTTCAGAAATCTACCAGGGTGTGAACTGAACAAATTGCCATAAGTTTCATTGTAATCAGATAGATGGTAAAAGAGCACAAAAAGGACTTACATAGATACAAATAATACTAAAATCTACAAATTTCACCTATACAAAGGGGATGCGCACTGGTAAACGCAACCACTCCCAGGTGCCAGACTTAACCTTTTTCATATCTATATTCAATAAGGAAGGAATTATCAAAAAAAACAATTCACGATGCTATATATTAGACGCTTTCAACGTCCAATTCTCACTGTCAATTGCCAACTTAATCAAATATTGAAGTGATTATCATGAGCACACGATATGTTTATATTTTTTTAGTTATTGAATGTTTTTTCTCTGTTACACGAAGCAATCGCCAACACGATTTTTAACGACGCCTGGTATTGTATAGATACTTTCATAATATGATATCCACTAAATATTATGTTGGTTAACATATAAAATAATTATTTAGTTATGCCTTGCAGGAAAATGAACAATTTTATGATCTCGTACGATGATGAAATATCATGCTGTTGGTCTAAATATCCGGCTTCAACAATAATTATTATCTATTTGTATAAAAGTTTCATGGGACACGATTGATCCGGTATATTGTAGGTGTGTAAAATGATTGATTTTGCACTAGAGTGTAACCTGAAAAATACGTGATATCCTGTTTATTATTTATATATATTTTTGTATTTTTATCGATAACAGATAGTTATAGGGTATTTCCATCCATAAGGAATATTGTTTATTCAAAACTCATTCAGCAATGGCTCCACAGCCCGTTGTGGGCTTTGACCTTCTTCAGCATTCTTCGCCATCTCCTTTTATCCTGACATGTTCTCCTCCAGTCCCTAATGCCTATAGTGTTTACGTCCTGCTGGACTTCATCCAGCCATCGATGTTTGGGTCTGCCAACGCAACGTCTACCTTGGGGCTTTGTGTAAAGAATCCATTTAGGTGTTCTATCCTCACTCATTTACTTTATGTTCTCCGTCGATCGCAGTCTCTCTTCTTGATGAATTGTACTATGTCTGATTTATTAAAGGAATATGGCGCCTTAGCCAAAAATTGCCAGATTCAAGATACATACATATACATACATACATACCATCACGCCATGTCCCTCACGGGGTAGGCAGAGAGAACCGAACGCCACATTTTTCTATCTTGACACACATTCATCGCCTCATCAACATTCATACATCGTCTTATACATGTTCGTCTGTTGTTCATGCTTCTTACATTTCCATCTTTCAAAATATCGTTTACATGGTCGTGCCATCCTTTTCTTGGGCGCCCGCGACCTCTTATTCCGTTCCTGTCAGCTTTGTATATTTTCTTCGTCAGGCGTTCTTCGTTCATTCTCCCCAAGTGGCCAAACCATCTCAATGTGTTAACTTTCATTCTGTTAATTACATCTTTCTTTATCTTACATTCTTTCCTTGTATCTTCATTCCGAACTCTATCATACATCGTTCTGTTACAAATTCTTCAGAAGAAATTCAGACACCTTATCATCATACAACGGATTTTTCAATTTATGTAATGCTTGACCATCTCTACACTATTCTACAAAATATAATTTTCGTTACTAATATTTACTGATTCTCACTCATATTTTCGTTACTAATATTTACTGATTCTCACTCATATTTTCGTTACTAATATTTACTGATTCTCACTCATATTTTCGTTACTAATATTTACTGATTCTCACTCATATTTTCGTTACTAATATTTACTGATTCTCACTCATATTTTCGTTACTAATATTTACTGATTCTCACTCATATTTTCGTTACTAATATTTACTGATTCTCACTCATATTTTCGTTACTAATATTTACTGATTCTCACTCATATTTTCGTTACTAATATTTACTGATTCTCACTCATATTTTCGTTACTAATATTTACTGATTCTCACTCATATTTTCGTTACTAATATTTACTGATTCTCACTCATATTTTCGTTACTAATATTTACTGATTCTCACTCATATTCTTTCAACTATTCGTTCCTTGCATTTTACTAATTGTACGGTCATCACGATTAAACATTAATTTTTAGTTTGCAGAAAGCGAAAAAATATATGCAGTGAAAGTAGGCAGATCAAAAAAGAAAATAAATCAATTCGTATATTTGTATCGTTAATAATAAAGAAATTCATAACAATAAAAATATCTATCAAAAACGAGTAGATTGTGGTCAATGCTAAATATTCCATAACATACATATATAAATATTTGTAAAATATAATAACAAATAAATTACTCTTAATATTGAGGTGTTTATTAATATTTTTATTTTCTACACAATCATAGCTTCTCTGGGAAGGAAAATAGTGTCAAACAATTAGAATATCTGAGTTCCGGACTCGTTAAATAAGTAGGTAAGGTATCTGTGCATATTCAGAAAATGATCTAAAATATATTTTCATAAGAAAATGCACAAAAAAGAAAATCAATATTATGTTTGAACTTTTATACCTCCTTTTTTTACTGCTATTGCAAATTGAAATGAATGTGTGAACGATTTGAGTATTGCGTTCATATGTACCAAATAAATTGGCTTCGAATTTATATTGTTCATTGTAGAGATTATCTTTTAAGAACGAGTTTTCAAGATATTTGGGTCGTGTTATACATTAAATAATACCGAACACATTATATTGTTATATAATACTATTGTCAGGTGACCTCATATAATAGTATCGAGTTGTTGAGCGAGTAATTTAGTTATACTTACCTACATATATTAAAGTCATAATACGCTATTTAAGAAGTTAATTGTCTTTAATCATATGTATGTAAATAGCTATTACAATACAGACGATTTTAATTGATCTGACCAGCGCAGTTGTCTCTCTCTAATAGTCTAATCGTAAAATGGAAACAGATGCTAAATTAATGTTTTCAAAAATAATGAGTAGGCATATTTTCTTTTGATCAAGAAGATACATTTGCACCATTTTTAAAATGTTCAAATGAAGTCGGTCAAGACAGGATTTAAACCTGGGTCCACTAGATTGCTAGCATGCTCTTACTCCCAAAATCTATTAAAAACAAAAGCTAAATTTCGTACCAAAACATTGAAAAGTCAATAATTTACTGTTTGTTAGACAAAAAAAATAATCTTGCAAATGGTTAAGTCGAAAAATCGATAAGTATTTTTTTCCGATGTGTACTTTTAAACATAGCGAAATTCTTTAGTTTTATTGAAAAAAAAGTTTATTGCAATCTTCTATCTAAAGTAATAAAGCAATCAATATGTTAGTGTGTGTGTGTATGTGTGTGTGTGTGTGTGTGTTTGTCTCACGCCTTTTGAAAAACCAAGAACATCTAAAAATCTAATTTATGTGCGAACGTGTACCAGTATACCTGATGCAGTGTCACGCTAAAAATAATGCGATTAAAATGCTGAATTTTAAAGATATTTCAATAATTATTTTTTTCATACAAAATTTTCCAAGTCATATCTGTCAAAAAAGTGTACATTTTGCACGCAAATATCTGTTAGTTTAAAAGTTAGAAGTACGTATTTACACGAAAAAAAATATATTTTCAAGTATAACTTAGCTTTTAAGTGAAAAACATGGTGAATATTTTGTCTAATTATAATGTTTAACTTATTTTTAAAGTAAGCGTTTTGTACAAATGTACATATAACCCCGCCATTTTAATATCTTTTCATACGATATTTAATTTTCCTACCGAATGAATATGTTCTTTAAAATAATATACCTTTGAAATAAATGTGATTATGAAATAATAAAATGAAACACAAGACAATACAGCAAGTTTTAAGACATATATTGTAAAAATTGCATAATTTGTTTAAAATATTTGATTTTTCTGACAATTTTCATTTTTATGGCATCGAACAAACCAATGTAGGTACCTATGTACATATTCAAAAAATGTCTCCATAACATTTGATATTTTTCACATGTTGGAACATGGTTACTATGGTAACGGACACATTCTGATATTCAAATAAAATTTGTTATAAATCGAATTCGAATTAATTTAGAACATCATTGTAGGTAGGTACCTACATACCTAATACTTACAACTTAAAAACCAAGAATATACTGATTTTGTATAGGAAAATTATTAAACTATTTTAGGTTAACTACAATACACATTCAATATACCTACAAACTATTTCCTATAGTGAAATTCTTCTTTTTTCTATGTAGACCTTTGGGTGATTTTTTCTACAAACTATTTCTTGGGGTTTAAATCTTCTTCCTCTTCTTTTGTGAAGTCATTTGGGACAGTTCATAAATAAACTATTTCCTATAGTCTAATTTTTCTTTTTCTTAATTTATGTAGACCTTGGGTGAGTTTTTATACAAACTATTTCCTATAGTCTAATTCGTCTTCTTCTTCCTTTATGTAGACCTTTTGGTTAGTTTTTATACAAACTATTTTTAAACAAACTATCCTTTAGTCTAATTCTTCGTTTTCTTATTTTATGTAGATGTTGGGTGAATTTTATATAAAATATTTCCTATAGTTCAATTCATCTTCTTCTTCTTTTATGAAGACATTTTGGTCAGTTTTTTATATAATACATTTCCTTATGTGTAATTCTTCTATTTCATCTTCTATGTAGACCATTGGGTCAGTTTTTATTACAAACTATTTGTTATAGTTTTATACTTCTACTTCTTTTTTTATTTAGTCTTTTGGATTAGTTTTATGTCTAATAGTCTATTGTAACGAAATATTATAAACAACATGCATACTTGATGAAAATACATAAAAAACGAATGGGATGTGACCAACACTAGAATCTTCTCATTACTTTTGCTCAATCAAATTTACACCATTTATTATATCATCATATATTGCTTAATTTTCAATAACTACACATTTCATTTTGATGACAATATATAAAAAATCGGGGTTGTGGCCATTGCTGGATCTTCACAACGTTTATATTCATATTAAAAACTATTTAACATAGCTTAAGTCTTCTTCTTCTGTAATGTAGACTTATGTGTCAGTTTTAAGTCTATCAGTTTTATTGTGCAAAACTATAATAAACTATATGCACACTTGACGAAAAATATAAAAACGAATGGGATGGGACCAACACTAGAATATTTTCAGTACTTTTGTTTAATCAATTTTTAAACCATTTCCCATCATCCAAAATTACTAAATATTTAAAACACATTATTTGCGTTCGATGGCAATATATAAAAATATAGGGGTTGTGGCCAAATCCAAACTCTTTACGACGTTGTCTTTTTATAATAAGTCATATTTAAAATCATTTCCCATAGTCCATGCGTGCAGAAATTGTATGTGCTTATATATAAAAGCAAATGGATTGTGGCCATCACTTTAAGATTTTACACCGCTTAAACTCAATTAAATTTCAAACTACTTTTCATACTACGGTTAAAAAAAATTATGTGTGACAATATTATGTAGGTATATAAACGATTGCTTATTCCTTCACTAATTTACATTCTTGGCCAACGGCGGGACATAAAAGCTAGTTTTAAATAAAAGAAAACGGCGGAATGAAAACCTTCCACTTAGATATTTGATTTTTAAAATTATCTATACAGGATAGTCTTGCTACATAGGTTTACAACGTGGGCTACCACCACGATATGGGATATCATGGAAGGAGCCACGATTCAAGTAAATTTTTCTAGGAAGTCAAATAATTGTTAAAGTGCAAACATGAAAAAAAAACTTGATGCATTTCTATATCCTCGCTTCGATTGATTACCGATTGGTACAGCTGATTCAACAAAATGATTGACGTGTGCAGATTAAGTGCTATTGAATTGTATGTTATGCCTTAAAAACATGTAAATTTGGGTAGGGCAGTCATGATTATTGATTTTTTAGACACAAATATTATTATTAAGAAATAGTAAGTCTATTTATGTATATTATGGTATTGTGTGTTTTTAGACACAAATATTATTATTAAGAAATAGTAAGTCTATTTATGTATATTATGGTATTGTGTGTTTTTAGACACAAATATTATTATTAAGAAATAGTAAGTCTATTTATGTATATTATGGTATTGTGTGTTTTTAGACACAAATATTATTATTAAGAAATAGTAAGTCTATTTATGTATATTATGGTATTGTGTGTTTTTAGACACAAATATTATTATTAAGAAATAGTAAGTCTATTTATGTATATTATGGTATTGTGTGTTTTTAGACACAAATATTATTATTAAGAAATAGTAAGTCTATTTATGTATATTATGGTATTGTGTGTTTTTAGACACAAATATTATTATTAAGAAATAGTAAGTCTATTTATGTATATTATGGTATTGTGTGTTTTTAGACACAAATATTATTATTAAGAAATAGTAAGTCTATTTATGTATATTATGGTATTGTGTGTTTTTAGACACAAATATTATTATTAAGAAATAGTAAGTCTATTTATGTATATTATGGTATTGTGTGTTTTTAGACACAAATATTATTATTAAGAAATAGTAAGTCTATTTATGTATATTATGGTATTGTGTGTTTTTAGACACAAATATTATTATTAAGAAATAGTAAGTCTATTTATGTATATTATGGTATTGTGTGTTTTATATTATTGTTTATTTGTCTCTCTGACTGAAAAATTGCAATACGTAAAAAGATTCGTTAACTTTCTTGGTGAAATTTTCACTCTCATTCCAACCTTTTCATAAGTTGCTTATTTTTAATGTTGTTGAATTAAATTGAAATGTTGATTATGGCAGGTATCTACTCGTATATACATTATTACAAAATCGTATATTATAAATCGTATATAAAAAAATAATATATATATTACACAAGAAAGTGGAGACTTTAGTATTGGCCACAACTAACTTGTTTTACTAATTATTGACATAAAAAAATCACAGATATATTTTGAAGTTTTGATTTTATATAATTTTTTTAAGGGGGCATATAAACCTAAATACCCCAATTTCAAATCAAATTCCTCAAATATGTGAAACAGTGAGTTTCTAGAAAAAAATACTATAAGTATTTTCAACGTTTCTCTAGTGAATGTTCGTCACACCATTTTAAAATTCAGCATAAATTCTCATAAATAAAATATTAAAAATATCCTCCTTTACATCATTCTTTTTAAATTATTCCATTACTATGTGTCGTGGAGAAATAAATATTTTATAGGTTTAAATAGTGCAAAAAATTAAAGTGAATGACCGATAACGTTTTTTCATTTCAAGTCAGATTTGTTCTTAAGACCCTTGTATACCCTGGGTATACGGATGTACGCAAACATGCGCGCTAAATTACCTTCTTATATGTGTTATACAACATTTTTCGTGAAGAAAAGGTAAAATTTAGAGTGTTTTTTTAATTAGCAAGAATAGTAATAAAAATTTTATAATATTAAAAAATTCAGCCGGTAGATTTTCATATTCTCTTTCGATTGAAATAAAAATTTACTTCATAGGCCTTGAAGTTTTTAAGTTACTTACAATAAAAAAATAAATAAGGGTTTTACTAAAACTAATTTTACAAGAAAAGTATTAAACAAATTCAAATTTCAAAAAAATCACGCAAAAGAATAAATATTATGTTAATATAAACTGTTCTTTATTTCAAAAACGTATCTTTTGAGGGTACTGGGGAAATTATTTTCAAAATAATATACTATTTACGGCTGCTTTCTCCAAGGTCCCTCAAAACCGAACATCAGCTAAGTACCCATTCGAAACTTAAATCCATAGCATTAAAATGCAAAACTAATTTTGGGTTTCCGATAATTTAAATCACGTATCAGCCCTTTTTAACAAACGCGATAGTTACCCTTACTAACACGTAACTCCATAGTGCATTCGGCGGTTTTTATGTATCATGTTTTCAGTCACTAGCTTTAGCGTTATATGTTCTCTTAAACATCTTATTTTAAAAATTTGGAGAGGGAGGGGGTAATTTGCAATAATACTCATTGGAACTTTCTTTCCTCCATCTAGATTTTACACAATTCAAAAACGTGTGTGCTATGGCAGTATTTTTAATGAATTTATAATAAGCGTATGCTACACATTTATATGAACACAAATAAGAAGAAAAACGAGGATTAACACAAAAATAATACAACATAAAAAATGAAAAGAGAAACGGGAATAAAGAGACAATTGAGATAAATAATATTAGGTATTGTTTCATATTATACATAAAAGTGTATTGGAGAGCGTTTCTTTACAAGATTACTCCAAATTCAATCATTCTATGAATGGATAATTGAAACATGTAAAAGACATTGCTTTATAACAACTTTATCTTATATAAGTATTATTAAAAAAAGAAGCGATCTCTAGTTTCCTGCATACTTGTGTCCAACATGATGTCGCACTCCCCATTTGAAGTTAGCATGCTTGTCAGTCTTGACGAATGTATGGACTGGTCCAGTAACTCCTTGTCCGTGAGAACGACGCACTCTTATAAGTCTTTCGGCTGCTGCTATTCCATCATCTGAATCAAAATTGTATCATATATATGTGATGCTATTTAAATCAATAAAGTATTTTTTATTACCTTTAGATATATTTCTACATGAAATATACAATGGCGGGTTTTTTAAACCAATAATAAATATCTAAGAAGAAGAATAATAAATCGAAGAAGAAATAGTGAAATGCCATTATTGAAACTTAAGACATTTCGTATTATTGTTGATGATTGTTGGATGCATTTGTCATTTCTGATCATCAGAGTGCCGAGTCAAAGGACTCCTGACTCCTTCATCTGACGTGACTTGACTGGGTGATGGTTATAATACTGAAGAGGTGTGGGGTGGGGGATTTCCTACGTGAAAAGGGTGAGGAGGTCGAGTTTGAGAGAAGAGGTAGCTTGCAGGGCTGTTTCTAAGGTGCTGTTCGGCTGAACTAGATCGCGCTTGACATTGGCTCTCCTGAGTACCTCCACATTTGATATTTTATCAACCCAGGAAATTTTCAGCATGCGTCGATGCAGCCACATTTCAAAGGCCATTCTTACTTAGTTAAATAACTTTTGTTTCTTATGTATGTATGTACTTGTTGGTATCCCTTTCGAATGATGGTTTAGATCGAGATGTTTATATAACCGCGAAATTTCTTTGATTTCTCTGTTATTTGTAACGAGTGGATTATTTTCTAAGTACAAAGATATTTTATCTGGCAACATTTGTATCACTTTCTATTTCGGTTGATTTCTAATTATCTTTATTGCATTATCAAACAGACAAGAGCGGAAACAAACAACTAGGTATATCACACATTATTTTACATCTTTATTTAATATGATAATTTAATTTATTATATAAATTTATTATGTAATTATAAATAAGAATTTATGGCTACTGCTGTTCTGATCTATTAACTGGTAATGAAAATGTGTGATGTATAGGTACGATTTATTTTCAATGAAAGTAAAAAGAATGTTGATAATAAATACATTTCATTTTATATTCTATGAAAATATTGCATTAATAATAAGTGATTTGCATACTCAATAGAATTTGAATAACATACGACTGTATTATATTATTAACAGGGTACGAATTTCATCAGAACTTTGTTTACTCTTTGCTGATATAAAAAAAAATAATATGAAGAGTGGCTCATGGAGCCATCTCGAATATCTAAAAGGAATAATTGACAAATGAATAATCTTATAGGAATAATTGACAAATGAGAATAGAAGATTCACACCTGCGTGCCTACTAACTTCCAATTGATTATTCAGGGGGGCAAGTCTGGTCCAACCGGCGACATCTAGACTCGCCCCCTAGATTTTAAATTTGTAATAAATAAAAAAAAATGCAATATTTTACTTACCTCCGTCAAAGGCGTATATGGTGGCATATGTTTGTGAAATTAATCCCATTAATACAACTATTAGAAGAGCATACTGTGAAACCAAAAATAATGAGATTAGAATCAGTGAATAGATTTACTTCATATATAGTAATATTAAACATAATTTATGGAAACAAAATATAAAATATAAATACGTTAACTGTGGCTGATGTTATAAAAATGATTGCCCAAAATAAAACTTGTTTTTTTAATTAATATACATTTATGTGAGAAAAATCAATCAATTGTTTACACATTAAAGCATTTATTTGAAGCCAGTTTTCAATATATAATATGAGTATTCAGTGAAAAGTATTTATTTCCAAACATATTCGAAATGATATAGGTACCTATAAACACTTGTGTTGATCCTAAAATGTTTATGAACTCCAGAGGAACGAGCACAACTTGATTAGAAATTGTAGACTATATTGGTAAGGAATGATGTAAACAAAATAATATGTCAATTAGACATACATTCTACAAACATTTACACTATTGTGCGTACCTTCATTTATATTACTTCCTAATATATTTGTATGTATGTAAGTATACATTGGAACTTTTTATTGATTTCAATTTTAATCACAATATTCTATACTTCATCTTCATTATTAGATAAAAAAATGTAATTAAAACATTTAATTTACGATGTAGGTGTTTAAATAACGACTTACAATTTTAAAGGAATCCATTATTGGAGTTATTGGTGTGACTTACAAGAGATTGTTTTGTCAGTAAAAATATTTATTGGCAACTGATTGACAGAGGCGACGCAATATGGTTTTATAGTAATGCCGCTACAATTTCTTATACAAATACTAATAATATGAAAACAATACGACAACGGAACTGGGAGAAATGCGAATAATGTCGTTGTTTTGTCGTTTCGTTGCGACATTTATTAAAAAAAACATTTTTCTTTCAGATATTCAAAATAATTGATCAAATGCTTGACTGCTTTTAACGTAACTTTATTTGAAAACAATGATTATACTCATATTCAATATAATCTGGTCAATACATTATTCACTTGTTTGAAATGTATTAGCTAAATATTTTTCCGTATACAGTATTAAAGTTAATTTATACATCACTTGCTGAATCCTTAATTCTAATATACGGAATAGAGGTATGAGGTAAATAATTTAAAACGTATGTAGACAATGATAAATCATTACAAGCGAGATAGCTAAAACTAGTAATAGCCAAATCAGATTTATTTAAATCTAAAGACAATCTTTCTCCTTAGCGCTTTTGTCCCGTTTCTATCGGGGTACGCTTTGACCATGATCCTGGAATTGGCGAGTCTGGTTATTACATTGAAGCGACTGCCATCTGACCTTCGTAACCCTTAGAAAGGGGAACCAGACAAATTGGCTACACATAGCTAGTGATATAAATTCGCACATAGATTTTTTAAAAATCCAGAGGTGCGTGCCCCGCCCGGATTCGAATCGTCGACCTCAAGCATGTGAGGCGACGACATTACCGCTGGGCTATCACCGTTTTAAATGTAAAGACGATGATGAAATGATATTCAGTGTAACAGGAATACTCCCAGTTAACAAATTATACATTTATTACTTCTCTAATGAATATAAAAAAAACCTGTAAAAAATATGTAGGTACATATAATTCCAGACAAGTTGTGCAAAATAAATTGATAATTCTCAGATGGACAAACTATTACGGTGAAAGGACACTGAAAGTAAGTATACCTACCGAAAATATTCAACACCTTTCCAAGTGGTATGGATAAACTTGATAAAATACCTTCAGTTAAAACTATATTCAAAAGATTTATTGTAGAAATTAAGTACCTAGTACCTATTTAAATAAAAAACATGTATCCCATATTATAATTTTAATACTGTAACTTAAGGAATGTAATATGCACTTGACCTTTTTGTATGGGAACTCACTGATAGCCTGTAGGCTAGTGAGATCCAAATTAAAAAAATGGATATAGAAGATTTTCGATATTGAAAATAATGTGTTGTAGCAAATAATTCAAGCAAATGTTCTTAATATGGAATATTGAAGATCTCAGGAAATGACATAGTCCAAAAATACCTACATTCGCAAGCACGTTGTATTAAATAATCGTTCTTATAAAAAACCGACTTATGAATGCATGTATGTCAACATAGTAAAATGTGGTGTTCGGTTCTCTCTGCGTACATGTATTTTAATTTATGAGGATGTATATGTATTTTTTACAAGGACATATTCATTCTTTGTTCATCAAAAGATGAAATTTGTATTTCATATTATTTTCAAGAAGAAAGACATCTGAAATAACAAATATTTTTAAGTTCTATTTATTTTTTTCATAGTTCTAGTTGATCATGAAGCTCTATCATGAAGTGACAGTTTCAAACATAGAAAAAATAAAAGAAAATGCCTAATTGCTGACCTTTTCCTAAACACACTAATTGATAACGTAACTCAGACGACGCAATATTGTGAAATCTTTGAGGAATTTTAATAAGTGCCTGCAATTTTACAATGTACCTACTTTATGGTTTGATGCTCGTTTAGCCGAATCTATCGTGTGACTGTTTACTTGGGATATTTTAAATTATTAAAATTAATATTATTCCTATTATGTATATGTAGGTGATAAAGATCGTGTAGTATAAAAAATCGATGATATATTTGGCCCACTCATGTACCTTTGTGATACACCATTAAGTTATGTAAGTAATCAAATTTATATTCAAATCTGCATCGGAAGTGACAACAATTTCTCTATAAGAAGGTAGTCTAAACTGCATAATAAGCAAAGAAACGTGTTTTGCCTTGACATTGTGAGACTCGTTTTATACAAGATGGCTATTGTACAATATCTTACAACCACGTATTTCTATTATTTATTTATTACCGTTCTTATTCAATATTGTGCCAACGTTACGGTGAAATTTCTTACTAATGACATAATAATTAATTTCTTCTTGTCAATCACATTTCAATGGCGTAACAACATAATCATGAAACATTTCCCTTTTAAATATTACCGATAAGTAGACCAAAAATGAAAATATTCCTTGCAGTTTCATATATTATATGTAATGCGTGGGAGAGACTGCTTTTCGAATAACTTTCAATAGTTAAATTTTAATGACAAATTAATTGAATAAAATAAACAAATGTACTTATTACTTATTTAGTAACAGGCAATTTAAGAGTACCTAAATATGTATATATGTACCACAGACCAAGAATCTATGGCATGCATGGAAGAAATATGTACTTCCTACACCAAAATAACTTATTTTATTTAATCATTTACGGCATAAATTGCACTTTGAACATAAAAAAGTCACAAAAAAGATATATAATCACAGAAAAGAATACAATAACAAACTTACGCAAAAAAACTTAGGTATCTACATAATAAAACGATAAAAAGACAATAAAATAATTGAATTTCTATCTTCTTTCCTTTCCTTTAAATTGTGTACATATAAATAAGCAAACCAGAATATAACGCTATTTTAGAATAGAAGAATACATCAGTCAGATAACCAAAATCATTGCCCAACCGATGAAAAGTGCTGAGTTATGTAAATAAGTGTTGGACATCTTACATAGGAATGTTATAGTTTGGCGGGTATTTCTTGTTGGACTATGGTAATTATCTGACTAACGAGGTAAGAGGAGCTTAAGTCGTTATTGATCATCTTATAGAGGAGCATGAGATCAGATAATATAATCCTCTTGTCGGAGAGGTCATGAAGTTGCAGATAGGCTAGTAGGGAATCATAATATAAATCTTTTGCAGGAATTTTCAGTCTATAATTTAAAAACCTTGAGATTTTGTGCTGGACAGTTTCGATAGTTGCAGAGTGCATTCAAGCAGAGAATTGTATTCAAGCTGACCGCGAACAAATGAAAGTAGGTACTCTATGGTTCGCACAGAATCTTGATTTCAAAATACTGTAATTAAATTACATATACTTAATCAGATTGTTCAGGCTTTTTGTTTTATTTTAATTTATGGAACACTCCATCACTGCGGTGAGTTCTTTTATGCTAGCATGTAAGCAGCTTAATTATAGTGATGACAAGTTGATGACCTGTTTTTACCTCGTTGTTTGCTTACCTTATGTGTTCATAATTTATTCTTTCTAAACAATGTATCTAAATATTATCAATAGGTACAAATTCAATGTCTGTTATTCGTCTTTCACTTCCTCTTTCTAAACAATGTATCTACCTAAATATTATCAATAGGTACAAATTCAATGTCTGTTATTCGTCTTTCACTTCCTCTTTCTAAACAATGTATCTACCTAAATATTATCAATAGGTACAAATTCAATGTCTGTTATTCGTCTTTCACTTCCTCTTTCTAAACAATGTATCTACCTAAATATTATCAATAGGTACAAATTCAATGTCTGTTATTCGTCTTTCACTTCCTCTTTCTAAACAATGTATCTACCTAAATATTATCAATAGGTACAAATTCAATGTCTGTTATTCGTCTTTCACTTCCTCTTTCTAAACAATGTATCTACCTAAATATTATCAATAGGTACAAATTCAATGTCTGTTATTCGTCTTTCACTTCCTCTTTCTAAACAATGTATCTACCTAAATATTATCAATAGGTACAAATTCAATGTCTGTTATTCGTCTTTCACTTCCTCTTTCTAAACAATGTATCTACCTAAATATTATCAATAGGTACAAATTCAATGTCTGTTATTCGTCTTTCACTTCCTCTTTCTAAACAATGTATCTACCTAAATATTATCAATAGGTACAAATTCAATGTCTGTTATTCGTCTTTCACTTCCTCTTTCTAAACAATGTATCTACCTAAATATTATCAATAGGTACAAATTCAATGTCTGTTATTCGTCTTTCACTTCCTCTTTCTAAACAATGTATCTACCTAAATATTATCAATAGGTACAAATTCAATGTCTGTTATTCGTCTTTCACTTCCTCTTTCTAAACAATGTATCTACCTAAATATTATCAATAGGTACAAATTCAATGTCTGTTATTCGTCTTTCACTTCCTCTTTCTAAACAATGTATCTACCTAAATATTATCAATAGGTACAAATTCAATGTCTGTTATTCGTCTTTCACTTCCTCTTTCTAAACAATGTATCTACCTAAATATTATCAATAGGTACAAATTCAATGTCTGTTATTCGTCTTTCACTTCCTCTTTCTAAACAATGTATCTACCTAAATATTATCAATAGGTACAAATTCAATGTCTGTTATTCGTCTTTCACTTCCTCTTTCTAAACAATGTATCTACCTAAATATTATCAATAGGTACAAATTCAATGTCTGTTATTCGTCTTTCACTTCCTCTTTCTAAACAATGTATCTACCTAAATATTATCAATAGGTACAAATTCAATGTCTGTTATTCGTCTTTCACTTCCTCTTTCTAAACAATGTATCTACCTAAATATTATCAATAGGTACAAATTCAATGTCTGTTATTCGTCTTTCACTTCCTCTTTCTAAACAATGTATCTACCTAAATATTATCAATAGGTACAAATTCAATGTCTGTTATTCGTCTTTCACTTCCTCTTTCTAAACAATGTATCTACCTAAATATTATCAATAGGTACAAATTCAATGTCTGTTATTCGTCTTTCACTTCCTCTTTCTAAACAATGTATCTACCTAAATATTATCAATAGGTACAAATTCAATGTCTGTTATTCGTCTTTCACTTCCTCTTTCTAAACAATGTATCTACCTAAATATTATCAATAGGTACAAATTCAATGTCTGTTATTCGTCTTTCACTTCCTCTTTCTAAACAATGTATCTACCTAAATATTATCAATAGGTACAAATTCAATGTCTGTTATTCGTCTTTCACTTCCTCTTTCTAAACAATGTATCTACCTAAATATTATCAATAGGTACAAATTCAATGTCTGTTATTCGTCTTTCACTTCCTCTTTCTAAACAATGTATCTACCTAAATATTATCAATAGGTACAAATTCAATGTCTGTTATTCGTCTTTCACTTCCTCTTTCTAAACAATGTATCTACCTAAATATTATCAATAGGTACAAATTCAATGTCTGTTATTCGTCTTTCACTTCCTCTTTCTAAACAATGTATCTACCTAAATATTATCAATAGGTACAAATTCAATGTCTGTTATTCGTCTTTCACTTCCTCTTTCTAAACAATGTATCTACCTAAATATTATCAATAGGTACAAATTCAATGTCTGTTATTCGTCTTTCACTTCCTCTTTCTAAACAATGTATCTACCTAAATATTATCAATAGGTACAAATTCAATGTCTGTTATTCGTCTTTCACTTCCTCTTTCTAAACAATGTATCTACCTAAATATTATCAATAGGTACAAATTCAATGTCTGTTATTCGTCTTTCACTTCCTCTTTCTAAACAATGTATCTACCTAAATATTATCAATAGGTACAAATTCAATGTCTGTTATTCGTCTTTCACTTCCTCTTTCTAAACAATGTATCTACCTAAATATTATCAATAGGTACAAATTCAATGTCTGTTATTCGTCTTTCACTTCCTCTTTCTAAACAATGTATCTACCTAAATATTATCAATAGGTACAAATTCAATGTCTGTTATTCGTCTTTCACTTCCTCTTTCTAAACAATGTATCTACCTAAATATTATCAATAGGTACAAATTCAATGTCTGTTATTCGTCTTTCACTTCCTCTTTCTAAACAATGTATCTACCTAAATATTATCAATAGGTACAAATTCAATGTCTGTTATTCGTCTTTCACTTCCTCTTTCTAAACAATGTATCTACCTAAATATTATCAATAGGTACAAATTCAATGTCTGTTATTCGTCTTTCACTTCCTCTTTCTAAACAATGTATCTACCTAAATATTATCAATAGGTACAAATTCAATGTCTGTTATTCGTCTTTCACTTCCTCTTTCTAAACAATGTATCTACCTAAATATTATCAATAGGTACAAATTCAATGTCTGTTATTCGTCTTTCACTTCCTCTTTCTAAACAATGTATCTACCTAAATATTATCAATAGGTACAAATTCAATGTCTGTTATTCGTCTTTCACTTCCTCTTTCTAAACAATGTATCTACCTAAATATTATCAATAGGTACAAATTCAATGTCTGTTATTCGTCTTTCACTTCCTCTTTCTAAACAATGTATCTACCTAAATATTATCAATAGGTACAAATTCAATGTCTGTTATTCGTCTTTCACTTCCTCTTTCTAAACAATGTATCTACCTAAATATTATCAATAGGTACAAATTCAATGTCTGTTATTCGTCTTTCACTTCCTCTTTCTAAACAATGTATCTACCTAAATATTATCAATAGGTACAAATTCAATGTCTGTTATTCGTCTTTCACTTCCTCTTTCTAAACAATGTATCTACATATTATCAATAGGTACAAATTCAATGTCTGTTATTCGTCTTTCACTTCCTCTTTCTAAACAATGTATCTACCTAAATATTATCAATAGGTACAAATTCAATGTCTGTTATTCGTCTTTCACTTCCTCTTTCTAAACAATGTATCTACCTAAATATTATCAATAGGTACAAATTCAATGTCTGTTATTCGTCTTTCACTTCCTCTTTTCTTAAATGCATACATGGAACCTTTTGTAGTCAATACTGTTTGCTGCAAAAGATATTATATTTATTCATACATTTTTCCCTACCTGTTATCGTTACCAATTCACTTTTCACTTTAATTCCAAAAAGATAGTGTTTGTCTCCGATGGTATGGTCACATTTTGAGACCACTGACGAACAACATGAAAAAAGCTTTTGACATCGAGACTCCAGCCAGAAGACCAGGTAGACCACCAGCCACATGACTGTCAACAATAAAAGGTTTAAAATGTTTTGAATTTTAACCCACGGAGGGGTCATCCAAGGAGTCTTTAAAATTACCTTTTTTGACAATGTGGCCATGAGGTCTATTTACGTACGGTTGCCGGTTTTGTGCTATTTGGTTTCGTGCAGTGCGTTTAATCTTTTTTACGTTCCTCTTCATTTTATTGCGTGCCTTGAGATTTATGATTTGTTAGTTGTTGGTATTCGCTTTCTCTTCTTTTGTGATCGATTTATAAGGCACTACTCACAGGGTATACCACGAGAATGTAAAGTAAGGTATAGTTCTTCCTCCAGGACAGGGGCCCTGCAATCACCTCATGCTGAAATGGGGCAAGAGGGATTATCCGGAGTGTGGGGACTAATGACGGCCCCTTGCAAAACTCTGAAAGAACACATTAAGAAGTCGGGAGAACTTTAAAAGCTTGAAGACACTACACTTAAAGTTCCAAAGAGAGCTAATCATGTGGAAACAATTGGCTCACCGTTCACTGATAGTTAATATAAGAGTGCGCCGTAGGTATTTAAGACAGATAGTCTTGAAAGCCTTCTTCGTGCCTAGTGTGGCTACAAGGTCCGCATGTTAAGTTGACACGGAGAAGTTAGTGCATTCCCATAGGATATGCTCCGAAGTCTGTTCAGGGTTATCACAAAGCTGACATGAGGACGAATCGGATAAGTAAAAACGAAAAAGATAACTTTTGGATATGCCTTGTCCAGTAAGGAATCCCATGGTCCAATAATCAGGAACAATCCATGAAGAAGAAATTCGAGTTCTCACATCGGGTCCGGAGTGTGACTGTGGAGCAAATAACCAGACTGTGAGGCAACCCCGGAGGCCGTACAGCGGCTGACTGCATGGAAACCGGGGCTTTAAATAATTGAAAATATGACGCAGCCGATGGCGGAAAAACACATCTACTTACTAAAGAGCGACCTGGTGTTTTACGAACAGAATAAACGAGTTTGGCGTGAAGAATCAGGAGTACCGATTTTAAGCTAATGGGACAAAGGCGAGAACGAAGAAGATACAATTTGATTCAAATTTATGTTAGATGGATTAAGTAAATATTGTTTTACATAAAAAAATATCTGGCAATACGCCATTACTACTATATAATTGATACATATTGTCTCGTTAATAGTTCGAATAACATATCATTGAGAGCTATTACATACTGTTTCAAATTATTATTATTACAATTCATATTGTTTCATTTTATGTGTCAAGAATATTTCGTCAATCATGAAAATGACAAATGTGAGTCGTGAAGTAGGTATGTAAGTATATAATGTTGGCCAATATTATTCTTTATCTATTACATATTGTAACAATACATATAACATGATAAATATCTGACGTAGGTGCCTAATATAGATCATAAGAAATGACATAAAAACTGGTTTTATTAACTATCGCACGTATCCATTGATTTCAAACTTCCAAGAGGTAAAAAGTAGTCAGTTAATTTGGTTCACAAGAAATGACGAAAGTCACCTTATTAATAAATCAGAGGTTTCTGTAAATTTGTAATACCTTTATTAACCCAGTCACTAGACAAATATTATTATATATATTTTTAAGAATGAATATACTTTTGAATTAAGTATATACACATCCTCATACATTCTTAAAATTAAGCAAATGTGCTTGTACTATAGGTGAACGAAGTCGTTCGAGGATTCAGGATTCAGGATTCGAATCCGCGTCCACTGCAACTCATCTAAAATTAGATAGTTTGCAATTTAAAATAATGATTTATTTATTAAATATGACAAATTATTAAATATATTTTCGTCCCTATACAAAACTTTTATGTCAGGATAGGATAGTGTGGAGTTCCATCCTTTTTTCTTACCCCGAACTTCATGATAGTATTTATGTATGAAGTTTAAGTATCAAACTAAAAAAGTCTTCGTAGATATTGTGTATACCATACAAATTGTATGAAACCATGTCGTCACTAAATTAAATTTAAACAATTCAGTGTTATTTATAAAAATAAATTTGGATCAATTGAACCCGGTTCAAAGTTTTATTCTGAAATTCAAATATTCTCATACAAGAATAAATGATTCTTGTATAAGAATATTTGAATTTCATAGTAAAACTTTGAACCGGGTTCAATTGAACCAAATTTATTTTTATAAATAACACTGAAAATTGTTAAAAAAACTTTCAGGTGTAAGTAGGTATATATTTTTTATATAAAATTAATGGGATCTTTTGGCGTTTTTCGATATTATATATTTTTTTAAATATAGGTAGTCAAACACATAAATTTGTCATAAATAAAATATTTTTCTTAAAAAAAAATTGATATATTCTAGAACTTTAAAAATTTTATTTTATTTTTTTTTAGATTTCTCACCCGAAAATGTTTCAACCACAAATATTATATTCTCTACTCTTAACAAGTGTATTGACAATCTGTATACGCATCTAGACATCTGTAATACGCTCCACACTCAAATGTACGAAAATTTTTGGTAAAATTTGTGGCAAAATAGCGTCTGCTCGGGCCCACTAGTTTTCTATATTTGTACAAATTTTCAGCCTTCTAGCTTTTATGGTTTTTGAGATATGTGGAAATATTTAACTAAAATTCAAATGTTGATAACACCTGACTGAAACAAAAGAACGTTATTCTGAACATAAAAAAAATGTAGGTTTAAAATTTTCTATAATTTAAGATATTTTGAGCTCTGTGCATTAAGCGGATCAAAGGGGGGGGGGGGCTGATATTAATCCAAAATTCAAATAGACACACAAAAAACACTCTCTGAAGTGTGGATAGTGATGGGCAAGTGCATAACATAGACCAAGACCGCTCCGGTTTTGCATGCTCGTTCGAGTCTTGATCCTGCATACCCATACTTGCAAGTCATGCAGGTCTTGCAACTATTACATTTTTTTTTATTATTCAGTGAAAATTCAGTAACTACAATGAAATATGACAAAAATCATCAATTCATAGTAATTTTGATAGTTCATAGTTATTTTATTACTCTTTAATAAAAAATAAATTACTTTTTATAATTTTGCGAGACCGCAAGAATCTTGCATCAAGTATTGCAAGACTCTCGGTCTTATAATATTATCATCTAGGCTTGGTCTTTGTAATGCATCTCCTGGTCTTGGTCTTGGAGTGCGATTTGCGGTCTTCGTCTTGCAAGTCTCGCAAGACCAAGACCAGGACTGAAAGACTTTTGGTCATCACTAAGTTTGGAAAATGAGACTATAGAACAGCGGTCGGGGAACCGGGGTAAATTACCCCAAATGGGTTAAAATGTTTTTTTTTTTGGGGTAATAAGGAAATTTTTCTAGTTTGCTATTTCATAAATTTGTTAGTATTTTTACAAACTAAATCAATTCATATGCTACTTACATAAAAAAGTCCCAATTTTGAAGTAATTGCCTCAAACATGAAGCAACATAATTTCTCCAAAAACGGAAAGGGAAACCTGTAAATCTGAATTTTTGTTTGATCCAATTTGAGAATTTTATTTTGTTTGTCTATTACATAGGTACTTCCTATTTTCATGTAACTTTTTTTATTTTCCGTGTAAATTAATTCAATAAATAATGATAAATAAATTAATTCAATAAATAATAAATGCCGACCGCCGTGGCACAGTTGGTAAGCTGTTCGGTTTCTGTGCGGGCGTCCTGGGTTCGATTCTCAGCAGAGGAGAAATTTATTTAAATTCATTTCTCACGCAAATATTGTTTCTCTGGGCTGGAAACACTGGTTAGTTGGAAGAAATTGCCATACGGCAATAAACTCGCCACTTGCGCAGGGTGCAAGGAAGTGTTCATTATTATTATTATTAATGTTTATTTAAATATACATTGATTGTCTTCTTTTCAAAATGGGGGGAAGGGGTAATATCGACTTACGCAAAAATATTTTGGGGTAATGGTTAAAAAAGTTCCCCGACCGCTGCTCTAGAATTACCAATTGAAGCACGTTGTGGTTCGTTTGTATGAGAATTTGATGTCGTACAGTACCTAAATGTAGCAGGTTATTCACAAAAGTCATACTTATATAAAAATTCATTTATTTTGTAGGTACTAAATTTATTTATCATAAGTAAAGATGTACCTATTTGAAAATTAATATTTAATTAAATCAAATTTTAAATTCCTAGAGATAAAATAAGTAATTGGTCATTATTATTTAGAATTCGTATGTACATTTGAATAATCTTTAAGTTAATTAACATATATTTTATATTTCCCTATGTCTATCCGTAGGTATTACCTACATATATACTCTTTGCCTATGTCATTTGTGGGTCATTATTATGTATGTGGATGACAAGTTTTTTGGTTCCCGGATAAAAAAAAACAGTTATCTAACACATCATACAAAATGGGGAGTAGGAAAGTGAGAGATGATTTACTTTGAATATTTTACTTAGGTACCAACATGCATATTAACATATTAATATTGTTTTCAATATCTTCTTTATTCTTCTTATTTTGTAGCCATCAGCAAAGTTATATAGGGGCCTTTATATTATTATTCATTGACAGCTTTTTTATTAATATATATTAATACAATTTACAATAACACATATTATACAAATCTATCTCACAAGGCATAGCCTGTACCGAGGTGGAATATTTCACAATCACATTAAACATCTTTATAAAATATCTTCATCGTATTTCGTACCTACATATTTCGTGACAGTACATATTTTGGATACCACCAAAAAATGTTTTATGAAAAATAAAACATAAATATATCAAAAATAAAATAAAAATATATCATACAATTTCAGATATATGGCCTGCTTTCCACACACACACGAACACCCATATTAGTGTTTTTCTTCTTTTTTGTTATTTTTCTTACATTAGTTGCCCCAGATTACTTTACTCGCCTGACCCAAGTGCATCTTTTGCACCAATGGTGGATCAAGAAAACAAACAAAAAATTTGGTTGGTATATGTACAAAAGATCCCTCACTCCGTCGAAAAATATCAAGATATTGCCGATACCTATCTCGTACCTCTAATATTTATAACTAAGCTACTTATAAAGTTATCTAGTTAGATTCTATTTAGAGATCCCAGGTAGATAAAAGTTATTTTTACAGATTTGAAAATAAATTTAACATACACAGCGGTTAACCAGGGCTGCGTTCAGATAGATCACTTGATATTGAGTATCGGATGTACTTACCTGAAGTTACAGATTATAACGTTTTTCACACCAATCTCATTGAACGCTCTCGAGCAGCGTTTCATTCTGAACGCTGATTCTATTTAGAGATTCAAGATACATAAAGTTATTTACAGATTTGAAAATCTATTTAACATACAGAGCCGTTAACCAGGGCTGCGTTCAGGTAGAGCACTCGACGTCGAGTGTCGGATGTACCTGAAGTTGCAGATTATGGCGTTTTTCACACCAATCTCATTGAACGCTTTCGAGCAGCGTTTCATTCTGAACGCAACTTGGGGCGTTTTAAATGTCATATGTCATTTATTATAAGCGTGTGTTTTTAAGTTACATTTTCGCCGAAAGACAACAATAGGACAGTGGAATAAATAATGCTTTTGAATGATATTTTTATTGAATGCATATTGTCATAAACATAACGTTAACGTCGTCAATTGAAATCACAGATGTCACAAATGAAATAGAAGTAAACTTACCTCAGAAAACATGATGGTCAATATATACTATATCTGTCAGAGCATTTTTCACCTGGCTATTTTACAGGGCGTTTGAAACGTACCCTCGACGTACAATCTGAACGCGACATATTGTCTTTAGAGCGTCTGTTTCCGGTCATTCTGAACGGCTTAGAGCGTCGCTGAATGCACTTGGCGTTTATTATGAACGCACTTCAGAATGTAAAACAGAGCCGGCGTTATTCAGTCAATAAATCAATCTGTATCGTTGTATGTATAAAAATCACCAAATATCTTGAACCAGGCTTCCGGGTGAGCAGAGCGCATGTCTTTTTACTTCGTTGGTTTACGTACAAATCGCTCCCCTTCACGGCGATATGGTTCAAGGTATTTGGCGACAACTGTATACTTTGTAGTTTTATCAAAATAATGCACTTTTTAAAACTAAACATTATGATGTATTCTCACGCGTCGGCGTCGTGTGCAATCGTTAATTCTTTTAAGGTAGGTATAACGTTAAGGTCGTGAGATGAAACGTGTCATGTCTTTCCAATAAATATATATTTACCATCCTTACAAATACTTACATTTCGCATTACAATCTGACTCTGTTATCAGCAGTTTATAATATTAAAATATTTAGTAATGCTCCATTTAACCACGTTTTTACGCTTTTTAGTTCGCATTGAAATTGTCACTTTTTCTCCGTTGAATGAGAACTTCCGACGGGGCTTTACAAAATAATAAAGAACAATCAAAATTAATGAAAAAACTGCAACTTTTCCTGTGTTCAATAGCGGGTGAAGTCGGAGTGGGTCTAAATCATATTTTTTGATCTGTTTGTTTTGACGTATAAATAGTTTGTTTCATAGTCAATAGTTCACACTTGTCTTTTGGTTATTTGAGTGTCAACATGATGTTTACCGAAAAATTATTTCTCCAGGTCTGATATTGATTGATTTATTGACCTCCCATAGAAAGTAAAACTTAAACATAATTTGAATTAATTCGTGTAATTTCAAACAGTTAGTTTTGCGGAAGTTGAAATATTGATTATTTCGGATAAAATATGATGTGCGATTTTAACACGATCACGTTAAGATGATAACTTTCACATTAATAACACTATGTAGGTATATCTGAGTGATGATTTAAGTGATTAATGTGGATGATCTTGCACGAGTTACATAAATAATTATTTTTGCTACATACTTATTTGTCATTTTTTTATATTTAACGATTATTATTAATGTACATACGGAAATAGGTCGTAAAATATGAGCTTAATAATCACTTAAGTAGGTATTTAAATGATTGATTAACAAATAATTCATTAACCAATTATCATATTGATTTATCTATTATAAGTTTATTGTTTCATTATTCATGTGTTAAATTTACATTCATTTTAGCCTTACACTGTGAACAAATTTCAATGCGTTACGTCTGTTATACATTTAATTGGTAAAATTAATGAATTATACTAAATTATTAGACATTGAGATATAGAGTTTTGTATAATAACTCCTAATAATAATTAATTTACCTATAGTTTTTATTTTGCTTACATTACAAACCTCAATAGACGAAGGGAATAAAATAAATTATAGTTGTATTGATTGCAAAACTAAACAAAAGAACACACGAAAAACACAAGAATATTCGGGAGAACTTTAAAACCTTGCAGACACTACAGTCAAAAAAAAAAATTATACGTAAAAGCACTAAAACATTTTTTTTTAAATAACATCATTTAATAGTACAAATTTGCACATTATAAATATTTTAATAATAGAGATCACCGATTTTTATTGAATTTTCTTTATTTTATACCTACTTGCTAAAACACTAAAAAGTTTTGTATTTCAAATATTTAAATTGTGTTTAGTCTATTTTAACTTTCGATATATTTCTTTTGTTACTCTCTCTATTTTCGATAGTTTTTCTTTTTGTATAGTGTGTTTAGAAATTTGGCCCCCTTGACGACTTGAGCCCTCATGCTTGATCCTGCTATTCTATATTCCTTATAAATCTATATCACAAATACGTACAATCAACACATTTATAGTCTATTAAAATATATTATTTTGAATTTGTTTTTCCCAATACGCCTTTAATACTTTTCCAAGATGGTATAATGAAATGATTGATATTTTGCAGTTGGGGGTAGCAGTTCTCGTTTTTGTCGTGTCATCAAACGGTGCCAATGTGGACAAAGTAAACCAAAAGCGACAGGTTGGTGCAGATAAAGGATTGGTGATTGACTCATCAGATGACCGTACTGCTGAAGCTTCAGGATTTCTCGGAGCTGCCGCTGGTGGAGTACAAGCTCACTCCAAATATTTCCAGTCAGTATTCACACCGTATTTTATGCTGTGTATTAAACAAATTATGTACTTCTCTAATGCTTTGGTTGACTTATGAATTGTAATTATAAAACGATGTTTATTTGATAAAAGGCTTTGAAATACAGATGCAGTAGGTATCGACATCACAAACTTAATCGATGTTTTTGAAACTGCATGAACTGTGACACTCCAGTAAGGTCAAATATCTAAATTATTACAGATACCTTGATGCCTGATATTCTGTCACCAGTCACCACCTTGTTTCAATATTGCATCCATTTCTTACTTATTTTAGTGGTCTAGTTGTAATTTTTAATATCGAATATTATATTACTATAGGAGTATTGCTTATCTCGACACAGGATACCTATTCCTAGTGACAGAAGCTAGCGCTATTTATTTCTAATCATTGTCAAATTTTATAATTAAATAAAAATAAATTCGTATTTCAACGGTATATTACAAAGTTAAGAAAATATTAAAATTGAACCACACCTATGAGGAATTATCTAGAATTTAATACAACACAAAAAATCGAATCCCTATAAGAGTTGCTTAGAAATATAATTTGAATTTATTATAGGGACTTTTTCACAGCTCAATTGGCTCCGCACAAAATAGAGTTTGGCCACGTCTGCGAGGATCCAGATGACTGGGAGGAAAGATATGAAAGAAAAGATTTCAAAACTCATAGAGATCAAGGAAAAGTAAATACCTACAAGTTATTTTCAGATATTAGACTTGATAGCGAGGTTATCTCATAATACTTCGGGCTTTTTTGCTAAACTAAAATTGTTAGAACATTCCTTAATATAGAAAACTAATTTGGTTTTTATTTTTCTCTCTCTATGTTTGCTTCACTCCGCTTCGCTGGGTACTTTTTGGTTTAACCGAATAATTCTCACTGCTGGACTAACATGGTGAAATTGGTTGTGACTTAATCTATGCTTATCGCTTATCGAAACACTGGCTCTTCTGGAATGTGGTTGACTTTGGCATGAAGGTATGCACATGTTCCTCACAAGGATCACTATGAAGTAGGACACAGGAAGGGGAATGAACACCATTTCACAGAAAGACACGAGAAGGCGCATCCCCATGCTGGAGAATTCAAAACCAAAGTAGGTTTTCTCTTTCATAACTCGATATAATATCTGAAGTAATATATACTAAACACTGATTTTAAAATAGAAGCAATTATGGTTTATTTTCGTACTAACAATCCTGTTAACTTAAAGAGTCACTTTTCGATATTTATATATCTTACCCAGAAATTTAATATAATATGATGTCAAAACTTATATTTCAAAAAAATAAAGATATTTTTGGAATTTAAAATCAGTTCAATACTAATTAAAAAAGTACTAATCAATTAATTAACTAATTACTAATTAATTAATAGAGGAAATATAAAGAAGAATTTTTTTATGAAAATTCAAGGCAAAAAAATATATTGAAAGGAAATCGTAACATTCAATTTTTTTCGAATATAAAACGTATTATTTTTTTAAAGAATTATCAAATCCAAATATTATCTTGTTATACAATATGTAAGTAGTAAGTAACAAAATAATGTGGCTACATTGTTCCATTTGACCTGATAATTTTTAAAGGACGTATGTTTATAAGTCGATAAAGGTGTAAAGATTTGTCTCTCAAATATATTTATAAATAAATCATTTATAAATTTCCCATATACGTATCGTAAAAACTACGTGAAAAATGTTTTTGTTCTACAGTAGAATGATACCTAAATAATAGGCTACATGCACCTAGAAAAATTCATTTTAAATTTAAATTTGCCCAAAGAATATAAAAAGAATCTTGGATTTATAAACAATATTTTTTTTACTCAGTGTGTCTGATTTTGTTTCTCCAGCGTATTATTTTAAATTTCCATATAATTGAACTTTCTTCGCAGGTTCGTTGGGGCGACAAGCACGGAGGGTACGGCGAGCATTATTGGGACTACAACCATGCAGGACACGGTGACTCCCACGATGAGGGCACCGAGCAAGTGGCAGACTACCAGGACTACCAGCAGGCAGACCAGCAGAGGAAGAAGAGGCAACCCGCCGACGAGGAGCCCTCTCTGGTCCTAGACACTACCTCTGGTCATATCGTCGATCAAGTAACTGGACGGAAGTACATTCTGAAGCCGTTGAACTAAGAATATCGTCAATAAAAATCGTTATTATGCGCTCGTCATGCTTTGGTAATGTCGTTCGTTACCTATAATACCTGTGTGAAAGTTATAGGTATTACCTACTTACTTATAAATAGTAATTATGAAACAGCGTGAAAGAGTAGATACTTTTGAACTGTTTTTATAAAAAAGCAATAAAAATAATATCAGGTAGACAGTACTTACCTACTGAGTTATTTTAATTTAGGTTATATTCTGCTTTTCCATCAAGAGATCGAAACATAATTTCAACTCTTAATTTTATATCCACTCCTTATAAATAATTACCACAAATGTTTATTTATTTATACGTATCTAATTATTATGATATATAAAATACAATTTCAGTATGTTTATTTTTAAAATTAAATTTGATTTGTACACGAAATTTAACGAAGATTGTAGTAATGAGTATCATATTAATAATCCAATGTAGGTATTTATAAGAAAATATTTTATTTATCTAATATACCAAAGAATTCGGTAGAGATTTTTGAGATTAATATGTTTAAATGATAGGTTTAGATAATTTTGATATTAATAAGTTATATCTTCATACAATTTTTACCTATCTATTTAATAAAAGGACATAACATACTTACATATTATTTCCAGAAAATATAATATTCTTCCTATTTTAGTAGGGTCCTTATTTATTCGTAAAAATATTATTTTATTAATTAGGCACATATCTATGTCTAAAATATATTTATGAATCTAATCTTACTATTTTATTTTGTACCATTGTATTACCCATATTAAACGTATTTTCAATCTTCAATAAGACGATACATGAATGTTGCTGAAACGAGATTAATCAAAGATATTTTTTTAAAACAGTTAATTTAATATTTGACGTTAGTAGATGGACACATACAAACCATTTAATTTTGAAAACATTTTTATTTTTTTATTTTATTATCTTGTAAGTAAATATATTATTACAGTTTGAAAATCTTTTTATTCCTTTTACAGTCTGCTCTATTGAGCTATGAAAGTGATTAGAATATGCCTGTATAAATTTAGTTTGGACATATGCAAATAGAAGATGGATATAACAATGGCGCGTCCTTCCCGACCCCTAGAGTTCAACAGGTAGACCAAAACAGGTTTTCCTTTAAATAATGGTCAAAATGCAAAAGGGGTGGTTCACCCTCGGCTAAGGACATCGCGACCCGTCCCAAGAAAGTAGGAAAATATCACCCCATGACCTCTTCGCAATTGCTAAGGGTTAAATTGATAATTCATCAGCGCATTACCTTCATAAAACCGGTCAACCAAGTTTTTTTCGCGAGGGAAGTATCCTTTGAATGGACACGTTTTTCTCGAGCCAGCGAAAACGTCATTTGAAGACATTAGATTAAAGCGCATTATTGCTTATCGTTTTGATTGTAAATGGAATAGCCAAAAGTGGTCTGTCCAGTTTTATACTGATGGGAAAGTGCGATTTCAAGTAAAGGGTTACTATGGCGAAATGCTGGTATACCGGAACTCAATAGTCATTTCCTTATATGTTTCTATAGGATTTTGCTCATGCATTTATGACCCGAGGGACACTGACCTTCCTCAAATTGACTGTCATTATTGTGATATATTCATTTAAAATGTAAGGTCTTATCGAATCCGTTGATTACTAGGAGTAGTTTATATCTTCACACGGCTTTTAAGCTCTTGCGGTACTGAATAACGTTTTGAACAATTGCAGTCATTTTTTTAAGGTTCAGTACAACGGATCGCAGAATTTGGTGTGAAGAAAGAGAATTCGTTGAAAAGGACACGATAAAATAACAACGTATTTTTGGGACTTGGGAAGTGGGGATAACGTCCTCTTTGGTTGAATCGGATCCCTTCAGTTCTGTTCTTGATTTTGAGACATCCAGTTATCAACCAGTTTCACAAATTCGTAATATTTTTCAGTGACTCAGTTTTTACTTGTGATTTGAAGACTTGTTGAATACCAACAATAAATAATAAATTGCTAGCAGTATAAAAAGGCTTCACATATAAAACGAGGTGTGTTGTATTGCGTTTATCAATATTTATTTGATATTCATCAATTTTTTTAATGCGTTACTTTTGACAAATTACATACATATTTTATGATAATCATATGCAAATAAAAATAATAAATGTGATATACAAAATATAAAATAAAAATGAATTACGTTAAACATATACTATCAAAATATTTTTAATGTGTTTTAAATTAAAAAAAATGTAATCAAATAAATTGCAGACATGTACCCACTTAAATTATTTCAGTATAACCAATAAATACATAAAAAATAATTTAATGACACTTCTGGTGGTTAGAGTATATTTTACTTAATCTTGTTTTACTTGATTTGTTGCCTTTTATTTTTTTATTATTTTTCTTATTTTTTTGTTTTGTTTTCATTTTCGTTTTACACTTTTTTTGTTTATTTACTTGTCTCCAATCGGGTGTTGACATTTGCTAATCATTCTCAAGATTTTATCCTTTTTTCATAATATGTAATTTTTTTATTCTGGCTCGTTCAAACGAAGGCGGGCGAAGTCTTCGAAGACAATATTGTCTTCCTCTTCGTTGGTGTAAAGTGAGTTTTCGTAACGATGGCGTTCAATGGATTGCATTTTTTTCATGGCGTTCACTCGTTGTTTCTCAATCGTACCTGAATATCCAAAAATATACATAAATATTAGAATATCAATATCATTAAATAATGTGTCAAACATTGATATGAAAATCTTAAAAATATACTAAATCTAAAAATCGACATCAACTTTGTTTGCATTACAATTAATTGATAAAACAACTAGGTACTTGGGTGATATTTCAAACCGAAGCAGTTCGTCAATATCAAACTATCTTAACTTGGTGATTGTAATTCAATTTATAAAATATTTTTTTGATCTTAAACTCAATGCGACAAGTTGTTAAAAAAAATCGGTCATCTCTTGTTGCGAATTAGCATTTCAAACAGGTGACAAGGGAATCAGTGTCGGGGCGTCTCTTTATGATTATAATTTTTATACAAATTGTAGGTACAACCCTTGCATTTTTTTGCCTCGAAATCCCCCAGATACACAAAGGTATTATTATTTGTGGATCCACTATACATCCATTTATGCAGATATTTTGGTCTGGATTTAATATCGTATAGTGTTTTGTATATAAAATAACCGCAGGTACATCACGACGCATACAAATGATTTTGAAAGTCAAATACTATTATGTAAATACTTGTTTGGTGTGTTGTACATAACCTATTTCAGTATATAATAATATAACTAGGTATTCACTTTTAAAATCATATATTTTAATTTGCTATATATTACATATTATTATAATCGACAATCGCCAATATGTTACTATGTATTAAAAAAGTATCGAAAAACATAATACCAACTAGAGTTTTGTTGAATATAATTTTAAGCCAAGTAAATGCTTTTTAGTCAAGGTTATGAACGCAGTTTTTTTTTCGTTTCTACTTTGTATAATTTGAAAGTAAAATAATGGAAAATTAATATCAAGACAAAATGAAATATTACTATAAAGTTATTTTGGTACTATGGTATATTTTATTGAATTTTTATCGATACACTTTGTTGCTATAATTCCATTCTGTTATAGTTTTTGTCAAATGACTTGTGAAATCACGTGCTTTACCGAAAACTATATTTTGTGTATTTTACGGTACGGTATATTATTGCACCGTGGCTGACGGTTTAACATTTGACTCGTGCGAAAATCCCGATTAGATTCAATCTAATCAAAGTATCGAGTCGTGGTGAATGAATTATTTGAATATTGTGATACTCGTACATTTATGAAAATGTAACTGTCTTGGAACGTGTTGATGGTTTTTGATTATCCCTACCGGGTGCTGGGTGCAGTAGCTTGAAGGGCACGTCTGTGATGAGCTCCCCTCCCAGGGTGCCGCAGTTCAGCTTGACCCTCAGAGAGTAAGACACGACGATACCGATGGCGTCTGTTGGACAACGGCCTTCAGCCACCAGAGTTGAGCTGGCCAGGTTCACGTCGTCCTCCTTCAGATGACCGTCCAGGGCAATACCTGCACAAATCACATATCACGATAAAAAACATGATAAAAAAGAACAATAGTTATTCGGTGTCTTTCGCAAATGTTAAAGTTATCAGATTCAGACAAAAATCATCACAAGTAACGAACACGAAATAAAAAATTCTGTCATAATCTTGAAATTGAGTTTGGACAAACTCAATACATCATATTTATATTTAGTTTTAAATCAACTGTGTGATCCAGTTAGAATCTAAATAGATATTTTCTGACTACCTGCTATTGAGAGGAATATATTACTCGTAAGTTTATTTGCAGTGGTAGAATAAATCTTACACATAGAAATGTTTTTTTGAATTATGAAAAATGGTGTGAAAGAAGTAGGTAATTCGTAAAATGCCAAAAATATACACGTAATACGTACTACTGAAGATTAATAAGAAAATATTTACCATTTCCTACGCAATGGAAATGATTGTGTGTCATGTATACCTACCTATGACTGCTTATGACGTATTTTCAAGACTTTTTAAAAAATATGTAAGTGATATGAATATGTGACAAGAGAAGACTATTTTCCAACTGTCGATTTGTTCAGGAGAACTTTGTTCTCTTAACATATCGACAATGTATCAAGCCAGAATACGCGAGAATTGTATGGGGAGGTCTACTTTTTTCACGGCTTTTCCAACTTTGAAGTCAAAAAACACCAACTTAGAGGCTTCGCAGCATATATGTTCCATACACGGATTTACTCAGAATTCGGAGTAGAACATTTCGTGTGTCTGTGTGTGTGTGTGTGTGTCTGTGTGTCTGTGTGTGTGTGTGTGTGTCCGTCCCCCCCTTATAACTTTTGATCCGCTCAATTTACAGAGCCTAAAATTTCAGAATATATAAAAAGTTACAGGCCTACAAAACTTTTATACTCGGAATTTTGAATTTTTGTTTCAGTCAGGGGTTATCAACTTTTGAATTTTTATTTTATTTTTCCATATATCTCAGAAACCATAAACGCTAGAACGCTGAAAATTGGTACAAACATAGACAAATACAAAATCTCAAATTATTTTTTTCAAAAAAATTCCAGGGTTTCTCAAACATTTTTTATTAAGAAAAATATTTTTTTTATGATAAATTTATGAGTTTAACTGCCTATATTTCCAAAACTTTTACAATTATCGAAAAAAGCCGAAACACCCCAACTAGATAATTTAATTTTCTATAAAAAATATTAACATTGTAGTAGAAGATCTCAATTTTTTTTTAACAATTTTTTTTAAAAATTGAATTTAGTGACGACATCGCTTCATACATTTTGTATGGCAGTCGCCTATACACAATATGTAAGAAGACTTAATAGTTTGATACTTCATCTTCAAACATACATACATACATACCATCATGCTATTTGCATATTCTGGGTAGGAAAAAGGATCTTCCTCCATACTATCCTATCTTGACATACATACCTACATATGTTGTATAGAAAACAAAATAACTGAAAATATTCAATAATTTGTATCTATGGGTTTATAGTTTGGTACATATTCTTCAACTATACATACTATCGCTATCGACAGTTGGATCTCATGTGTTACATGCAACTAGTATTATTAAAAAGTCTTATATTGAGTAGAAAGTAAATAACTTTATCAAAAAATAACTACTCATCGACCCTACTATAATTAATCTACGATCTACGGTCTATAGATTGAACCTCTTCAGCGAATACGTTTTTTTCAAGTGTGTAATATTGCGTATTGGAATTTTCTAATAAAATACATAACTGAACAAGGGTCAGCTGTCTTTCCGAGAAAACTATCCCGAATATACAGTTTCATTTGATGTCATTCACGATAGTATTTTTATTTATCTTTTGAACCTGAATAAAAAGTGTAGCTACCTACTCAAAAACATATTAAAAAATATCTTTAAATTTGATTGCTTTTACCTACACATCACGGAAGACAATGAAATGAAATTGATGTTTCATGAATTCCTCGCTGATAAATATAGATTTTTTTTATAGATTAAAGTGAAAGCTCGCGTATATTATGGTTTATTTTACATAATATAATATGTTGATAGGCTAATAGGCGTCTACGCAGAGTATATAGAGGCTAATCCTACTAATGACAGATTTGATCAACAGGGCTACTCATGATATGATCTTGATACGTTTTTATCTTGTCTTCATCTTAAAAATGCATAAATCAATAATCGATCATCATCTAATCCCAATATTAAACTACATTAAATCATTTTGTATGAATCTCTTCAATTAATTAATTTGAATCCAAATGATTTCTAAAATCTGAAAATCTACTGCTGGCTTCATACATTTGAATCTTAAGATAAAAAATGATTATTTGTAGTAATGAGCTTGGAATATTAACAAGGAATGAATATAATGTACCCACAGAGTAATAAATGTACCTAATTTGAATACGATCTGAATAATTTAGCGTCCGGCGCATTACTCTCAGGAAAACGTCATTCACCAAATTATACCAAAATTTATGTTTTACAAAAGAAATTGAAGGAAAATTGACTCGTTCCTTATTAGGTATGTGGTATATTTCTAAATTATTTTTGTTTTGGCGAGTTATTAATCTTATTTTTGACAAAACCGATTTAACTGCGGCAGGTGTGCGGATGTGACTCTGAATTATAGATGATAATACCTCGGCTATCCCTGTTAGTACGGGCCATTGGAACCATGTAGAAGGTCTTAGAAAGGCTAGCCCCCGGTGTTATGGGACAACCCTCCCTGCTCTCTAGAGACGCCACGTGTCGGCTGAACTGGGAGTTGATCATGGTGATCTCACAGTGCTGGATGATGTAGCACTTGATGTTCCTCACAGACTTCCTGGAGTTGTTGGAGATGATGACATTGGCGGCGATCTTCTCTCCGTGGTAGTAGATCTCCCTGTCCAGGGTCACCTCCAAGTTGATCTTGCCGTTGCTGAAGGTGAAGCCCTTGCTCACCAGGGAACTAGGGAGACGGCGACCGCGGGTAGTTGGTGCGTGTTGCAGCTAAAATGGCAAAAATATTATATTCAATACACATTATATTGGAAACACGACTTGTCTTATCAAAACGAAGGATTGTGTTGTACTTCTTCTTCTTGTGCCACTCCTAACTGAGGTTAGCGACCATCACATCAAACTCATATCAATCCTGGGCCAACTTAATTAGTGACGCTGCATCTGGAGCCTCGAACCTGAGATTTTAAAGCCACGATATTCTTTTACGTCCTATACTCTGTCTTCCCTCTATCTTTCCCTCCACTATAAGTTGTATAGTAGAAGGGCATATCTATCACCACGGAATATGTGGCCAAAATATATTGCTTTGCGTCTCTCGACAGTGGTCAGCAAATCTCTCTCTTTCTCCATCATATTTAGAACTCTTTGATTGATCCCTTACCTTTTTGATGGTCAAAGTAACAGAACTGCGCTTATGTCCCTTATCTTCCTCATTTTCTGCGACATATGTCCTCACGCTGTATTCGACACCCAATGGTTTTCCTAAGTCATCCTCACCTGGCATCAGTGTCACCTATAAAATGTGTGACAGTAGGTATAATATTTAAATTTAACATGACATGTGATGAGCATGAGTAAAAAAAGGTTTAAAAGAAAACATAGCCGGAATTTATATCACTACATAAGCAGTAACCACATCATTCAAAATATGACCGAAGTTAATAATTGTAGTAATTTTTTTATCATGATTAACAAAATTTATCTTTTATCAATCTTTATTTAATTTCTAAAGTATTAAGGTTCATCTTTTTCTGTCTCGTGTATTTACTTACCGAGCTTGGTGACATATCGGGGAAGTTAAATGTGAACGGGAATGCGTTTGGTCCAAGTTTCTTCAACAGCTTCTCCTGGATCGCTGTCATTTCCATTTTATTGTTGACCATTGGCACAACCTGGTCGTGACAGAGAACCATCTCCTTGGAGAACTTAACTCCCATGACCTCATCTTCTTCGCGACCATATATGTATGTGGTGACGAGCTAGAAAACAAACATCCTACAATTAATCTAAGTATGTCAGTAGGTATCGATTTATTTGAATATTTGAAAAATTTCATTTGCCTTTTAAATACTTAAGTAATGTATAAAATTAACTGAAACGAAGAGGATGATAATATGTATATAAAAAAAAATATTAAAATAATTAGAGCCTAGGTACCAAGTGTCTTGTGAAATTGTAGATAAAATATGAAACTATTTAATAAATGTTTATATTATATATAAATATAAAGGAAAACACAAATAAATGTATTTAATTTTTAAATGGCTATTTTACTTGATTAAATATATAAATTGAAACTTTTTTATCAATAAGTACGTATTCTTCATGATAATTAATCGATGTTCCATTAAACAGTCGGAAGTGTCTTTTCACACGATCCGGTTGCCGGGTAGCCGGCGCCGGGTAAGCGCCGGGTAATTGTATGGGCATGCATGCCGGTGCGTGTGAAAGCTACCATGCGTGCCCATACACTTTGCTGCCAGTTACCCGGCGCTTACCCGGCACCGGCAACCGGGTCGTGTGAAAAGGCACTTAATGTAAATTAAAATATACATAGGCTTCAGTGACGTTGAAAATATGCGATAAGTTTTTTTTTATTTGAAAAAGAGTTAAATAAAGTGAGAACAGAATGAAAGCGTAGGTAGACTTACAACTTCATGAATTTAAAATATTTCTCTTCTACTGAAATATGATGTAAGTAGGTAAATATAACTGAATTTTAAAACAAACATTTGTCAGTATTTAGATGGATCGGTGGCAGAGCGCGCATCGCACTGTATTAGTAATCCAGTAATGGCGAGTTCGAATCCCACCCTAGCTGATCGTTCGACCGATTTCTTTCGCCTGTAGCACAAGCATTTGTGCTTAGTTTAGGGAATGTATGAGAATGTTAAATATACATATCTATATACCTACTTTTCACAAGCACATATTAATTTATTTTTAAAGGAAAACAGTAGGTACATAAGTAGGTATTACAAACAAATTCGTTAGCGATTTTATATTTTTTTGTTAAACTTGATAAGTACCTATACCGGGGAATTTGTAAGTACCTATACTAAGCAATTCCAAAAAAAGACCTCCAAAATGTTTAGTTTCAAGAATTTATAAAAATATTCTCACAAATAACGGAATCACTTTTTTTTATATTTTTTTTGTCGTAAATAAAACTCCAAATTTTCAAGACTGCGGAACATTGTCGTTAATCCGTTTCTATACCTTCTGAAGTTATACAACAAAAAGAACCATCGAAGAAAGTACCTATTTTCAAGTGTTAGGACCAAAATGGACATTTGGTTGATTTTTACCTGACTGTAAATTTTACGCCCCTTCAAGTAATCATTGTCGACGACTATGATACCGTCAACGGGATCACAATAATCCAAATGGTCCACGAAGTCCCTCTTCCCCAAGTAAACCGTCACCTTCCCATTGGGAGTTGTCTTCTTGAACACCTTCACAGCAACCACAAATACCAAACTCAGCAAATAAATCATTTTTAAAAAATATTTTTTTATCAAACAATCGGCAGTAGTCAAAGCGTTAACAAAATTGCGGAAAACAAAAAGATGTTAATTATTTCCGACTTGTCTGTAAAAATGATTACAGTTAGAAACTGTTAGGTCGATGCAGACCACCAGAAGTGAAGATATCATCGAATAATTTCCCTTATATACAAGATGAACATTTGTAGGGGTTCAATAGTATCGATTGTCTCATTGTAATAATAGGATTGCATATTATATTTTTTCATGGGGGCGTCTAAATAAGATTACGTGACGTGTCGCCTCAAGAATATAAACAACATACGATATTGATTTGCGACTAAAGCACCGAAGCCGTACATTCATTTGTGACTGTACTTTCTTTCATTTACATGTGTATGTGTGTGATACGTGTATACCACCTGTATGTATATGCAAACACACATGCCTCCATACGTGAGACTTGTATTACAAAACTAGGCATCTAAATATTTAGAATTTTATTTAAATATTTATTATAAATCGAAAATAGAAACAAAAGATAAATTTCAAGTATTTTAAATTCAATTATTTTTTCAAAAATGTTAGTACCAAATTTCGTACTTTGTCTTAAAACAGGACTACGTATAAAAATAATGGCAGCCTCATGAAAAGTATGCAATCAATGAAATATCAAATCATTGTAGCAAGAATAATGCATCAAAATTGGTTTAGGAATTTAAAATTTCTTAAGAACATAACACGGAATAAAGAAATGTTTGAAGAGAAGATAATTAAATATTCTATGAAATGACTGAAAAAATGCGAAATGGAAACAAAAGATAGACAATGGATTCGAGAAGATATCCAATCAGTAGTAGTACCTATGTCCATGTACTAGCTCTTCGACTATTCATAAACATTAAGTTTGAATAAAAGTTGTAAGTGTGAACAAAAAGAATATTCACGATCTTCATCAATGAGGTTTAAGAAGATAGTAAATGTTCGTAGTATAAAATATTTCATAAGTTTAATGTATTTTCATTCTGGATGACAGAATTTACAATTCGGGCCATACGAAAATTTTATCGAGTTGAAGTTTACGGATATAACTTGTTTTGTAAACAACTACAAACTTCAAAGAGAATGACAAGTAATCAAACATGGCCGATGTCGTATTAGTTTGGTGTCATTGAAATGTATTTATATACGTCATTTTATACTATTATTTATGATTTTTTTATCAATTCATAATGAAAAATATAATTTACTATACGTAGTTGTGAAGGTAACTCCAGAACCGTGCTCTAAATGTTGTATTATAAGTGTTATTTTATTAGTAATTGTAGCTGTCATGAGTTTTGAAACATCAACTGTCAATTTTGTTTTTTTTTCAGTTTGTTTCGCTACAATGCCTACGTTTTTGACACCGAATCGACATGGATACAGTGTCAGGTTTTCTCCATTTCATCCCGACAGGTTGGTTGTGGCCACTAGTCAATACTTTGGTTTAGCCGGAGGAGGGACTTTGTTTTTGTTAGAATTGTCCCCTGATGGAGCTGGAATCACAGAAGTTCACACATTCCAATGGAGTGATGGACTCTTTGATGTGGTAAGTTCATTGTAATGCTCTGTCAATTTGATGATGATTTACATCTACTTAACAAAGTGTTTTCTTGGTTTTTTTTCTTATTGTTTTGAATACTTTATCAAATAGTTTACTTTTCTGAACTAATAAAGAGACTAATCGCTACATTGAGAACTACAATATCCTGTACTTATGGAGGGACATGTTACAAGTTCTACATTTTATAGAACATTTCAATAATGTACCTATACATTGCCTGTTCTACTTTCTGTGAATATTTTTACATCTTTTCGTTTAATAAATACAAAACTGATATGTCATATAAACAATTGGATCCAGTAAATATTAGATCTTTTATTGTAAACCATATTTTCAAAATTCTCAGCAAATGATTAGAAAATATACAACAAAATTAGTCAAATTTGATATCTACATCAATTTTACCTATATTTATCATTGGCGATATAAAATAGCAACTTACATATATTACTGTATTAATGTAGGTATGTTAATTATATTAATACAGTACAAAATAATTGAAACTGTGGAAGAATACATCTACCTCAGACATAAGTTAAAAATGGAAAAAAAAACAGGTGGCAGAAATACCCAGAAGAATTGGACTTGGTTGGGCAGCCTTTGGAAAGCTCACTCATATAATGAGAAACAAGGATATCCCCATTAATTTAAAAAAGAAACCTACGAAGCATGCATCTTGTCTGTGATGACATATGGTTTGGAAACAATGTCCCTGACCATAAACACTATCCACAAATTGAAATGTGCGCAACGACCCATGAAGCAGCAAATGTTGGGCATAAGTCTAAGTGACAGAAATCAGACGCTAAACAAAATTCGCCGATATCATGGATCAGCTCGCAAATTGAAATGGCAATGGGCGGGATACGTGGCCAGACAGCCAAATTCAAGATGGACCCCCAAAGTCTTAAAGTGAAAATAAAAAGGGGTGTCGGTCGGCCACAGAAGAGATGGGCTGACGATATTGTTGTGGTCGCCGAGAAAAAATGGATTGAAGCGGCACAGAATACAGAAAAATGGAGACAGATGGAAGAGGCCTACATCCAGCAGTGGAGGGAAGACTAGGAAGAAAAAGAAGAAGAATATATGTTAACAACTAGTATTTCTGAATAAAAATAAAATAAAAACCTTATCACTTATTATAGCAGTATTATTTTGAAATAATTAATATATTTATAATGAAGAAATATAGATGGGGTTGGTGATAGAGCGGCTAGTGCGTTTGTATTCGTATTAGTAATTCAGTGGATGCTGTTTTGAAATCCTTCTCGACTGATTTCATTCACTTATAACATATTTTCTTAGTTTAGAGAATGTATGAGAATTTTGTGTTCTTACTTATCTAGTTTTTAAAGATTCAAGTTGCTTAAAAAAAATCATTAACATGCAAAAAAAGATTATTAATATCATGCGGTAGAGGTTGATCCTTGAATTTATTGAATATCTGAATATGTATCATAATATTCCGGGCGAAGACCGATCTTTTCTATATTTTTTTATACATCATTTTTAGTCTGGATATTTTTTGCTACCAGTAACAAAATAATTTGTTTTAGGTGTGGTCAGAAACAGACAGCAATACAGTAGTTTCTGCATCTGGAGATGGGGGCCTCCAGGTGTGGGATGTATCTCGTCCCTCAGTGGCACCGCTGTCTCTTCGAGAGCACAAAAAGGAAGTTTATTCTGTGGACTGGACTCGTACCAGACAGGAACAGCATATCCTTAGTGCCTCGTGGGATTGTAGTGTTAAGTTGGTCAGTATTTCATTTGATTTCGTTCATTCAATGAGTTTTTTTTATTTTGATTAAAACGAATTCAGATAAGTTGTACACTGTGTTGGATATTTACCACAATACTAGATGATAAGGGCCTAGTCAGCCGAAACGGTTGTCTGATACAAGGAAAATATATATTTGGAACCATACTCAATTTTATTGGAATTAAAATACCTAGTAATTACCACAATATTTCAAGCACAAAAAAAAACAAGGTGTTTCTGTAATTCTTGCTCATAAAATATTATTTGTGATTTTATTATGACATCACAGGTTAATTAATACAATGTTATATTGTGTTATTCTTGTGTTAATTTTTTTACTAATATTTGTATTCAAATGTTAAGTATCGTACAATAAGTTATGAGCTTACTGAATAACAAAAGAAAACATGATTAAAAAATACTGTAAATTACAAGTTTTAGTATGAAAATCCATTTTATTTTCTTGAAAATATAACCCTATTTTTCTGTGACAAATGGCAATTGTCTTAGCAATAAGTTTTGGTCATAAAACCAAAGTACTTAACTATAAAAAATATAATTCAATATTTTCAATTATTCTTGGGACTTACTATTTTCATAAGTATTTTATTGCCTTATAAAATTTAACATTTTTCCAAAACTTTCTTTGTCAGTAATAATAATTTACTGTACCTACCTATTAATTTTACAAATTGTGATCTGTTTTTCTTATACCTACCTATAAGGAAATTTACCTGATATTTTGATATTATAATGTTGGCATACAATATTGAAATAGTCAATTATTTGAAATAATTTTGCAGTGGGATCCAAACCGTCAAAACTCTTTAAATACATATTTAGGTCATTCTCAACTGGTTTACAATGCCATGTTCTCACCACACATACCTAATACATTTGCATCAGTATCCGGAGATGGTTACATGAAGATATGGAGCTGCCTTAACACAGTTAGACCTACTGCTAGTGTAAAAGCACATGACGCAGAAGTAAGAATCATGTTTTTTTCTTTGTTTTATATTCAATTGAATCTTATAATCATCAAATGGGGAATTTTATCATGTGCTTGTAGTGAATGAAATATTTATTATATTGTATTAACCCTTTGATTAAATGAAACGATAGTTGTGATTTAATGAAAAACAGGAAAAAGAATTTGTAGAATATCAAATCTAGTTTGATTTTTCCCATATAATTATGAAATTTTTTTCTCTTATATTTTTTTAATTGCAAAACAGTGATTGGTAATGACAGTGTGATATTTTGATAAGTCGTTATTTTTTATTGATTTACACTTCTTTTTATAGATTATCATTAGGTTAGGCACCTACATCTGTTTCAGATATTTCTCATTCTTTTCTCTTGATTTCAGATTTATATACTGATTTGTTTAGTTTATTTGTATGAAAACTCTAATGGCGAGACAGTTTAAAATACGCTCGTGGTAGGTGTATTTAAGAAGCCATAGTTGTAGTGTGTAAATATTTTGCATCCAATATTAGAATTGAACTATGCATTTCTTTTTATATAATAATGTTCCGACATTTAAAATAATAAATTCTATTGCATCATCTTTGTGAACTTTAAACGTGTCATAAGCATAATGTACTTTCATGACGATGTAACATTATTTTATTTTTATTATACCTATCTAATCTCATATTTCCCATAAATATTTAACAGTAAGATGTTTTACAGTTTAATTTTATTGTTGATTATAATTGATTTTATTTAAATAATGTATAAAATTTCCCTCCAGGCCTTTTTTGTAATATACATAATCTGTGTTATTTATAATTGTGGTTCAAATATTGAAGTACAGTTGAACCCAAATTTGAGTTTTTTGTTTAACACTGGTTCAACTTGACATTTCCCAGTTTTGAAGTAGTTATGACCCGTTTAAATAATATTGATATGAGAAAAACATATAAAGATGACGTTGAATTCAAACACAAATATCGAATGTCAAAAAGTGCAATAGTTTGACATAACTATCATATGCATACTGTTCTGTGGTCATCACAACCAACTTAACAAAACTAAAGTCGGTGCTGTCGAATGAAATTCAGATCAAAATCGAGTTCAACTTATTTTTATTAATAGGGTAAAGTTGAATGTAGAATAATATTTTGAACCGGGTTCAATTGAACCGTGATTCATGGAATTTTTATAAACAACACTGAATATGTTAAGACAGTGGTTCTTGTCCTTTTTGGAGGTACCGAACCCCACCTAATTTGAAAAATAAAATTAGATTTTTACAAATTCAAAACATGGTATATATTTATATGCAGGTGTACAAAATGAAAAAACAAATAAAAAATAATGATCAAAACATTAAATTTTAATGGTTAAATCAAAACATGAAACATTTTAATTAATATTTACTTCAAATCAGTGTGACTTCTGCTGTTGCCTTTCAGAAACCAATTCAGAAATTCGCAGCTTTACCTTGGCAAGTGCCACTCTCATGTCATTTTCACAACAGTCTATTCCTCTTCTTCGTTTTTATATCCAGCATCTTCGAATAGGATTGCTCGCAAAGATTTGTTGTAACAAACGGTATAAAAATCGCCAGAGCTTTCTTGGAGTCTTGACCTCCACCGAACCCCTGAGACTGACTCACCGAACCCCTGGGGTTCGATTGAACCCAGGTTAAGAACCACTCTGTTATGATGAGTCAGTGGCAGAGGGGTTAGTGCACTGGACTAGCAATTGAGTGAACCCTGGTTCAAATTCTGCCTCAATCGATTTCATTCACCTATAGCACTAATATTTTCTGATTTTGGGGAATGTGTATGTGTTTTTTCTTTGACATATTTACACTTAAAATACATTTTCCATACAAAATTGACCTCACTTAACTTTCACTAAATCTGCATGGAATTTAATTATTTATGTTATATTTTTATAATTTTATTTCAGTCAAAAGTTTCGTAAATATTGGTTACTGAGTGTCTTAAGCAGCCCATTCACGATCGTGCCATTCAGCGTCGTTCCATATGGACCGGCTCCATTTGGAGCATTGTAAAATTTTCTTCACACTCACGGGCGCGCCATCAAAATTAGTATACGCAAGCGGTCGACGCTTTCGCATTAATAAGTTCTATTTTTTTTAATTTTCAAGTAAAAATGAGTTAAAATTCTGATGATGAGTTTTATACAACTGCTATTTAGCGGTTTGTTTATATATAAATAGAAAAAAACAAAGAGAAAATGTTGTTTTTTCACATTCACGAGAGTGTCAAACAGCTCGGCGCAATGAGATGGCGCTATGTACCGCTGGTTTTCACACTCACGAGCATGCCGTGCCGACAGGATGCGCCGCGCCGTTTTCGCCGTACTACAGAATTTCGGTCATTTGGAATTCCATTTTGGTGTGTCAGGCCAATTGGGCTGCGCGGGATTTGACATTCACGAGCGCATTTTGGAGTGATGGCAAGCCATTTGGAAGGATAGCACGATCGTGAATGGGGGCCTTTAGTGAACCGTTGTATAATTTGTTTTGTTATTACATATTTTAATACTTGTTATTTTCAAAACTATTATTAATATATTTAATCGTAATCTTCATGATTATCACTGTGTTAGTTAACATTTTTGTATTATTATTTGCTTTTCTTAGGTATTGTCATGTGATTGGTGTAAATATGAACAGAATATATTGGCCACGGCTGGATCAGATGGTCTTATTCGAGGATGGGATGTTCGTAACCTGACAGCACCTATCTTTGAATTAAAAGGTAAATTATTAATTCAATAAATATTCTAAGAAAGAGGTGTTGACATTGTGGAATTATTTAAAAACTAGTTGCATGTAACATGAGATCCAACTGTCGATAGCGATAGTATGTATAGTTGAAGAATATGTACCAAACTATAAACCCATAAATACAAATTATTGAATATTGTCAGATATTTTGTTTTCTATACAACATATGTAGGTATGTATGTCAAGATAGGTTAGTATGGAGGAAGGTCCTTTTTTCCTACCCAGAATATGAAAATAGCATGATGGTATGTATGTATGTTTGGAGATGAAGTATCAAACTATTAAGTCTTCTTACATATTGTGTATAGGCGACTGCCATACAAAATGTATGAAGCAATGTCGTCACTAAATTCAATTTTTAAAAAAATTGTTAAAAAAAATTGAGATCTTCTACTATAATGTTAATATTTTTTATAGGAAATTAAATTATCTAGTTGGGGTGTTTCGGCTTTTTTCGATAATTGTAAAAGTTTTGGAAAAATAGGCAGTTAAACTCAAAAATTTATCATAAAAAAATACTTTTCTTAATAAAAGACAGCACAGACACACACACAGACACACGAAATGTTCTACTCCGAATTCTGAGTAAATCCGTGTATGGAACATTAATGCTGCGAAGCCTCTAAGTTGGTGTTTTTTGACTTCAAAGTTGGAAAAGCCGTGAAAAAAGTAGACCTCTCCATACAATTCTCGCGTATTCTGGCTTGATACATTGTCGATATGTTAAGAGAACAAAGTTCTCCTGAACAAATCGACAGTTGGAAAAAACAGTTGAAATAACATATAAGAAACTTTGTTTTTAAAGTTGAATATACACAATAATTGGGTTTTTTTTTCCTGTCGGGAGTCAAATATATTTTTGTCAAATTTTTAACATCTCAATTGAGACGAAGTTGAAATATTACATGAGAATAAGGTACTCAAGGCACCTACAGGGCTTACGACCTGTCATTGGCTGGTTTACATGATCACTTTATGCGCTTGCCCAACATTCACCAATTATGCCTTCTTATTGAGTTCCCTTATCAATGCAATTTAGAAAATTCTATATATTTTAATAATGAGTAACAGATCACCTGAAAAAAAGATGTTAAAATTTTGTTATAATTAGGGTTTCAATGATTTATTTTTCCTGTACATGTTCATCATGTCGTGAAATAAAATCATTTAAGCACAGAGTAAGGAATTTAGGCCAGGGGATTAGTACACATAGTGAGGTGTAGGTATTCAAAGACATTCAGTGTTTAAATTAATGACCCATTTATATAGCAGTAAAAGTGTGTGCCTTTCTAATTTTAAATCCCTTTGTTTAAAACATTTACTTTGTGTTATTAGTGCTGAGTTTCAATTTTCATTGTGAACCATTCCGAAAATATTCAAATACGTTATATTGATTGTAACCAAATTTTGGTGGCGGTCTGTACCAAGAAATTTTGCTTTTCTGCGCTTTTTAGTATGAATGCTCGGAGACAAAACAACGCATCGGAATAACTGTAATAATAACTGTAGCTCTTCCAACCTAATCATATTTGTTATTTGGAGATCTTTATCTTCCATTAACATTGTCGGTCACTGTCTTTAACTTGTTGTCATACTTGTTATTTATTTATTTCAGGTTGTGAATATGCAGTGAGAAGAGTGCAGTTCTCTCCACATTCTTTGTCGGTTATGGCATCTGTTTCATATGATTTTACAACTAGGTAAGTTTTCATCTTTCTTTTTGAATATTAACAATAATTGTGCATGAAGTCTGAAATATTAATTTTTCTCAGGATTGCAATGTTAGTGTAAATTATAATCAACTTTTTGTGCGAGTTTGTTACAACTGTCAATTTCTTCCAAAGGAAAGTAAAAAAATGACAATTTTTGTTTTCAATGTACCTTCTTCTTTGGTTTCAATCTTGGGGATTGGTTGTCAGCAAAGCGATGCATCCTTTCCTCCACTCCGCTTGTTCTTCAGCGACTCGTCACTTCTGTGTAGGAGATACACTTTATGTTCACGCACACCTTTTCTAGATACTCCCTCAACCATTCCATCCAAGATGATGTGTAAAAGATCCTCGTGTCGCAACACATTGCCTATCCAGTGTGCACATCTCTTTGATATGGTGTTCAACACGTGCCTGATTTCTTCAATTTTGCTGAGAACCTCATAATTTGTAATATAATGTCTCCAAGATATTCCAAGTATTCGTCTGTCGGTCCACATCTCAAAGGCCTCCAATCTTTTATGGTCTCTTTCACCTTTGCACCATGTCTCACAACCATATAGCATAATACTCCATACATGTCTTTACTAGATCTTTTCGGAGTTTAAGGTTTTTACGGATACGACTGTCTACTTATCTCTTTGAACAGCCATACTATGTGATCCTGCTCCCTAGACAGACAGACAGACAAATTCTCTTGCATTCTTGAGCGCAGCTCCATACATCAGTAGATTCATTTGGTGTTCATCCCTACCTGCAGTTTACCTTAATTTTATTCTGTTGTATCAATGTATAGCTTTACATTATTAATTTAATGTTTTATGTCTTACAGAATATGGGACTTCAAACAAAGTTCCGATCCTATAGAAACAATCAAGCATCATTCAGAATTCACCTATGGTTTGGATTGGAATGCATTGCGAAAAAATCAAATGGCAGACTGTGGTTGGGACTCATTAGTTCATATATTTTCACCGAGGTGTTTGCAGTCATTGAATTAGTTTAGGTTATAATACAAGTATAAAATACAATAATGTTGCACTTCTGCTAGTCTCCAGTTTTGATGTCATTATAACTGGAAATAATGTTATCAAAGTTAATTATGTTTTGTTTTATATATAATGCAGTATTTGCATTTTGGACATTTATTATTTTCATCATATGCAAGTGTCATCAAAATATTATTAGTAATGTGATAAACAATTCTTTATATAAATAATATTTTATTTATCTGATACTTTATATTTGTACAAATGATATTTTTTTTCGATATTTTAAGTGTGTTATATTATTTTATATTGAAAATTAGTAAAAAAATTTTCAACAATATTTTACAAAAAATATTGTATGCATTTTATATTAGAGTTAATGCAATATGATAATGGTCAAAGTATCGTAATTTTTGCTTATAAATTAACAGTCAATTAAATAGGTAGATTGTATATGGTAATGTGTTTGTATGAAAATGTCATAAAGACAAGTTATTATTTTATTTTTAAAATTCATTTTAAGGTAACATCATGCTTATATGATTCAAAGAAGTCAATTGCATTAACTCTATAATTGTATTAGTATACATAGTACCTACTACTACTTTTTGCACAAGACTTACTAAATTATTATTGGTTTTATTAAAGAATAATTTATGTTTGGTATCAAATATTTTTCGTGTTTAATTTCAACGACAATAATATTTTAACAATCTTATGTATTAGAGACATTGATAGTAGTTACATTTACATAATATAATAGCAGTGCTGTAGATCAATGTTTTATTTTATTTATTGAGTTGAAGTAGTAGAAAACGATATGTTTAGTATATCGTTTAATTAATTGTATTTATGATTAATATTTCTATTATCGTTTTGTTTCCATAAAATAAAACAATATCTATCAATTGTATTTTTGACATGTGTAATTATTTTGTGTTGTATCCTTGCAATTAAATATTTCAAAAAAATATATATATAATCAGCTATTTATTTGAACTAATCATTAATAAATATTTATTTTTAAAATATATTTCTGCGTCATGTCAACTGCACAATTTCATGGAGATTTAAATAAAAAAAGGAAAATTTAAATAAAATTTTTATAAAAAATAATTTTATAAAAACAGGCTATCGAAATTTACAAACATCTGGTTGTGGTCGACATTGAATTCTTAGAATAGTTAACTTGAAAGTAAGTTATTCATTTTATGTGTTGTCAAACTTTCCATCATGTTTATAATATTTATTACAACGCTTTGTAAATTATTTAAATTGAAAAATAATATTTGGTGCATTTTTAAACCTGGTGGTTCCTATGGCTATATAATAGTTTGTGTACTATGTATTTATATGAATTATTATAAGAGTGAAAGCATTATATTGTAATGTAAATTGTTAAAAATTTAGAAGAAAGAAATCATGACTTAAAAGCAATATTATTTTTGTTTTAAGATAAATGTATTTTTTTTTCACAAAATAATAATTTCTTACGTTTATTTTCCACTAATATACACAATCACAGTATATTTGTGTGTTTAGTTGAGTCTTATAAGTCCAAAAACTGTTTAAAAGCACACGGTACGAACTCGTAATTTTATTATTGAGTTCATTTGAATATAATAATTGCTTATTCAAATAACTCGCACAATATTATTATTTTTGTTTTTTTTTTCATAAATATTATGTATTATTGATGTACATATAATGTAATATGAAATTTTGGGTAAAATAAATTAAGATTTAATAGATTTTTTGTAATTTCAATTTAATAATATGCATTGAATAAAAATTGTATTAGGTTATGCTTTTGTTATTTTTGTTATAAATCATATTATGGCATAATGTAGGCAGCTAATTTATCTTAATTGCAATGAAATTGATTTTGTTCCTTATAGTATAAGAGATAGCAAGTCTAAAAAAATAATTTATGTATGGCGGATTTTCTTTCTTAAATATATATATGAAAAAGGCACCTGGGAGTGGTTGAGTTAACCGGTGTCCGTCATTTGTATGAATATCATTTGTATCTTTGTATGTCCATCATGTACTGTTATACCATCCATCTGATTACAATGAGACTAGGTGGTTTGTTCAGCGCACATCCAGGAAGTTTTCTGAATTATTAATTATTTATTTGACAAAGGAATTTATTAAAAATAGTGTACATAGAATTTATTCAATGTAAAAATGTAGGTGGTGTGAAATGAGTGTTCACAGAAATATCTATATCAGACGGAAGGGAATACAGGTACTATGACCGAAGGGATTACAGATCCCTTCTATCCCTTCAGTTCCTTTCGTAAATTATCATTAGATAATTTTTAGTAAATTTATTTATTTATGATATGTGAAACAAATAAACAAATAAAAAAAATACTCGGAAATCTCGGATGTGCGCTGAACAAATCACCAATGTAAAAAGATGCCATGTGACAAGCCTCTAATTTGTTTTATATAATATTATATCAACAAGACTTGTGTTTCTATGTAGATGCTTTTCAATAAACAAAAGACAGCCCTTTCCATTTAAACATTTTTTTCATCTATATCAGTTTACCATATCATACTGTAGACAGTGGCGGCTGCTAGCTTACATAGAATCGGCAAACTAACATTTTTATGTGCCTATATAGTTTATCGGTGCGGAGCTCCAATGTCGTCAAGCAATCGTATGAGATATCTACCATTTCACGAGCCAGTACGTTGTCTTAATTTCTATACATTTATTATAGTATTTGTGGTGCGCTTGGAATAATGCATTACGGGTCCTTCGGATCATATGATTATTTCAGATTTCTTCAACTATTGGTTGCGGTGTCAAAAATATTCGTACTCTAGTAAAAAAAATCTTCACTTCATTTCTTTAGCCGTACCGGTTAAGGCCATACTCCATTTTGCAATGACATTTCCTGCCGTATGGGTACGGCCATACTCACTTAGAGGTTAACTATATTATTATGTATTAGTAGAAAGTTTGTGTGTGCCTCTCATTTATTTTCCCTACAATCTGAATTTTAAAATCCTGTAAATTTAAGGGGGGTGTCATTGAATAATTTAAGCTTACAAATGAAGCAATGTAATTGAACTCTCTTAAATATATCAAATTAATTTGGTCGGTTATTTCCAGAGATATATTTTTAAATATTTCTATTCTAAACATCATACTATTTTTATTGTGGTTGTTGATTAAATAATATTGATAATAAAAGTATATATCTCAACAATCTGTGCCTTGCGTTTATATACTATTTTTTTTGTTTTTATCAAAATGTTGTGTGATATTAATTCAATTGTATTTATATTCTAATTTTTTTAATTAATCCATGTAAAAAGGCAGCGGAATATGAAAATTAAATTATTGTATCTATTTTATGTTATAAGTAAAATAAATATAATATATTTTATACAAAATTTCTTTTTTTTTGTTTATTTAAAACTGTATTTATTTTCAAAACAAGTAAACATTAGTGGGTGTATTATGTTAAGTGTTTTTATTTCAAACGACCAAAGTTACTTTAATCGTTGAGGTATTTTAAATATGGTACTATAAAAAACTTTTTCAAAACATTAAAACCAGGACAATAATGCCACGCTGGAAGAACATAATAAGTACATGTCTGATATTAATTACTTAGTAATTGATGTTGCTTTCTTTGTTGCCTTGCTGGCCAATATTTGACCATAAAAATTAAATATGCAGGCTTTATTTTATTTCATTGTGTTGGCTAACAGATTCTTGTGCAATCCTGATTCCGTGTACATAATAAATGCCCTTTTTGTAAACATTAAAGTATGAACGTTCAACTGGTTGTCTTTGTATCTCCCAGAAACATCTCGTCTAAGATGTTTCTGGGAGATACAAAATTTGATGCTCAATACGCTCAATAATTTTATGAAATAAATTTGAAACCTACATATTACATATTTCATTTAGGTTATTTGAGTGTAAGATATTATGGAGATGAACTATTTATATGTCCTTGAAAAAAACACATATACTACCCCTTAATAATTTCCAAAACGAAGTGATAAAGCTTGTACTTTAAGTGAACAAAATAACTCGGTGAAAAAACATTCCTTTTTTTATATAATAAATATTTTATCTATATGTATATATTATTCATTCATATTTGACATATTATATCTACTCCGATATTGTTAAAGCCCGTTTCACAAAAACCAAAAAATAAGAATCATTTGGTTAATTAACTGTCAGTATTTTATTATTAATATTTATGTTGGCTAGTAAAAATATAAGAAATAAATAAAACCATTGAAGATTCCTTATTATTTATGTATTATGTTGCTTCATAATATATTACACAACAAAATAGACTCACCTTACATTCTTTCTTTGATCGCCTTACACTTTTCATCGCGATCCACCCGCTCAACAAACACATTTCATATAAAAAATATTATCACAACATACCTAAAACACTCTGTCCTAAACAGGACATTATCTACATATAATAAAACATTTAATAATATTGACGTATTTCACATTAAATACAAACCATATCTTAGTAATATCAAACAGATTCTCTGCTCAGGCCATGACATTGTAACTGAATATTAACCTCACTGTAACACAGGTATATTTTTTTTCTCTTTCAATTCCTGACGTAAGTCTTGAAAGATTGTGCATCTTGATTTTTCTACTTATTTTACTTACTCAATTTGTTGTGATTTTATTTTCTGTATAATTATTGTATTTATTTCTTCTCGCTTACTTTATTGTAAATTGATTTATTGTTATTGTTACTTCTTCTATCAACATAGTTTAGTTTATTTTATTTGTGAATACTTTTTGTACAAAGCATTAAATTTTTAATTTCTCACATGTAAATTCGTAATTGGAATACATTTATATTTCAAAGATTGTGAACAATGTTATGTAATATATTCTGTGAATTTACCAATAAATAAAAATAAAATAAAATTATAATATTTTATTTTATGCTCAATGATTGTTGTTTAATTTGATTCGTAAATAAAATTAAAAGTTAATCTAAATATCTATTCAAATTAATTTATTTTAATGGAAAACATTTTGCCCTCTCTTGAATATTTTATTTCTTATTTATTAAAATGTGCAATATATTTTTGTATATCATGTGTATTTTTTAAGTATTTTAATTGATATTTACATTTTTTTACTATAACTAATGTATTAATGTTTATATTTAATATGTAGGTATGTATTATGGTTTATTAAGATTATGTTAAATATAATATATAATAATAAATTTCGTAAGTATTTTATTTCAATTAGCAAATAATCTTCTAACTTTCTTCATACAAATTTTATATTAGGAAGAATGTAAAAATTATCTTCTTCTTCAATGGCTCTACAAAATTATCTTCTTCTTCAATGGATCTTCTTCATAATGGCCCATATCGAGCCTTGGCCTCCAGCTACTTCCTCCTCCAACCTCTCCTGTCACCTGCTGCGACCCTCCAGTTTGGCACATTCAGAAGCTGGGATGCGTCCCTCCCAATATCATCTTCCCATCGCAGCCTCGGTCTCCCGACCTTTCTTTTGCCACCTGGGTGCCCCTCTAAGACTCTTTTTGGTACCCGTGATGATGGCATTCTCTGAACATGCCCGGCCCATCTTAGCCTGCTTAGTCTTATATGTTCAGAGAGTTTGGGTGCTTTGTAGATGCTGTACAACTCATCGTTGTATGTAATTCTCCATGTTTGTCCATCATTCACGGGTCCCAGGATTTTACGCAGCACTCTTCTCTCAAAGATGTCCAGCATCTCCGCAGACCTTATTGTCAGTGTCCAAGCCTCACACCCATATGACAAAACAGTCCTGATGATTGTTTTATATAGGGTTACTTTTGTCTTTCTTGGACACTTCTAGACCTGAACACCGGTAACAGAGAGAAGAATGCTTTGTTACCTGTGACTATTCGTCTTTTTATTTCTAGAGTATCTTTATTATCTTTATTATCTTTATTGATAGTAGAACCCATGCAAACTATGCAAACTCCTCTACAGTTTCAAAAGTGTATTTTTCTTTGAACGTTATGTTGCTTTGTAGAGCATTTCCAGCATTTCTAGTTTGCTTCATTATTTTGGTTTTATTTACATAAATTTGCAAACCTATTTCTGCTGCTGCTGTTTCAAGTAGTTCAAAGATTTACTGTCGGGCTGCAAGGGATCTTCCGACAATATTGAAGTCATCTGCATATTACCAACTATTTGAGAACTTTTAAATTCAAAAGCCAGATTGAACAGTGTAGGTGCCAAACCATCACCCTGCTTGAGACCCTGGTAAAAATTATCTAGATAAAAAAAAAACCATTATAAAAACATTGAAGGCTTGATTTTGATTCTTATGCAATATTAGATTACTACTAGTTGCATGTAACACATGAGATCCAACTGTCGATAGCGATAGTATGTATAGTTGAAGAATAAGAATCAAACTATAACCCCATAAATCCAAATTATTGAAAATTTTAACACATGTTGGTATGTATGTTACGATAGGACAGTATGGAGGTCAGTCCTCTTTTCCTACCCGGAATATGAAAACAGCATGATGGTTCTGTATGTATGTTTGGAGATTAAGTATAAAACTATTAAGTCTTCTTACATAGTGTGTATAGGCGACTGCCATACAAATTGTATGAAGCAATGTCGTCACTAAATTCAATTTTCATAAAAATTTGAGATGTACTCCTACAATATCAAAATTTTTATAGAAAATTAAATTATCTAGTTGGGGGGTTTCGGCTTTTTTCGTTATTTAAAAAAAAATTGGAAATATAGGCAGTTAAACTCATAAATTTATCAAAAAAAAAAATTTTTTTCTTTTTGAAAAACTTATTTGAGATTTTTTATCTGTCTATGTTTATACCAATTTGCAGCGTTCTAGCTTTTATGGTTTCTGAGATATATGGATAAATAAACCAAAATTTCAATAGTTAATAACCCCTGACTGAAACAAAAATTTACAATTCTGAGTATAAAAGTTTTGTAGGCCTATAACTGTTTATATATTTTGAAATTTTGGGCTCTGTAAATTGAGCGGATCAAAAGTTATAAGGGGGACGGACACAGACACACAGACACACAAAACTCACATAAAATGTTCTACTCCGAATTCTGAGTAAATCCATGTATGGGAACATATATATATGCTGCGAAGCCTCTAAGTTGGTGTTTTTAGCTTGCAAAAAGTCCACTACACCATACAAAATGTTCCTTGCTACACGCATCTTGGATATAAACTGCCTCTTCCTTCAATAGAATTTCATTCTCTTGAACTAATCGACAGTTGGATTATAAAATATGATTTAATTTAATATTTAGTTTTGTTATTTAGTGATTGTCAGTCATCACTCTGGTGATTATTGTCGCAGAGAAATACTGGTAATGACAGACGAGTTAACAATAATAACAAAAATAGAACATTACTAAGTATTTAATTTTATTCAAATAATAAAAGAGTCTAACATTGAAAATGAAAACCTTCAGTTTTTTTTTTATGATATTCAACCAGATTCTTCGAATTATAAAGTCGACTTGGTTTGCCAAGAGATATTGAACAGCAGGAGGAAAAGTTATCAATTTTTTGATGTGGGTATTTCACTGTCAATAATTTATTAACACATAAATAAGAAAATCTTGATTGACAAGAGAAAGTAGGTATTGACAGAATTTAGGTATGAGAAACATACAGAATATCAAAAAATAAAATTGCTAAATAATTTAATTTTCAATTTTATTGTAATGCTCTGACTTCTTTCCCAGCAGCGGGAAGGTATATTAACTTCTATGATAGTGAGTTTTGATATCTGTACAGTACATATCTATACGGAGTGAGTTATTTTAAATATAAAAATTTTAAATAAAAAGTATTACGTTTGATGACTCCAGACACAATAATCGGGTAAAAAAAATTAAAACTTACCATTTTTCAAAGTTTATATTTAAAAATCGTATGATTATAAACTATTGGTTGCGGTGTCAAAATAACTTTTGGTTGCGGTGTCAAAAATATTCGTACTTTAGTAAAAAAAATCTTCACTTCACTTCTCTAGCCATACCGATACGGCCATACTTCGATTCGCAATGACATTTTCTGCCTTACGGGTACAGCCATACTGACTTATTATATGCTGCGAAGCCTCTAAATTGGTGTTTTTTGACTTCAAAGTTGGAAAAGCCGTGAAAAAAGTAGACCCTGCATACAATTACTTCATACACGCATCTTGGATTTAAACCGCCTCTTCCTTCAATAGAATTTCATTCTCTTGAACGAATCTACAGATGGAAAACAAAATATCTTGAATAATTTGTATTTATGGGTTTATAATTTGGTAAATATGTATGTATTCTTCAACTATACATACTATCGCTATCGACAGTTGGATCTCATGTGTTACATGCAACTAGTCTATACAAAATACATATGTAGGAATGTATGTAAGGGTATGATAGTATGAAGGTTAATCTTTTTTTCCTACCCAGAATTTGAAAACAGCATGATGGTATGTAGTTAAATTTCGAGATTATGTATCTAATTATTGAGAGTCCCCATATATATTGTGTATTGTATACACTGCCATACAAATTGTATGAAAAGATGCCGTCATTAAATTCAATTTTTATAAGACGATAATTTTTAAATATTTGGAAATATAGGCAGTTAAACATTAATTTAAGTATATCATATAAAAAGTGTTTTTCTTAGTAAAAATGTTTGAGTAACACTGGAGTTATCTAAAGTAATAAAGCAATCAATATGTTAGTGTGTATGTGTGTGTGTGTGTGTGTTTGTCTCACGCCTTTTGAAAAACCAAGAGCATCTAAAAATCTAATTTATGTGCGAACGTGTACCAGTATACCTGATGCAGTGTCACGCTAAAAATAATGCGATTAAAATGCTGAATTTTAAAGATATTTCAATAATTATTTTTTTCATACAAAATTTTCCAAGTCATTTCTGTCAAAAAGTGTACATTTTGCACGCAAATTAGTTAGTTTAAAAGTTAGAAGTACGTATTTACACGAAAAAAATATATATTCAAGTATAACTTAGCTTTTAAGTGAAAAACATGGTGAATATTTTGTCTAATTATAATGTTCAACTTATTTTTAAAGTAAGCGTTTTGTACAAATGTACATATAACCTCGCCATTTTAATATCTTTTCATACGATATTTAATTTTCCTACCGAATGAATATGTTCTTTAAAATAATATAACTTTGAAATAAATGTGATTATGAAATAATAAAATGAAACACAAGACATTACAGCAAGTTTTAAGACATATATTGTAAAAGTCTGTTAATTATTAGTAAAGATATAGGCGTAATAAAATTGCATAATTTAAAAATATTAGATTTTTCTGACAATTTTCATTTCTATGGCATCGAACAAACCAATGTAGGTACCTACATATTCAAAAAATGTCACCATAACATTTGATATTTTTCACATGTTGGAACATGGTTACTATGGTAACGGACACATTCTGATATTCAAATAAAATTTGGTTTTTGAGATACATGAAAAAAGGCAAAAATGAAGTAAATATTCAAAAGTTGATAACCCCTGACTGAAACGAAATTCGAAATACTGAGTATAAAAGTTTTGTAGGCTTATAAGTTTCTATATATTCTGAAATTTTGGGCTCTGTGTTTAGAGTGGATCAGTGGATCAAAAGTTATAAAGGGGGGGGGACACATACACACTTAAATATTTTTATTTTATACATTAATAAATATTTTGTTTTCTATAATAAAAAAACATGCAGATATGAATGTCAAGATTGGATAGTATGGAGGTCAGTCTGTTTTTTCAACCCAGAATATGAAAACAGCATATTGGATTGTATGTATGTTTGGAGATTAAGAACATAGGTATCAAACTATTGAGTGAGATATTATAATATATAGTGTATACTGCCTTACAAATTGTATGAAACGATGTCGTCGCTAAATTCAGTTTTTATAAAAACTGTTAAAAAAAGTTTTACTTTTACCACTACAATGCTCATATTTTATTTATTTATTTATTTATTTACGGTAAAATAAAACCATTTACATAAAAAGAGTACAGAATAAAGATACATCACATCATCTTAAGTTAAAAATATAAAAATCAAAAATTATACATATATGTATATGAATATAATTGAAAATAAAAATAGTTGTTCCTTATTTAGAATTAGAATTATTATTCAAATACAAATTATAAAAAGATAAAAAAACAAGGAAAGTAACAAGAATACAAATAGGTACATAAGTATAAAAATCAAGAGAAAGATAAAAAATATAAAAAATATAGGAAACATATAAAATAGAAATTAAAAATGAAAAAATAGAAAAAAAAAACACAATTGAAAATGTTACGAAAACAATACTGATCTCAGTTCAATCTTCAATTTGTGTAAGCTTACATTGAAAATGTCAGCAACAAAGGCATACTCATTCCCCAAACGATGAATTCTGGGAAACGGAGAATGTCTATGGGCTTCGGTCCTCAATATATCGCAATTAAATAATGATGAGTGCCTCGTAAATCTGTTAGGTATATGAAACTTAATCAATGAAATTAATGATGGACAGTCAAATTCAGAATATATGATTTTGTACAGGACAATCAAGTCCGACATAATTCTTCTATTGGATAATTTCGGCAAGCAGAGTGAATTTCTAAGGAAGTCATAGTTTATATCGTACAAAGATATTCCAAGTCTGAAATTTACATAACGTAAAAGTTTCTGCTGAACATTTTCCAATTTGTTGGAATGAATATTATAATGCGGTGACCAAACAGTTGAGTTATATTCCAGTTGACTGCGAACCAAAGAACAATAGAGATGTTTGATAGCAGACAATGAATTAAAATTATTAGATGTTCGCAGAACAAAGCCTAACATCTTCAACGCTTTTTTAGCTCTGTCATTAATATGCATAACAAAGGTTAATCGCTCATCAAAGATAATTCCTAAGTCAGATACTAGTGAAACCCTAGTCAAATTTACATCATTAATAGAATAATCGAAGGTAATCTTGTTTTTTATATTAAAGAAAGTAATTATTTGACATTTACTAATATTAAGAGGTAATTTATTTAATTCACACCATTCATAAAGTCTAACCAGATTTTCCTGGACAATCAGACACTCATTTATATGACTAATGGCTCTATAGATTTTTATATCATCAGCGAATATTAAAACATTGACGTCATTAAATATATTTATGATGTCATTAATGAATAATATAAACAAAATGGGACCTAAATGAGATCCCTGAGGAATGCCACTTGTAGCAGAGAATGAATCAGATAAGTAACCATCTATCTTTACAGAAAGATTTCTATTAGATAAGTAATTAACAAACCATTTTAGAAGACTGCCTCTGATACCCATTTTATTCATCTTATATACAAGAATTTTGTGAGATACTTTGTCGAACGCCTTACTAAAGTCTGTGTAAATTGAATCCACTTGTAATTTATTAGCCAAAGAACAGGATAAAAAATTTTCATACACCAACAAATTTGTAAGCGTAGATCTACCAGGCAAAAAACCATGTTGATTGTCAATAATACTCAAGCTTATATGGCTGAAGATTTTATCCAAGACAATACTCTCAAACAATTTAGGAATGGTGGACTGAATACAAATAGGTCTATAGTTAGCTATATCATTTCTGTCACCCTTCTTAAAAATGGGTGTTATGTAGCTGCGTTTCCATATGTTAGGATAGAAACTATTTGACAAGGATTGATTAAATAATAATTGAAGTGGATACAATAGGTTTTTTACACATTTCTTCAGAAAAATAGCTGGAACACAATCAGGACCGGCCCCTTTATGAGAACTTAGTGACATTATCTTTTTCTCGATATCAGTGGTGCTAATTATAAAATTAGGAATATCAATTGATTCAGAAATATTTAAGTCTGGAATATCGCTATCAGATATCTCATCGTCATACACACTTTTGAAAAAACAAGCAAAGAGGTTTACAATCCCTTCGGGAGTATTGGAAGATTTATTTAAAAAATGCATATTATAGGGAAAGCTAGATGAATTTTTTCGAAGAGATTTGGTAAATTTCCAAAAGCTTTTGATGTTTTTATGAATAGAGTTCTCAACATTTTTTATGTAGTTACCATAACATTCAGATGACAGTTGCTTACAACGAGAACGCATTTTTTTGAATTCATCGTAGTCAGATATTAAGTTGCTACCTTTATATTTCTTATGAGCTATCTTTTTTAAAAAAATTACATCTTTAAGTTCTTTACTAAACCATTCTGGAAAATTACAAGTGTTCTTAAAGTTTGAAAATGGTGTATTTAAACTAATAACATCATTAAGTATGTTATAGAACATATTTACACCATCATCAGTTAAATTATGTTTTAAAAAATTCCAATCAACTTTATCAAGGTAGTCACAGATATTTTTGTAATTAGCTTTGTAAAAGTTATACGAGGGTTTATTAAAATTGGTGTTAGTTACTGGTGAGTCATTTAAGTATATAGTTAAAGGTGGATGATAGGAGTCAATAGGTAGCAAGTAGTCAAAAGAACGACTTACAGTTGTGGTAGAAGTGTCATTTGAAAAGACAAGGTCCAACAATGAACCTTTATCATTAAACACATTATTAATTTGCTTCAATCCAACAAAAATTGCCATCTCACAAAGCACAACAGATTTAGGAGACGAATTGACATTTACATTAGGTATATTAAAATCACCTGTCAAAATGAATTTAGCATCAGAAAATTGCGATCTTAACAATTCCACTTCACTACAATAATCACAATACAATTTAATGACTGAGTTTGGTGGTATGTAGACACACCCAAAAATAATTTTAGTAGTCGACATGTTTATTAAAATAAATAATTGTTCGATATAGGTATGAACTGTAGGTAATCTAACTGAGTTAAGACGTTTGTTGACACTAATCAAGATGCCTCCTCCACGCGATTTATTGCTCGTTGCAAAACTTCGATCAAGCCTGTAAACATTGTGAAGATCAAATCCAAGTTCCGAAGAGAAGTTTTTTTAGAATATTAAATTTTCTAGTTGGGGTGTTTCGGCTTTTTTCGATATTTTTAAGAACATTGTGTTCTTAATAAAAAATGTTTGAGATAATCTGGTAATTAAAAAAAAATATTAGATTTTATGTTTGTCTTTACTTATATAAATTTTCAGATTTCTAGTTTTTATGGTATTTTGGATATATGGAAATATTAAGCGAAAATTCAAAATTTGATAACCCCTGACTGAAACGAAAATTCAAAATTCTAGTTTAAAAGTTTTGTAGTTACTAAAAATCTACAAGGCCTATGAAGTAGATTTTCACTTCAATCGAAAGAGAATATGAAAATCTACCGGCTATAGTTTTTTATTATTAGGTATAATATTATTATAACTATTCTTACTATTAAAAAAAACTCTAAATTTTAACTTTTCTGTACGAAAAAATGTTGTAGGTATATCATATATCAGGTGATATACACTATTTTTTGGTTTTCATACATTAGAACAGAGGTTCCCAACCCCGTGCCCGCGGGCGATTCGTATGTGCCCGCCATTATTCGACAAAGACAGAAATTTTTCATAAACATTAATTAAAAATGTAAATTATTTTTATTTATTTGTTAGAGTTTTGATTTTCTTGAGTTTTTTTCTTTGTATTTGTGTTTTTTGTTTACTTTGTTTACGTTTTGTAAATACATTTCTCTGTGTGTATGCAATTTAAATAATAATTTTATTATTTTTAAACATTTTTGTTAATTATTTATTAATAAATTATGAATATAAAAAAAATAATTATGGGAAAATGATAAGTTATGGAAGGAGTTTGTCGATAAAAAAAAGGTGCCCACCACCCAACCGATATTTTAGAATGTGCTTTAGAGTACAAAAAGGTTGGGAGCCCCTGCATTAGAAGGTAATATAATGTGCTTTTTTGCGTACATCCATAATAAATGTGATTTAATATAATTACACCAGCAATAAAATGTTTGCTTTTAATATCATTTACGAATAAAACGAACCACTAAACATATAAAAAATATGATATTTAATATGTAGCGGAAGAATTTTTTTAGAGTTAATTAATAAAATTGGATAAGTACTTATATTGTCTTTCGCATTATTTGCGAAATACAACGAAACACTTTAAAACACAGTATTATAATAAGACAAGGTTTCGTTTGAAGATATAAAATTGATTTAATTGTTGTTTACCAAAAGAATGAAATGAAATTAAAGAATTCAATTGATTTTTATTAGGTACATAGATTGTCGGCCTTCGTGGCTCAGTTGGTTAGATATCTGACTGCTGAGCCAAAGGTCCCGGGTTCGATTCCCGGTGGAGACACAGTTTTTAATTGTGTTTTCAGTCTGGATCTGTGAGACGATTAATATCGTAAGTCTCCAGAATGTGGCAACTTGTTATTGGGTGCGTGTAAAATTAATATTTGACATAGTACCTGTTAGTTGCCCGAGAAGCAATATTAAATAAATAAATAAATAAATAAATGCGCGGTACCTACATGACTGCTATAACTGACGTCTTATAATATTTGAACAGGCGCGCGCAATATTTCTGCTATTTATATTGTAATTTTTACAGATTTTTTAAATTTTTTATGTATTTCTTTACTATATTTCTATACGAATGCCCGGCTTGCAAGATTCGCAATAATTACGCTACTGCACAAACACACAGACACACTAAATGTTCTATTCCGAATTCTGAGTAAGTCCATATTTACAGAACATGTATGCTGCGATGCCTCTAAGTTGGTGTTTTTTGACTTCAAAGTTGCTAAACCGTAAAAAATATAGACCCTGCATACACACATCTCGCGTATCTTGGCTTGATACTTTGTCGATATGTTAAGTGAATAAAATTCTCTTGAACAAATCGACAGTTGGATTATTTTTAAATCTCAACATTATTTTTTAATTGAACATTCTTACACAAATGTTTTCTGTGTAATATTCTTGCAAAAGCCATTCAAGAATTTTCGGTCAGTGGTTTCTAACATTTTTGTCGTGAGATCATTGTTGAATGTCTATTTTCTTAAATTACATATAACTCATATTAGGAGTCATTTTGCAGTTGAAATATCGTGAATTTATTTATTTATGATTTTTTTATTATTTACCTAAATAATTATTTATTTATTTAAACATTTATGGCACATATTGCCTTTTATTGGCACATACATAAAATATACACATTGAAAACAAATTCACAGAAATGAAAACAATAATAAACTGAGCAAAAATTAGGGAACGTAGGAAGATGTATATGTACTTGTTTAACAAGGACATATTCGTTTAAAAAAAAAACCTATCCATATTCCTCCATATGAAACGAAAAATAATTATTCAATATCAATAATAATTATAAAATTGTTGATTTTCAATTGTTAAATGTAAGTTGTACATTTATGCGAATTCTTAGTATCTACCTACTTATGATGTAGGTAATCCTTCTCGGACAATTAACAAGTAGGTACAAATATCTACTTAATTTTAAAATGGACCAAATAAAGTTGCCACATAAAATAAATTCGTGTTTATCGTCGCACAAATTTATACTGAAAACACGATTTAAAAATGTCTCCAGTGGGAATCGAACCCGAAAACTGGAACCCGGAGTTGGCTATATAATGAACCGAGCACTGAAGACCGATAAATAATATAAAACAGTTGCAAAATGGAATATGTTTGACAAAAACTTAATTGTGACATATTTTTTTATTGGAAAATAATAAAAACATTATTACAAAAAAAATAATCAATATCTGTGAGTCACGCCAAAATTTCTAGAAGGCAACAACTTTTTTATCACAAGCAAAACCATTTATGTCTTGGTTCATTTATCATCTGAAATAAAATTAATAAACAATTTTTAATAAATATAAAAAAAAGATCAATTTAAGATCAAATAACTTTTTTTTACCTTTGTAGTGTCATTACTGTGACTTAACTACTTCTTCGGTATAGTAAAATCCCTAAACACCTCATCAGTAATTTATATTTTCCTCATTCAGAACACATGTTTGTTTCGGAAGAAAACTGTAAAATAAACAAAAAAAATAAATTGGCTGCCTTAAAACAGTTTTTGTCGATGTGCGATTGAATCACTGTCGATGTGCGATTTGATCTCGTCTTCACTGATTTCGGCCAACAATGGGGGAGAAGATAATTCACAGCCCATCCAGTTAATCATTTCTGTCAATTTCTGAGTATTCTTGTTCATTGAAGTTGATTTTTGGTGGCGTGAATGTTCTTATTGTTTTCCTTCTTGCATCCATCTGCCTTTCATTCAGTATTCTTCGAAGTCCGAGCTCTCTTATATGTTTCTTTTCATCTTGAGTCATGGCTAACAGAAAGTATTCTGGGTGGGCGAAAAAACCATTCCGTTCGATTACAGGGTCGATAACATCAAGCAAAGGTTTTGGCATATATACCTGGTAGATTTTTTTGCTTGGTAAACAAACTTCGGGCCGCCTGTAAAGTGTTTACTTGTTTTGATAGTAAACCACATTGGTATATATAATTTTAATATAAACAAAACTAGTTCTTGAAGTTCAGGTGAAGGGTTTTCTTCACTTATGTGCAATCTAAGAGTTCTATTTGTTTTTGTCAACCACCTCGAATGATATAAATGCCCAGGATCCCGTACATCCAAATCATCTTTACAAGGTCCTGATTTAATTGCTTTTGAAATATCAAGTAGGTATTGCTGATCTTTGCTAAGCATGTTTCTTTCTATCTGTGCGATCTGACAATCAATTCTTTGGAAACTACCGGCAGTTTTTGGCAGCAAACTAACTTTTCACCGATTGGCCCTTTAGAAGTACTAGGCCCCATTGTCTTGCCATATAGGTGCTCAAACATGTGGCGGAGTGGCAACTCATTGAAATGGAGGAGGCAAATTGCGCATTGTACAGGTTTCTTTAAATAAAGTTTAACTCGGCGAATCAGACCAGTTTTCCAACCTGCATTGACAGCAGTACCATCACATCCGATGACAATTAGATTTTCAAGAGAATTACCACGCTCAGACAGGTAAGAAATCACAGACTTGATAATATCTTCAGAGCTTCTTGAATTTGGAGTAAAGTGGCCAACGTAGAGTGAGCCGGGTTCTTGAATCAGCGAATAATGCTCTTCCTTAATAATTCTACGAAACATTTTTGAGTGGAGAGGATCAACAGCTAGGCGAGTGAGGTTGTCTGGCTTAACTACGGATACTACATTTAAATACTTATTATTTATCAAATACCAAAAATGCATAAAAATGTGAAATTATCAACCAACATGTCATAGGACTATCTTTTTTCAGGTAGGTACTGTTTTTCTACAGCATTGGGGTCATTGCGCGACCGGATGTTGTTCATTTATTCACACCATGATAAAACACAATGTTATTATGTTCAAAAAATAAAAATACTTTAACTATTACCTACATTAAAAAATATATATTAAATATATAAAAAAGAAGTCGTAAAAGTGTGAAATTTTCAAAAATTTGGCAAATTTTGCAGATTATGCGCGACCGGAAGATATCAACTGATCTAAACCAAATTAAAACAATATGTTTAAAGGCTCTATTTGAAGACATTAAAATAACTAGTACGTCATTACGAAAATATGTAATTCAAACATCAAAAAAAATAATCGCAAAAATGATGTTTTTTCATATTTTGTCAAACTTTAGGGCCTATGCGCGACCGGAAGATGTCAACCGATTTTGATATTTTTTTCCATTTTGTTGTCTATATAATTCGCAACTATACCGCGCTATTACAACTTCGAAATAAAAAAAATGGTTTTTCAGCCCACCCTATTGTATGTACATGTGTTGATAATTGTAGTTTTTTTTATGTTGTCAATGACGTATGGGGGTAACGTTAGTATGTCTATATTTTTTGGAGTGTTTTTGGTATGATGCATGTAGACGATAATATTATTGGGACTATTTTTACTTTTTCTTATTTCCATTGTAATTTTATCTGTTCTGATAACGGTATGTATTCATCTATTTTTTTCTAAATGTTTCTTTTGTAGATTCGCTGTATTTGGTATTGATATTTCTATTAGATATGTGTGTTTATGTATTTTGTCGATTAATGTAATGTCTGGTCGGTTATGTAGGTTTGTTCTGTCTGTGATTATGTCTCTATTCCAATATAATTTGTTGTTATCATTTTCTGTTACTGCTTGGGGTGTATATTGGATACCACTTGGGGTGTGTTTGGGTGTGTGTGGGACTGTCAACGGCCCCTTCGCAGAACGCTAGAATGAGCGACAAAAAATGCATGGCACGAAGAGTAGCTCATGGAGCCCTCTAGACAAGCAATCTCGGCACCATGGTGCAAAAAGAACAATCAACAAGTGCGAATTGAGATTCACACTTGCGGACTGTCGGCGACTTCAGATCCATATATATAGGGCATCAGAGAAGTGACCAAGATCTCTGGAAACAGAAAATTCAGTGAGAATCTTCGGATAATAAGGCACCGTATCTATGGCAAAATCGTTTGAAGGCTTTATAATTGTTCTTCGAGATCACTAAGTCCGCATGTCCAATGGGACCTTGAAGAGGCCCACGGACAGCAACGAGGATCTCCGATCTGTAAGAGGACACAATTGGGTGGGAACAATCCCAAAGGATGTGATCCGAAGTTAAGAGATAGAAAAAGTAACTTGTGGATAAGTGAGAAAACCAAAATAATCGACTTTGTCCAAAAGGTTGCCAAGCAGAAGTGGAGCTGGGCAGGGTATGTAGCCAAAACCACAGACTCCAGATGGACTAAGAAAGTGTTAGAATGGAGACCTAGAACGGCCAAATGAAGTGTTGGAAGACCACAAACAAGGTGGTCTGATGATATTATAAGACTATTGTGGCTGGAGGCGGATGGATGCTGTCTGCTCAGGATTGGGAGCTGTGGAGGTCTCAGGGGGAGGCCTATGTCCATTACTGGATGAAGGAGGGCTGAAGAAGAAGATTTATTTTTTTATATTAATTACATATTCCTAGAATTGGGTGACAGGAAAAATATTCGAAAAACAATTATTCGAATGCTCAATTTTACGAAAATCAATTTTACGAATGGCAATTATTCGAATCACATTTTTTCGAAAAACAATTTTCCGAACACACAATTATCAGAATTTACAATTGTTCGAATTTTTATGACGTCATGTTGGTAGTATTGTGAGAAAAATATACCATAGATTATTATTATAATATACTAGACTAGATGTCGTAGTTAGGAAATTTTGTATGAATCGATAACAAATGACTCACTTTTTGCACGGAGTACCTACTGCATCTACATAGTATATTATGTATAATAAAAATCTATGGAAAAACAACATGGCGATGCACCGCGCTGTCAGATATCCTAGGATGTACACCTATTTTTTAAACCTAAACCTACAAAACTCTGGTGAAAAAAGGTTGGTTAGGTTCGTTTGTAGTTATAATAGCGACTGGCGTGAGCCAGTTGCATTACATATATATTGAAAAAAGTAACTATAATATTAAAGTAAAATAACTAAATTGGTGTGAATACTAGATAAACACACACTGGTGTACAAACTAGGCTATCCCGCGCTGTCAAATATCAATTATTAAAATGTGCAAACATACGCACCCAATAGTAATACAACAAGTAATAATAGTCTTCATCGAATATATTTTACTGGCAACAAATATGTCAAAGGAGGCAACATAATGACACAAAAATATATTAAATTCGGTTAATTGGTTTTCCAACAAATGTTAGCTCGAATAATTTGCTTTCGGACAATTGTCATTCTGATAACTGATTTTCGAAAAATTGTTATTCGTACAATTGCGCATTCGAACAATTGTGTTTCGAAGAATTTTCATGTAATCCTAGAATTGCACGTCCTCTACTCTAAGAATCGCTGACGTAGGCAATCATTTTCTACAATACCAAGGTATTTTTGTTCGTACTTATTTTTTTCCCGCGTAAATACAATCGATTCTGATGAGAGGCAATGTATTGACACAATAATTTCAGTGGGAGAGTGAATAATAGTGTCAAAAACACTTTCTATTTCATGATTCTTTCAATTTTTCCTCATTTTTTTTTGTGGATTTAAAAAAGAAAAATATTTTTGTCAATAACTTCGAAAAAAATATTACGTTAAAATGGTAAATATATTTGACAGTAAAGTTTTTCATCATTAACAAATATTTTTTGAATTCAAGCATTCGTTAATCTTTTTATATTATTGTAATTTAGGCATAATGCCGCGTTGACACAGTCAGAGTATGCTCGGACGGAGTGGACTCGTATAAGTAAGCTTCATCCGAGTGTACAAGGATAGCGGTTTATACACAAACTTTTTTACTCGCATTCAAAATCATAACTGCGACAGCTCTGTTGCTGTAAAGTGTTAGTTTTCATTTAACACACAAGCTTTTTTACTCGTTTTTAAGGTCATAAATCTGTTGCTGCAAGGTGTCGGAACACATTAATTAAAGAATTAGAAAACCACTACAAGGAAAAAATAAGCAACGCAAAAGGAAAATTTGGAACCGTCAATGGATTTTAAGGCGTACAAAGCAGAACGCATCTGAAAATTTCCTTCGTGAAGTACAAATGGCACTGCCGCGTTCCATGCGTCTTTATTTTTATAATCTTTTAATTTATCGTTCCATAGAACTTCTTCCGCTTCGCATGATTCTAAAAATTTAGCGATATCGCGCTCAGCTTGACGCATTGTTTGAAGGTCGAATTGCCTCGAAAAATATGCAGTATCTTTCTGTAATATGTAGGTACAAGGAAAGATTGAGGGTCCTATAGAAATACAAAGACTTATCATCAAAATAATATTCAAAAAACTAAGAGAAAAGTCCCTACCCATTTAATTTTTGAAGAATTCAAAGTACCAAGATTTTATGATATTTTTATGAAAATTGCAATATTACAGATATTTTTATAAGAACCTGAATATCACTTGTACCAGAAACAAATATAAATAAATTCATCCAAAATTAAACGCAACATTTGTGCAGAACCATTACACATACATGGCAGAACATTATTTCAACAAACTTTCAACGGATATAAGAGAGTCAAATCATGTGAACAGGTAGGTACCAAAATAAACAAAAAAAAATACTTTAAAACAATAGAAAAAGGGTAAATAGAATTTATTTTTTGATGTTTTTTTTGTGTTGTTATAATATTGTCGATTTTATAATTTTATATGTGTTTTATGTAATTTTGTGTATTTATGTTATTCAATCGTTCTTTATGTAGGTATTCATTTTCTTAGCACAAGCATTTTATTCTTTTTGAGAAAGGGGAAAAAAACAGTGTACAGATTCAAATATTTGGAATATTGTTTTATTGAATAAAAGATATGCTGCTAGGGCTCTAATTTGGTGTATCTTTGACTTCAAAGTTGTAAAAACCATGAAACATAAGAAATCTTGCAGATCTTGGCGTGAAAGTATGTCGATATGTTAAATGAAATAAATTCTTTTGAAGAAATCGACAGTTGAATACATTATTTTTTGTCTTGAAAGTCAATGAAAGAATTCAACCAAGTCAGTATGTAATAATATGAGACATACTTAAAGATTTTTCTGTTTTTCTACATTCCCTAGGAGACTGAACTCGGTGTTCTCAGAACCTTTTTCCTTGAAAGTATAAATATTTACATGGCGTGAAACTGCCGCAGAAAAAATAAAATTTGTATGTATATAATTTCAAGAAAGTTACAAGGTTAAGACAAAAAAATACTCACAACTTCTGAGTTAAGAAAATAATTAACCTCAATTTATTTCGTTTAAGTAAGTACATTAGAAATATTACAATTCCCATGTTAGCTTCAAAAATTCTTATGAAAAGATTCTGAGAGATTCATTTCAAATAAACATTTTATATTAATTTTATTTTTCAAAAAATTAACCTCCCTTACAAAGGGTACTTCCTTTTAAAGTAAAAATTTAATTTTATGGGATCTAAGACACTTGGGTGCGAGACACTTGGGTGCGAGACATTTGGGTGCGAGCCCACTTGATCGCGACGGACACTTAGTTGACGGGTGGAAGACCTGCGAAGAGATGGAAGGACAGTTGAACCTTCTTCTCCCAGGATAGTCCACCTTCATAGGTAAAATGACCTAATACCCGATGAAGAAGAATAAGAAGAAGAAAAATGTTTTAATCCAGAAACCATCCCGGGCATACGCTCGACAATTCACCAAAGTTTCGTTGCAATCGGATTAGCGGTTTAGGAGCGCATCACGTACAATGGGATACATATTATGTGCATGGGCGATACAAAAAATTAATTTGACGATATTTTGTTTGGCAATAAAAATGACAGTTGGACAAAAAATAACAATATACTTGAAAATTGTTAAGTGTTGAAGTGTAGCTACTTTGGTAATACCCCCTTTTCAGTAACTATTCTAACTAAACTAGTTGCATGTAACACATGAGATCCAACTGTCGATAGCGATAGTATGTATAGTTGAAGAATATGTACCAAACTATAAACCCATAAATACAAATTATTGAATATTTTCAGATATTTTGTTTTCTATACAACATATGTAGGTATGTATGTCAAGATAGGATAGTATGGAGGAAGATCCTTTTTTCCTACCCAGAATATGAAAATAGCATGATGGTATGTATGTTTGTTTGGAGATGAAGTATCAAACTATTAAGTCTTCTTACATATTGTGTTAGGCGACTGCCATACAAAATGTATGAAGCGATGTCGTCACTAAATTCAATTTTTAAAAAAATTGTTAAAAAAAAATTGAGATCTTCTACTAGAATGTTAATATTTTTTATAGAAAATTAAATTATCTAGTTGGGGTGTTTCGGCTTTTTTCGATAATTGTAAAAGTTTTGGAAATATAGGCAATTAAACTCATAAATTTATCATAAAAAAAATATTTTTCTTAATAAAAAATGTTTGAGAAACCCTGGAATTTTTTTGAAAAAACTAATTTGAGATTTTGTATTTTTCTATGTTTGTACCAAGTTTATGGTTTCTGAGATATATGGAAAAATAAAATAAAAATTCAAAAGTTGATAACCCCTGACTGAAACAAAAATTCAAAATTCCGAGTATAAAAGTTTTGTAGGCCTGTAACTGTTTATATATTCTGAAATTTTAGGCTCTGTAAATTGAGCGGATCAAAAGTTATAAGGGGGGGACGGACACACAGACACACAGACACACACACACACACACAGACACACGAAATGTTCTACTCCGAATTCTGAGTAAATCCGTGTATGGAACATATATGCTGCGAAGCCTCTAAGTTGGTGTTTTTTGACTTCAAAGTTGGAAAAGCCGTGAAAAAAGTAGACCTCTCAATACAATTCTCGCGTATTCTGGCTTGATACATTGTCGATATGTTAAGAGAACAAAGTTCTCCTGAACAAATCGACAGTTGGATAACTAGTTGCATGTAACACATGAGATCCAACTGTCGATAGCGATAGTATGTATAGTTGAAGAATATGTACCAAACTATAAACCCATAGATACAAATTATTGAATATTTTCAGATATTTTGTTTTCTATACAACATATGTAGGTATGTATGTCAAGATAGGATAGTATGGAAGAAGATCCTTTTTCCTACCCAGAATATGCAAATTGCATGATGGTATGTATGTATGTTTGGAGATGAAGTAACAAACTATTAAGTCTTCTTACATATTGTGTATAGGCGACTGCCATACAAAATGTATGAAGCGATGTCGTCACTAAATTCAATTTTTAAAAAAATTGTTAAAAAAAAATTGAGATCTTCTACTACAATGTTAATATTTTTTATAGAAAATTAAATTATCTAGTTGGGGTGTTTCGGCTTTTTTCGATAATTGTAAAAGTTTTGGAAATATAGGCAGTTAAACTCATAAATTTATCATAAAAAAAATATTTTTCTTAATAAAAAATGTTTGAGAAACCCTGGAATTTTTTTGAAAAAACTAATTTGAGATTTTGTATTTGTCTATGTTTGTACCAATTTTCAGCGTTCTACCGTTTATGGTTTCTGAGATATATGGAAAAATAAAATAAAAATTCAAAAGTTGATAACCCCTGACTGAAACAAAAATTCAAAATTCCGAGTATAAAAGTTTTGTAGGCCTGTAACTGTTTATATATTCTGAAATTTTAGGCTCTGTAAATTGAGCGGATCAAAAGTTATAAGGGGGGGACGGACACACAGACACACACACACACACACAGACACACACACACACACACACACAGACACACGAAATGTTCTACTCCGAATTCTGAGTAAATCCGTGTATGGAACATATATGCTGCGAAGCCTCTAAGTTGGTGTTTTTTGACTTCAAAGTTGGAAAATCCATGAAAAAAGTAGACCTCTCCATACAATTCTCGCGTATTCTGGCTTGATACATTGTCGATATGTTAAGAGAACAAAGTTCTCCTGAACAAATCGACAGTTGGATTAGTAAAGATATAGGCATAATAAAATTGCATAATTTGTATATACTAGTTGCATGTAACACATGAGATCCAACTGTCGATAGCGATAGTATGTATAGTTGAAGAATATGTACCAAACTATAAACCCATAGATACAAATTATTGAATATTTTCAGATATTTTGTTTTCTATACAACATATGTAGGTATGTATGTCAAGATAGGATAGTATGGAGGAAGATCCTTTTTCCTACCCAGAATATGCAAATTGCATGATGGTATGTATGTATGTTTGGAGATGAAGTAACAAACTATTAAGTCTTCTTACATATTGTGTATAGGCGACTGCCATACAAAATGTATGAAGCGATGTCGTCACTAAATTCAATTTTTAAAAAAATTGTTAAAAAAAAATCGAGATCTTCTACTACAATGTTAATATTTTTTATAGAAAATTAAATTATCTAGTTGGGGTGTTTCGGCTTTTTTCGATAATTGTAAAAGTTTTGGAAATATAGGCAGTTAAACTCATAAATTTATCATAAAAAAAATATTTTTCTTAATAAAAAATGTTTGAGAAACCCTGGAATTTTTTTGAAAAAACTAATTTGAGATTTTGTATTTGTCTATGTTTGTACCAATTTTCAGCGTTCTACCGTTTATGGTTTCTGAGATATATGGAAAAATAAAATAAAAATTCAAAAGTTGATAACCCCTGACTGAAACAAAAATTCAAAATTCCGAGTATAAAAGTTTTGTAGGCCTGTAACTGTTTATATATTCTGAAATTTTAGGCTCTGTAAATTGAGCGGATCAAAAGTTATAAGGGGGGGACGGACACACAGACACACACACACACAGACACACAGACACACAGACACACACACAGACACACAGACACACGAAATGTTCTACTCCGAATTCTGAGTAAATCCGTGTACGGAACATATATGCTGCGAAGCCTCTAAGTTGGTGTTTTTTGACTTCAAAGTTGGAAAATCCATGAAAAAAGTAGACCTCTCCATACAATTCTCGCGTATTCTGGCTTGATACATTGTCGATATGTTAAGAGAACAAAGTTCTCCTGAACAAATCGACAGTTGGACTAGTTGCATGTAACACATGAGATCCAACTGTCGATAGCGATAGTATGTATAGTTGAAGAATATGTACCAAACTATAAACCCATAGATACTAGTTGCATGTAACACATGAGATCCAACTGTCGATAGCGATAGTATGTATAGTTGAAGAATATGTACCAAACTATAAACCCATAGATACAAATTATTGAATATTTTCAGATATTTTGTTTTCTATACAACATATGTAGGTATGTATGTCAAGATAGGATAGTATGGAAGAAGATCCTTTTTCCTACCCAGAATATGCAAATTGCATGATGGTATGTATGTATGTTTGGAGATGAAGTAACAAACTATTAAGTCTTCTTACATATTGTGTATAGGCGACTGCCATACAAAATGTATGAAGCGATGTCGTCACTAAATTCAATTTTTAAAAAAATTGTTAAAAAAAAATTGAGATCTTCTTCTACAATGTTAATATTTTTTATAGAAAATTAAATTATCTAGTTGGGGTGTTTCGGCTTTTTTCGATAATTGTAAAAGTTTTGGAAATATAGGCAGTTAAACTCATAAATTTATCATAAAAAAAATATTTTTCTTAATAAAAAATGTTTGAGAAACCCTGGAATTTTTTTGAAAAAACTAATTTGAGATTTTGTATTTGTCTATGTTTGTACCAATTTTCAGCGTTCTACCGTTTATGGTTTCTGAAATATATGGAAAAATAAAATAAAAATTCAAAAGTTGATAACCCCTGACTGAAACAAAAATTCAAAATTCCGAGTATAAAAGTTTTGTAGGCCTGTAACTGTTTATATATTCTGAAATTTTAGGCTCTGTAAATTGAGCGGATCAAAAGTTATAAGGGGGGGACGGACACACAGACACACACACACACAGACACACAGAAACACACACAGACACACAGACACACACACAGACACACACACACACAGACACACGAAATGTTCTACTCCGAATTCTGAGTAAATCCGTGTATGGAACATATATGCTGCGAAGCCTCTAAGTTGGTGTTTTTTGACTTCAAAGTTGGAAAATCCATGAAAAAAGTAGACCTCTCCATACAATTCTCGCGTATTCTGGCTTGATACATTGTCGATATGTTAAGAGAACAAAGTTCTCCTGAACAAATCGACAGTTGGACAAATTATTGAATATTTTCAGATATTTTGTTTTCTATACAACATATGTAGGTATGTATGTCAAGATAGGATAGTATGGAGGAAGATCCTTTTTCCTACCTAGAATATGCAAATAGCATGATGGTATGTATGTATGTTTGGAGATGAAGTATCAAACTATTAAGTCTTCTTACATATTGTGTATAGGCGACTGCCATACAAAATGTATGAAGCGATGTCGTCACTAAATTCAATTTTTAAAAAAATTGTTAAAAAAAAATTGAGATCTTCTACTACAATGTTAATATTTTTTATAGAAAATTAAATTATCTAGTTGGGGTGTTTCGGCTTTTTTCGATAATTGTAAAAGTTTTGGAAATATAGGCAGTTAAACTCATAAATTTATCATAAAAAAAATATTTTTCTTAATAAAAAATGTTTGAGAAACCCTGGAATTTTTTTGAAAAAACTAATTTGAGATTTTGTATTTGTCTATGTTTGTACCAATTTTCAGCGTTCTAGCGTTTATGGTTTCTGAGATATATGGAAAAATAAAATAAAAATTCAAAAGTTGATAACCCCTGACTCAAACAAAAATTCAAAATTCCGAGTATAAAAGTTTTGTAGGCCTGAAACTGTTTATATATTCTGAAATTTTAGGCTCTGTAAATTGAGCGGATCAAAAGTTATAAGGGGGGGACGGACACACAGACACACACACACACACACACAGACACACACACACACACACACACACACAGACACACGAAATGTTCTACTCCGAATTCTGAGTAAATCCGTGTATGGAACATATATGCTGCGAAGCCTCTAAGTTGGTGTTTTTTGACTTCAAAGTTGGAAAATCCATGAAAAAAGTAGACCTCTCCATACAATTCTCGCGTATTCTGGCTTGATACATTGTCGATATGTTAAGAGAACAAAGTTCTCCTGAACAAATCGACAGTTGGACTATGTTCATAACTAGACAAAAAATAACATATTTTGTTTTTGAGTTTCTAAAGTTTGCACTGTACAAATATGATGAATACATCTTGTAAAGATGCTTTTGAAATTGTTAAAAACTAGTTGCATGTAACACATGAGATCCAACTGTCGATAGCGATAGTATGTATAGTTGAAGAATATGTACCAAACTATAAACCCATAGATACAAATTATTGAATATTTTCAGATATTTTGTTTTCTATACAACATATGTAGGTATGTATGTCAAGATAGGATAGTATGGAGGAAGATCCTTTTTCCTACCCAGAATATGCAAATAGCATGATGGTATGTATGTATGTTTGGAGTCGAAGTATCAAACTATTAAGTCTTCTTACATATTGTGTATAGGCGACTGCCATACAAAATGTATGAAGCGATGTCGTCACTAAATTCAATTTTTAAAAAAATGTTAAAAAAAAATTGAGATCTTCTTCTACATTGCTGATATTTTTTATAGAAAATTAAATTATCTAGTTGGGGTGTTTCGGCTTTTTTCGATAATTGTAAAAGTTTTGGAAATATAGGCAGTTAAACTCATAAATTTATCATAAAAAAAATATTTTTCTTAATAAAAAATGTTTGAGAAACCCTGGAATTTTTTTGAAAAAACTAATTTGAGATTTTGTATTTGTCTATGTTTGTACCAATTTTCAGCGTTCTAGCGTTTATGGTTTCTGAGATATATGGAAAAATAAAATAAAAATTCAAAAGTTGATAACCCCTGACTGAAACAAAAATTCAAAATTCCGAGTATAAAAGTTTTGTAGGCCTGTAACTGTTTATATATTCTGAAATTTTAGGCTCTGTTTATTGAGCGGATCAAAAGTTATAAGGGGGGGGGGACACACAGACACACACACAGACACACACACACACAGACACACACACACAGACACACACACACACAGACACACGAAATGTTCTACTCCGAATTCTGAGTAAATCCGTTTATGGAACATATATGCTGCGAAGCCTCTAAGTTGGTGTTTTTTGACTTCAAAGTTGGAAAAGCCGTGAAAAAAGTAGACCTCTCCATACAATTCTCGCGTATTCTGGCTTGATACATTGTCGATATGTTAAGAGAACAAAGTTCTCCTGAACAAATCGACAGTTGGATTAGGAACGTTCTAAAATTGTAGATTTTAGATTTACGGTCTTATTTCAGCGTTATAAAATATCAACTTGGACTAAATGGAATAGGAACGTACCTATATTGGCCGGAATGTTCTTAAAAAGTTCCTGAAGTAATAGACGTATTTTGAATAATTACACATCTTCTCCGAATTCTGAGTAAATCCGTATAAAGAATATATTATATGCTGGCTTCTTAGTTGGTGTTTTTTGAATTCAATGTTGGAAAAACCGTGAAAAATATAATAAACCCTGCATAAAAATCTCGCGTATCTTGGCTTGATACTTTGTCGATATGTTAAGAGAATAAAATTCTCTTGAAAAAATTGACAGTTGGAAAAGTTATAATAATTCCCCGTTTCATCCACCACCCGCTCTGCATATGGGAACTATAAACGGCCCCTTCACAGAACGCTAAGTGAACGACAAGAAAAAAATGCATAGCACGAAAAGTAGCTCATGGAGCCCTGTAGATTACCAATCTCGGCACCATAGTGCAAAATAACAATTGACGAATGTGAATGGAAGATTCACACTCGTGGACTTTTTAAATAAGAAACATTAGGAGTATGACATAGATCTCTTTAAAATATTAACCTACTGGGAATCTAACAAAAGTAAGGCGCCATAACTATAACAAAACTTCTTAAAGGCTTTAAAATTGTTCTTCGAGATCACAAAATCCGCGTGACCAATGTACCAGAGGACACTATTGGGTGGCAAAAATCCCACAGGATATGTTCCGAAGTTTGATCTGGGTATTGACAGAACTGACATGAGGCAGAGGAGGCAATTTTAAATCGGTAAAGATAACTCTTAAAATTTCCGTGTCCTGTGAAAAATTGAGAAGTCCAAAAGTCGGGGACAACCCAGAAAGGTTTAAGTCGATTCCTCACGACAGGGGAAATAAAACAGATATTCTACTCACTGAGCAAGCCGTCCAACGGAACTGCCAGATATTCTGTAAATTTTCGAAAGACTTCTTTCAAGATCACTGCATGACACTCGGCCCTCTGGAGGGAAAAGAAGAAAATTTCCAATTACAGGAGAACGGCCCCGCATAAGATTGAAAAATAGCACCTCTACGCTGCATTTCCAGATCTAGGGGTGTCATGCTCGTCAATATTGACAATGCTTCGGTAGGACTCGTTTCATATGCTTTGGATAAAGCAATAAGAGCGAATCTTTGATAGCAAAATTCTTCGGATAGCAAAATTCTTCGTATGTGTTGAAGCTCACAAGCGTCAGACCAACAGCCAGCCGCATAGCAAGCAATGCCAAGGTAAAAAAAGAAGACTTTAACGACACACAATTGTGCATGATTTTTAAAACTCGTTTTATCTTTTGCCTTCGTGGCTCAGGTGGCTAGGTATCTGATTGCTGATCCAAGGGTCCCGGGTTCGATTCCCGGTGGAGACACAGTTTTTAAAATTGTGTTTTCAGTCTGGATCTGTGAGACGATAAATATCATGTCTCCAGAATGTGCCAACTTGTTATTGGGTGTGTGTTAAATAATTATTTGACTAAGCAACATAAAATAAAATAAAACTCGGTCCTCTTTCCAGAATATAACTCCTAAGCAAGTGTACTGATCCCGAAAACTCACATTAGTTCCTAAGAACTTAATAGACGGCTGTCTTTGAAGTAAGCCTTTGAACACCAAACCATATGTCTTATTAGGAGCGAAGAAAGGTTTATTTTTAATGTTTACAATACTTACTTACCGTACATAACGTCAGCAGTTCATTTATTTAGCAAAAGTTATCTACCGTTAAAACGTTAGCGTAATCTACCATCCACTACATACGTGTCCATTACAAATGTATCTGAGGATAACAAAAAATGACTAAAACCCATGATAAATTATGTTTTTAATTAGATCTCAATATCATGGACGGCCAAAATCTAATGTCTTTAGTGTCGAAGTCGGTCATCATCTAAACAAGCCAATCACGACTCGTCGTTTGGGCAAATATCAATTTAGCTATTTGAGTTACTATGTAGTACCTAACTATGTAGAGTTATAAATAAATAAATAAATTGGGATAATTTTTATACCGCCGTTTTTGTGATAACCTCACCTCAAGGGCGCTTTGAATACAACTATTACAGGTTTTTGTAAGACTCGCGGAAGAAGTGAGTTTTCAGGTGTTTCCTGAATAGTGCTAAGTTGTCGATTTGCCTCAGTTCAGGTGGTAGTTTATTCCACGAGGCTGGTCCAGCCACAGCAAAAGCACGATCACCGAAGGATGTAGTGTTGACTCTATTTATTTCAGTTAACTTGCCAATCATGGATGTGGTGGCTGACCGAAGTGTTTGTTGTCGCTCGTTTACGGTGAGAGGGATGCAGAAGTCTGAAAGATATGTGGGAGTCATGCCATGGATTGCTTTGAAAGTCAACAAACACAATTTGTACTTGATTCTCTCTGGCACTTTTAGCCAGTGAAGATTTCGTAGATGGTTGGATATGTGTGAGAATTTCGCAGTTAGTATATAGTGACATTATACGCGATATTCATGTTTTCTTATTTTGTTTTGTTTATTTTGTGATTAAAAAACTATTGAATTTAAAATACATATTTATCATATAAAATGGAGTAAAATATTTCAAACGAAGAAAACAATCTCACACGTAAACGAAATTGTGACTCATCTTCATAGAAACGTGCTACAAAAACGTGCAGCAAACGCAAGTCGAATATATTATATTGATTTATATTGTAACATATTATTATGTGTAAGTGGTTTAATTGATGAGTTTGCTCGGGTTTTGAATCACTGATATGCAGGGGCTAGCCTAGAACCTTCGGACTAGGCAAACCCTGAAAGAAAATTGAGAAATGTCGAAAATCTAATGTTTTTTAGCATGATTGTTCATTCCAGTGTTCATGAAAAATATTTTTTAAATCACATGCCAAAATAATATTTACCTACTTTTGTGGCACAGAAAGCACCGTATCTACTTATGGTTCAATTTTTAATCTTGTAGTATGGTTGCAATAAAAGAAATAAAAAAAATAGTTCTTGAATTTAACTTATATATTCATAATCAAGCCAAGATTTTAGGTTTCTATGAGCAATTCCGCTTCTGCTGATATGCAGATTCGAGTTAGATGAAACAAATGGAATATATTTATTTATTTATTCAAACACTTCATTGTACATTACTTAATAGCTAGTACAAATGGCGGACTTATTGCCTAATGGCAATTTCTTCCAGACAACCATCTGTGGCAGTTATGAGACAAAATGGCACATGTACAAAAAAGAAAATATATATAAAACCATAAGCATATTACATTAAACACAAGAAAGTAAGAAGAATAAAAATATGTACATCAATGTAAATTAAACAAATCATAGATAAAAGATGTTACAACACTATGGGAGGGAAGGGAAAAAAAGGAGAGGAGATATGACTAACTACAAGAATAGGGAAATAAATGGGAAGTATGTAGGTTAAGAAATGGAAAGTATGAGCGCGCGTTTTAATCTGGTTTTGAAGGTTCCTAACGTTGGTGCAGTTCTATTGTCAAGGGCCAAGTTGTTCCATAACCGGGCAGCATGGACAGTAAATGATGATGAATAGAAAGCCGTGGCATGTGATGGGATGGCGAGGCATATATGTAAGCTACTTAATTTAAATGAGCTTTATTAATTTATTTTGAAATTTATATTGAAATTTATTTATTTATTTACTACTTCTTGGGCAATCAACAAGTACTATGTCAAATACATGCTCAACACGCACCCAACAACAAGTTGCCACATTCTGGAGACGATATTAATCGTCTCTGCACAGATCCAGACTGAAAACACAACAAAACCACTACCGGGAATCGAACCCGGGATTCTTGGATCAGCAGTTAGATACCTAACCAACTGAGCCACGAACGCCGAGAATGATCAGATTATGTTCAGATGTTTTTAATAAAAGGAACCATGGTTCGTATTTTGTAGATACAGAAAAATGAACGATTACTCACGATTTAAAACACTATATTATTCTTACAACTTTTGTAAAATACAATTTCCGCAATATGCTTCTCCGCACTGTTTCTGGAAAATTCGTCGCCTTCTATTGCTACCGCCTTTGCGACCAGAAATTGACGCTTCCTTTTGGCTGAAAGGTTGACATGTGGCGTATTGCCACAACATGTTAAATTATAATCAATTGCAATTTTGCAAATATTATGATGCTATTTAGATGTGGGTTTCATAACACAAGATTTTATCATTGCGAGACACTAGAAATATGTTTGTAAAATTAATATGTTTAGTTTATTAACAATATTTAAAAAAAACATTACAACGAAATCCATTAGATAAACCCTTGAACAAGATCAAGAAATAAAATAGATAACTCTCGCCTCAATACATCTGCGGCCCTGCACCATTTTTCTTTATACTCAGCCATGAAATGTTTCAACGACTTACCAGATGAATTGAGAAAAACTAGGGACTACACATTATTTAAGAAATCAGTAATGAAATATATAAACGATCATAACCACATCCAATGATAGATTTATATAAGTTATAAGAGGATTTTTTTTCTAATGTATATTGGTGAATTTATTTTTATGTGATATAGCGGTTTTTTTTTGGTGGCGGTGTGACAGAGTGTAGTTTTACGAGAGACGGCCGGCATTCGTCGGTTTGTGTGTGTGAAAATGTGTGCTTCACTGATGAGCGTTGGCTTTCTGACACCTGTTTACTTCGACTTCACCCAGAAACGAATGAAGATAATGACTATGTTCCTCCCTCGAACACGAGATCCGATCTCAAGTGAGAGATGAATATTCTCTATATTACCATAATTTAAGAATGTATATTATGAAATGATATTTTTTATTATTTTTAATGTATATCAATTATTTTTATTAATTAAAAAATAAAATTGTGTCACAATTATGTTTGAGAGCACAGGGCCATTCTTAAGAGAGTTTTCTGTTTTCTTTATTTCGGGATAATAAGTTTGTAAGTTTTGCGTTAGCAAGAAAAAAGGCAAACTGACACAACTGTTACAAGTATGTTTTTGTAGAATTTCCATCCTAATTGTTTGTAAGTACGTGTGGCTTTGAATTTTATTCAATCCATAACAACTGAATAAAAAATATACTAAAGAACTGACCTTGAACTTTTTTAATAAAAAAATTACTGCAAGACTTGCGTCATGCAATAAACACATACATTTTTATTATTTATCATAATATTATGAATATGCTTTATTTTCCCCAAAATATTTTTCGTAAATTAAATAAAATTACTGGTCAGATGAAAAAAATTGGCTTACGGCAAAATTAGACACTTGCTTTATTTTCTCTAAAATACTTTTTTTAACGTTTTTATAAAATTACTTTTGCCCTTATACTATGTGTTAATACTAAACATCCTAACAGTAAAATGCGTATCATAAACGGCCAAATACAAAGGACTTAATATCAAAATAGACTAAATGCATTTTTATATCCAAAATTAAGTATATATCAACAAGAATAATGTAAAATTTTAAAGGTAAATGTCATAAATAATGGCAGATTTTATAGTTTGTACTAAATAAAAAAAAATACAGGTGAATTTTGTTTCCTTAGGGAAAAATTGGCTTTTTTGATATTATGGCCTGATATTTCAAGAAATAGTATTTTCGACGATTATGATTTTTAGGTGATTATTTTCGATAATATGTATGGAAACCTATAACAAGCGGTCGTGTTAGAGGTCCATCTACATATTTACAGTGGTGTAGTAAGGTAGGGGAGGGTGGGGATCATTGGGCACGTTTTTACATTTTGAATTTTAGAATTTTTACTTTTATGAATAACTGAAATATTTTTCTTTTAATCATTAGTCCACACCTTTAGCTAGTATTTCCATAAAGACAGTATATAAACATCTTCTTTTATTTAAAAGTTATTATTATTTTTCCAAAGCAATTCAAAAGTGCCCAAACCTCCCTGGGGTAGGGATGTTTGGGCACACCATAGGGAGGTTTGGGCACCATGCACACTAAACCTTCTTTTAAGCAACACATTTGTACATATTTTAATTGTAATTGTTAAGTAATGTAATAAACACACAAACCATAAGAAAATAATTATTTATTTGCAAGTAAAAAGCTATATAAAAAGAAAAAATGATTGACATAACTATAAAAAAAATGTTGCAAAATGTTGTATGTATTTTTAAATTTTTTCGGAAGTCATCCATCCTGATTGTTGAGCAGCACCATCAGATCCCGTAGGGGCATTATTCAACATATATGTTTTGAAATTTACCCTTGGAAATATAAAAAAAGGTGGAATAATATTCCCAATTGCATTAGCTCCGCAAAATACTGTAATCAATGTACCCCGTTCCGCAGATGTCATCGACCTACTTGCTTTGCTCCTTTAAATGCTATAACTTTTTGCGTTTTTTGAGTAGTAGTTAGCCCAGTTTCGTCAATGTTATAAATTGATTCAGGCCCAAAATTGTACCGTCCATACAAATCTTTGAGATTGCGAAAATAATCTTTAACATTGGTTCTGTTGAAACTAGTCGCTCTTGTTAGGCTGGTAGCTTCTGGAGTCCTAACGGATAACTGAGGGTGTCTGTATAGTAATCCATGTAACCAATCTTTGGAAGGTAAGTTGTTTTTCGCCCAGTTCTCGGGTATTTTTTTTTTCAAAGCAATAGCATAACTAAAAATAGCAAATATACAGATACCGAGAACCAAGTCGACTTATGGACAAAGAAATTTTCATTTCCTTGGAGTAAAAATTTTCAATTTGCTTCCAATTGAATTGAAGAAAACTACAAATATAAACAGCTTTAAATGTGGATTAAAGAAGTGGGTAAAAGAAACAGACAAGACAGTGATAAATAAACAACTCTACGTTAACATACAATGACACACACTCACACCTAAACAATATACCTATATAATTATAAGCTGCTTCAGAACAGGTTTTTAACCTAGTGAAGCAGTTTACATTCCGCATCTAGTTCTTAAGGATCTTTTTTTGTAAATATATTGTATTGTTAAATTAGATGTGTACCTTGTATATTATTTCTTATGTTACAAATAAAATAAAAATAAAAATAAAAAAAAACCTGTACGCTAATTCACGGGCTTGTATCTTAGAAAGACCGTAATTTAATTTGAATGATATTGAAATATATTCTTCTATTTTGATTTCCTCCTCTGTGTTGAAAATTTGTTTAGATGTATATTTATTAGGAAAAGCTTTATTTACATCTCCCTTTTTTAAATATCTTTGTAGAGTTGATCTAGGAATATTATATTTAATGGGTGTTGGTTTATTTATAATATAAACTTAACGTAGTTTACACCACTTAACTATGAGTACTAACTTCTACCGGTTTCAAAAACTTTAAATGTTTTCTTCTTCAGGAAGACTTACGTACATTAACGATATAGGTGTTGGTTTAATTTTATAATTTTAGCCCCTGTTTTTACTTCTTTCACAGCTTTATCAATAACACTTTTCTGTATCATTTGCCTTTTCCCCATATTTTTATATTGAAACGGCATTTTCTAAAAAAAAAAAAAAACAAAATATAAGAGAGGGAGCTTTGGGCATGCCTAATCCTCCCTCAAAACACAGTGCCCAATGATCCCTATCACTCATTATTTGAAATATACCCTCGTTATTTTTTTAGGTTATCAATTATTAATATAGTTTATTTACAATAAAGAACTTAAATGGTTAATTATTCAAATAATATAATTAAAATACGTACCTCTTTATAAAATCCTACGTAAAAATTGTTACAAAAACTAGTAAAATATTTCGTTTTTTAACACGAAAACATGCAACGATTTGTAGCGTTTTTATGTAACATAACTGATAGTTGATTTGACGTTTGTTGGTGTTGCTAGTGAATAAAATAATGAAAACGAGTGAAAAAATTGCCATTAACTCTATATATTTTTAGATACTTAGGGGTGGCCAATCCTCCCTACTGCCCAATGATCCCCACTCTCCCCTAAATGTTTTTTTGAAAATAGCGGTCTTGTATTATGTTATTTCTTACCCTTCCCAATTATTGTCAACCCACGTGTAAAGGCATGAAAATAAAAGGTTAGTAGTACTTAGATTGAATATGTATCGTCTAAAACGTACTGAAGGGTTTATCCACAATCTGTAAGGGTATACCAGTTGGTATCTATTATTTTTTTAATTTTGGTTCAAACACGTGAACAAAGGCGGTTTTATTGCCATAAGACAATATCTTCTAACCAACCTGAGCAACGTGAAATATAAATTTAATTAACTATATTGATCAACGATCAACGTTATATCTTGTCGTTCGCTTGGCCAATTAACTATCGCTCAACTTGTAAACTTCAAAAACCGATAGCTCATGTTTGAAGCAGCAACTTAACTTTTTCAGCAGCTTCATAAAATGAAGCAGCTGAAAAAGTTAGCCCAAAAATGAAGTAAGTACTAATAAAAGCATCCGTTGTGTACTGGTCAACTATTGTGGATATTGTTAAAGAAGCAAGTTGCCCTAAAATCAGCTTAATAAAAAATGTCACATCACAATATCTCTCCTTCAGCAACTGCATTGTTTGAGCTATCCAGAGTGAGTGGACTAGAAAATGTCTTTAAGACCCTGTATGACTTTATTCCGCTCCACATTGAAAATTCAATAAGATTTAAGAATTGTACCATACTTAATTTAGTTCGTAAACGCGACTCCCATTCGCCGGTATCGGTACAATGATTGGGATATTCACGATGGATGACTCTGTGAACTTAAGGAGATTTGTCAGTAACAGTTAAACCTGTCAACTAGATAATAACCCACGCAGAAATCTCGAATTTGTACTAAATTACAAAGATAGATAGACACGTGGAATTAGTCTGAAGATGAGAGAATTTTTGGAATATTCTATAAATGTAATAGGAAAATAGGTTTTTCGTTGGTACTTTTCGATCCTCGGAAAATATTTCGTATAAAATATAATGACCATCCTGTTGAAAAATGCCTCACATTTTTATCTTAATTATAGGTACCTATACATAATAACATATTTTGGCTTCAATCGTAATATAATGCTGACCGCCATGGCACAGTTGGTAAGCCGTCAGGCTTCTATGCGAGCATCCTGGGTTCGATCCCCAGCAGAGGAAAAATTTATTTAAATACATTTCTCATGCTAATATTGCTTATCTGGGCTGGAAAAACTGGTTAGTTGGAAGAAATCGCCATAGGGAAATAAACTTGCGCAGGGTGCAAGGAGGTGTTTATTATTATTTTTTATAATATTATTCATCAAAAGTTTATGGAATTGTCCTAAGTTCTGAAATTACATCGATTATCTCAGTAAACATATTCAAAAAAATGTTAATGCAAAAATGTCTATCTGATAATAACTGGTTTCTTCTTCCTCTCCTTATAGTTTTGTTTTCCTATGTTATGGACTGTTATTATATTCAATCCTTATTTCCATAGTACACATTACATTGTATATTAAAATCAACTCTTGTTGGTTGGAAGAAATTGCCGTTTTGCAATTAGCCCGCCAGTGTAAAAATAATGTGTATGAGAAGATATAAATTAGTATGTCATCCTGTCACTGATTTAGTATTGAAATATTTTTGAAAGAATACATAACTTATAAAATAGGTAATCCAAATGTTCATGAGAATTCAATTCTCTTAATGAATCGACATTATTAAGCCAAGATGCGTGTACGAAGGAAAATTTTGTATGGTGTAGTGGACTTTTTGCATGCTAATAACACCAACTAGAGGCCTCGCAGCATATATGTTCCCGTACATGGATTTACTCAGAATTCGGAGTAGAACATTTTATGTGAGTTTTGTGTGTGTGTCTGTGTGTGGGTGTGTCCCCCCTCCCTTATAACTTTTGATCCGCTCAATTTACAGACCCCAATTTTCGGAATATATAAAAAGTTATAGGCCTACAAAGCTTTTATACTCAGAATTGTGAATTTTTGTTTCAGTCAGGGGTTATCAACTTTTGAATTTTTACTTTATTTTTCCATATATCTCAGAAACCATAAAAGCTGAAAATTGGTATAAAGATAGACAAATACAAAATCTCAATTGAGTTTTTTTTTAAATTCCAGAGATTCTCAAACATTTTTTATTAAGAAAAATATTTTTTTATGATAAATTTATGAGTTTAACTGCCTATAGGCATGAAAGAGCCTCCACGAACGATTGCAAATCGACGAGAAAATAATACTCTAACATAGAAGAAGATATAATGCGATAAATATATGAGTATGAAATACAAAATGGTTAAACAATGCAATCTGGCGCCCCCTGGAAACGACATCAATTGTCGGCAGATCCTTTCACAACCGGGCAGTCACTCCAAAAGTCCAAACAAAAGGCCCTTATCAGGGCCATTTAGAACGACCTCTATAAACATAGAGGGATTAAGTGATGATAAGGAAATTATTTTATCAAATTTGACAAAAAATGCAAATTGTGACATTCTGATGGTGCAAGAAACACATAGAGGACCGAGAGCACCAAGACCTAAGGTACATGGCATGAGACTGATAGCCGAACGACCTCATGAAAAATACGGAAGCGCCATGTTTGTGAAACCTGACATAGAGATTAAATCAGTAGCAGTGACAGAGGTAGATGATATAGAGATCCTGTCAGTGGAGCTTGGTAACTGTGTGGTCATGTCAACTTATAAACCACCATTGACGAGTTTTAATTTCACAAACCCTTCCAACTTTAACAATAACAAGAACAAGATCGTAATGGGTGATTTCAACTGCCACAGCACGACATGGGGATATAAAGAGACTAACGAGGATGGGACCAACCTTGAGGAATGGGCTGAACTCAACCAGTTACAGCTTATACACCACCCGAAATTGCCCGCATCTTTTAACAGCGCTAGATGGAAACGAGGCTATAACCCGGACAATATCTTTATAAGCAAGCAACTCATCCCTCAGAGCAAAAAGACAGTGGAGGAACCCATTCCAAGAACTCAACATAGACCTATCACATGCCATATAGTCCCAATGATACAACCCAACAAGGTCCCCTTTAAAAGACGTTTTAATTTTAGAAAGGCAGACTGGGATTTGTACAAGGAAGAAATGGACAGAGCAATTGATCGTGTTCCACCCAGACCAGAGGCATATGGTGAATTTGTTAAAACTGTCCATAAGATCTCAAGAAAACATATTCCACGAGGATGTAGAACGGAATACATACCTGGACTAACAGATGAATCTAAGACACTTCACGAGGAATACAGGAAGTTGTATGAGGAGGACCCATTCTCCGAGGCCACAATCGAAATGGGTGAAAAACTGATGAATGCTATATCACATTCAAGGACAGAAAAATGGTGCAAATTATTGGAAGGCCTTGATATGAAACAGAATAGCAGAAGAGCGTGAAAGACCATAAAGAATCTGAGCAACGACCCAACATCAACTGAATCTGGTCCTTACACTGTCACCCCCAACCAAGTTGCACACCAACTGTTAATGAATGGGAAATCACGACAAAGAATTCCAAGAGAGAGGATTGACAGAGATGAACCAAATGAAAACAGCTTCCTAAAGAACGAGTATACTCTGGCAGAAATAAAGATAGCTTTGAACTCTCTGAAGTCGAACAAAGCAGCTGGACTGGACGACATAAGAGCAGAACAGATCAAATATTTTGGCGATAATGTTGTTGACTGGCTGCTGAAAATGATGAACACATGTGTTAAGGAACTGAAAATCCCCAAACTATGGAGAAAATCACGAGTGGTGGCATTATTAAAGCCCGGTAAAGACCCCTCGGACCCGAAAAGCTTCCGCCCAGTATCTCTCACATGTCAGCTAAGTAAGGTATTCGAACGCCTTATCCTTAATCGAATATCAGATTACATAGACCAAAACACAATAGATGAACAGGCTGGCTTTAGACCCGGCAGGTCCTGTGTGGGCCAGATACTGAACCTCGTTCAGTACATAGAAGACGGGTTTGAGAGGGGAAAGGTGACTGGCGTTGCTCTTGTGGACCTCACAGCAGCGTATGATACAGTCATCCACAATAAGCTTCTCAAGAAGATATACACCCAGACCAAGGACTACAAACTCGTACAGACAGTTGGTATGTTTCTCTCTAATAGAAGGTTCTATGTAACTCTACAGGGCAAAAATAGCAGATGGAGAACTCAACGAAATGGACTCCCTCAGGGGAGTGTTCTGGCACCCATTTTGTATAATATATATACAAACGACCAACCCATCAGCAACTTAGATACAAAACAATTCATATATGCCGATGACACAGCGGTGGCAGCCCAAGAGGACACCTTCGAGATGGTTGAGGAGAGCTTATCTGAGTCTTTGAGAGTACTTGGTAAATACTATAAAGGAAACAATCTCAGACCAAACACAGGGAAAACACAACTTACTGCTTTCCATCTTAGAAATAGAGAAGCCACCAGAGAACTAAATGTGGAGTGGATGGGACAGAGGATAGAGCATTGCAATACACCAAAATACCTTAGAGTTACTTTAGATAGAACTCTATCATATAAAGAACACTGTATGAGCACGAAGCAGAAGGTTTGTGCCAGAAACAATATATTGCGAAAGCTCACAGGAACTGCATGGGATGCGGCACCATCAGTGTTAAGAACCTCGGCACAGGGCCTCTGCCTTTCGGCTGCCGAGTATGCGTGTCCGGTTTGGCAGAAGTCTGCTCACTCCAAACATGTGGATATAGCGATAAACGAAACGGTACGAATAATTTCTGGATGTTTAAAGCCAACACCAACCGAAAAGCTATACCCAATAATCGGAATCGCTCCGCCTTACATACGACGAAGGACTGCTGCAGATGCGGAGAGATACAAACAATTTCACGACCGAAGACACCCCCTGCATCACCATCAGCCAGTTACGTCGCGTCTCAAGTCTAGAAATAGTTTTATCAAAACTACCTCTCCTGTTGAGGCCTCACAGCAACGGAGAGAAGAGCTATGGAAGCTGGATTTTGGAGCGACGTCACAGACTGACTTACAAGAGGGTGCACGATTGGGCGAACATCTCCCATACTCTATTTGGACTGCCCTCAATAGGCTGAGAGCTGGTGTCACTCGATGCAAGAAGAACCTCAAGAGGTGGTACCTGCCTGCAGATGATGATGTTTGTTGTGATTGTGGCGAAACCCAGGATGACAGCCACCTACTGATGTGTCCACTGATGAGGGGAGGCTGTACACCTGGGGACCTGATTGTGGCCAATGACAAAGCGATGAAGGTCGCGGCTTACTGGAGTGGCAGAATCTAACCCGGACACGTAAAGTAAGTAAGTACTGCCTATATTTCCATTTTTTTTAATATCGAAAAAAGCCGAAACACCCCAACTAGATAATTTAATTTTATATAAAAAATAGAAACATTGTATTAGCACATCTCAAATTTTTTTTAACAATTTTTATAAAAATTGAATTTAGTTACGACATCACTTCATACAATTTGTATGGTAGTCGCCTATACACACTATGTAAAAAGACCTAATAGTTTGATGCTTAAATCTCCAAACATACATACCATCATACTGTTTTCATATTCTGTGTAGGAAAAACAGACTGACCTCCATACTATCCTATCCTGACAAACATACCTACATGTTTTATATAGAAAATAAAATATCTTAAAATATTTATTATACTGGAGCCATCGTAAGATGGCGTTTCCGATAGATTGTAATAGTGTTGTGAGACACTTAAAATCATTAACAAAAAAATACAGTTGGATAAATTATTATTAACATACAAAAGATATTAACAATTCCACTATAATATGAAACCATGTTGTATTATTATCATGTGAATCCAAACATCAAATACAAACGTCAAACGCTATCATACAATGGCCGTACTATAATTTGTGTTGTTTATAGTTTGGTACGTATTCTTTGATTATGCATACTATCGCCATCGACACTTGGATCTCATGTGTTACATGCAAACTTGTTTCTATATCAGTTATACACTTACACTTCCTCATCAATTGAAATAATAACTCTCCACTATTTCACATAGGTAGTAGAGTAGTAAATAAGAATATAAAATTCGATAACAATATGAAAATGTAGTCTACATTAGGAACGCATTTACCCGCAGATAACTTAAAAGGTTTTTCTGTCACAAATGCGTGTCCGGGACCACGAATCATAAAAAATGTACCTAATATTTCCGGAAGCTGTTCAAAAGAATGTATAGGTACCTATGTCGGGAAATACGCTCGGATGAATGATTACACTTGATGAACTCTGTGCCCACAAATGATGATGTACCTAAAAGAAGCTGATGGAAGAAAATTTGTTTTGTGACATAATTACAGTCAACCATCTTTGCACAATGAGTTAAACGTCTGATTCCTGGGCCGCGTGTACCGAGTTCGGTTTCCGGTAAACTCACGAATAGTGATGAGCGAATGCGAGACCATGTGCATGCTGGTCTTGGTATTGCACCCTCGGTCTTGATCTTGCATTATATTCAGTCGTGTCGTCTATGTCGAGTTTTTGTATTTTCCTTCTTGAGCTTGGTCTTGGTCTGATCTAGTGACTGAAAACATGATATAAAAACCGTCTAATACACTATGATGCTACGTGTTAGTAAGGGTAAATATTGCGTGCGTTATAACGGGTTTATACGTTATTTAAATTAATTAACGAAATTAAAAAATTGTTGACTTTTTGCATTTTTTGAACAAACCTGACGTAAATGAAAAAAAAAACTTATACAAAACTTGGTCAAAAAATACGCGTACATAGGGCCTAAAATATTTGACCTCTTTAAAACTGAAATTAAAATAAAAAAAATAAAAAAAAACTGACTTGAAAAATTGGAGAAGACTGGCGGTCGATAAGGAAGGATGGAGATGATTTCTGGAGTAGGCCAGGTTCCGTAGCTGACTGTAGTGCCAATGATGATGATGAAAACTGACATATCATCTATAAGAATCTACTCACGTGTCAAATTGAAAGCTATAGCAAACAACTGGTTAATTACTAAAGGAAGAAATGAAACTGAAAATTTATTTAATATTACTACATAATTTACTTCAAGCAATATTTTACACTACACGAATACGTCTAATACGTAGGTATACTTGCACAGTATCACTACAACCTACCACTAAATATTAAGTTACACTATGACGAATTATAAATAGTAGAACTGTTTTCTATAACGCTACTCTGGGTCAGGCATAGCCTAGTAGAGTAGCCTAATCCACAAATTAAAATAAATATACCTACATACACTGATGACATTAACAAAGTCTTACTAATAAACGTCTTATAAAATTTACACGACCGTTTAACACCCGTGTAGGCAAAAACGTTACCAATAAACGCTGTGTAGCAGATCAGTTGGTCAACGACTGTGTATCTCTCTTACAAATTTTACACAACGTTTGCACGCCTGTTCTAGGTAATTTAGCGGTGTTTTAAGATAAATTTCATCTATCAAAAATCAAATTTTATTTTGATATGCGTGTTTATATTGTTATACCTTAGAATAATATGATGAAACCTCTACAAATTACTATATTCTCGATAGTTGTGCATTTTAGGATCGAAAAGTTGTCAAAAATTGCTCTTTTTTAATATCTACAATAAGGTGTTTGGGTGGGTATTCGTCTGATGAAATTATTCGTTATATTTTCCATATTCCTATTTTCCATATTCCTATGTGAAAAACATATGAAAATATCAAAATATTAACTACGACAAACATCAAAATTATAATGGCGGATGGGGGCTGGCGGCTCTGCGCATGCGCGAGTGTATTACAACGTTGTCGGATTATTTTTTGCTGTACTCTTGTTGTAGCTACACAGTCGTTATACAGCATTTATTAGTAAGATTTTCAAATAATTGCTGAACGGGCTTTACACGGTGTGTACCTTAAACACTGGTAAACGGGTGTGCAGTAGATTTTTATAAGTAAGACTGTTATTAACTCAATTATAGTGTTATACATTTTATTTACTACTCAATCAACTAATATTGTACCTACATCAGATATTATTTTACTTGTAAAAAGGGATTTGTAAATAAATAAACATTAAAATTTATTTCTCTATGACATATGCTTATGGAGAAATTTAAAAATATGCTGTATTAAGCATTGATTTATATGTACGTAGTACATATAATTCAATGGTAGGTATTAAGCATATTTTTCATAACTTGTTTATCGTAATTTATGTAAATTTTTACAATAGTGTGACGAACATTTACTAGAGAAATGTTGAAAATACATATTCGCATCTTTATTTTCATAGTGACACTAAACAAAAAAAAATATTTTTTTACTATCAGGAATTAAAGTTTCGGATTTTTTTTATTTAATTTGTAAAAATACAAATCGCAATAATGCCAATTGGTGGTAAATATTTGAACTAAAGATCTCGTTATAATTATCGATACAGTTTTTATTTGGTAGAATTCCATTATAAGTTATATCTATAATTAAAAGTAAAGACTTTTTAGAAGTGTTAGAAACTCAATCGAGCTCGTAGAAAAAATAAAAGACATCCACCTACCTACCAATCGCAAGTTAATTTCTCTAGATGTAGTTAGCCTACCTAATCACAAATATTCCCACATCAGAAACAATAGATATTATTAAGAATATTTTACAAAAAAAAGAATGAGAAAGAAAAGAATTCCTCTACACTTTGCTAAGAAAGGTTTATGGCTAAATATATTAGAGCAGTTAGAAATTTCCAAGCACTTACAAAATCCTAACGTCATTGTCATAAATGAACAAATGAACATACACAGATCACCGCTCATAGATATTATTCCATAAACAAAAATATACAAAATTATAATATGTTATTTGATTTGATTCTGCCGCAAACTTTTTTAATTGTTTCAGATACACCTATCATACTATTCCACCAAGAATACCTACATATCAACAATAGTTTAAGAAATAATCCCGAATATTGTAAAAACTTAATGCATTTCACTGCCCATGAGGGCACAATACCATGTACCGTTACACCGAAAAAACCAGCCATTACCATAAATCAATTCATTATATTCAATTTCACTAATTATCTAAATAGGGATTGGTCAAAAAATAAATAGTCTCAACCAACCAGAGTAAAGTAAATTTATTTCATATTTGCATTACTTACTTACTTTCCGTGTCCGAAACACCATCATATTCGTAGCCCCCAATATTCGGCCACTAGGATTCCACTAGTGTTTGCTATCACTGTGTCTTGGTGCGTGCACGTCACTCCTATCATGGGACATGACAGTAGTTGCACGTTGTCCTGTCTGGCGCCACACTCGCAGATGTCTAATATATAAAATGTTTTTTATATATTTGCATTGTATAATATCAATAGTTTTAAATGACCAATCACATTAACCTGTAAGCTCCTCCTACATAATTAATCTATAAATATAAGTAAAATTTGTCAAAATAGTCATAAGCTAGTTAATGCCCTAACAAGGCGAAATAGGCCTATCGCGCAGAATAAAATTAATGTAGAATCAAAAAGTCTTTACTTTTAATTATATATATATAACTTACGTAGCTGGTAATAACAATTAAAAAAATAATATTTACAATGTTGTATTGTGTCAGTATGAAAATAAAGGTGCGATATGGTATTTTATTAGAAACACACTGTTTTACATATTTAAGAAATTTGATCTCAAATTGGAATGTTTATGTTTATATGCCCTAAATAATAATTTATATAACTTTTGGCGATACATGTTACTTAGTTTTATAGGTTTATCCATAAGTAATATATATTTTATTAATAATAATACTTATTCATAGGTATGTAGTACAATACCTCATTGCTTTGATAAATCTCGAATAATGGTTTTCTAATTACGGTTAAGAGGTTTCTCCTTCAAAAAGTTTGTTTATCAGAAAGCGACATCCTATGTCTATTTCCATAAAATATTATTGCGATCTCATTTCATCCTCTTCTGCTTATAAATAACTAGGAATTGTGCTCGACTTAAAATTAGCATACCTATGTAGAATCCCTATGTTGAAAAATGATCTTCTATACCTACTTGTAAATAAAACATTCTCTTAGCTTTGTTAGAATGGGTCTAGATTATGGGTCTTTTGCTATTTATATTTCTGGCAAACACCTTACCATATGATTGATTTGCTTCAATATTAATTCCTAAGGCTATGAGGTCTTTTCTCTTCAAGTAGTATCTGTGGATACTCCTTTTCTTATCCGCAGGGATTACCCATCAGACATTTTTAATTTTAAATCTGCCATGGCTACCACTCATCCCCTAATACATAAACTTAATCGCCTCTCCAATATTAAAACATCTTATTGGAAGAATAAACACGTTTCATACTTAGTTCAGAATTTCTGAAATTCTTGAATCACAATGTAACGAGTCAATAATTCCACATACTTTCAATTTTCTCGACCCATATTGATGTCATAGCATTTACATCTTTTACTGAGCACTCGTTGGGTATTTTCAAAAAACAGTTCTCAACGTGAATCTACCTATCGAAATATTATCAACAATAAATGGAATGCCTGGACGCCTTTCTTCACCAATGCCTCCGAAATTATCGATAATAATTGATCAAGTTAGATTTTCAGTATATTGTCTGGATCGGTAGGTATGATATGTATCTGGATATGTGAATTCCCAATTAATTGAAAGCTTGATCGGTGCGTTTGTTGCATAATTTTGATATTTTAAATAATTTACAATTTACGCATGGGTCGGCGAATTATTTTCAGGAAGTGCGTGATAATAATAATTGAATTGCTACTTGGTACTATGATAAAAGACGAGAAAAAGATAAACATTTCTTTAAAACAATTTTACACTTAGCATACTTACCTAATTTTCATTGCTTTCGATATTTTCATTTTTGTTCTGATTTACATTGATGTGTTTTTGATTAACTTTATTTGGAATTGTTTAAATTGATTTAATTTACATATATTGTTTTCTTTTCGACTTACATAATTTTAATTGTTCTGTTTGTGCTTTGTTTTCACTGTAAAATGGTTTAATTTTGATGTTTTGTATACGTGTAGATTTATATTGATGGTTGAATAACTATTTATTTGCAGTGTACGAGAGGAGCTTGCACTGACAAACTGTTAATACAGTTCAGTGTAATAAAAAACTATACCCAAATGTAAATTTTATAAACTAATAAATAATTAAAAAAAATATTTAAAATATCATAACTGGAAAGCCACGGATTGGGTCGGAATTAATAACTTTGGTATAAACGTTTCACTTCTTTACATCCTCTTTTGGCTAAAAATTTATCAAGATTAATATAGGACATCCTCAAAACATTCCAAATTTTCTAATTAAAAGAATAACATGTTTAAAATATATTCTATTTTTCTTCTCAACTTATGAATCTGTCAATATAATGTTCGTCTATCATGTACACACACACACACACACACATACACACCCACACTCTTTCTAGATATCTCTTTCACATACACATGCATATTGTAACTCTCTCTCATGCGCGCACCCACACTACACTTTTTTTATTGTCTTCCTTTGATATTAGGTATAGAACGTAAGAGGTACATGTCTTATTGTATTTTTGCTTATTTCATTTTAATAATTGTACGCATGTACTGTGTGCTTTCCTTTGTAAAATAAAATAAAATAACTAAAAATATAAATACTAACGATCCTTTTCAATTGACACCAATAACACGTCAACATACGATTTATAAAATTTTAACTTCATGTATGACGGATTTAATTTATAAACACGTAGATGAAAAAAATATTTAATCGGATGAACAAAAAGAATGTCGTAGAAAATATTTAGGATTTAAAGAACAACTAATAATTGATTCAGTAATAATTAAGAATTATTCTTAAACAAATACAAAGAAAATATCGTAATTTATATCTAGGATATATAGATTATTAAAAAGCTTTCGTTAGTGTACCGCACTCGTGGCTTATAAAAATATTAGAAATATACAAAATTAGCCCAATTTTAATATACGCTTGTTATAGCCGAAAAACAGTGTTGTCGAAAAACAATAATTTTTAATTTTTTCCGCGGCAACATTTTGGCGGAAGACTACTAGCGCCCCTGACGGCGTGAGAGAACGACAAGGAAGCTTATAGCACGCGCGATGGCACGCGCTCTCTTGGCATTCGACGCTGGTGAAGGACGGACGTTTTGGTGTGACGCCGTCATCGGTCGACACGTGCTCCCGATGGCGGCCATATTTTCGACGGCGAGGAAGTCTGTGTGACAGGACCCGTCACGCGCATGGACGCTGATGGTGCCCCAGAACCAAGATGAGGGCATCAACAGGACAGGAGGTTGGAGGCAGAGCGCAGTGTGGGGCCACCGCGTAGGGAACGCGGCGGCTCGCAGATTGGACCACGAAGGGCAATCCGTGTCGTCTGGGGCGTCGGTTCGCCTTCCGGTGAGGTCCCGACTGGTATGCCACCTCTGTCGAGATGCGCCGTCATAGCGTGTCGTGGGGCACAGAGCCAGCCATGGGTGACGGTCTGGAGGAGGAGATCAGGAGGAGAAGAAGAAACCACGCCGGACACGAGGAAGACCTGCTAGCCTGATGCAGAGGCTGGGCCCCACCGATCTACCGTCACCACGTGGAAGACAGTGACATGCCTGGAGTAAGGATGTCGCTGTACCCTGGGGCGGTATATTCTGGTCGGCGTCTTTTCGTGTGTTCGCGTGTGTTTGACAGTTCGTTTCGATAAATGCCACGTGTTTCTGTTTTATTTGTTGTCTGTTGTTTTGTTTTTTTTTTATTATTTTATCGCCATGGACCATTTGTGAACATTATAAATAAAAAAGCGCCGTACTAAAACAAATTTTAAGTGTCGTCATCATTTGTCTCCTTTTCTTCCCCACACCTTGGCTTGATGTTTCCTCGTGGTAGACGAGAGGTCTCATCAAATGGCGCCCAACGTGGGGCGCCAAATTGTTATCGCATATAACAAAGAAGAGCGTTGATAAGTGTTTAAATGCCGGCTAGTCAATACAATAATTAAATATGGTGGAGACGAAAGAACGTGTTGAGAGTATAAATTAAAACAATGCTTCAATTGACAGAAATACACGCGTATTAGCAATTATCGGTTAATAAAAATTGCTGTAAAATTAAAAGGAAAAATTAATTAGAAAACCAGTGATGACGGCCGCTGAAAAGAATTATTAAATACAGGAAATACACGTGGAGCAGAGAATAACAGTGCTGAAAAGAATACTCAAATACATGAAATGCACGTGTAATATTGATGACAATCTTGCTAAAATAAATTACGAAACGAAATGTTCAGAGCAAAGAAAACAAATAATAATAAATCAGAAAGATCTTACCAACCGCTGCACTCGTTACGGGTCTGTAGATGAAACACTTACACTACATAATATCACTTTTTATTAATTTAAAATAACTTAAAACTATCTTAAATTCACCCCTCGTTGGTTATATGCACCTGAAACACACTTATTCACTATTATACGATTATTTAAGTTATGTTTATTCTTAAAAGTTATTTTTAATAGTAACTTAAACTATCTTAAATTCACCCCTCGTTGGTTATGTATGGACCTGAAACACACTTATGCACTACCATGCAAATATGAAATTTAATGCTGAGTATCAAGCAGACGCCTCGCAGAGATACGATTTTCTCTTTCAACGTTCGCGGTCTACGTTTGTTTTAAAAAATATATATAAGTTATCTTTCGTACGCGTGAGTTAAAATTCGTCTATCCCGACCAAGCGTCCACTCAAATACTGATCCAAAAAAGAGCTATCGCGTTCACCGCTGGAGACAGGGAGGGAGGAGCTACCCCACCGCGCGGCGGGGCGCGTTCTACCATCTACCAATAGGAAGCCTCCATTTCACCTACCAAGTTAGAAAGTATTAAGTTCCAGGAATATGCATTGAATATAAAATTATTAGAAATGACATATTTACAAAATATAAGCATTGTTTAAATACATTAAGGACCCAAAGACCCGTTAATATGATAAAACCATTATAAGAGAAAGTTTTCCAAGAGTCAAGGTATTTTGTTGAAACAAAATAATAGATGTTTGGCTTCTATGCTACCATAACCCATGGTAATATCTTGATCATAATACCTATGTATATATCACGCTTAAAACTACGATGTTCGGCTGGAATACAGATTTAAAAATAAATTTTAATTATCATAAAATATAAATTCCAGGAATTATAATAGAACGCGGAATTTTTCCGTAGATTTCCATGGATAGATTTTTTCTCTATAATATTTCATCCATGTAAAACATTTTTACTGTTCCAATGCACCCATGAAATAAAAATTGGTTATTATTTTTTACATAAAAAATACTTGAATACCTACAGAAAAAAATGTAAGTCCAGCTTAAGGTTTTTTGACGAGTCAAATAGCTAATATTAGCTATCGTTAATATTATTGTAATCAACATTGTATCTTGTGAAGATTATTGTGTGTAATAGAAATCTTTGGCCTCATACCTACCTTATTTTTTAATTTAAATTCATGGGCCTTCATACATTGTGTACAACATGGACCTTCATACATTGTGTACAACATGGACCTTCATACATTGTGTACAACATGGACCTTCATACATTGTGTACAACATGGACCTTCATACATTGTGTAGAACATGGACCTTCATATGTACATTGTGTACACTAAGTTTGGAATTAGACACATCTCACAAGATTTTATCAATATATTATGTTATTTCCTTTTATATTTTTGACACTAAATGATATTACGATTTGGTAGGAATCTTTGTAATGAAAAAGAGTATATTCTTGATTATTGCTCCAACATTTCCAAGTTGATAGTCCCATGAGATTCTGGAAAAAAATTCACTCAAATTGGCGAACATCTGGTTTTGTTGTAATAAAGAGTAATATAGACCATTCAAGACTTTTAACTAAATTACATTTACTTTAAAAAAAAATTCTTTGCATTGTTTGAACTCTGATAATTTCATTAATTCAATTTTAAATAATTTATGTCACTTACTTACATTGCAGCAGACGACTTTGAGTCAATTATTGAAGTTTCTATTCGAATGTTTCTATGTGTTTACCAACCAAAGTGTATTGGTATTGGCAAACTCAGTTTAAGGGGGAGGGTAGGGGAAGGGGGTTATATCTTTTGAACGCCTAGCTTTTGGACACACTATAATCCAATATTTCACTAACCAAATTTTCTGTGTCTGTCTGTGTGTGTGTGTCTTTATAACTTTTGATCCGCTCAATTTACAGAGCTCAAAATTTCAGAATATATAAACAGTTGTAGGCCTACAAAACTTTTGTAAGTACTCAAAATTTTGAATTTTTGTTTAAGTCAGGGATTTTCAACTTTTGAAGTTTTATTTTATTTTTCTATATATCTCAGAGACCTTAAAATCTAGAACGCTGAAAATTGGTAAGAATAAAGACAAATAAAAATCTCAAATTTACTTCTTCAAAACAATTCCAGAGTTTCTCAAACATTTTTTATTTAGAAAAATATTTTTTATGATAAATTTATGTGTTTAACTGCCTATATTTCAAAAGTTTTTAAAAATATCGAATAAAGCCGAAATACCCCAACTAGATAATTTAATTTTCTATAAAAAAATATGAACATTGTAGTAAGTAGTACATATCAATTTTTTTAAACTATTTTATAAAAAAATTAATTTAATGACGACATCGCTTCATACAATTTGTATGGCAGTCGCCTATACACAATATCAAAGAAGACTTGATACTTAATCAAGTCTTCTTTGAATAGTTTGATACTTAATCTCCAAACATCCATACTATCATGCTGTTTTCATATTCTGGGTAGGAAAAAAGGACTGACCTCCATACTATCCTATCTTGACATACATAGCTACATGTGTTGTATAGAAAGCAAAATAGCTTAAAATATTCAATAATTTGTATTTATGGGTTTATAGTTTGGTACATATTCTTCAACTATACATACTATCGCAGTTGGATCTCATGTGTTACATGCAACTAGTATAAAGAAAATATCTCTGGCAACCAACTCATTAGAACAAGAACTTTTCAATCCAATTATAAACTGGGTTTGACGTCCATTGTGATCTTACTCTTAATGACATAATTTTAATGAAATTAGAGATTTATCACAGTAAGAATTACATGTAATCACACATATTGGATTTGCCACGTGTTATTGAAATTAAAACTGAAAAATGAATTAGAGGAAATACTGCCGTTAGTAGGTACACACATGCTAGATGTATAACTTCCAAATAATCAGGTGGTTGTTTACTCTAAATTACAAATCATTAATCATATTGCACAAATATTAAGAAGGAACTGAGAGAGGACCGGCTGACCAGTGAGATGAAACGGGACGAAAGACGTGGAGACTACGTACGATCTAAGAGGGCCGACCTCAAAAGAAAAAAACAAAATAACTATGGTTGATTAACCATAGACAATTCAAATCTTATAATTTACTTTGTTTTATTTCATTTCATTTCATTTCATTTCATTTCATTTCAATCAATTTTTTTTTTATATCGAATAAATAAATAAATAAATGAATTAAAATGCATTAACCTTCTCCGGAATGAGCTGAACAAATTCCCAAAACGTTATCGCAATCGGATGTTTGGTTTGGGAGTCCATCGCTCACATACAAACAAAAAATATACGTCCCATTTTTATAAAAAAAAAAACATGCTACGAAGCCTCTAAGTTGGTGAATTTTTAACTCCAAAGTTGGAAAAACCGTGAAAAATATAGACCTGGCATACAAATATCGCCTATCTTGGCATGAAACTTTGTCGATATGTTCAGAGAAATAAATTCTCTTTAAGAAATCGGCAGCTGGAAAACAAAATATCTTAAAATATTTACTAATTTGTGTTTAAGTGTTTAGTTAGTGTTAGTTTGGTACGTATTCTTCAATTATACATACCATCGCCATCGACAGTTGGATCTCATGTGTTGATGCAAATAGTAATTATAATGTGGCAGATTCCCTGAACATAAACTCACTACTCACTACAATTAGTGCCTTTTCACACGATCTGGTTGCCGGGTAACCGGCGCCAGGTAACTGGCAGCGAAGTGTATGGGCACGCATGGTAGCTTTCATACCCACCGGGATGCATGCCCATAAACTTCGCTGCCGGTTACCCGGCAACCGGATCGTGTGAAAAGGCACTAAAGCAGTTGAAATATATTCTCATTTAATAGACGCAGGTAGGTACTAAAAGCTTTATTGTCGTTGATATAAAACATTTTTATATTACGTTTTTGATTAGCTGTACGTTTAAAGAGTATAAAAACAGGAAAATACATTACGGAAGATGTATATTGTTTCCTTGTTTCTCAAGTTTCCTTGTTTTTCTTGTGTTTCTTTTGTGTACTATACATAATTATTTAAGAAGAAACAAATTTGTTTTTCAATGATTTAAAATATTTTGTCATATAAATGATACCAGAGGTAGAAACAAAATTTCCTGAAATTCACGCACGCTTAGGATGAAATTATTTTGCCTCATCAATATGTTTTCATAATATGTTCAGGTTTCGGTTTACGTTCTAGTCGGAATTTTTAGAACGAAGAAAATATATTTAAACAAAACTTGGGAGAGGGTAAGTAATTCAACTACCGATTTGTTCAAGATAATTTATTTCTCTTAACGTATCGACAAAGTATCAAACCATGATACGCGAGATGTATGCCAGGTCTATATTCTTCACGGTTTTTCAACTTTGAAGTAAAAAAAAACACCAACTTATAGGCTTCGCACTTCGTAGCATAAATGGATTTCATAAATGGATTTACTCAGAATTCGGATTAGAACATTTACGGATACTATTTGCAATTTGTGTTTAAGCTGATACTTACCCAGTTTTTTGTATGGCCGAAACTGACTTAACGTTGGATTAAACTCGTATTTTAAATACTAGTTGCATGTAACACATGAGATCCAACTGTCGATAGCGATAGTATGTAAAGTTGAAGAATAAAAATCAAACTATAAACCCATAAATCCAAATTATTGAAAATTTTAACACATGTTGGTATGTATGTCAGTATAGGACAGTATGGAGGTCAGTCCTCTTTTCCTACCCGGAATATGAAAACAGCATGATGGTTCTGTATGTATGTTTGGAGATTGAGTACCTATCAAACTATTAAGTCTTCTTACATATTGTGTATAGGCGACTGCCCTACAAATTGTATGAAGCAATGTCGTCACTACATTCCATTTTTATAAAAATTGTTAAAAAAAGTTTGAGATGTGCTAATACCATGTTAATATTTTTTATAGAAAATTAAATTATCTAGTTGGGGTGTTTCGGCTTTTTTCGATATTTAAAAAAAAATGAAAATATAAGCAGTTTAACTCATAAATTTATCATACAAAAAATATTTTTCTTAATAAAAAATGTTTGAGAAACCCTGGATTTTTTTTGAATAAACTAATTTGAGATTTTGTATTTTTCTATGCTTATACCAATTTTCAGCGTTTAAGCTTTTATGGTTTCTGAGATATATGGAAAAATAAATTAAAAATTCAAAAGTTGATAACCCCTGACTGAAACAAAAATTCAAAATTCTGAGTATAAAAGTTTTGTAGGCCTATAACTGTTTATATATTCTGAAATTTTGGGCTCAGTAAATTGAGCGGATCAAAAGTTATAAGGGGGGGACGGACACACACACACACACAGACACACACACACACAGACACACGAAATGTTCTACTCCGAATTCTGAGTAAATCCGTGTATGGAACATATATGCTGCGAAGCCTCTAAGTTGGTGTTTTTTGACTTCAAAGTTGGAAAAGCCGTGAAAAAAGTAGACCTCTCCATACAATTCTCACGTATTCTGGCTTGATACATTGTCGATATGTTAAGAGAACAAAGTTCTCCTGAACAAATCGACAGTTGGATTAAGTAAGGCCCTTGTGTCTGTATATCTGTGTGTTTGTGTCCCCCCCTTATAACTTTTGATCCGTTCAATTCATAGAGCTCAAAATTTCAGAATATATAGATGGTTATAGTTTAACAAAACTTTTATACTCAGATTTATGAATTTTTGTGTAAGTCAGGGGTTATCAACTGTTTAATTTTTGCTTTATTTTTCCATATATCTCAAAAACATACATTTTTAATCAATTAATTCATTCAGAAGAAACATTACAATATTACAAATGTGTGTGTTCAAAAGAATTATATTTAATTTAAAACATCTGCCTCCAAATATGATATTGCCTATGTCAGTTCATTAAATATTATATTATTATTTATGGTGATGAAGGGTAGACGGCGACCAGAAGGGATTTCATTTGCTGCAGTATACGCAAGTCTATCACTGTTCATTCTGGCTACTGATCCCTGATGTCTTCTTATGGATCTACTGCTATCCTCTATTCCACATGTGTTTTTTATTGCAAGATTGCGAACACGATCCCGTAGAGTTTTGACTTCTGAGTGTAAAAGTTTTGTAGGCCTAACATTTTATACACTTTTTGAATTTTCAGGCTCTGTGAATCAAGCGGATAAAAAGTTACATAACACATAGCACACTAAATGCACACACATACATAGCACGATAAATGCACACACGGCACACTCCAACTCTAATTTCAACTTTAAACGCAAATGTTATTGTTATAACCACCACTTGAGTTTTTACTCCTCACTAACCCTAGGGGACTGCGGAGTTATGAATTCACAATTTGTAAGGTTATTTATTTATTGCAGATTATCAACTTGGATTATGCTGAGATTGTATTTTGAAAGTTTCATCAGAATGCATCTGTATGTGGGTGTGCTACACATTAATATGTGCGACGTAAAGCGTGTTTATTTTACTTTGTCGATTATAGAACAAAGTAGGTACTGATACGATTCTTTTCAAATTTTGCTCATTAGATTTTGAAAGATGTCTGATCAGTGATTCTCATTTTTTAACTGTCAAACATTTTAAAGTGACCCCAAGTTCAGGTTATTTAAAAAATGATATTTTTATTTTCAAATTGATAAAAAGGCACATACATGACTATCATAAAATAGCATTGAAGAATTATCAAGTTTCCATAATAAAATATTTTTATGATAATGCTGAAAATTTTCTAAAGGTACACAAATACATCTAAAGGTTATCTTATATCTGGTAAGGCAGAACAAATAATATAAATGATTATGCGACATGTAATTTTTTGACACTGTCGTGTCTTGTTCCATGACAGTGGAACTTAATTGATGCATGTTGCAAACAATCCACATTTCAGCTTGAAAGTTTTCATTGACAAACAAATACACTCATTAATTTCTTCGTATAAAAAAAATGATGAAGTTATTGTAATTTGTGTTTTTGCATTCAAATGTCTTATTGAATCTATCACATACTTACATATTTCTTCTAAGAATCTTTTGTTGTTGACTTTTGTCACCAAAGTATATCTTTTCGCTTGACAATATTTTGTTGACTTTGTCACATTATTTTGTCGATAACGACCGCATTCGTTGACTGTAGCCATACCATACGTAGGTTGACTGTTGTAAACATAGTAGGCCATACTATACGTTGGTTACGTAATCAGGCAGGCCGTGCCAGGAACTCGAGGCACCTACAGGGCTTACGACCTGTCATCGGCTGGTTTACGTGATCACTTTATGTGATGACAGGTCGTAAGCCCTGTTAGTGCCTCGAGTTCCTGGTTCTTCTACAATATCCCAACTTCGTCTCTATTGAGATCTTAAAAAAGTTTGTCAATAAAACATTTGACTAGCGAAAGGGAGAAAAATCCAATGTTTGCGTATATGCAATTTAAAAAAAATATTCGATTTTATTTTGTTTTTACACTTTATCAATACGTCACACTATAATCAATAGTTAATTTGCAAACACATGTAAGTATCAACATACTGCGAAGATCGCCTCATAAATCTAATCCATTCAATATCACTATTATTATGTCAACTTTCAATGATCAGATGCTAGACTTCTCCTGGGGAACGAATATTATGTCTTCGAAACGAGAAAGCTTATGTTATTATAAGCTTAGTAAATAAATATATTTTTCTAATATATAGGTATTATTGTTTTAATTCAACCAATTATAAGTAGTATGCGTTAGTTGAAAATGTATAACATTTGCTAAAATATTCAAGAGATAACCTTTTTTTTCTATGATTGACGAATTTTTTCCTTAAAGACTGAAATAAACAATTCAAAACTGTTTTAAATAAACATCGATAGTGTTTTTTGGTTCACACAAGTTTTCGAAAAGGGGGTAGTTTATGGAGGTCTAGAGACGTATCAGATGAGTATTTGTTTGTCAAATTGGTTTCTACTTACCGTGGTAGCGCCTGCGCTTCTTTAGGCCCCTTACACTGTGTAGGCTTGCCAGAGAGAATATTGTTTCAGTCCTAAACTGTTTTCATCGAAGCTCAGAGCGAACAGTGAAATGTTAGCAAAAGATTTCCAATTATCAAATATAAGAATATTCGAAACTTTCTAACTTTTACCCTAGCATTTTAAGAACAATTAAGTATTATATATAGTATTAAATATGTCATTTTTAAAAGTTATTAGATATAATTAAGTATGCGTAATAGTTTATTTTAATGTGTATGAAAAACTGTTGTTGCGTTTAAATAAATGACTATGTAATTATAGTACTTTTTACTTAATTTATGTGAATAAAACAAGATTCTCAGGTAAGTTAATATTTTTCTATTATCAATACATTTGTTAATATTTATTCACGAATAAGTTTCACCTAAACTTTAAAATTTAATTAGCACGTTCAAGTTTAATAAATTCCCTTTTAATTGACATGGCATTGAAATATTGTTCAAGTACATAAATTTTGTTGAAAAAAAAAATCTTTCTTAAGTATTTTTTTATGGCGCTCAAAGATGAAATCTTTAATGAAAACAATAGTGATATTTGAACACAGCGTGGATTCTTTAAAGCGATTATACAGATTCTTTAAGCGATTATACCTTAAAATTATGTGTTTTCAAAATGTTATATAATTAAAAATAAAAATTATAACATTACCACATATCAATTATTATCAATTCTTGAAATTATACCAAAAAGCAAAACCTAATTCAAATTTCAAGAAATATATGTTAGTTATTTTAAGAAACCATTTATCTCAATAGAGATGAGGTTGGAATATTTATTTATTAGAAGAACGGGGAAGTCGCCAAAATTAGGATCCAAGGTTTATAATATATATTATATACACAATCATAAAATATCCAATTTGTTGTATAATTCTGCAATAACTGTGTTTAATATTGACTATCCTTTTTCAAATTTGACGACTTAAATATATTTCATAAATATTTTTAACGTTTCGGAGCTAACTGAGCAGTGAGAAGTATTGTCATCCGTGTCGTGTATTTTTGTTGCGAGAAGACCACACTTCTAAGCGATCACCGAAACAGATATTTATATCCTTATATATTACTTTTTTGTTATTAACCACTTTTATTTTCGTAACATTTATGTTTTAATTGTTATAATTTCATGTTTATACTTGCTGTTTTTTTTGTTACATTTCTAGTGTTAACCCTTTAGGGGCGAAATTTTTTAACTTATTTGGTTTATTTTTTTCGTTGTATTTTTTATTATTATTGTTATTATTTCGTAGTAAGTTCATGTTCTAATTGTAACCATGGACGAAAATGAACCTCCCGATAAACAGGGCGGATATAAACATAGGCAACATGCGTCGGATTCTGATTCCTCCGATTCCCTCATAATTCAAACTAAAAAACCAAAACTAACTTCAAACGCATCGTTAACTTCAACCGTTACAATAGATACAGATCAAAACATATCAAAATATGAAGAGAATACTATTATATCTAACCGATTATTACGACCAAGATGCTCGCGCTCCTTTTGCAGTTCACGTGCAAAGAGTGGATAAAAAAACTATTAATTCACTAGAACTTGGAAAGATTCTTTATGATAGGAAAGTTTCTAAAATCGTCAATGGATCTCTTAAAAGGGAGGGAAAGTACAGGGCAGCCCTCGAGTTCCAAAATCCCAAAGACGCGAATCAATTTATTAAAAATATTTCTATTTTGTCTAATGATAATTATACAGCTTTCATACCTACATATAATTTGACGAGAATGGGCCTTGTCAGAGGCGTTCCCACAGAGCTTACTGAACAAGAAATTTTAGATCTTATTTCAGTCTCGGGTCAGTCAATCAAGGCTATAAAAGCTCGAAGGCTCAACTATAAGGACAAATCAGGTGAAAAACCAGAATGGCGTCCGTCTCGAACCGTTGTGCTTACTTTTGCTGGTCAAATTTTACCCAAATATGTTTATATTTTTTACAATGCCCTCGAAGTTGAGCTCTACACTTATCCTACAACGCTCTGCTTTAACTGTTATCGTTATGGACACCGTAAGGCAGCTTGCAGGTCCTCACCACGTTGTAATGTATGTGGTGATCATCACTCAACAGAGGAATGCAAGAAAGACCCGGAACTTCCTACTTGTGTAAATTGCAAAGGTGATCATAAAGCATCGAGCAATACTTGCCCCGAATTTTCGCGCCAAAAAAATATCAAATTTTCTATGGCTAACGAGAGCCTTTCATACTTCCAAGCCTCCAAACTTTATCCACCAGCAAAAAAGTCATATGCTGAAACAGCGGGTCAGCACTCAATACTAAATCCAATCATAAATCCACCAGAAACATACACCTAAACGATGTATAAATATAATGAATCTAGGCCAATTCAAAAACCAGGATATGATAAAAACTCTCATAACTCTTTACTCCTCCTTCCGAATGGTAATTCTCGAACAACCTCCAATAAATGTGGAATCATTCTTGATTCGAATCTTTAACTATTAATAGCAGCGTCGATCGTTAATATTTCAGTGTTGTCAATATATGTTCCGCCAAATATTATTTTTTGTGAAGACGTTTGGTCAGATATAGTCAAACAAATTCCACCGCCAATACTGTTATTGGGTGATTTTAATGGTCACTCTCCAAGCTGGGGTAGTGATATTACTGATCGATCGGGCTCAAATATATTAGAATTCTTAGACTTTAACAACTTATGTTTCTTAAACGACGGTTCGCCTACTCGTATCACCCCTCCCAATCAAAACAGGAGTGCGGTAGACCTAAGTATATGTTCACCATCACTTGCCTCATCTCTAACTTGGTCAGTTCTTTACGACCCATGCTCCAGTGATCACCTACCCATTGTTATTAGAATGAACGATTTTTCATGTCCCACGAATCGAAAGAATACAATCCGCAAAATCCGATATATAACAGAGAAGGCTAACTGGGAAAAATATTCACTAAAAAACGAAGGAAAAATTAATCTGCTTTCTTCGCCTTCTATTGATAACGCCTTAGATTGTTACAGTCAGTTTATAGCCAAAATAATTGAAACTGCGGAGGAAACGGTTCCAATTAGTAAGAAATTGAATAAAAATAAATCACCCCCAGCTCCATGGTGGGATGAAGAGTGATATCGAATGGCACGATTAAGAAAAGCAGCTTTAAAAAAATATCGGATAAATATGACCTTAGAAAATTTTTTATGCTTAAAAAAAACCCAAGCACTTACCAAAAGAATTCTTAAAAATAAAAAGCGAGAAGGCTGGAAAAACTTCTGCGATTCTTTATCACCGGAAACACCTGCAACGCATATCTGGAAAACAATAAAAAGCTTCCGAAGCAATATCAAACAAACGTATGCTTTTCCAAATTCTCATGATTGTATTTCTGAATTTGTTCACAAAATATCTCCTCCTTATGTTCCAACATTTGAAGAACTCAGTCCAAGTTTTAATCTAAAAGAGGACAATTGGCTAGACGGCCCATTTACAATGGACGAATAAAATGAATCTCTGAATTCTGTGTCAGATACTGCTCCAGGATTAGATAACTTGCCTTATAGCTTCTTAAAGAAACTGAAGGAATCCTCAAAAAAATACTTTCTTGAATTGACTAATATTTTTTTCAGCACAGGCTTAATACCAAAAGAATGGAAACAACAAAGAATCATTCCTATTTTAAATCCAAAATGAAACCCAAATTCTGGTTCTTCTTATCGCCTTATAGCATTGTCGTCTACCCCCCTTAAAACTGTGGAGCGGATGATAAAAAATAGACTCGATTGGTTTACGGAAAACGCGCAAATCCTATCGAAATTCCAATTCGGTTTTAGAAAGAAACACTCAACTTTGGAAAGCATTTCTATTTTAGCAACAGATATACACATAGCCAATGTTAAAAAAGAGTTTTTGGTTGGAGTTAGTCTGGACGTAGAAAGTGCATATGACCATGTTTTTCTTCCGCTTTTAAAACAACAACTTTTAAAAGTTGGGGTGTCCTTTAAACTTTCAGCATTTATAATAAATCTACTGATCGATAGGGAAATAGTTATTGATTCATATGATACCACACCTATAGTCAGAAAAGTTTGTAAAGGATTACCGCAAGGATCATCCCTAAGTCCTCTTCTATTTAATATATTTATAAGTGATATTTTCCAACAATTACCCCCCGGTGTTAAAATTCTCTGATATGCCGACGATATATTCCTATACATATCTAGCCAAGACTTAAGCAACGCAGTGAAAAGAATAACAGAAGCTTTAGACCATGTATCTTCGTGGTTGTTTTCACAGGGGCTAGAACTATCAGCAACTAAAAGCAAAGCCATTGTATTCACAAAAAAACGCTCCATCCCACACATTCAAATTCTGATAAAAAACCAACCTGTACATTTTTACAACTCAATCAAATTTCTTGGTGTAGTATTCGATACAAAAATGTCATGGTTGGGAAATTAGTTGAAATAAACAGGGTGCACACAACTAATTTCGGTGATCGTGCATTTGCTGTGGCAGGACCAAATGCATGGAATAAGCTCCCACACACCCTCAGACAAACCGAAAATATATCTTCGTTCAGGAAAAAACTCAAAACGCACCTTTTTCGCAAATCTTACCAGAGCCGAAATGATACAACGTAATCATTTTTTCAGCGCCCTTGAGGTGAGATATTCACAAAAACGGCGCTATATAAATTATCCAAATTTATTATTATTATGGAATGATTATGTTGAGATACTAATTTCAAAAGCCCAGGGGGGGCTCAACATGATGAGGGCGGTTTCTCGGGCATGGTGGGGGTGCCATCCCAGTACACAGAAACTATTTTATAATGCATACATTAGAAGTCTTTTTGATTATGCTTTATTTATAATAGAACCAACGTCAAAAAAAAAATACTGCCCGAATAGATCGTATTCAAGCCCAAGCTATTAGGTTGATAGTGGGAGCTATGAAATCTTCCCCAATAATTGCACTACAGATAGAAGTAGTCGATCCTCCCCCACATTTAAGAAGACAGCTTTGTGCTGACAATTTCTTTTTTAAATGTTTTTCGCTTAAAGATCACCCTCTTACAAATCTATTAGAGCAATTATTGAAAGAATTAACTATTAGAAATAAATTGGGGGACAAATATAGACCTTTTTTACTAAATAGTTTACAGAAGTACAAAACAATATTACCATACTGTCATCAATATAAAATATTACCGTTATATAATACACACTTTGAATTTTTGACATATAGCCCGAATATCTTATTTTCTTTTGGAATTGAAAAAAATCCTAACGCAAACAAATATTTTCAAAATTTGATTGATTCTGACTGGAAAGATTGGGACCTTTTCTTCACAGATGGCTCAAAGTCGCCTTCCTCTCCATTCACAGGTGCGGCGGTATATAGCTCAAAATATTCAATCGAACTTTGTCTTTCCTTGCATAACAAATGTTCTGTGTTTACAGCGGAGTCCATTGCAATACTAGAAGCATTGACACTAGCAAAATCTAAACAGTCAAAAAAAGCAATAATTTTTTCTGATTGCCTAAGCATCCTACAAAAAACTTACTCATCACCTTTTTCCTCACCAGAAAATGAAATATCTTTAAATATTCGAAAAATTCTCTATCAATTAAACTTCAACAACCAACAAATTATTTTAGCTTGGATTCCAAGCCATTGTGGAATAACGGGCAACGAAAAAGTCGACTGATTAGCAAAGACAGCTTCTGAATACAAAAGAAATAAAAATAATACGTATCCCATTCCGATCTCTGACATTTTGTCAGAACCAAAACAAAACTTGTATAACAATTGGCAAGAATATTGGAATATCTCTTCCAAATTCAAGGGAAAATATTATGCTTCCATTCAAAACACAATCCCAAAGGTTCCGTGGTTCAAAGAAACCAAATCTAGCAAGTTTGTTATATCATCAATCTCTCGTATGCGCATCGGGCACTGCTGTATCAAAACACATCTACTGAAATTAAACATAGTAGAGGAAGCTTCTTGTGACTGCGGATTGGAGAAGGAAACGTTGAACCACGTTTTCTTCAATTGTGAAAAATACCCCACAAAGGAATTCTACTTTAAAATAGCATCGATAAATCCCCTTCCAACAAGAATAGAAACGTTACTCCATAACATAAATCAAAACACTTTAAACTTATTTTGCAATTTTTTAAATGAACATAAAATATACGTGTGACTGTAAAGGGTTAGTTCACTAACCCAACGGCTGGAAACAACAAGAGATTATGAGCGGTAGTTCACAATAATTTTAAGTATCGATGCGTACATGAAAGTTTCATCTGCCTGAGAACACCACAAAGAGGTGAAAAGGCAAAAAAAAAAAAAATATTTTTAACATTACAATAACATTTAATTGTAGTGTCGGACCGGGTTATTTTTTCATAAAAGGGTTGGTATAAAACGGCTCTCAGTTAAACACTAATGTGATTTTATCAGCCAGCTAAACTGCTATTTTTGGTGAAATTGTTGTTGTAGCAGATGTTGTTATAGTTTCTTGCTTTCAATTAATACACTACTCGGTTACAATTCTGGGCATCTTTTGTGTCGGAATACTTTCTTTCGATATCCTCCAAATATTTCTTTCGTTTTAACTATATTATATTATATGCGATGTCTACTTCTATATATTACTTACTTACTTATATAGCCATTTCTGTCCATTGTTGAACGAAGGCCTCCCCCATATATCTCCATATATCTCTGTCTTGCGCCTTCTGCATCCAATCACAAGCCATTCTTTTTATATCATCAGACCATCTCGTGGTGGGCCTCCCTCTACTTCTTTTATCTTCTCGAGGTCGCCATTCCACTACCCTTTTTGTCTACCTCTGGTCTTGAAGTCTAGCAACGTGTCTCGCAAAAGACCACTGGAGCTTAGCCACATTTTCGACGACGTCTGTTACTCCTGACCTTCTAAGTATCTCCTCATTTCATATTCGGTCCGATAGTTTAATATGTAGCATGACTCTTTCATGTTTTCTTTGTGCTACGTGGAGTTTCCTCACGGTCGACATGGTGAGTGTAAGCGTTTCTGCTCCGTATGTTAGTACTGGCAGTACATACACATTGGTTGTACATTTTACGTTTAAAGCTTTGCGGAATATTGCTGTCGAAGAACTTCTTTAAGTTACCATAAGCTGCCCACCCAAGACCAATTCCCTCTGAAGCTAAGCGGTCTGGTTATCTCTGGAGAGTATGATGTTGTGGTCGAGATATTTGTATACATTGACCTCCTCTATGGTCAATATCAACAGTACCGCCTAGGATCAGATTTAAGTTAAGGGGGGGACTGCTGCCAACGTACCTACCTATTTTTCAATTTGATATACCATCATTATTTCTTATCAAATCGTTTTGAAAAAAATAATTTAGATAGTTTGGGTATTCATAAAGAAAAATGTATCTTTACTTTTTGATAATGTTCTGTATAAATTATTGTAGAAAAATAATGGGATACCCCGATTTTCAACGTTTATCTTATATTTTTAATAAAATATAAGGCGTAGTTCAACATATATTCTTTTAAATTAAAGAAGACAAAAATATCTAGAAAAATACGGTGTGACGTTGAATTAATGCTTCAGGTTTAGAAAATAAATCTAAAAAACATTTATTTTCCATTCAGCGCCATTGCGAAATATAAGTTTATTTGGTTTATTTTATTTATTTATTTAAAAAAAAAATTAATATGTCCTTGTTAAACAAGTACATATACATCTTCCTACGTTCCCTAAAATAAGCATAAATGCTTGTGCTATAGGTGAACGAAATCGGTCGAGGCAGGATTCGAACTCGCGACCACTGGATTACTAGCCCAGCGCGCTAACCGTTCTGCCATCGACCCATCTGACCCATCGATTTAACCTGATGCATTAATGCAACGTTACATCGTATTTTTCCAGATATTTTGATCTTCTTTAATTTATAAAAAAATATAATGCTTTATACCTTATAGTTTTTTAGAAATTAAAGATAAATGTCAAAAATTGGGGTATGCTTGTTCCTACAAGAATATATACAGAACATAATTAAAAAATTAAGGTGTATTTTTATTAATTAATATCCAAACTAACTAGGTTATTTTTTCAAAATGATTCGTTTTGTAGTAATGACGCAAATTCAAATTGAAAAAATAGGTACGTTGGCAGCAGTCACCCCCTTTATAAGAATTCCAACATTTTTGTCTTTTCTACGAGCTCTTGTAGCATAACGTTTGCTTTATTTAGGTCTTCAGATATTATTACGATATCATCTGCAAATCTTAAGTTTGATTCCGTCTATCATAATTCCTTTTTCTTCCCCGCAATTTTTTAAAAGCATATTCCAGAACACCGGTTAACAGTTTTGGGGATATTGTAACTTCCTGTCTCACATCCTTTTCTATTGGGAACTGGTCGGTGGTCGATGGCTTCTATATACATATATTACCAAAGTGAAATTCAAAAATACCCAGTGGTTAAAAATAATTTCATCGTATGTCGGTTGATATATTTGGTTTGCGCTGTCTTATTTGTAGTATTTGAATCAGTAGGATTTTTTTATCCGTGCTAAAAGTTTGAATATTGCCTATACATATACAGTAACTTTTTAATGATTTTAATTTATATCTTCAGCTTAAAGTCATGTAATGATAAACAAGCCTAAGTCTTCCCTTAAACCACGCATGGTTACGCCCATGTAAAGTTGTCGCCACATAACCTGAACTTTTAGCCGAGAAGGGGAGCGATTTGCACGTAAACCTACGAAGCAAAAAGACACAAATTTACGCTCTGCGTAACCGGAAGCTCGTTCAAGATGTTTGGCGAAAACTATATACTTCAGTTCATTTAGTCACTTGTATGTACTTACCTAAATCATGAGAGAGGCTCATCCACAAATTGGTTTATATAAATTTGATCTCTAGAGTTGGTTTATACAAACCATCACATCAACCTTCTTCAACATGCATCTTCAACCTTCACCTATTCGCAAATTATTAGTACCTACTATTAATCATTGGCTCCATTGCTGGTGCTAGGAATGCGAAATATACGTCTCAAAAATAATACATGGAATTCTTTTAAAGATTTTTGTTTGTTTTTCTAAATAATTATATTCGCATGAAGCCCTCGAACCGTAGTGAGGACCTCTTATCTGTAGGATTAGATGGCAAATCTGACACAGGAAATTCCGCTGGTCTTCGGAAGCAGTTAACGTCAAAGAAAGTCAGTAGGAATTCTAATGTTTTATTCTTTAAAACTCTGATAAAACCAGTCCTGAAATATGCCTCTAAAGCTTGGATATTTAAGGCTTTAGAGAGATTCTCAGAAGAGTCCTGTGAGAGATACTGATGGTTGGCGTCGTCAATTCAACAGAGAGCTATATGACATATGTGGAAAGCCCAATGTAATAATTTACATCGAGGTAAAACACCTGATATGGGCTAGTCACATAGTCAAAAAGGATGACGACAACACTCTCCACACTACAGGGACGAAGAAGACCAGAAAGTCCAAAGCTGCGATAGATACATCCATTATGCAAATCAGATATTGAAAATTCAAAAAATGGAAGACTGGATTCAGCCAAGACCCACCGGGCCTATCGACTTTATGATGATGAGTACAACTGGAAAATATGTGTCGGGAAACTAACCCCCGGATTTACCCCTAGCAAAATGAAATAATGTAAAATCTATGAATCTTCCTTCACCATTCATGCTGCCCGGTTATAGAACAATTTAGCAATTGACTTTAGAACTGCCCCAACACTTTCAATCTTCAAATCTCCACATATACGCCCACTTTTCCTCTCTATTCTCTAACCAACGTATAAACCATCTCACACACCATCCCTTTTGATCGCTCCACATCCTCTTCTTAACTTTCCTTCTTTACTTCTCACTACCCCAGGGAAATATAGTGCATGGGAAGTGATGAATTCGCAATCTTTAAGGTTATTTTTTATTGCAGATTATCAACACCATGCTAAGATAACTATGTACTTTGTACCTATGACGTGTTTATTCTACTTTATCGATTATAGATTTAAGTATTCATTCGATTTTATTCAAATTTTGCGAATTTGTATATCTAACACTCGCTTAGACCACATTAGAATTTGAAGGATATCTGATCAGCCCACCTAGACAACGTGTCATTTAGCTCATAAAAGAAATAAGAAAAGATAACTCAATGTATGGAAGTGACAGTTGTCACGTGATTTGGAAGTGACAGTGCTTTTTTAGTGTCAAATTTTTCAATGTAACCCCAAGCTCAGGAAACTTTGATATTTTTATTTTCAAATTGATAAAAGGCACGTCACTTTCTTGAAATGGCATTGATGAATTATGAAATTTTCGTAATAAAATGTTTAAAATAATTTAACAAACACATTTCATGAAAATTCTTTAAATTTCCCATACCAAATTCGAATACTTTGAGGAGTGATTTGATAGTGAGGAGTAACAACCACAACCACAACCCACAACCTACTCGTTGGAACATTAATTAGTTTTTGCTAAAATACAGATATATTTGAATAAGATTTTATATATAATGAAATGATTATATCGTAGATATCTATGGATGCTCTTTAGTCAAATGTGTATTATAATATTCAAATGTGTGTATGCATGAATGTATGAATGTGTGTAATCTTTAATTTTCTATTTTGCACTGGTTATGTTTAACTACATATGCCGTAACTTTACTGTCGTGTAAATATTTCGCAGATGGTTGACTGGAAGAAATTGCCTTACAATGTAATTACTTATATATATGTAGGTTCAGTCAAGAGTTGAATAAATAAAAAAAATAAAATACATTTAAGCCACACATAATTTCATGGGAAATAAAGAGATCTAAAAGACTGAATAAGAACGTATCTAAGTCAAGTAAAATACGACTAAAATTTAACGACGTGCTATAAAGAAAGCATATATCACAGGAAGAGTGTCCTTGGCTGATAGAAAAGGCAGGTGTTTAAGTAGGTACCTACTGCAATCAATCTGTGGAAAGCTGACCATTCCAAAATAAGTTATCAGATTATGAAAATTCACATCGTTAATCTTGACTGCTGCAAAATGTGTTTTCATGACTTCATATTTATTTTACAAGGGCCCCAAAGATCTGTTATCCGTTTATGGTTTTATTTTAAGTCATAATGGACAAAGACATTTTAAATACTACGCCATCAAACTACATAATTGCCAACCAACATTACCACAAAACACATCGTCACAAAAATACATAATATATAACACCGGATATATAACACCGGTTCAGATCAAATCAATAACATAATTACACCCAATCATATATATTTCTCAATATTTATTTAATGTATTACATTGCATTTTTTCATTATTACATTCACATTTTTTCTCAATATTAATTTAATGTATTATTTAATTCAAGAACTCTATACATAATGTACTATCTATGTCGCATAACTGTTCAAATGAATACCTCGGCACAGGACTTCCTAGTGAAGTGTTTATCGTACCCTAGCAATTACAATACTTATCAATAAATAACACTCATAAACACACTGATATGTTCACACGTACTAACATGTAATTTTTTTTTTTAAATGAATATGTCCTTGTTAAACAAGTACATATACATCTTCCTACGTTCCCTAAAATAAGCATACATGCTTGTGCTATAGGTGAACGAAATCGGTCGAGGCAGGATTCGAACTCGTGACAACTGGATTACTAACCCAGCGCGCTAACCGCTCTGCCATCGACCCATCTATTGTATTCTAGCTCTAATATTTTATTGTATTTGTAACTTCTTCATTGTATTTTTAATAATGAATAAATAAATTTATTGTTTCATAGACTTGAATATACCAAATTGGCATATAGCACACTAAACAGGGTGAATTGTCATATAAAGCAAAAAAATATATATAGGTACATACCAAATTGTTCTTGTTTGATGAGGTTTAATTTGTCAATAAAATTTCATTCAGAAGGGTAATTTTCGTCTTCAAAATAAAACATTTCTCGCACATTTTCTATCATTTTCAGCGCCAAAATGTCGCATCGAATCAAAAAGTTTACCAATGAGTAGGTACATAACAAAGTTATAATCTATGAAAGAAGCGAGGATAAAAGTTTGCATTTGACATTCAAGACTGATTAGGCATCCATTTTTGTCCATCAATGAAATGTATTTTCAGCAAATTGAGAGGCTGTCGGTGATTGACGGTATGTTTGTCTGAAGTGAAATGAATAATAATTAATCACGAGCTATACCAGCTTTATGATGATATAGACGTTGGAGTATTTATAAGGATTGGGAGACTCAGATAGCTTGGACATGTGGAGAGGATGAGTGAGCAACTGCCCGCCAGAAGAGTCCTTCACCATAGACCAAAGGGTGTGAGGCGTAGGGGGAGACCCAAGGTGAGATAGATGGACTGTGTCCAGGGGGACCTGGACTCTTTGGGCGTGGTCAATTGGAGACCAGGAGCCGCTGACAGATCAGAATGGCGAAGACTTCTTTTGGAAGCCTTCGCCATTCTGATGTGGAGCTGATGTTCTGATGTGAATGTAAAAAAATGTTTTTTTTATCACGGTATTTGAAAACACTAGTCTAAAAACATCTTAATTATATATATTTGTTGGATAAACAGGGCAGTGGCTGAACAACAAGTGTCCTGATCCTATACTTAATACTCGGAGAAATATGAGGTAAAATTAAGTCATAAGGTCAATTTTCTGGACTGTGGTAGTTATCAATAAATATTTTATATGCTTTTTAACAAAATCTGGGACCAAAAACAAAACTAAACTAACTTTTCTCCAAACTCGCAGTACTTAGTACCGATGTCGCATACGATATATTATTACTTTCGAACGATTTATAGAAAATGCAATTCTCGAGTCTCGCATGCGACATGTTGAATGTATATGATTCGAAATTTTGACGAGTGATACTCGACGTTCAATATTGCATTTACATAGGCAAGTGTCTGTATCAACAAGTATTTTCGTCATTTGTCTTATGTTTGTAGTCACAACCAATGAAAATAATGACAAAAAATGCAAACAATTCATAAAAATATTTTAAACGCTGTGTTGCCTCTTCGTTCATGTGACACTTCAGTTTCGAAAGATTTCAATGTAGAATGATTTCAAGAATATATTTAAAGCCTACTGTGCGAGATTGGAGAAAACATACCCTGTAATCTAGTATTGTAGGGCGAAAGCGCGATGGGCTAGCGATTTTAAGGGCCCATTTATGATTTATTTTCCAGAAATTTAGTCCCGGTTTTTGGATGAAGAAGCCAAATTTTTTCCTTCCATTTCTCTGGTGGTCTTCCTGATGGTAACCAACCCTCTGATATTTCATATATTGCGCTTTTGGGAAAATTTTCGGGATTTATTCTCCCAATGTGTTCCGTTCCAAATGTTCGATTTGTTCCTGCCCGATTTCTATTGCTTATTTTAGAAGACATCTGAGAAATTTGAATATGTAGGTACCTACTTACGTACGTATTTCAAGAGAATATTCATTCATTAAAATTATTAGTATCTTTGCATAATCATAACGTGTAAGTAAATGAATACCAATTTTTACATAATAGATATTTAATATTAATATCAGACAGAAATTGCAGAAGAGATTTTCCACCACAAACTTCGCATCCCTTGTGCTCTATACATGTAGATATGATGTTATGGCATTATTAAATATTTGTTTAGTCTACATGGTGTGATGTACTCTTAGTAAGGAATATTTTAGAACGGGTAATTTCTAAAGGGGCATTATTATATAACTCATCTCTTGTTGTAAATAAATAAGTAGAACAGTAAAGTAATCCTCGATTTACCGGGCGAGTTTTCAATTTCTCTCAGATTTAAATAGGTACCTTCTTTAAAATACTAAATGGTGGTATCGAATTGTATATCATTACCTATATAAAATTCAGTATAAATCGGTTGTATAGCAGTATTATACTTCCCGGTATCACACTGAGATAAATACTATGATAAAATAAATTAAATTTTCCCGTTAAACACAAATATTATATCAGGATATTATATTATTATTATTACTAGTTGCATGTAACACATGAGATTCAACTGTCGATAGCGATACTATGTATAGTTGAAGAATAAGTACCAAATTATTAACCTATAAATCCAAATTATTGAATATTTTAAGATATTTTGTTTTCTATACAACACATGTAGGTATGTATGTCAAGATAGGATAGTATGGAGGTCAGTCCTTTTTTCCTACCCGAAATATGAAAACAGCATGATGGTATGTATGTATGTTTGGAGATTAATTATCAATCTATTAAGTCTTCTTACATATTGTGTATAGGCGACTGCCCTACAAATTTTATGAAGCGATGTCGTCACTAAATTCAATTTTTATAAAAATTGTTAAAAAAAATTGAGATGTGCTAATACAATGTGAATATTTTTTATAGAAAATTAAATTATATAGTCGGAGTAATTCGGCTTTTTTCGATATTCTTAAAAACTTTGCAAATATAGGCAGTTAAACACATAAATTTGTCATAAACAAATATTTTTCTTAATAAAAAATGTTTGAGAAACCCTGGAATTTTTTTGAAAAATTAAATTTGAGATTTTGTATTTGTATATATTCATACCAATTTTCAGCGTTCTAGCTTTTATGGTTTCTGAGATATATGGAAAAATAAAGTAAAAATTCAAAAGTTGATAATCCCTGACTGAAAACAAAAATAAAATTCTGAGTATAAAAGTTTTGTAGGCCTATTACTGTTTATATATTCTGAAATTTCGGGCTCTGTAATTTGAGCGGATCAAAAGTTAATAGGACACACACACACCCTCACACACAGACAGACACACACACAAACACACATACACTAAATATTCTACTCCGAATTCTGAGTAAACCCGTATATGGAATATATATGCTGCGAAGCCTCTATGTTGGTGTTTTTTGACTTCAAAGTTGGAAAAGCCGTGAAAAATATAGACCCTGCATAATATCGCGTATCCTGGCTTGAAACATTGTCGATATGTTAAGAGAACAAAGTTCTCCTGAACAAATCGACAGTTGGATAACATCGCAGTTTTTTAACCGCTCCACCGATCCTCTGAGTGCCCTCTGCCCAATATGTAAGAAGACTTAATAGATTGATACTTAATCTCCAAACATACATACATACCATCATGCTGTTTTCATATTCCGGGTAGGAAAAAAGGACTGACCTCCATACTATCCTATCTTGACATTCATACCTACATGTGTTGTATAGAAAACAAAATATCTTAAAATATTCAATAATTTGGATTTATGGGTTAATAGTTTGGTACTTATTCTTCAACTATACATACATAGTATCGCTATCGACAGTTGGATCTCATGTGTGACATGCAACTAGTAATAATAATAATTTATAATATCCTGATATTATATTTGTATTAACCGGGAAAAATTATTTTATTTTATATATTCTTTAAGTTTCTCCATATCAACTTTGAATTTTTGAGTTGGTACTGTTTTTTCTACGTTTGTATTCTCGTTTAAAATAAGCAAACACGAGTAGTGGTCCGTAATACCTGTTTTCCAAATAACAGAAGTAATTTTATCAGTGTTATTTATATTAGTCCAAATATGGTCAATGCATGATGGGCATTGGCCATGCACCTCCCTAGTAATTTTATTTATGCAAGATTTGTAATTGAGCTGAGTCATCATGTTTAGATAGTCTTCCTTATCACGGTTGTTAAAGGTGTCTAATATACTTATATTAAAATCTCCAATAATCACCGATAATTGGTTGCGTGTATTTTTAAGAATCGTTTCGTACTGATTTATAAACATTTTTTTATTCGAGTCATGAGTTCTATATATACACAGTAAGTTTACAATATTTTTATTTAATTTTATTTTTATATGTAAACAGTTTGATTGTTTAATTTGATTTATTTCATCGTAGCATATTATATTATAATCATTCCATATGAAAACAACAATAACAGAGTTTTTGTTAATTTTTATTTTGGTTACAATACGGGTGTAATTCATACATACATACATACATACATACCATCACGCCATGTCCCTTACGGGGTAAGCAGAGAGATTCGAGCGCCATACTTCTCTATTTTTGCACACATTTCTGGCTTCCTTTACATCCATGCATCGTCTCATACATGCTCGTCGATTGTTCAAACTTTTTATGTTTCCTTCTTTCAAAATATCATTCACATGGTCATGCCATCCCTTTTTGGGGCGACCTCTGCTATTCACTCCATCTCTAGCACCCATGTATATTTTTTTGGTCAGTCGTTCATCATTCATTCTTTCTATATGTCCAAACCACCTTAAAGCATTCACTTTAAGGTAGTTTGGGTGTAATTCGATATACTATAATCTGAATAAGCAAATTCATTTATGTGAGCCTCGGTTAAAACTACGAAACTTGGCCTGCATTTTAGATTATTAAATGAAATGATAAATTCATCAAATTTTTTTTGCATACTACGAATGTTGCAAAAAAGAGCATGACTCATTTTGTCTATTAAGTATTAAGTTTAATTCATCATTATTTTTACAGATAAGCTCGTTTATATGGAAGTTATCGTCTATTTTATCACTTATAAAATCATCCATTTTACGTGTTATGAAATTATAGATATACTAAACTGTTCTGAATTATTTACTTGTTTTTGCAAAAAGAATAGATAAAATCGAGTTTAGGGAAACTAGCCATACCTAGCATCACTATTCCATTATATTTAATTGTTCACCATAGTCAATTTTATTTCGGGCAATATTCAACATTTTTTTGCGATAAAAACAATGATTGTCAATTAGCCTTGTGGTTTATGTTAATTGATAAGTTTTTTCCAATATTTAGTTTGTTGGAGTTATAACATTTTGGTTGTTCTGCGTTGTTCTTGCGATTTGAAAAGGAATGTTCATCAGCATTGATTTCAGTGATTGATTAAAAAAAAATATCCTCGATAGAGTAATTAAATATGATGGGATTTTTAATACTATGTAATCTAATAACTTGGAATATATCTCAACAATATCAAATTAATCAAACCTATTGAACTAGCAAATCCCCGCATCATCAATACTGTTTGTACGGTGTCTATTTTTGTTTTCATATTATTTTTATCAGTTTGTAATTATTTTTAGTATTGTAACACATAAATGGTTTATGCCGTATATTGTTTAAATAAATAATAATCCTACATTCAATAACATATCATAGACAATTATAGATATGATGTAAGTACCTTCACAAAATTATTCACAACCGTGAACTCACCTTACTTTCTTTCTGAATTAAATTTCTACTGACCATCACGCAATTTCAGATCTAAGTTTTTGTTCCATGTATAAGAACGATCTTAGACCAACTACTTACAAAACAATTACATTAGACGGAGTTGCTACAACTACAATAGATATAAGTTGGGGAAAAAGTTTCTTCGCATTTTATATGAAAACTCCAGACTTGTTTTAAGTTGGTTTACATTTAATTAAAGTACCTATATATTATATGTGCCTATTTGTTCAATGACTTTCTGCCATCTTGTAGGTAGTGACATGATCCCGTTGCTGTAGAAATTTTGAGAGTTCTGATAAAAGAAACGCGACAAATGATTTTGGCAGTCCTCTCTTGATGTTAACCTGACATTGCTTAAAGAATTCTGAAGAGACTAAAATAGGTAAAAATCTGAAGGTGCAAGGTCAGAGCTATATGGCGGATGCATTAACACCTCCCAGCCAAAATCTGTTAATTTTTGCTGAGTTGCTAAAGCTGTGTGTGGTCTAGCGTTATCGTGATGGAAGACCACACCCATTCTATTGATAAATTTCGGCCTCTTTCTTTCAACTTCTTGCTTCAATCTAATCAGTTATTGGCAGTAGAGATCCGAATCGATGGTTCTGTTCAGCGATAAAAGCTCACAATGAACAATGCCCTTCCAATCCCACCATACATACAGCATCGCCTTATTGCGAGTCAACCCGGGTTTTGCCACAGTCTGACCGACCTTTGACCACGACCTTTTTCGCACCTTCTTGCTGTACGTAATCCAATTTTCATCACCAATTCAATTTTCATGCAGTTATCAATCTCGTTCGGTTTCATTGCTCCTTAATAAAGAATCGCAAGTGACTAGGTACACGGTTCATTAGGTTTCTTTCAATGAGCTCATGTGGCACCCAAATATCGAGTTTTATTTTTGTACCCCGCTTTTTTCAAATGGATCAAAACTGTTTTGTGGACTATTCCCGGTTCTTCAGCTATGTCGTAACTATTAATATGCCGATCTTGCTCCACTTTTTCAAAAATGGCGTCCATTTTATCCGTAACAGCGCGACCAAACGTCGCGAATTAACGAATCAACTAATCATTCTTTTTACTCTCCACACTATGGAATAGGGGAGAGTCATGATTTCGCAAAATTTAAGCGTATTTTTTTTACATCAATTTCTCAATGGGTATCATGTAGAGAATGCACACTATGAGTTTCGTCGTGATGTGTTTGTGTGTATGGCGTATACGCTGTACGCCGTACGCCGTACGCCGTACGCCGTAGCATTTATCTTTTTTGTGTCCTCTCTACAGCCCAAACTATAAGTCTGATCGACTTCATATTAACATCATATGTGTAAAGTGCAAAGACCTAGAGCTGATTAGTTTTCCATAGACAACTTTTGATTTCTTCTCTATGAATTCATCATTTACGTTGTTTTTTTTTTGTGTCCTCTCTGCAGCCCAAACTATAAGTCCGATTGACTTCATATTGATATCACATGTGTTAAGTCCATAAACTTAGAGCTGATTAGTTTTCCATAGACAACGGTTCATTTTTTCCCAATGTTTCTTTATGATTTCATCTATTAAAACTGAAAAAATGCTCTCACGACCTGGAAATTAGAGATATTTTAATTTGGTTTCAACTATTTATACAACACCAAGAATCTTCATAAAATTGTATTCAAAGTTGGTCAATGTTAAAAGAAAAATATTCAACGGTTTCAAAAATTATATTTTATTTAATGGATATTTGTATGAAACTTATATGTAACAAGAGAATTTTTTTATATTTGGCAATGTTCAGTTCATTGATTTCATATTGATATAAGAATATTAATAGCTTGAACTTAGAACTGATTAGCTTTTCATAGGTATCATAAAATTTCTTCATATGATATCACGTGTCAACATTGTCAAAATGCTCTAACGCTCTTTGAAACAAAATTTATCTGCTTTTTTAAAATATTTCATACAACATAAGCAGTCTTCACTATACTGCATTAATAGTTTGTCTATCTTAACATAAAAATATACTATCGGAAGAAAATTTATATTCCTGGTAGTAACATTGAGTATGAATAAAAATGTAATTAGATAAATTTCTATGTATGGAAAAGTTCAGTAATTTGATTTCATGTTATAATGTAAAGAGCTTGAACATAGAACTGATTAGCTTTCCATAAATAACAAAAAAATTCTTCATATGATATCACCTGTCAAAATTTGGAAAATGCTCTCGCGTTCTTTAAAACAAAATTTATCTGCTTTTTTTTAAAATATTTCATACAACATAAGCATTCTTCACTATACTGCATTAATAGTTTGTCTATCTTAACATAAAAATATACTATCGGAAGAAAATTTATATTCCTGATAGTAACATTTAGTATGAATAAAAATGTAATTAGATAAATTTCTATGTATGGAAACGTTCAGTAATTTGATTTCATGTTATAATGTAAAGAGCTTGAACCAAGAACTGATTAGCTTTCCATAAATAACAAAAAAAATCTTCATATGATATCACGTGTCAAAATTTTGAAAATGCTCTCGCGTTCTTTATATCAAAATTTATCTGCTTTTTTTAAAATATTTCATACAACATAAGCATTCTTCACTATACTGCATTAATAGTTTGTTTATCTTAACATAAAAATATACTATCGGAAGAAAATTTATATTCCTGGTAGTAACATTTAGTATGAATAAAAATGTAATTAGATAAATTTCTATGTATGGAAAAGTTCAGTAATTTGATTTCATGTTATAATGTAAAGAGCTTGAACATAGAACTGATAAGCTTTCCATAAATAACAAAAATATTCTTCATATGATATCACCTGTCAAAATTTGGAAAATGCTCTTGCGTTCTTTAAAACAAAATTTATCTGCTTTTTTTAAAATATTTCATACAACATAAGCATTCTTCACTATACTGCATTAATAGTTTGTCTATCTTAACATAAAAATATACTATCGTAAGAAAATTTATATTCCTGATAGTAACATTTAGTATGAATAAAAATGTAATTAGATAAATTTCTATGTATGGAAACGTTCAGTAATTTGATTTCATGTTATTATGTAAAGAGCTTGAACATAGAACTGATTAGCTTTCCATAAATAACAAAAAATTTCTTCATATGATATCACGTGTCAAAATTTTGAAAATGCTCTCGCGTTCTTTAAAACAAAATTTATCTGCTTTTTTTATAATATTTCATACAACATAAGCATTCTTCACTATACGGCATTAATAGTTTGTCTATCTTAACATAAAAATATACTATCGGAAGGAAATTTATATTCCTGGTAGTAACATTTAGTATGAATAAAAATGTAATTAGATAAATATCTATGTATGGAAAAGTTCAGTAATTTGATTTCATGTTATAATGTAAAGAGCTTGAACATAGAACTGATTAGCTTTCCATAAATAACAAAAAATTTCTTCATATGATATCACGTGTCAAAATTTGGAAAATGCTCTCGCGTTCTTTAAAACATAATTTATCTGCTTTTATTAAAATATTTCATACAACATAAGCATTCTACACCATACTGCAATAATAGTTTGTCTATCTTAACATAAAAATATACTATCGATAGAAAATTTATTTTCCTGGTAGTAAAATTTAGTATGAATAAAATTGTATATTATAAGATAAATTTCTTATGTATGGAAAAGTTCAGTAATTTGATTTCATGTAATAATGTAAAGAGCTTGAACATCGAACTGATTAGCTTTCCATAAATAACAAAAATTTCTTCATATGATATCACGTGTCAAAATTGTCAAAATGCTCTAACGTCCTTTAAAACAAAATTTATCTGCTTTTATTAAAATATTTCATACAACATTAGAATTCTTCACCATACTGCATTAATAGTTTGTCTATCTTAACATGAAAATATACTATCGTTAGAAAATTTATATTCCTGGTAGTAAAATTTAGAATGAATAAAATATTTCATTGTCAATATTTGTGGTGTGGAGAGTTTAGTGTTGGCCACAACCCACTCGTTTTAAAGTATCATATTATATTCTTTACTTACAAAATTGAATCCTGTTTATTTTCCAAGTAAATAAAAACCCTATTTAATAGAATTTTTTTTTATATTTGCCTTTAAATTGAGGTAGGAATTAGGTAGAAATTGAGGTTCCTAAACTTTTTTTTTCTCGTAGACCCCTTTCAAAATTTTACTGGTTTCGGTGGACCCCCTGCTGCTAGATGTCTACCATATTCCCAAAACTCGTCAAAAAATTTGATCTATTGATGGAAATTTGCGTAGCGACTGAGTTTTAACCCTCATTATTAGGATCTGTTAGGATCGCATGTGAAACGTAGCTCCTAAAAAAATTAGCCAAAAAATCTGAAAATGAGAATCTTAAAGCTTCAAAATGAATTTTTAAAGTCTCAATGCGACCATTTTTCGCCGAAATAAAGCCTGTCATTAATCACCGAAAAAGTAGTATTTTTTGCTCCCTAAATTTTAACTCCTCACTGACCAAAGCCAAGCCAAGGTTTTTGTTCTTTACTATCGAAACCAGATAAATTTTCGTAGACCCCCACTTACAGCTTGTGAACCCCCATTTTTCTTTCATGCCAAACATAGACTCCTGTTGAGTCTCTCTTGGACCCCCGGGTGTCTACCTGGACCACTTTGGGAATCACTACTCTATATCATCAAATATTTATATTCTTTTTAATAAATTATTTAAAAGAGGTTTTTTTCGTTAAAAAGACGATGTGTGTCAAATTTTTTGACAATATGTAAAAATAAATACATAATTTTCTTCCTTTCTTTTTGTTTCTGTAATCCTGATTTTCCACATTCCCAAAATTGTGATCTCAAATATAGGAGATGATGTTAGATAACCCTAGCGCAAAGTAGTCATTTTCAACGTATAAAAATAGTATCAAAATATGATATATCATAAAAGCTTCTTTTGGGAATACGAACACATAGACATGTAAAATGATTACATAAATCTCAGATCGTAAGCCCAAGTATGAATATTAATTTATTGAATTTCTACATAATATTCTTCTAAGGAGTCTTTGCTGAAATGTAGGTATCGAAATTACATTCAGATACCCACATGAGATATGTTTGAGTCGGAATATTTTAACTCTCCTAGATTTAATACAAAAAATGATTATACCCATACATGTAAATACAATCAAATAATTCAACGTGCATGGACTTTATGAATACCTTGGAATAATTCTACAGCATCCAATATCTAAAGTTTGGTAGAAACACAACCATTAATAGGACTAACTTCTGGAAACCTTAATCAGACCAGTTTTGACGTATCCATGACATGGACTAAACAGGACGAGATAAAACTAAATTGCTTCTAGAGAAAAGTCCTCCGAATAATTGAGCATAGTCAAACCTGTTGAGCATTGTCAAACCTGGAGAAAAATACCAACAAGGAACTCTGCGATTTATACCAGGACACCGGCGCGCGGCGGGCGTAACCAAGTTTATTAAAATAAGCAGGCTGCACTAGTTGGGGGCATTTGCACCACATGGCGTATCTAGAGCTCTCTAAAAGAGTGTTATTGAATTATCGTGAATGAAAGCGGAGCGAAGAAGTGTTGGCAGATCGAATCTGCGCTGGTTGGATGGTGTCACGATGGTTTGCCTTTGGGCCAGCGAAACTGGAAATCAAAGTTTCTTGTAGACAGCTACGACCTGCCAAGGGTTGTAACGCTGAAGACGATGATGACTTCTGGAGGATATACTTTTCTCATTGTGGCGACATGTTCTTTTTTGACCTTCCAGGAGGTTAATGTCGTCAGGAACGAGACACTGAATTTCACGACCGAAATTTATTTTTTAGAACAATTGAATTATATTCTGGCTTCGGTAATATTTTTTACACAAGCAAACGGTGGTATTTATTCCAAGAGAGGATATAGACATAGGTAAATAATAAAGATGAAGCAAAACTTTTTTTTTATTGTCGTTAGTAAAACTTTGTCACTACATATAAAATTTAATGCCTGAAACATTTTCGAGTCTAGTGAGTATATTTGTTTTTTAATTGTTTGTGCAACAATTTTTAATCATTCTTCAAACAGTAGGTACATTTTGACACTAAATAATAATATCTGGGCTGCATGTAAATATTTTGTCAAAAAAATGGATTGACCATATAAATGGGATCTTTAAGAATGGAAAAGAAAGAATAATAGAAGAGCGTCCATGAAATTATACAAGGACACAAATATCTAGAATTTTTGTGGGTCAAGAGAGATGAATCTGGAATTCAAAGTATAATGAAGGACATATACATGGAATGTATTCAGAAGTAGGTATGTATATACATAAAAATGGTTATACTTCTTCTTCAGCCTATGTCCGTTCATTACCGGTCGAAGGACTTCTCCATTCACATGGAAACTAAGCGAAGCAATATGGAAGCTAATGGTTTTTCTGATGTGAATAAATAAAGGAAATGCAGGATTTGTTTCAGATGTACCGGATCGAAAGTCAATCGCACTTTCCGTTTAATTTTTATAATAGTACTTTACCGACGTTATTTAAGGACATTTTATACAAACCTCAATTACTAGGTGTACGTATTTGTTCCAGTAAATTAAAGTCGTAAAAGAGGTGTTTTATAACGTAGCAGTATATCAACCGTGAAAATAATTTCTCACAGCTCTGTACTTAATCAATGATTTTACTACCAGGAGTTTTTTTGATTCAACAAGGTCAACTTTTAAACCTTTTGCTGGTAAACGAGTTGATATTTTATGGTCAAAATTGTATTTAATTAATTTCAGAAATTTTTCAAAGCGACTCAATACAATGACCATTGTATTGAGTCGTTTTGAAACACTACGAATAAGTTTATATATGTATAAAAGAGAATACGCATAATGACGCTTTTGAATCTCATATGTTTATTTTATTTTAATTTTGGTACATACATAGTTTATTTACAATACATATAAACAAATTAAACATAATAAGCCAACAGTGCACACAAAAATCCCACAAGGCATAGCTTGTATGTGGGTAGTTATTCCATGGGTATGGGTAAGTAAGTGGGTAAATTTCCCTAATTATTTACAACTAAATGTGGAAAATCAAATACTGTTATTTGATAAGGCATATACAATGAAGTGCATTTTCCCCCCGGAACGGAAGATAACGAAACTTAGTGTAAGTCCAAACGTCAAAAACACCATGACATTTATCCCTGAATTAAATTAAAATAAGCCAAGGTACAAGCAATGATTTAAGTCAAAATCACTTCTGAAAAGGGACACTACTTATCGAACTTCCATTGGCAAAGAGAACATTTTCCAAATATAAAATTTAAAATTTTTTAATTTCATTTTGTGTTTCCTCTATCAAGTTGGATTTTCTATTTTTAACCCAATTTTGTTAATAAAAACCTGTTGTGAAGAAACATTACTTTCCATAATATCTCGTATATATTTGTGAGTCATTTATCAATGAAATGTGTTGTTCCTTTTTTACTTATCCATCCATATAACTCATATCCATAAATCTCTATCAAATGGGTGCTAAAGCCTACCGTATATCAAATATTTTCCAACTGTCGATTTGTTCAGGAGAACTTTGTTCTCTTAACATATCGACAATGTATCAAGCCAGAATACGCGAGAATTGTATGGAGAGGTCTACTTTTTTCACGGCTTTTCCAACTTTGAAGTCAAAAAACACCAACTTAGAGGCTTCGCAGCATATATGTTCCATACACGGATTTACTCAGAATTCGGAGTAGAACATTTCGTGTGTCTGTGTGTCTGTGTGTGTGTCTGTGTGTCTGTGTGTGTGTGTGTCCGTCCCCCCCTTATAACTTTTGATCCGCTCAATTTACAGAGCCTAAAATTTCAGAATATATAAACAGTTACAGGCCTACAAAACTTTTATACTCGGAATTTTGAATTTTTGTTTCAGTCAGGGGTTATCAACTTTTGAATTTTTATTTTATTTTTCCATATATTTCAGAAACCATAAACGCTAGAACGCTGAAAATTTGTACAAACATAGACAAATACAAAATCTCAAATTAGTTTTTTCAAAAAAATTCCAGGGTTTCTCAAACATTTTTTATTAAGAAAAATATATTTTTTATGATAAATTTATGAGTTTAACTGCCTATATTTCCAAAACTTTTACAATTATCGAAAAAAGCCGAAACACCCCAACTAGATAATTTAATTTTCTATAAAAAATATTAACATTGTAGTAGAAGATCTCAATTTTTTTTTAACATTTTTTTTAAAAATTGAATTTAGTGACGACATCGCTTCATACATTTTGTATGGCAGTCGCCTATACACAATATGTAAGAAGACTTAATAGTTTGATACTTCATCTCCAAACATACATACATACCATCATGCTATTTGCATATTCTGGGTAGGAAAAAGGATCTTCCTCCATACTATCCTATCTTGACATACATACCTACATATGTTGTATAGAAAACAAAATATCTGAAAATATTCAATAATTTGTATCTATGGGTTTATAGTTTGGTACATATTCTTCAACTATACATACTATCGCTATCGACAGTTGGATCTCATGTGTTACATGCAACTAGTATTTAAAAAAGATTTCTAGATTTTAAAGATTTATCCAACTGTCGATTTGTTCAGGAGAACTTTGTTCTCTTAACATATCGACAATGTATCAAGCCAGAATACGCGAGAATTGTATGGAGAGGTCTACTTTTTTCACGGCTTTTCCAACTTTGAAGTCAAAAAACACCAACTTAGAGGCTTCGCAGCATATATGTTCCATACACGGATTTACTCAGAATTCGGAGTAGAACATTTCGTGTGTCTGTGTGTGTGTGTGTCTGTGTGTCCGTCCCCCCCTTATAACTTTTGATCCACTCAATTTACAGAGCCAAAAATTTCAGAATATATAAACAGTTACAGGCCTACAAAACTTTTATACTCGGAATTTTGAATTTTTGTTTCCGTCAGGGGTTATCAACTTTTGAATTTTTATTTTATTTTTCCATATATCTCAGAAACCATAAACGCTAGAACGCTGAAAATTTGTACAAACATAGACAAATACAAAATCTCAAATTAGTTTTTTCAAAAAAATTCCAGGGTTTCTCAAACATTTTTTATTAAGAAAAATATTTTTTTTATGATAAATTTATGAGTTTAACTGCCTATATTTCCAAAACTTTTACAATTATCGAAAAAAGCCGAAACACCCCAACTAGATAATTTAATTTTCTATAAAAAATATTAACATTGTAGTAGAAGATCTCAATTTTTTTTTAACAATTTTTTTAAAAATTGAATTTAGTGACGACATCGCTTCATACATTTTGTATGGCAGTCGCCTATACACAATATGTAAGAAGACTTAATAGTTTGTTACTTCATCTCCAAACATACATACATACCATCATGCAATTTGCATATTCTGGGTAGGAAAAAGGATCTTCCTCCATACTATCCTATCTTGACATACATACCTACATATGTTGTATAGAAAACAAAATATCTGAAAATATTCAATAATTTGTATCTATGGGTTTATAGTTTGGTACATATTCTTCAACTATACATACTATCGCTATCGACAGTTGGATCTCATGTGTTACATGCAACTAGTAATAATATGAATCTCTTTTATGCTACTTTTAAAAATGTCTACATACCAACTGAATATTTTTGGACAAGTAAATCCTATTTTATTATTGCTAATTCTAAATTCCCGTATTATATTCTCATATTTTCAGATAGATCCAATCCGAAAATAAGAACTGTGGTGCTTCGGTTCACATCCCTGATCTCACCTTAAATCTCTCATAAATTGCCTAAAGAAGTGTATATTTTCACAGCCGATCAACCAAGATTTGATACTTGTCCGATCACAAAATATATGTACGTCGCACCATAATATTTTCAGATTCCTGTAGCATCATTCAAAAATAATAACTGAATTATCCAGAAGACAGAATTATATGCTCTATTAAAAGTCTTCTGTTTTATCTTAGACACCTAGGGATTTATTAACTTGTCAAATTGGCAACAATCTCAGGCACCATTCCGAATGACTTAAATAATCCCAATCTCAGATGTTTTTCCTTACCTTAAATAAAATATGATTTTCAAGTAAGATGAAAATTGGTCCACAACAAAAAATACAACGGTTCATACTATGCAGGTATTCAGCAAAAAATCTCTTCGAGAACTTGAATTAATTACAGAAGGATTTAAAAAAAATTAATATTATGTATATAGTATGAGTATAGGCGTGATGACAGTAAGAAAAAATCATTGAAATTATGATTTTATAAAATAAAATATGTTATAAAGATTTGAAAAAATATATTTATTTTCATTTTAAAAGAGCGAATAATATTAATATTATTAAAATAAAAATACAAAATATGTTAGTCCGCCATTTTATGTGAAACACCAATCAGAGCGCATGACGTCACCATATTGCTACTGTCATATTGTGTTGTTCGAAATAGCTATTTTTTTCATAACAAGCTATATGGAATATGCTGCTTATTTTTAACATGCTATTTTTATTTATTGATTTATTTGGTTTATTTGGGACAATAAACCAAATGATATCGCTATCCGCTCTATTGAATCGTTGACGCATCTGTTATAACACGCACCGAGAATTGTAACGTGGTGGAGAATATTTAACGTTTCAGAAATAAATAACTTGGTGGCTTTCATTGCTTGATTATAAAATAAAATTATGTTATTATATTGTTTCTTTGATTTTGTTATGTACAGTAATGATGATGTTTGTGGGAGTTGTACAGTGTTATATGAGGTTGAAATAGAAATACACAATGTATGTATTATGATGAATCTAGTAGATCAGAATATAATAATATATACATATGGGATAATTCATATGCATAATATAATACATACATACATACATTAATATATTAAAAAAATATAATGTAATGTAATAGGTGTGATGACTGTAAGAAAAAAATCATTGAAATTATGATTTTAAAAAATAAAATAGGTTATAAAGATTTAAAAAATGTACTTATTTTCATTTTAAAGGAGTGAATAATAATAATATTATAAATATAAAACTACAAAATGTGTTAGTCCGCCATTTTATGAGAAAAAACAATCAGAGCGCACGACGTCATAGTATGGTCGCGTCAATTCTTCTGATAGTCTTCAATACAATATACGCATTAATTGTCGGTCTGGACTATGTTTATTTTGGTGTTATCGATATATTAATATTTTAATTAGATACTTAAAACTAAAACAAATAAAATATAAATGGAACAAGGATTCATCAAAGCAAATCGTTTCAATTTACCTAGATACTCGCCTACCTATCGGGGGACACTATGGGCCGGTATTACAGTGTCAGTTTAAGAGCTAAACTCAAGTTTTACAAAAATATAGCGTATTACAGTGTCCGTTTAGACCTAATCTTCCCTCAAATACGTCACTAAAACGACAAATATTTAACTCAACGTTTCTGGCAGATTAAGTACTAAACTGTGAGTCAACTGTCATTTGCTAGGCAACTCGTGTAGTTTCAGTTTCTCTCACTAGAGGCGTTAGGCAACGTGTGTAGATTCAGTGTTGTATCACTAAAGGCGTTAGTTATATCGAAGGTGGCGCCACACAACAAAACAAACTGAAAGCCGTATTGAAACGAACACGGGCATTTAAAAGCATTATTTTGGTGAAAAAAAATAAATTTACCATGTTGGATAATAAAACAATGGTATTTAAAGTCGTAGCGTCCCGTTTTGTATTTCGTATTATTTGAGGTTATTTAAATTTGACAAATAATAACCACAGAAAAAGTGAAATATGTCTATAATTGAAGATTTAGTAACTGACATGTCATATTGCACTGTAATACGGAAATGGATTCAATCTCCCCTTAACATTAATCTTGAGTTTGGCAAACTCAATGAGTTGAGGGCCGACTGTAATAACGGGCCTATGTTAATTGTATTTTGTATGTAACTTAGTTTTTATTGAATAAATAAATAAATAATGAACGCTCGCAACGTATGGTAAACTAATTTAGTTTTAGTATTCTACAATTTTGTCACGCGATGGTGAGCTGACGAACGTTCGACATGTTATGATGCTGGTCACTGCCAAACTAAACTAGCAAGCTATATTTTTTTCATGCAATGAAGCGATTTTCGAAACGACGGCGATTACGCGAAGCATGCGTTTTAAAACATCGTTACAATTTTAGCAGCATACGAATTATTACATAGCGCTCGTTGTTTGTATTGTGTTCATAACAAGCTATATTTATCTGCTATCGTTATTTTTAGCAATAGCAGCCATAGTAGTTATTTTTCTGCCTGTCTTAACTACTCTTAACTAGAATGGAACTTTTGATGGTCGGATATTTCTTTGCGTCGAAGAAAGACTTTTGTTCATCAGAATTCCGAAACGTAAAAACTTAATAATAAGTGCATATAAGTACTTGATTTATCTGTAATTTAAATACAACTTACATCTCGAAAATCGATAAAATATGCTCCTTCTTCTCTCTACATTATGTGTTCATAAGCTAAAAACATACGCGGGAAACGTATGATGGCCTATTTTGACGTTTGGACATTAATGAAGTTCTTTATATGCTTATTGCCTAAATAATGGTAAATATTATATTATTGAGAGCTAAAAGTGGGGGAACAAATACTGTACTTCATTGTTAACGCGTACTTAATAAAATACACTTGTGTCTCGCCGTGCGAAATTTAATCACTTATTTCTCTTTTTTTTCGCGTGGGACGAAAACATATACCTCAGTAGGTGTTTTTTTCGTCGTGTTTGTACATTTAGGGACCGCACAATACTTATGCACTTTTGAATTGATTATAAATACACAAATCGTCCTAGAATACATATATTACATATAGTAGTGATATGCAGTTTACAATATCGTGACGTCACCGTCAGGGTCGGCAGGCGCCATGATACTACAAGCGTTTTTTGGCGTAAATGTCAAATTTGATTTTAAAATGGCGATTTTTGCTACTAAACCTTTATTTTATGTAGAAATGTATATATATTTGAAAACAGTGAATGCGTAAAAACATCGTGAGATAGTTTTTCAAAATTAGTCATCATGCCCATTGACTACTGTTCTATTGCCTCCCATCTATATTGAATTATGGTTTTAAGTAGTCTTCTTTTCCAGTACGGTGAGGAGGATGAAACAATTAATCACGTATTTTTTAATTCTTAAAACAATTCCAATTTCAAAAGTATATACAGATTTCTTATCAAAATTACTCATCAATCACCACTTAATATCATATTTCGTCCCTTCAAAATTCTCGTATTGCCTGTCATTTCCAAAATTAACATTATTATACATATAATCTAAAAATATAACCAAAAATTACTTATTTTTTTGAACAGTAAACATAAAATTGACACAAAGCGCTCTTTGCACGGTGAATTACTTTATACAAAAAAGTCAATCTTATTTCAAGTTTATTTATTTATAAAATACAATATTATTATTTTGTACCAATTCATAAAATATTTCATCTTACCTTTCAATTTGTTTTTATATGCGATGGCTTTGACGGAACTCCACTTGAGAAAATGTACATAATTGTACAAATTTTTTTATTCATTACCGAGAAATGAAGATTCCTTGACTTTTATTGATGTCCTTGACTTGTATCGATCGTATATTTTGGATTTGTTCTTAAATTCAATTCATCTATGGCACGTGCTTTATTGAGGATTTTGTTTATTACAGAGGTCGTACCTATTTGTTTCAAGGGCATGCTAATGAAAAAATGGTTGAAATATTTCATGGAATTGAAAGATAAGCCTGTAAAGTTTGTAATTGTAAGCAGTAAATCCAGGATCCTTAATGTTGTATCATGAGTTTATCGGTTTAAAAGGAAAACGGACAAGTTCAAAGGATTTATATAGTGTTATAGTTACGTGTAGGTACTCTATAAGTACATTATTATTAGGTCTTTGTCTATAAGTAATTCAATATACGAATATCTACGTAAGCTGAAGGCCAGTTTTCGAGAAAATCAAATGCGATTAGTGTTACTCGATAATTTATTGCATTAAGCAAATATTGGATTATGTTGATATTTTTACTCTCCACACTATGGAAGAGTGGAGAGTCATGATTTCACAATTTTTAAGCGTATTTTTTTACATCAATTTCTCTACGGGTATCATGTACAGAGTGCATACTGTGAGTTTCGTCGTGATGTGTTTATATGTATAGCATACGGCGGCGGCGTACGGGGTATGGCGTACGACGTACGGATTATCCTTTTTGTGTCCTCTCTACAGCCCTAACTATAAGTCCGATCGACTTCATATTAACATCATGTGTGTAAAGTGCATAGACCTTGAGCTGATTAGTTTTCCAAAGATATCCGTTAATTTCTTCTCTATGATTTCATCTGTCCAAATTTTCAAAATGCTCTTACGGTTTGAAAAATGGAGGTATTTTTATATTATTTGAAATATTGATACAATAAAAATACACAAAATGCATTCAAGGATTGTCAAAATTTAAAGAAAATAATCTATGGTCTGCCATATCAATGTGAAATAAATTTCATATTTGTATGAAAAATTTATATAACCGAAGTAAAATAGCTTCTGTATGGGAAAATTGAGTGATCAACTTCATATTGATATTGTATGTGTCTCTATAGACAAGTGTATTTTTAACTCTCCACTTCTATCTTCCTCGAGGGGTAGGCAGTGAGAACCGAACACCATATTCTTCTTTCTTGACATATAGGTACATCGCCTGATCAACATTGATACACTGTCTCTTACATGCTCATCTTGCTAGTAAAGCAATTTTACTTAAAATTTCTTAACAGGTATCATGTAGAAAATACATACTATGAGTTTCGTGACAATGTTTTTGTGTGTATGGTGTATTGTGAAAACTTTTATCCTCTGGGAATCTTATATTTGTTTAAAAATGTAATAGAAATATTCTTCATAAAAATGCATTTATAGATTGTCAGCCTTTCAAGAAGAAAAAATGAACGCTTACTATGGTGTGGAGAGTTTATTGTTGGCCACAACCCACTCGTTTTTGTATAGTTATATGGTATCTTCATTATTATTCGTATCCACGCGTTTCTTCGTCAATAAGCTACAGATGTTTTCGTTTCGTCTACCTCAAATTATCTGCTCTTGGACTATGAAGGTAGAAAGAGGATTTTTTCAAAATAATTTCCCAACCGTTTTATATTATTACCAGTGGATAAAAGCGAAGAAAATAAAATATGCTAACTACTTGAGTATATAACATTGTTTTTTTAGAAAGTTTATACCTAAAAGGAAATTTGTTTTTTATTAAAGACTAGCTTTTATGTCCCGCCGTTGGCCAAGAATGTAAATTAGTGAAGGAATAAGCAATCGTTTATATACCTACATAATATTGTCACACATAAATTTTTTTAACCGTAGTATGAAAAGTAGTTTGAAATTTAATTGAGTTTAAGCGGTGTAAAATCTTAAAGTGATGGCCACAATCCATTTGCTTTTATAAATAAGCACATACAATTTCTGCACAAATGGACTATGGGAAATGATTTTAAATATGACTTATTATAAAAAGACAACGTCGTAAAGAGTTTGGATTTGGCCACAACCCCTATTTTTATATATTGTCATCGAACGCAAATAATGTGTTTTAAATATTTAGTAATTTTGGATGATGGGAAATGGTTTAAAAATTGATTAAACAAAAGTACTGAAAATATTCTAGTGTTGGTCCCATCCCATTCGTTTTTATATTTTTCGTCAAGTGTGCATATAGTTTATTATAGTTTTGCACAATAAAACTGATAGACTTAAAACTGACACATAAGTCTACATTACAGAAAAAGAAGACTTAAGCTATGTTAAATAGTTTTTAATATGAATATAAACGTTATGAAGATCCAGCAATGGCCACAACCCCGATTTTTTATATATTGTCATCAAAATGAAATTGTGTAGTTATTGAAAATTAAGCAATATATGATGATATAATAAATGGTGTAAATTTGATTGAACAAAAGTAATGAGAAGATTCTAGTGTTGGTCACATCCCATTCGATTGTATGTATTTTCATCAAGTATGCATGTTGTTTATAATATTTCGTTACAATAGACTATTAGACATAAAACTAATCCAAAAGACTAAATAAAAAAAGAAGTAGAAGTATAAAACTATAACAAATAGTTTGTAATAAAAACTGACCCAATGGTCTACATAGAAGATGAAATAGAAGAATTACACATTAGAAAATGTATTATATAAAAAACTGACCAAAATGTCTTCATAAAAGAAGAAGAAGATGAATTGAACTATAGGAAATATTTTATATAAAATTCACCCAACATCTACATAAAATAAGAAAACGAAGAATTAGACTAAAGGATAGTTTGTTTAAAAACTAACCAAAAGGTCTACATAAAGGAAAAAGAAGACGAATTAGACTATAGGAAATAGTTTGTATAAAAGTTCACCCAAGGTCTACATAAATTAAGAAAAAGAAAAATTAGACTATAGGAAATAGTTTATTTATGAACTGTCCCAAATGACTTCACAAAAGAAGAGGAAGAAGATTTAAACCCCAAGAAATAGTTTGTAGAAAAAATCACCCAAAGGTCTACATAGAAAAAAGAATAATTTCACTATAGGAAATAGTTTGTAGGTATATTGAATGTGTATTGTAGTTAACCTAAAATAGTTTAATAATTTTCCTATACAAAATCAGTATATTCTTGGTTTTTAAGTAGTAAGTATTAGGTATGTAGGTACCTACCTACAATGATGTTCTAAATTAATTCGAATTCGATTTATAACAAATTTTATTTGAATATCAGAATGTGTCCGTTACCATAGTAACCATGTTCCAACATGTGAAAAATATCAAATGTTATGGAGACATTTTTTGAATATGTAGGTACCTACATTGGTTTGTTCGATGCCATAAAAATGAAAATTGTCAGAAAAATCAAATATTTTAAACAAATTATGCAATTTTATTACGCCTATATCTTTACTAATAATTAACAGACTTTTACAATATATGTCTTAAAACTTGCTGTAATGTCTTGTGTTTCATTTTATTATTTCATAATCACATTTATTTCAAAGGTATATTATTTTAAAGAACATATTCATTCGGTAGGAAAATTAAATATCGTATGAAAAGATATTAAAATGGCGGGGTTATATGTACATTTGTACAAAACGCTTACTTTAAAAATAAGTTAAACATTATAATTAGACAAAATATTCACCATGTTTTTCACTTAAAAGCTAAATTATACTTGAAAATATATTTTTTTCGTGTAAATACGTACTTCTAACTTTTAAACTAACAGATATTTGCGTGCAAAATGTACACTTTTTTGACAGATATGACTTGGAAAATTTTGTATGAAAAAAATAATTATTGAAATATCTTTAAAATTCAGCATTTTAATCGCATTATTTTTAGCGTGACACTGCATCAGGTATACTGGTACACGTTCGCACATAAATTAGATTTTTAGATGCTCTTGGTTTTTCAAAAGGCGTGAGACAAACACACACATACACACACACACTAACATATTGATTGCTTTATTACTTTAGATGAGTATTTACTTTAAGCTGGTAAGATACAAGCTGGTGTCGTTAAAAAATTGAAACTGAAATTCGATTGTTGTGTTATTTCAAGATTAATTTTCTTTAAAAAAATATAATCGTTTATCATCGAGAGTTTTCCGTCTACAAGTGCCAATCATACATAAATAATGAATTCCCTTTCCGCAAAAAAGTAGATACCATAGAAAACGCAAGTGAAAATACGTATTATCCAGTTTCTATGATATAAGATGTATGCAATTTTTTTTTATTTATTTAGTACAATAATATTCTAAAGAAAATATATTAAAGGTAACTGCTTCACTAGATAGAGTCTGTCCGAAGCAACTATCAGTAAAGTTATTACATTTTACAATACAACGTAATATAACACATACATGTACAAAAAAAAATTAAAAAATATATATCAACTTTAAAAATCAAAAATTCACAGTACAAATATTAATTATTCAAAAATAAAGATTACTACAAAAAAATACAATATGCAGAAGAAACCTAAAGAATTAAGTTATTATTGTTGACACATTCATTTCATTTTGGAGTCTACCTACTTCGAGTAGCCACCTTGTTCCTGACATTTTGAATGCTTTTAACACTTTAAGTGCCTGTGGCAGTTTGTTACATAAACGCGGTGCAATATAAAAAAAACTCTTTGTCCAAATTTAGTATTCATTTTCGGAACTCGATAGCTACCCGAAGTTTTGCTCCTAGTGTCCCTTGTGTTAACTTTCGTGAAATTTGAATAATTAAAAAAAATATATATATAAGATTGATCTTGTATAAAGTTGCCGTACATCTAGGACATTGAAAGATTTAAACAGATTTTCAGAGCTTTACCTGAATGGCTTCTTGTTGATAACTCTGATTATGTACTTTTGAGATTTTTTTAAAGAGTCCAGTAAGGTAACTGCTGCGCCACCCCACAAACGTAGTTTCTGCCTGATGGCATTTCAAACGATGATAATATTCTTAAGCATTAGACGCAAAAACAAACCATGTTTGATATGTATGCATACGGTTGAAACAGTAGAATACATAAAAAAATTAAGCATTACGAGATTTTTGTGATATTTTCTTAGTACAATTTTCTAATTTATTTCACAATATTAAAAAAAACGTATTCATGTATTAAAAACGAGTGCCGCGTCATATCAAGAAGTCAAAATATTTACATTTTGCTATTAATTTCCCACGTATTGTCATGCTTTTCATGCGACAGTATTAAAAATAAACAAGATTTGTTAAATTGTTTCTTTTCGCACAACCACACTTAAGGGTTCTTTAATAATGGCATTATTGCCATTTCAAATGACATTTCCGATATAGGTTTTCATATAGATTTTTTTTCTCTCTTTGCACATTGCATAGAATACTCTAACTATAGAAGCCAAGCTACATACCATACATACTTTGTTCACCAATACATAGTACTGCCATCTATAGTTCTGGGTAAGGAAGCTTTGTGGAGGCGGGGCCAGAATATTTTATTTATTTATTTGTTGTATTCTATTACTCCTTTGCATATTCATCCTCCATAATGCTTAAATAACATTTTTTTCAAGTTATTCAATCATTATGAAGGACAATACTCAAAGGAGCAATGAATAATTCATTTAGGTAAAATTAATTAAGTAAAAAAAAAACAGTCGCCGTCAGTCGCCGTCAGTCGCCGCGCGCGCACGCGTTTGCGCGCCGCTCCGTAAATGTTTGGTTGCTAGTGCCGTAAAGTAGTTTTTAGTGTTTAATTATACCTAACTTTAGACTTACCTATTGACCACGTGTTCTCTAGTGTGTCACCCAAGTGTATATATCCGTGCATATTGTGCTCCTAGAAGCGCCGTAAAGTAGACTTTTACAAAAGGGTATAATTCTACCTACTCTTTGACCACGTATTCTATAGTGTGTCACCCACGTGTTGTTAGGCGTGCATGCTGTGCTCCTAGAAACGTGCCTTATAATGTAGCCATATAGTTGCTCTGGACGTGCTGGACGTGGGATCATCGTTCGCCGCACTATACACAGTGGAGACCGTCATCCTTGTACGATCTTTTGACCGACATTCTTCTCTTCTCTTCTCGCACTGTACACAGTCGTCGAGACCGTCAACCTGTACGACTCTTGGCCCACACACTTCATCTACTCCGTCATTTGAGCAATTCTGTGATGCGGCACATCGTACGCGTGAGCGACCGTTTTTGTGAACTACAACTAGGACGACATCCGCCACAGCAAATTCGTCTCCATCGTGGCTCAGGATATTTGTAGAAATGCTTGTAGACAAAAAGGACATTCTTGTTAATTTTAAGTATCTTTTTTTTAGTGTTTTAGTGTAATGTATACTTAGTATGTAAGCAACAAAACCCCCTGGATTCCCTCGGGATACATCGATGCAGCCTGCCACTCGTCATGTAACGGTCCAGGGGGTAGGCAAAAAGAGGAGAACAGAATGCAGAATAGGAGTGTGGAATATTAGAGGTGGAATGGATAGAAAGATGAACGAAATGTGTGACGTGATGAAAGAGAAAGAGATTGATATTATGTGTGTAAGTGAAACAGAAAAGAAAGGTAAAGGGATGAACGTAAGAAACGATGGTATGATAGAGCTTTGGTCGGGTGTGAAGAGTGACGATTTTGCATGCGAGGGAGTCGGGCTGATTCTAGCGAAACGAATGGGGACATGTATGAAAGAGTACAAGCTTGAATGGTCTAGACTGATGTGGGTAAGGCTGAAGATTGGAATTACAAGCGTGTTTCTAATTATAGGATACGCACCTGTGAACTCCGATAGCGAAAGTGAAAAGGATGAATTCTGGAACACGCTGACTGAAATAATGAACATGAAAAAAGATAATGAAAGAGTGATTCTGGCTGGAGATCTTAATGGGTGGGTGGGCGTCCGTCGGAAAGATTTTGAGTCTGTCCTTGGTCCCCACGGTGATAGTAGAGTGAATGAAAATGGTAAGAGACTTCTGGAAGTCTGTACGGAAGGAAATCTATTTGTGGCGAATACTGTATTCAGCCACAAAAGAGTTCACCAGTATACATGGCAAAGAGGGAACGAAAGGTCGATAATTGATTATGTATGTGTGGACGCCGCACTGAGGAAAGCGACAGTGGATACTAGGGTGTATAGGGGCGCGGAGCTGGAAACAGACCATTACTTGGTGATATCCAAAATTGATCTGTTCACCGGTTGGCGCTCAAAAACCCACCGTAGTGATCCACCGAAGCGAACCAAAGTGGAAAGGCTGCAAGATGAGAATGTAAGAAAACAATATGTGAAAGATATCGGAAGCAAACTTCTTTTAGCTATAGACAGTAAAGGAATCATCGAAGAAGCATGGACGACCTTGAAAGAGACCGTATGTAAGACAGCAGAGAGAGTTTGTGGTGTTGCTAAAAGAGGCGGAAAGAAAGGCGACGCATGGTGGAATGAGAGAGTAAAGTTTGTTGTGGGTGAGAAGAAAAAAGCATGGATGGCATTAATAGCAGCGAAAGGATCTAACAGTGAAGAAAGAGCAAAAGAGAAGTATAAAGAATGTAAAAAAATGGTAAAAGATATTGTAAAAAGAGAAAAAGATTTTTTGAAAGAGAAAGAAAGCCTGAAAATAGCCAATGACTTTCCTGGTAACATGAAAATGTTCTGGAAAGGCGTGGCGAAAAGGAAAAATGGAAGTGTCAAAGTATCGCAAGGTATAAATGATAAAGATGGAAAATTAATTATGGATGAAGATGGCGTAAAAGAACGATGGAAAGAATACTTCAAGGAGCTGTATGATTGCGGTTTGAGTGGTGGCATGAATCAGAGAGCATGGCAAGTATACGAAGATGAAAAAGATGAAATTACGAAAGACGAAGTGTTTGAAGCAGTTAAACACGCGAAAGCGGGAAAAGCTGCTGGGTATGACAGTGTATCAGCTGAACTTATAAAGTATGGCGGCGATCAGATGTTGGAGTGGTGTCACTCTCTTTTCAACAAATGTTGGGAAGCAGGACGCACTCCTTCAGACTGGAGAAATGCAGTCGTGGTCCCCTTGTACAAAGGTAAAGGATCGAAGCTTGACTGCAAAAACTATAGAGCCATAAGTTTGCTAAGCTCAGTTGGTAAGATGTATGCAAGAATTTTGGATCAAAGAGTACGAAAGGTTACAGAAAGCAAGATATGGGATGTCCAAGGAGCGTTTGTGGGCGGCAGAGGATGTATAGACCAAATTTTTTCTCTGCGTATGGTTACAGAAAAGGTCCTGGATAAAAACCAGAAGCTTTTTTGTGCTTTTATAGACCTTGAAAAGGCCTATGATAAAGTCAACAGAGAAAAACTATGGGATATATTGTCAGTGTACGGAGTGAAGAGCAAGCTGATACGCGCAATCGCGTCATTGTATGAGAATAGCGAGGCATGTGTTCGTGTCAACGACACAGTAACGTCGTGGTTCTCTATAAATAGTGGCGTAAGACAGGGGTGCGTGTTGTCACCATGGCTCTTCAATCTGTACATTGATTTCTGCATAAGAGCCCTAAGGGATGAAAATAAGGGTCTGAAACTGAGTACTGTAACAGTGCGTGATTTGATGTATGCAGACGATAAAGTCCTGTTAGCAGAAAGCGTGGAAGAGTTACAGTATCTAGTAAGCATGGTATATGAAGGATGCATAGAGTACGGACTGAGGATGAATGCTAGCAAATCAAAGGTAATGGTCTTTGAAAAGTGTGAAAGCAGAACATCGTGTCAAATAAAAGTAGAGAATGAATGGCTTGAACAAGTCGACGAATATGTTTATCTGGGAAGCATGTTCCAACGGAATGGACGGCCTGATAAGGATATTGAAAGAAGAGTTATGGCAGGAAACAGAGTGAATGGAGCACTTAAACCAGTTATGAATGATCGTAACGTATCAAAGGAAGCTAAAGTTGCCATTCATAACGCAATTGTAGTGCCAACCTTGATGTATGCAAGTGAAACCTGGACATGGCAGAAGTCGCATGAAAGTAGAATAAATGCAGTGGAAATGAGATCGTTAAGAAGAATTTGTAATAGAACGATGTATGATAGAGTTAGAAATGAGGTCACTAGGAAAGAATGTAAGATGAAGAAAGATGTAGTAACTAGAATGAAAGTTAACACACTTAGATGGTTTGGTCACGTGGAAAGAATGAATGAAGAACGCTTGACGAAAAAAATATATAAGGCTGACAGGAATGGAAAAAGAGGTCGGGGGCGCCCAAGAAAAGGATGGCTCGACCATGTGAATGATATTCTGAAAGAAGGAAATGTTAGAAGTCTGAACAATAGAAGAACATGCATGAGACGTAGCATGAATGTTGACGAGGCGGTGAATGTATGTCAAGATAGAATAGTGTGGCGTTCTGTTCTCTCTGCCTACCCCGCGAGGGACATGGCGTGATGGTATGTATGTATGTATGTATAAAAAAAAAACATTATTTTTATTTTTTATTAGTAATAAAAACAATAAACATATGAAGAAATAAACAAATATATGAATATAATAATAACTTGTGGAATGAAAATACGAAAATAGAAAATATAATTAATTGGCACAATTTTAAACACTTTCACTATTGTTTGTAAATAAAAAAATTGACCCACATTAGTGCCGTGTGCTGGCATCTCGAAGGGTTCAATTCACACATTGTCTTTTTTACACAATAATTTACACACTTCTTTTATTTACTTCAGCGTGACGCAGTTCTTCATTTCAATATAAACTGATCCATCCATCGCAACAATGTGTTTCCATCGTGAATGAATGGAAAACGGAGATGTTTCTGTGTCAAATCCTTTGAGTTACACGAACCGACACTACAATAGCAATGGGAATTATTTCTTCAAATTTTTCCATTGTCTTTTAAACACAACAATTAACACACTTATTTTATTTACTTCAGCGTGACGCAGTTCTTCATTTCAATATAAACTGATCCATCCATCGTAACAATGTGCTTCGATCGCAAATGGACGGAAAACGGAATTGTTTGTGTCAAATCCTTTGAGTTACACGAACCGACACTATAGTATCAATGGGATTGGGATTTTTTCTCAAAGTTTTCCATTTTTTAACACAATTCGATAAACTTTAACGACAACAGCAATGAGAACAAAGGTCAAACAAAAATGGCGATTTATTATCGCCATATAGGGAAATCTGTTCCCATAATGTATGAGTAAAATTGTAATATAACATAATGATTTGATACTTTTTAGTATTCATAAAATATAGAATTATTCATTTTTTTATTTAAAAACTATTTCGAAAGTAAAAAAAAAATGTTTTTTTTAATACCAAACTATAAAAAATAATAATAACATAAAAACATGCGAAAAGATTGTTTACTAATGGTACGGGCCACCTTAAGGTACGGGCCGGAACTAAAAGTGGAAAAAAGAGACAGAGATATATATCTATCTCAGTCTATCTGGCGAGAATTATTTGTTCTTGGCTTGCGGGCCCTGGCACATTGTCACTCGTGGCCTACGATATATATCGTAGGCCACGATTGTCACTGTGGTGAATTGCTCATTTTAAAAAAATGGAGAGTGACGTGACTTAAAATATATTCTTTTGGGAAAAATGGGTATGTTTTCAAGTCTAATAAATAAATATCTTTAAATTGAACACATGGGATCATAAATTGTGACGCTAGAATAATATTTATTCATTTTTCTCCATACAGGACTGTACCCTAAAGTCAGTTCCATTTTTTTCCCACCCACCCACTCTTATTTTTCTTGTAAAAGAATGATTTATTATTAGTTTTTATAATATTTATGATGTCGGCATTCATCGCTCGTCTTTTCATTATTCAAATTGAGTTAAAACGAAATCAATGAAAAATAATTTAAGGAAAATGCAACAACCACATGTCTTTGTATGAAAAGTCAAATCAGATTCTTGTGCCTGCACTATTGTATTGAAAAAGTTAAAAGGACAGCTTCATTTTCTTGATGTTTGATGTAACTTGGAGGAAAGATAAATAACCTAAGGAAAATCTACAAAACCATAACCTTTGTTCATTTATCACTGCTTGTGAATATTTAACGACGGAAAGAATTATTGCAAGAGGATCATCATTATATCATCGACAGTATTTCTGATTGATCAAGATTTTCTTCTTGACGTCGAGTGCCTCCTTGATAGTATATGGTACACTCTATCATCATGGGTATAGTCTTATTGATTAGAATGTAATGGAGTGTAATATTAGTTACCAGCCTGTAAAAACTTCTTATTTAAATTTCGATACTTTTCACACTTTCAAAAGCATGATGAAAACCAAATATTTTGTATCATAAATTTTAATTCATGAAAATTTCATACTTTTGCTCACAACAAAGAAATAAACAACTGAATTTTTATAACGTTTGCTCAAATGAAATCAATTAACTTAATAAGAGTAAGATTTATCCTTTTGATATTATCCATTATAATATGACTTTTCCAAAGATTATCCTTATGTGAGAATTTAAATATCATAGCATAAGATCAATTATCAATTGTGTATTTAGAAATAGTATAAAAGCCGTCCCATGTATTATAAATTAAATTTTGAACATTATACTACGTTTATAAAAATAATGTGTACGTCTTTTTCTCCATATCTCATCCTGCATAGCATTTTATAGTTTTATATCCAAGATTTTTATTCACACTAGTGAACTTATAATTTTTTTTACTCCCATAAGCGCTCACGAGCCATAACCCCCTGAGAAATATAAGAATATCTTATTAAAAGTAAGTTAAAATTAGAGTCTCATATTCTTGCTTATACCACTAGCTGTCGGTGGAGGTAGATCATGTGGGAACAAGGCTTACTTATTTATTTATTTAGAGGACAACATACAGCATACAATAAATCTATATTATAAATTTGAATGTATGTATGTATCTATGTATGTGTTGAATGCGCTCCTAAACCGCTCATCCGATTGCGATGAAACTTTGGTGAACTGTCGAGAGTATACCAGGGATGGTTTCTGGATCAAAAATTTTTAACTTCTTCTTCTTCTTCTTCATCGAGTATTAGGTCATTTAACCTATGAAGGTGGACTATCCTGAGAACCATTTATCCGATTGCAATGAAACTTTGATGAATTGTCGAGTGTATGACCAGGATGGTTTCTGGATTAAAAAAAATTCTTCTTTTTCTTCTTAATCGGGTATCAGGTCATTTTACCTTTGAAGGTGGACTATCCTGGGAACCGTTCATCCGATTACAATGAAACTTTGGTGAATTGTCGAGCATATGACCGGGATGGTTTCTGGATTAAAATTTTTTTCTTCTTCTTCTTCATCGGGTATTATGTCATTTTACCTATGAAGGTAAAATGACCTTATACTCTGGGAGAAGAAGCTCCAACTGTCCTTCCATCTCTTCGCAGGTCTTCCAGGACAGTTTCTGGATTTAAACTTTTTTCTTTTTCTTCTTCTTTTTCATCGTGTATTTGGTCATTTTACCTATGAAGGTGGAGTATCCTGGGAGAATAAGATGCAACTGTCCTTCCATCTCTTCGCAGGTCTTCCAGAACGGTTTCTGGATTAAAACTTTTTTCTTCTTCTTCTTCTTCTTTATCGTGTATTTGTTCATTTTACCTATGAAGTCGGAGAATCCTGGAAAAAGAAGGTCCAACTGTCTCTTCGTAGGTCTTCCCAGTATTGTCTCGGGAATTAAACTTTTTCTTCACCTACTTAAGGGACGAGAGGTAATGAAGGGAGGGAGGTACTGGTGGACCTGACGGGACGGGAGGTACTGAAGAAATGGGAGTAACTGAAGGGACGGAGTAACTGAAGGGACAGGAGTAACTGAAGGGACGGGAGTAACTTAAGGGACGGGAATAACTGTAGGGATGGGAGTAACTGAAGGGACGGGAGTAACTGAAGGGACGGGAGTAACAGAAGGGACAGGGGGTAACAGCAGGGACGGGGTAACTGAAGGGACGGGAGTAACTGAAGGGACGGGAGTAACTGAAGGGACGGGAGTAACTGAAGGGACGGGAGTAACTGAAGGGACGGGAGTAACAGAAGGGACAGGGGGTAACAGAAGGGACGGGAGTAACTGAAGGGAGGGGAGTAACTGAAGGGACGGGAGTAACTGAAGGGACGGGAGTAACTGAAGGGACGGGAGTAACTGAAGGGACGGGAGTACTTGAAGGGACGGGAGTAACTGAAGGGACGGGAGTAACTGAAGGGACGGGAGTAACTGAAGGGACGGGAGTAACTGAAGGGACGGGAGTAACTGAAGGGACGGGAGTAACTGAAGGACACGGGAGTTACTGAAGGGACGGGAGTAACTGAAGGGACGGGAAGTACTGAAGGGAAGGGAGGTACTGAAGGGACGGGAGTAACTGAAGGGACGGGAGGTACTGAAGGGACGGGAAGTACTGAAGGGATGGTAGGTATTGAAGAGTGAAGCGACGGGTGGTTATGGAGGACGGTTTTTAATTATACAGGCAATACGAAGTTTGCCGGGGGTTCACTAGTAATATATAAAAAAGATAATTTGATTAATAATAAAGCCAATTACAGGTTGTCACTGAAGTTATTGTAGTATATTAAGATACATTAGGAATGGTTACATATTATTATGGTGAGATATTGTGTGAATGATGTGTGAAATTGCATATATAAATGTGTCAGTATAATTAAGTGTAAAATTTGATAATGAGGATGAAATTTTAAGTTTGATATATTTTTTAAATGTGGGGGCATTAAGTAAGAATATGTCGATCTCTTGGAAATGCCTATTGTATGTATTACAGATTCTGTACATTGTTGCATGTTTGTATGTTGAGTTTGTGTGTTGAGTGGTTAGGCGGAAAAGAGGAGTGTGTTTACGACTTGTAAAGCTTGTTACCCGCTACCTCGCAGTATTTATAAACAAATTTTATTTTATAAGTATATGTATTTTTTGTACCGTCAAATCGGACCCTTCGCTGAACACTAGAATGAACAACAAAAAAATCCATAACAAGAGGAGTACCTTTTTGAACAATCTAGATTAGTAATCTCGACACCTTAGTGCAAAAAGAACAATCAAGGAGTAGGTACCTACGAATAAATGGTTCATATTCGTGAATTTTCAACAGCTTCACATTTTTGTGTCTTGGGAATCAAAGAAGTGAACAAGATATCTGGAAACAAATGACTAAATATAATCTTTTATTCATAACTATCTGGAATGCCCCGCGTTGAATGAGCAATCGCTTTCATTATACTGTCACATAAAATTTCAGTAAGATTTAAAATTTGAGTGATTATAAATCATTGTTAATATTTTAAACCCACTCCATTGTATATATGCAGTGTAGGAATAAAATTTCTGCAATATATTATGACTATGCGAAGTGGTTTAAAAATTGCTTTATGTAAGTTATAATACCTAGTTATTTGTAGTAAAATTAAATGAAATACCTACTAAATCATACAGCGGTGGGTCACCTAGAGATGATATACTAGAAACAATACTTACAGCTAAGTTATGCGATCCGCCAGAAAAGTAAAGTAAAATATTTGACGTTTAGTGACGTATTTGAGGAAATATTAGGTAGTATAAGACGCAATCAAGGGTCGACAAGAATATCGGGCCTTTGACTATAGCTGCCTTTTTAAAATAGTAATTTTCAACACTTCAAAAGGCAGTTGTCTTCGGAAGCCACCACTACTAAGAGTTCATATTATCTAATCGTTGTAATCTGTTGTGGTATCCTTCAACAGTAAAAAATCAGACTTATACAAAAATTTTATGGCCTTATACAAAATTTTCTATGGGCGACTATACAAAATGACGTCAATGTACAATCGTGGGATCTTATTTTACCAAGAAACCAACTGGTTTAAAATAATTTTTTACTTTCTTATTATGCATTTATCAAATAATCACTAATTTGTTTATGTCTTTACCAAGAGCAACTTTTGCTTAAAAAATATACATATTTTCTTCTTTTTATCCAACTGTCGATGTGTTCAAGATAATTTATTTTTCTTAACATATCGACAAAGTATCAAGCCAAGATGCGGTCGATTTGTATGCAGGGTCTATATTTTTCACGGTTTTTCCAATTTTGAAGACAAAAAACACCAAATTAGAGGCTTCGCAGCATATATGTTCCATATATAGATTTACTCAGAATTCGGAGTAGAACATTTAGTGGGTCTGTGTGTGTCCCTTATAACTTTCGATCCGTTCAATACACAAAACTTTAATACTCAGGATTTCGACTTTTTGTTTCAGTCAGGGGTTATCAACTTTTGAAATTTTACATAATATTTTCATATAACTCATAAACCACAAAAGCTAGAACGCTGAAAATTGGCATAAATATAGACGAATATAAAATCTCGATTTTTTTTTATTTTCCAGAGTTTCTCAAACATCTTTTATCAAGAAAAACATTTTTTTATGATAAATTTATGTGTTTAACTGCCTATATTTCCAAAGTTATAAAAAATATCGAAAATAACTGAAACATTCCAACTAAAAAATTTAGTTTTCTTTAAATATTATGAAAATTTTAGTAGTAGTTATTGTAGTATTTTATGAAAATTGATTTCAGTGACGATACCGTTTCATACAATTTGTAAGGCAGTATACACTACACAATATCTCACTCAATACCTACTTAATCTACAAACATACATACATACCATCATGCTGTTTTCATATTCTGGGTAGGAAAAAGAGACTGACCTCCATACTATCCTATTCTGACATACATACCTACATGTTTTATGTAGAAAACAAAATATCTTAAAATATTTATAAAATAACTTAAATTAATTTGAGTTTTGTACGTATTCTTCAATTATACATACTATCGCCATCAACAGTTGGATCTCATGTGTTACATGCAACTAGTATAGTTAAAATATACATCGATTCGACATAATCTTCCATCGTAGACACAATATGATATGAATACTTTATACTGTTGTACTTTGTTACTTTAGGCTGTTTCAATCTATAGGTACGTAGGTACCATATCGCTACAGTACAGCAAGGTGTCCTCAATTTTCGCTATCTTGCTTTCAGTAATAATAATCATAATATCATTTCACTATATAAAAAAAATATCTACATAATGTGGCGGACTTATTGCCCGTAAGTAATTTCTATCAGTCTAACCCACTAATTAATACAAATTCAACAGGTATTATCAATTCTAATACAACCTACTCAAACGTACAAATTATGACTGTGCTAAAGAAATATTATGACTACTTTACGACACGTTATCCTGAAATTTTCTTGTTTTAACTACTTACGCTAAAAAGGCATTTCACAAAGAGACCATTATTTCTTCCTTTTGATTATATTTTTAAATTCACCCCATATAATAAAAAATTTAAAGCATTTGTTTTAGTGAACACATAATAAAGGATATTTCTTTAATTACCTATATGAAATATATACCTTTTTTATACTTTTATATAAAATTATATACATTTTCCATAAATATTTTATTCAAAATGGCCGGTAAACATCAGTTAAGTAGAAACATTTTAAAAGATTTTTATTTAATTGATTCGTTAGAATTTATTTCGTGTATGAAAATATCGGAAAGATTTGCAAAAAATGATCGCTAACATATTATACAAGTTTTCAATGTTCAGTAATTATTATTTTTTACCTTTATAACTTCGAGTTGTGAAGGTCGAAATATCATTTTATCAGATCTTTTTCCGATATTACGATTATGTCATATTATTTCAAAAGTCAAGAAATATCTGATCTGTTTGGATGATTTATTTTTCTTTATTAATTTGTTGAATAAGACTTGTGATATAACAAAAACAATAAATTCCAACCGTCCAGGGTTGTTCCTGAATCGTAAGACAAAGCTTGTGTCATAATACATATAAAAGTAAACAAAATCGATCGAGGTAGGATTTGAATTCGAATTCGGGTCAAATGATTGTTAGAATAGATTTCTCGTGTCAGTTTTGTCAATACGCACACCGAATTCGGAGTATTCCTGCAGGAATAATGTTGGCACCTAATAAGTCCACCCCAAAGAGGGGAACGGAGCTGTAGGAATCTTTAAGTTCCAATTGGTCGTGTATAATAAATAATACGAATATATTTTTTTAGTGCACCATTTAATGATTCAGGATAATTCCAAAGGCAATGATAGTTCAGTTCTGTTACACTGCGGAACAACGCTGTTTTTTATTCTGTAGATAAGTTTCTTCTATTATTTTGTCTAAAAAAAAACATTTGAAAGCAATAAATTATATAATTAAAAGTTAATTTTGGCAAACGACCATGAGGCAGACCGCCTAATAGATGGAGAGATGGCTGGAGGTCGGCATAACAGGGTTTGCTAGATGGAGTTTACAAAAACCTATGATAAAAAGAAACTTTAATTTTATTTAAAAGGTCTGGGGAATTCCTCTCAATCAGTGTCTGTAAATGAAAGCTGTAATTAATTGATTACTTCAGTAGTGAATATAAATAAAACACGCTTCATAACTGACCTGTTAAAATGACCTGTAATCTGTTATTTTCTAAAGTCACCAGTATTCAGGGTTTATAAATATATTATTATCCAATCGTCTGCATATTGATCGAGTAGATCTCATAAGATTGTCGTTCTGGAATTCCACATGTTTATGCACAGCTGTTTTCATGGCAGTCAGCCTGTCTCAAAAAACTAGCAAAAATTTGGTATGTACCTATGTATCTCAGAGCGTGGTTTTAATTCAGGAAAAAGACAAGGTGAATTATTAAACAATTAAATATAATGATTTCATGTTCACAACTTAGACAGTCTGGTGGAAGGTAATGAGGAGAGAAAACACAGTTTATTTGGCAGATTGAAATCTATTCGTCGATGAAAGTGTTTGGAAGTCTTTACACAAGAATCTATTTTTTGTTGTTTTAATTACAACTTGCATGAAATATTGGGAAAGCATATTATATAATACTACACATGGTAAAATATTGATAGGTTTCTCATACTAAATACTATAAAATCAGTACTGATTCTGTTCACGATAATTACATAAATATAAGAAAAGTTTACTCATTACAAGAAGTGAAATATTGGGAAAGCATATTATATAATACTACACATGGTAAAATAATTGATAGGTTTCTCATACTAAATACTATAAAATCAGTATTGATTGTGTTCACGACAATAACATAAATTTAAGAAAAGTTTACTCATTACAAGAAGTTTTTATAATAAAATATGATTTGAAATACAGCATATCAGATCCATGTTTTCTACAGAAATTGAGATGTTGAGTTGATCCGAAATTAATATTCATCCAGTCCACAGCAGGATTCGAACATCATCTAATTATAACCTCACATGGTAGCATTCATTTCAGGTGTTTTGTAGAGATCAAAAGTCGTGACAATACTGAAGATTTTACATGATAGAAACAAAGAAATGCAACATACGACGACTGCCGGTAAAAATATTATAAAATGAACGACATATTAAGGGAAAAAAGACGGGATTGGCTTTGAATCCTGTAACATTCATCAGAGGTTATCGGAATTTATCAGCAAAAATTTATTCTTTATCACACATTTTTATCAATGAGACTTACTCGTCTAATATTTAAACTTGAATTTACAACTTACGGCATCTTCGCCGTATTTTTCTAAATTTATCGAGCACATTGTCAGAAAGTGCACAGATGTGCGCTGACCAATGAGCTATGGTATACTGGAGTGCTAAATGTTGTTCAAATGTTGTGCCGAGGTAGTAGAAAAAGACAGATAGTACAAGTGGCATTCCTATCTCTTTCTAGAACTCTCTCTCCATACAATATATGAGTAAGTTTAAAGAATAGAATGAGATTATCCGATAATTAATGATGTAATTCAATCAAATGAAAACTATACATAATCGGGTGTACATATATAGTAAATGTAATATATAGATTATCATATATGAGTACTTATTAGAAACATCTCATAACTCAGAATATTAGAACATTTATGTGAAACCATATATTTTTAAAACCAAGATTATAACTACTTACAAGTATTTGCATTTTTTGAGATTATTTCTGTATTTAACATTTTTCCTTCCCACGCTGAGAATATTTTGTCATTAACTGTTCATTCAATTGAAAGTTTTAGCAGAATTAATTCGGCGTTTTTCTATCAAAAAACACAAGATCTTCAACGTTGATATAATATCTTTAGAACAGTTTTAAAAAGGTCACATTTTTAATGTATAAATATTTATTTAATTTATTTAATAAATATGACTTAATAATTCATAAAAGTACACAATTAAAAATGTATGTCGACAGAAATCACAATTTAAAGAGAATAAATACAATAAGTTATTAAAAAAAAATATAATATTAGAGATGCAAACTTAAGCATAATGATTAAGAAAAATAAAAGCATAGTTATAAAATACATCAAATTATTCACAGTAAAAATTAATAAGTAAAATAAAAGCATATTATTAATGACAAGTTTTAAAAATTAATAATAGCACAAGTTTTAATTAAAAAAAAACAATGGCCATCAAAATAGAAACGTAAAAAAGATCATATTATTAATTATGACAAATAACGTAGGACAAGTAAAAAAATACAATAAATAATTATCAGAAAAATTGAAACGTAAACTACCAGAGCATATTAATAATTATGACAAATAAACACAAGTTATAAATGCAAGTAATAATTAACTATCAGTAAAAATAGATGATATGAAATAAATTCACAAATTGTAAATACAAGAAATAATGAAAGCAAAAGACCATATTAATTAATGCCAAATGTTGTTATTAATACAAAAAATAATTTAATCACTCTGACAATGGACGTGGATTATCAGGCCTTTGTAGGGGGAATTTGGAAGCAATAATGGCATAATTGATGACGATAATTGAGATTTACGAAACATAAATTCATGACAAAATCTTACATAAATTTTAAATTACTGTAGGTATTTTAACAAACATTAAAACGTAGATCATATTTTAATACAAATATTTGAAATATTGTTGATATTACAGTAGCAATCTTTGAGGACGCCATTGTAAAGTTTTTTTTACCCATGAAAATTAATTCCGCTGTTAGGATATCAAATGTTTTGGCATCCAAAGGAGCTGCAGCATTTAACCATCGTCTTTATTTCTTTTAATTTGTAGAAAAAAAAAACAAATTATACCAAACAATGACTTAAAACAATACATCGAACTCAAGAAAACACACCAACTGGCAGCCAAACGCTATATGAATTGATGCTTAGAAAGAGACACGTATCCCACTTGCAGCGGCTATATTCGCACACGAGATCGGCACAAAATTATGTGTTTTGTTGTATTGGCACTAGCACTCCAGTATACCTATAGCTCATTGGCGCTGACCTATCTAATGTTGCCCATAGTTAAATTTATTTTTACTATTTCTTCTTCACTTTAGAAATTTATTTCCCAGGAATGCAAACCAATATGACTCATTTAGTAGAAAATTTATTTATTTATATTTTTTTAAATTTATTTATTCCAACTGTCGATTTGTTCGAGAGAACTTTGTTCTCTTAACATATCGACAATGTTTCAAGCCAGGATACGCGATATTTGTATGCAGGGTCTACTTTTTTCACGGTTTTTCCAACTTTGAAGTCAAAAAACACCAACATTTATTTTACAATATATCTCAGAAACCATAAAAGCTAGAACGATGAAAATTGGAATGAACATAGAAAAATACAAAATCTCAAAATGGTTTTTTCAAAAAAATCCAGAGTTTCTCAAACGTTTTTTAATTAAGAAAAATATTATAGTTTATGATAAATTTATGTGTTTTACTGCCTAAAGTTTTTGAAAATATCGAAAAAAGTCGAAACACCCCAACTCGATAATTTAATTTTCTATAAAAAATATTAACATTTAAGCAGTACATCTTTTTTTGACAATTTTTATAAAAATTGAATTTAGTGACGACATCGCATCATACTCATGTGTTGGATCTCATGTGTTACATGCAACTAGTTATTACAAAATACAGTTCAATATACAATATAATCTTAAAACCAACAATTATATTATAATACTAAACGTATTTCTCCACTGAAAGAGTATTCTCGTGATGTTCAGTGGAGGAATAGCGTAACACAAAATTATTTGAAAACAAATTTAATTCTACTAAATATTATATACATTGTTTATTTTTATACAATAAAGATTGAATATACACTTTTTTCAAATTGTCGTACGGTTCGGTTTTTCTTATATTTAAGGGAAGATTGTTAAAATATTTAATTTCTGTATAAGAATAGTGATGCTGCATGGTAGTTGTATTGAATTAAGAAACTGTTTTTTTCCCTCTGAACGTGAAAGAGAACTAATTAAATTTATATGTTCATTATTTGGGGTGTTAGAAAAGGACTGAACTCCATACTCTACTGTCCCGACATACTACTATTAATATTCAATAATTTGGATTTAAGGTTTTTTTAGTTTGGTAAATTTATTATTTTTAATTATAAAATGGATTTTTAGATATTATTCAATTACACATACGTTGAACAGTTGGATCTCATGTGTTACATGTTACTAGTATAAAGAATGTTTTCACATCTATACAATATGGTTCTTAAAATTTCTACCCTGGTTTTGCTTTATCTCCCTACTTTAAGCATGAATACCCCCATTTTCTGAAGAAGCGGTGTTCTGATATTTAATATCTACACGATTCTTGTACTTAATTGTTTTTTTTTTTAATTAAAAGCATCAATTTTATTTATAGCACTTAACAGACAGATGGCTTTCACAGAAACACAGAATATAAAATTTATTTAAATAATAATAAGTAATACTATTAAATGACACTTTTAAGAATTATTACGTGACTATAATATTCTATTAGCTTCGTGGCCTACGATATCGTAGGCCACGTATTAGCTTCAAATGACGTCATTTGGCAGAGGGTGTTAAGCTGATTCATATTTGAATTCTAAGTATTTGTGTGCCAAATATTAGTGAAGCAGACTAAAGAAGAATATTACAGACGAAAAATATGCAGTAAACTAAGAAGATCCAAAAGCACTGCAGTAAGCGATGAAATAAATTAACAATATAAGTAGAAGTACAACTGTACATATTAAACAAATTGAATCTAATCACTCCGAAGACAAACACTACATACGGACAAAGACATTATGTATACTTGGCTCCAAATATCTTAAATTTAGTTGTAAACGATATAAAGAACATACACTTAACAGAAAACATACAATAGAACATTCATTCAACTATTGTCAGCAAATTCTCAATTTATAACAACATATACGACAAAACCACTAAAATAGGACTCACATAATGGAATATGGACTACACAATCTTACTATATTACAGCCAACTATGATTTAATGACTTATGGACTACATAATCTTACTATATTACAGCTATAAAGGTATGAATGTTGGGAGGAAGCTTTATATTTAATTAAGAATATTATTATAATATCAGAAAGGTTGCGAGTTTAATTACGTGTTCAAATCATCTCCCAATATTTATTTTAGATATTGCAAATTAATATAATCAGTGCATTTAATTTAAATAGAAATAATTGAGTGATGAATGTCTTCATAATGAAAAGATAACTTACTTAATTCACATATATTTTTGGTTCAGATAAATTACAAATATTACACTGAATAAGATGTTCCACGATGTTGAGGTCGGTATTAATATATTTATTTAAAAGCTGGGCACTGTGTCCATGCAGTCGGTCGCTGAACGCACAGATTATAATATTATGGTAGTAGCTGAACGAATGGCAATTCGTGCTGGCCTAACTAAAGAACCCAAGCCACCATACATACTTTGTACGCCAATACAAAGTACTGTCATCTATACTTGCGGTGTAAAAGCTTTGGGAAGGTTGGACCACCCAGGCGGAATATTTTATTTATTTATTTGTTGTATTACATTACTCCTTTGCATATTCATCCTCCATAATGTTTGAATAACATATTTTTTTCAAGTTATTCAAGCATTATGAAGAACAATACACAAAGGAGCAATGAATATTTAATTTAGGTAAAATTATTTAAGTAAAAAAAATTTTATTTTTATTTTTTATTAATAATAAAAACAATATACATATGACGAAATATACAAATATATTAATACAATAATAACTTGTATAGTGAAAATAGAAAATATAATTAATTAGCTCAATTTAAAACACTTTCACTGTTGTTATTAAATAAAAATCCATCCATCGTAACAATGTTTCTATGTCAAATCCTTTGAGTTACACGAACCGACACTACAATAGCAATGGGATTCTTTCTTCAAATTTTACATTGTCTTTTTTACACAACAAATAACACACTTATTTTATTTACTTCAGCGTGACGCAGTTCTTCATTTCAACATAAAATGATCCATCCATCGTAACAATGTGCTTCGATCGCGAATGGACGAAAAACGGAATTGTTTGTGTCAAATCCTTTGAGTTACACGAACCGACACTTTATTAGCAATGGGATTGGGATTTTTTCTTCAAGTTTTCCATTTTTTAACACAATTCGATAAAATTTAACGACAACAGCAATGACAACAAAGGTCAAACAAAAATGGCGATTCATTTCCAACTGTTTTCAACGCGTTGAAAATATTGCCATATGATGAAATCTGTTCCCATAGTGTATTAGTAAAATTGTAATATTACATAATGATTTGATGCTTTTTAATATTCATAAAACATAAAAGTATTCATTTTTTATTTAAAAACTATTTCGAAAGTAAAAAAATATTTTTTTTAATACCAAACTATAACAAATAATAATAACATAAATAACATGCGTAAATTTTAATTTTTTTTTTACTAATGGTATCAACGATGAGTGCCGCCGGTGCGCGGTGGCGCCGTCTGAGAAGTGCGGTCCTCAATAAAAAGTGGAAAAAAAGACAGACAGATATATGTCTATCTCTGTCTATCTGGCGTCAATTATTTGTTCTAGGCTTGCGGGCCCTGGTGCTGGGCGCTCGATTCAGGAACCGATGTCCTTCGGTCATCTTCGGAAATCCGCGTTAGAAGCGAGACTATCCGACGAATGACGTTTCTTGTGGGGTGAGCATATCGCCGCCACACAGCTAACTATGATTTATTAATTAATATAATGTTACTTGTTTACCATCTCGGAACAGGTCTTGGCTAGTGAGGTGGTACAAACCAATCCAATTTATTTGTTAAATTGCTTAGTTTTAATTATGCAAATTATGGTATTTTTAAAAACAAATAGAATTTTTAACTTTTCTTTCTTCACATTTTAGTTTTGCCACTTTAATCAAAGTTTTTGAAATATTCAAAACATTAAAATGTATCTTTAAACTTACATATTATAATGAAATACTAATTGTAACCAATGATATATTCATAACAGGATAGCAAAATTCTGCATTCATATTGAAAAAATACCCAAAATATTTAAAAGGAATAATGATTCGTGTTTTTGAAGACATTTTTCGTTTAACATAGATAAACTGTGTTTCGAGTTATTCGTTACCTGGTAACTGATAGAACATTTCTTTAAAATAATAAATTAGTGAAAAACAATGCGATATACTTAATATATAGTACAAAGAGTAAGGTTATTACATTTTATGGAGAGGATTGATGAAGATTCCTTTCGTATTCAAAATCATATATTTTTCCTTTTAGCGGTAACCGGGTTCTGCCTTGTGATTTACTGGTTTCATATACTTATTATGTGACTAGTGAATCCCCGGCAAACTTCGTATTGCCTGTATAAAACAAATGGTCCTTCATTACCACCCGTCGCTTCAGACCCTTTATACCTCCCGTCCTTTCAGATCTTCAGTACTATCCGTCCTTTCAAGCCCTCAGTACGTCCCTTCCCTTCAGGCCCTTCAGTACCTCCCGTCCCTTCAGGAACTTCAGTACTTTCCGTCCCTTCAGGAACTTCAGAACCATCCCTCCCTTCAGGAATTTCAGTACTATCCATCCCTTCAGGAACTTCAGTACCTTCCGCCCCTTCAGGAACTTCAGTACCTTCCATCCCTTCAGGAACTTCAGTACTTTCCGTCCCTTCGGGCCCTTTAGTATCTCCCTTCCCTTCATTACCTCCCGTCCCATCAGTAATTTAAGAAAATTTTTAAATCCAGAAACCATCCTGGAAGACCTGCGAAGAGATTAAATAAATAAATAAATAATAATTTATTTGTTGCATATAAATGAGAAAAGAAAAACAAAAAATTATACATGTTTTGCATTATTTTGCAACAAATAGGCTATTGCTCAGCTGTACACCCGTGGAGACCCACAGTGCAGCTGGTTTCAAGCAATGCCTTGGACGATCACAAAATATATTGGTAATAATTCAAAAAGAAAATAAAATATAATTATATACGAAAATGTTTAAACAGGAAAAAAAAGAAAAGAATTAAATAAAAAAAAACATGAGAAAAAATAAATCTAAAGTAATAAAGCAATCAAAATGTTAGTGTTTGTGTGTGTGTATGTGTGTGTTTGTCTCACGCCTTCTGAAAAACCAAGAGCATCTAAAAATCTAATTTATGTGCGAACGTGTACCTGTATACCTGATGCAGTGTCACGCTAAAAATAATGCGATAAAAATGCTGAATTTTAAAAATATTTCAATAATTATTTTTTTCATACAAAATTTTCCAAGTTGTATCTGTCAAAAAAGTGTACATTTTGCACGCAAATATCTGTTAGTTTAAAAGTTAGAAGTACGTATTTACACGAAAAAAATATATTTTCAAGTATAACTTAGCGTTTGAGTGAAAAACATGGTGAATATTTTGTATAATTATAATGTTTAACTTATTTTTAATGTAAGCGTTTTGTACATGAACGCCGCCATTTTAATATCTTTTCATACAATATTTCATTTTCCTACCGAATGAATATGTTCTTGAAAATAATAAACCTTTGAATTAAATGTAATTATGAAATAATAAAATGAAACACAAGACATTACAGCAAGTTTTAAGACATATATTGTAAAAATGTGTTTATTATTAGTAAAGATATAGGCATAATAAAATTGCATAATTTGTAAATAATATTTGATTTTTCTGACAATTTTCATTTTTATGGCATCGAACAAACCAATGTATGTAGGTACCTACATATTCAAAAAATGTCTCAAACCATTTGATATTTTTTACGTATTGGAATGGTTACTATGGTAACGGAAAGATTCTGATATTCAAATAAAATTTGTTATGAATCGAATTTATTTAGAACATTGTTGTAGGTAGGTACCTACCTATTATTATTTACTTACAAATCAACAATATACTGATTTCCTATCGGAAAATTATTTTATTTATTTATTTATGAATGTATGAATGTATGCAAGCGATGTGCTCCTAAACCGTATGTCCGATTACAATGAAACTTTGGCGAATTGTCGAGCGTGTGCCCGAGGTGGTTTCTGGATTTAAACTTTTTTCTTATTCTTCTTCTTCTTCGTGTATTTGGTCATTTTACCAATGAAAGCGGAATATCCTGGGAAAAGAAGGTCCGACTGTCCCTCCATCTCTTCGCAGGTCTTCCAGGACGGTTTCTGGATTTAAACTTTTTTCTTCTTCTTCTTCATCGTGTATTTGGTCATTTTACCTATAAAGGTGGAGTATCCTGGGAAAAGAAGACGGTGCTTACATCTCTTCGCGGTTCTTCCAGGATGGTTTCTGGATTTAAACTTTTCTTACCCGAATGAAGGGACGGGATGTAATTGAAGGGAAGGGAGGCACTAAAGGGCCTGAAGGGACGGGAGGTATTAAAGGGCCTGAAGGGACGGGAGGTACTGAAGGGCCTGATTGGAAGGGACGTGATGAGGGATTGAAGGGACGGGATGTACTGAAGGGCCTGATGGGACGGGAGGTACTGAAGGGTCTGAAGCGACGGCTCCTGGAGTCTAATTATTTTTCTTCTTAATTTTATGTAGACCTTTAAGGACAGTTTTAATACAAACTATTTCCTATAGATTAATCTTCTTCTTCTTTTATGAAGACCTTTTGCTCAGTTTTTATACAATCTATTTCCAATAGTCTAATTCTTCTATTTTATGTATTTTTTCTTATTTTATGTAGACCATTGGGATTTTTTAAACAAACTATGTCTTATAGTCTTATACTTATTCTTCTCTTTTTTATTTAGACTTTTGGGTTAGTTTTAAGTCTAATAGTCTATTGTGCAGAAATATTATTAACGATATGCACACTTGATGAAAATACATATGTAAAAACGAATGGGATGTGGGATGTGAAGATGTAACCTGCACTAGAATCTTTTCAATACTTTTGTTTAATCAAATTTAAACCATTTATATCATCCTATTTTAAATAATTTTTAACACCTACATAATATATTTGATTTCGTTGACAATATTTAAAGAAAGGGAGCTGTGGCCATTACTGAATTCTTCACAACGTTTATATTCAAATTATTTACCATAGTTTAAGTCTTCTTCTTCTTCGTTAATGTAGACTTTTGTGTCAATTTTAAGTTCATCAGTCTAATTGTGCAAAAATATAATGCACACTTGATGAAAAAATATAAAACGAATGGGATGTGACCAACACTGGATCTTTTCAGTACATTTGTTTAATCAAATTTTAACCACATCCCAACATCCAAAATTACTAAATATTCAATAGGTAAGTACATATTACAATTTGTTTTCGATGATAATATTTAAAAATGGGGGTTGTGGCCAAACCAATCTCTTTACAATGTTGATAAACAGCCATATTTAAAACCATTTCGAATAGTGAAGAAATTGTATATTATACTTCATTCACACTTTATAGCAATATATAAAAAATAATGGGTTGTGGCCATCACTTGAACATTTTACAATCAAATTCAATCATATTTCAAACCACTTTTCATAGTCCGATTTTGCAAAATAATTGGGTGACAATATTATAAAAACGATTGCTTTTTCCTTCACAATTTTACATTCTTGGCCAACGGCGGGACATAAAAGCTAGTAATTAATAAAAATAAATAAATTTACAAAGAATGCACTATTACTTGTATTATAGGTACGTTAATTTTGTGTACTCAATAGCCATTCACTGCAATGCTTTTTAAAGCTCTGCAGTGACGCTGCTGTACGAATGTGCTGCGGCAATTCATTTCAATATTTGGTTGATGTGTATGAATAACTCCCTTCAAAGGCAGTGGTTCGATGTCTGGGGAGAATAAGTAGATGGTCTCTTTGTCGCGTAGCATACATGTGAATATCACGGGACCACTGTAATCTGTCATACAGATAGGAAGGTGTCTTAGTTTTAATGATTCTGAAAATTTGAAACACATGATGAAACTTCCTTCTGTTAAACATATTCAGTATCCCGTGCTGCTTAAGGTATGGAGAAACATGTGCTTGCTTAGGTATTTTGTAACAAAAACGTGCACACGCATTTTGGATACTTTGCACTTGCTTTTGTGTATTCTTTATCAAAGAAGGACCATACACCGCATCCCCATAGTCTAATATGGATAAAACAAGACTATCTGTCAGCAGTTTGCGAACATTGACCGAAACATATTCTCGAATTTTATATAAAAGGCGTAGCCTTGAATAGCCCCATTGCACCTTTTTTTTATATGTTCTTCATATTTCAACCGTTGGTCCATTATTATACCGAGATTACGTGCAACGCTTACAAATGGAATGTCAGTGGAATCAATGACAACCTTAAAGCCGCTGCTCTCCACAGCAGTATTTTTTTGTTTTGGGCCCAAAACCAGTGCTACAGTCTTTTGGGGGTTGAGAAGTAGTGCATGGGCTTGTGCCCATGCATAAATTTTATTCAAATCAGTATTTATCATGCCCACGGCCGATTGCACGTTATGTTGCTCAAAAGACAAATAAACTTGTGAGTCATCTGCGTACATATGTGATTTGCAATAATTAAGAACATTCATCATATCAGCCATGTATATAGCAAATAACAATGGTCCAAGTATGGACCCTTGTGGAACGCCACGAGTTAGCTTAACAGCAGTAGAGTATTTCAAAGACCCACCGACTTCACTGCAGACCAGACGCTGAGTTCTGCCTCTGAAATAACTTTGGAACCATCTGATAGTTCCATCATCAAATCCATAGAACTGCAATTTCGATATGAGCAATGGAATACTTATCATGTCAAAAGCTTTGGAGAAATCGAGAAGTACCAATATTGATACTTTTCTCTTGTCACATGAAGTGTGTAAGTCATCGGTAATGCATTGTAATGCTGAATTGGTGCTGTAACCCTTACGAAAGCCGGACTGATGAGGGGGTATAATTTTACATTTTTCCGCATATTTTACTGTTTGATCAAACACGATTTTCTCAAGTAATTTAGATAGAGTGGGCAATATACTAATTGGTCTAAGATCATTTAAGCTTGAAATTGGTGTCTTTTTGGGCAGTGGTTTTACAAGTGCATTTTTCCAGATCTCTGGTACCGTACTAGATGTCAATGATTTATTAATTATAGTTGTAATAGTACTAAGCGTATAAGGTAGAATGAGATTTATCATATTTATACTAATACCATCACACCCGATAGCATTAGATTTAATAGTTTGTATGTGTTTACTAATTGCAGCTTCGTCTACAGTTTGGAGCTTAAACGACTGTGAGGTTATATACTTGTTCACATTATAGTAATTAAGTAGTCTACTTTGTGTGATATATTTTGATTTAGGTTTATAAAATGGTTATTAATTTTGTCTGGATCATTTAATTCAGTTGGTATACCGGGTTGTTTTTCCTTTAATTCAAGGCTGCTTGACAGAGATTTCCAAAGTTTTTTTGAATCGTGAATATTACAATTGACGTTATATGCGAAAAAAACTGATTTTTCTCTTTTTATAGAGGAGGTTACCAAATTTCGTAATTGTTTATAATACGTGTAATGCATTTCTGCTTTGGTTTTTAGATATCGGCTATAGGCGCGATCTCTAACCCGCATCATATATTTTATCGTATCAGTTATCAAAGGTTTGTGTCTGTCCCTTATTATATTCGTATGTATTGGTGCAAAGGTGTCAAATAAATCTATAACATATGATTTGAAATTTTTAACCATATCATCTACATTAAAGGACAGTTGGACATTCTTTTCCAGGATCCTCCACCTTCATAGATAAAATGACCAAATACACGATCTAGTCCAATATAATGCCTCCACATTCAAAAACAAAGAATAATAATTCAATCTGAATATTGTAATGTAACAGCAGAAGTCTAGTTTCAAACAAAAGAGACTTGTTATATTATTTTAAAAACATTCAACATTAATATTGCTGCAGTGTCAGAGACCTAGCTTAAACCAGAATCCGTTTTTTATCCTGGTTACATGATTCTACGAGGCGATCGATACGTTGCTCATGGAGGATCTGCTTTAATATTCAAATTTTCGTTGCAAACTGTTATCATTCATTAAATCAGCTTCCGAGTCTTGCATTCCAAAAACAAAAAAAATTCAGAACTCATTCTAGAGAGGAAAAAAGCCAAGATCAAATACAGAAAAAAATGTCACTGTCCAATTATTTAAATGCAAAAAGTATTCAAGCATTAACTAAGAAAACATTAAGAAAAAATAAACGTAGGGGCTGCATGCTATGAATTCTGTAATTCCCTTTATCCGGAAACTTCTTCTTCTCAAATCTGGAAATAATGTATAAATTTCATGCATCATATTCACCTACATACACCAACTCCCAGGATGACTGAATAATTTCATTTTCTGATGATTTGGCCTCTGTTTACGTTCCAACCTTTGAAGAGGTATACAACTCTTATCCAACTGTCGATTCGTTCATGAGAATTCAATTCTCTGAATGAATCGACATTATTAAGCCAAGATGCGTGTACGAAGGAACATTTTGTATGGCGTAGTGAACTTTTTGCATGCTAATAACACCAACTAGAGGCCTCGATTTACTCAGATTTCGGAGTAGAACATTTTATGTGAGTTTTTGTGTGTGTGTGTGTGTGTGTGTGTGTGTGAGGGCGTGTGTGTGTGTGTGTGTGTGTGTGTGTGTGTGTGTGATGGTGTGTGTGTGTGTGTGAGGGGGTGTGTGTGTGTGTGAATTTATGATAAATTTATGATTTTTGCTGCCTATATTTCCAATTTATTTAAAAATATCGAAAAAAGCCGAAACACCCCAACTAGATAATTTAATTTTCTATAAAAAATATTAATGTTGTAGAAGTAAATCTCAATTTTTTTTAACAATTTTTATAAAAATTGTATTTAGTGACGACATCGCTTCATACAATTTGTATGGCAGTCGCCTATACACAATATGAATAGTTTGATACTTAAATCTTCATACATACATACATACATACCATCATGCTGTTTTCATATTCTGGGTAGAAAAAAGGAGTGACCTCCATATTGTCCTATCTTGACATACATACCTACAGACCTACATGTGTTGTATATAAAATAAAATATCATAAAATATTCAATAATTTGGATTAATGGGTTTATAGTTTGGTACTTATTAATTAAAATTATTAACTATAAATATTATCGCTATCGACAGTTGGATGCATGTGTTACATGCAACTAGTCATATTATACAGCCCGCCTCCTGAGGGGCATGTCAAAACCCTCGTGATTACCCATATCATGGATATAATTATCATATGGATTTCTACGACATCTTAAGGTATTACATGACTCCATATAATAATAATTTCCATGGTATGGGTAATCGTGAGGGTTTCAAAAAACTTCTCCTGAATTATTCCCCTCTGCCTATCCCGTGAGAGACATGACGTGATGGTATGTATGTATGTATGTTCAGTTCATTCGAATTTCACATTTTTTTTCTTTTTCGATTTTTTCAAATATCTTTTCATAATGAAATAAATTGTCTTTTTTTGCAAATAACTATGCGTACTTAAATTACCTTATCATAACACCATGAATTTTACAAAAACAAACATATTTAAAAAAAGTTGATTAGTTTATAAAAAATTAATCAAAACAGTATCTGTGGTTAACCCTCATATACACTTGATGAATAATTTATAAATTTGATAGGTTCATCATATTTTTATTCTATTTTCTATCAATATATTCCTGGGCTTTGTGAACTGAGCAAATTTATAAAAAAAAAAAATCATTTTAAAAAAAAAATATGCACGGTTCGTAAAGTATTCATTTTCTTTGAATCCTCTTTTTATATCTTCATTCTTTGCCGAAAATATTAAATAATTTAAAACAATGAAAACACGAGTGGGTTGTGGTCAACGCCAAACTCCTCACTGACAAGTCATTCTATAAAGTATTCAAATTTTGTATGAAAAATATTCAGCATTTTAATGTTATAAGTTATATTATTTTTTTTATTTATATATTTTAATATGAAAACTTGATAATTCTTTGATGGCGTTTTATGAAAGTGATGTGCACATATATCAATTTGAAAATAAAAAATTCAAATATTAAGTTTTCTGTACTTGGGGTCACTTTGAAATATTTGACAAGTGTTAAGCACTATTAAGATATCCTTCGAAATCTAATGGGGTCTAAGTGAGTAGGTATTAGATATACAAAAATAGCATATCCGCTTGGGTTAGTGAGGAGTAAAAATTAAAACAATGATACAGTTATGGATATAGGTAAATGAAAATTTGACACCAAATAATATAATCACAAATTACAAGTACCTACTGATGTTACTATTTATTGACTTTTTACTCTTATTATTATTATTATTCATCATCATCATCGTCAGCCTGTGTTTGCCCACTGCAGGACATAGGCCTCCCCTCTCCTTCTCCACTCCTCCCGTTCCTGTGCGACTCCCATCCACTGTGGTCCAACAAATCTTTTTATGTCGTCCATCCATCTATTAGGTGGTCGCCCTTGTGGTCTCTTGTCGCCTCTCGGTCTCCACTCCACCAGTCTTTTAGTCCATCTATTATCGGTCATTCTTGATAGGTGTCCTGCCCATCTCCACTTCTGCATGTCTATTATCTCAACCACATCGGACAGTTTGGTCTGACTGCGTATCCAGTCATTCCTCTTCCTGTCTTCTAGTTTTATTGCCAACATTATTCTTTCCATCTTCCTTTGTGCTATACGCAGCTTGTTGGCAGACAATTTGGTTAAAGTGGTTGTTTCCATGCCATAAGTGAATATTGGTAGAATGCACTGCTCAAACACCCTTGCCTTCATTATTATTATTATTATTGGAGATTGATCTCGGTTATGGTTCGGTAGTTTCCTTCACAACGGAGCGTACTCAAATTGTGAGGCTATGTGTTTGTGTGTCTGTGTGGTTGTGTGTAGTTGTTTAAAGTGGTACCATTATTATTATTATTATAGTTGGATAACTTGTATAGCGCCGTTTTCGTGGAAAATCACCTCAAGGGCGCTTTCTTCATGTTAATTTTAATTAAGGAGACAATATTGGCTGACTGCAAGCAATTTTCTGCGATCTTTTATATTGTTCTTTCATAATTATGTGTGCCATTTACTAACTCACAATTCCAAACTCGTTTTTATTATCGGCCTTCGTGGCTCAATTGGTTGGGTGTCTGACTGCTGATCCAAAGGTCCCGGATTCGATGGGTTCCCGGTGGAGACACAGTATTTAATTGTGTTTTCAGTCTGGATCTGTGAGACGATTAATATCGTAAGTCTCCAGAATGTGGCGATTTGTTATTGGGTGCGTGTTAATTAATATTTAACAAAGTACCTGTTAGTTGCTCGAGAAGTAATAAAATAAAATAAAACAAATATTTAATGGTTTTTGTTGTACTTGTTGAATCTACTTCTATTAATTTTATACCTACATTTTTATCAGCTCATAAAGTTGATTAAGAGTAGAATCAGACTTTAATAATATTTGATATTAAAGGAAATATATTGAATGCACTAATATTATTTATTATTTATTTATTTATAAAAGGGTATATCGACAGATATCCAGCTTACAATTTTCATAAAAAGAAAACAACATTGTTTATTATTATGAATGCTTGACGTCCTATTATGGATGCACACAACATTACAAAATTAAATGAGCACACACGTAAGTTAAACAAGTTAGAGTAACGTAAATGAGAGAAGTAAAACGAGTGGGTTGTGGCCAACACTAAACTCTCCACACCATAGTAAGCGTTCATTTTTTCTTCTTGAAAGGTTGACAATCTCTAAATACATTTTTATGAAGAACATATATTAGATTCTTAAACAAATATAAGATTCCCAGAGTACAAAATTTTTCACTATACACAAAAACATTGTCACGAAACTCATAGTATGTATTTTTACATGATACCTGTTGAGAAATTTTTAGTGAAATTGCATCAATAACAAGATGAGAATGTATGAGACAATGTTGATGAGGCAATATATGTATGTGTCAAGATAGAAGAATGCGGTGTTCGGTTCTCACTGCCTACCCCTTGAGGAAGATAGAAGTGGAGTGTTAAAAATACATTTGTCTATAGAGACACATACATACAATATCAATATGAAGTTGATCACTCTATTTTCTTATACAGAAGCTATTTTACTTCTGTTATATACATTTTTCATACAAATATGAAACTATCGAATTATAACATTTATAGTTTTACTATAACAATTGTCATGTTTGAATAATAAACTATATATAAGAATTCACCCTCTGCGTTTTAAATAAAAAAATAATGAGTATTCAAAACACGACACTATACCATAATTTGAATACGTCAATAATTTTAACCACATTTATTTTCCCTTTCAAAATATTTCTCGAATATAAAAAAAATAAATTGAAATGAAAAGACAACATTATTTTCAAAAAAGGAATTATAAACATCTATTGAGAATAAACATCAATCATTATAAAATATTGGCGGAATATGCATTTTGAATACTGGTAACTTTTCTTTCGATATGTCATTGCCTTCATGTCAATTATCATCTCAGGATCTCGGCGATCTCGCGGACAATTAGTCAGAAAATATTTACTACTTTCCATTTGAGACACAGTTTTTAGTTTATTAATAAACATATACATATATTAATTTTAAAAACATATTTCTAGTGTCTCGCAATGATAAAGTCTTGTGTTATGAAACCCACATCTAAATAACATAATAATATTTGCAAAAAATTGCAATTGATTATAATTAAACATATTGTGGCAACACGGCACATGTCAACCTTTCAACCAATAGGAAACGTCAATTTCCGGTCGCAATGGCGGGAGCAATAGAAGGCGACGAACTTTCCAGAAACAGTGCGGAGAAGCATATTGCGGAAATTGTATTTTACAAAAGTTGTAAGGATAATATAGTGTTTTATATGGTGAGTAATCGTTCATTTTTCTGTATCTATAAAATACGAACCATGGTACCTTTTGAGATATGAGAAATGTTTTGAATTGTAATAAAAGAAAAAAGATACATAAAATGTTACATGATAAAAACATAAAATAAACAATCTCTGCGGAGCATCCTCAGCATCAGGAAATATGAAACATGATATGAGGGTATAGATTCGAAAGTGGTATAACACAAAGTAATTTGTAGTTTTATTTTAATTATATATACAAAATAATTAGCATGTTATTTACTAAAACGCTAACTAATACTTGAAAATATATGTATTTTAATCGTGTTAATTCGTACTTCTTACTTTTAAGTTATATTTTCGTACTAAAAGTAGGTACTCATTTTGACAGATCTGTTATTAAAATTTTACTATGAGAAACTGAATTTTTGAAATATATTTAATAATCCTACACTTTATTAGCGAAGTACTGCATGAGGTATACTGGTAAATGCAAGCACATAAATTAGATTTAAGATGCTCCTATTTATCCAGGAGTCGTACGACAAACACACACATACACTAACACCATCATTGATTTATTACTTTAGATATAAGATTCTATATTTGGGGATCCAAAAAACCGTTTTACATTTGAGAAATATAAATTAATGAAATAATTTGTCTGTTTCTTACACCAGTTATTGAAATTTATCTTGTACATTTATATACGTTTATTCAAATCGATTAATTCAGTTTCTGACTATAGACCCTCGGTTAAAGATCTAAGCCTCAGCTTAGTTAACTTTTAGATACACATGGTCCAGCATTGAGTACAAGCAAGAAGAAGATAATCATTATTTACATTAATTATAAAGGTATTATAAATTTTCGTTGAGTTTACGAGTAATGAATATACAAGGCATATTATATTTTCAATGTTCGAGAGTTTTTAGAAATCCTCGTTAAATAATATTCTTTTTTCACAATGTTTTAAATACGTGATTTTATTAAACGAAAAACTCATTAACCTCTGTGTTTTCAGTCTGGATCTGTGAGACGATTAAAATCGTAAGTCTCCAGAATGTGGCAACTTGTTATTGGGAGCGTGTTAAATATATAATTATTTGACATAGTACCTGTTAGTTGCTCGAGAAGCTACATTAAATAAATAAATAAACCTCTCTTTGTATTTGAGCTATAATTTACTTAAACTAAAAAAAAACTCGTGATCGATAAAAATCTTGCTCACAAAAGGTACAAAGAAACCTAACGAATGTCAGATTTTAATTATTTTTCCAATCTACGTAAGAAATGTTCGGAGTTATCTAGAAGGTGTTACAACGATTTCATTGACAGAGTTGAATCTGACCTCCTAAGAAATTCTATGTCTCTATGGAGATTAGTGAAATCTAATAGTGAGGAACGTGTCAACATTCCTACTAAGATGTTTTATAATAACAAATCCTCCAACGTTCACCTATAGCACAAGCATTTATGCTTAATTTAGGGAATGTTGGAAGATAAATATATATAGTTGTATAATAAGTACATATTTATTAAAAAAAAAAATCCGACGCCAGAAAACTGGACCTTACCATCTATGGGAAGGAAAACGCCGACAGAAAACCCTGATCCTCTTGGATGGGGGTTAGGCGTGGGGTTAACGACCCAACCCTGTGAAAACTTCAATTTTTACGTAACAGGAAAGAAGCCGGATTCACCCTAAACCGACCCTGTAAACGTTATAATTATAATGATTTCAAACTTAACACTTGGAATGAACTGTCTCTTTATCGCACCGGAACCCTTAAAATCAAGTCGCAAAATATAAAACAGACATATCAGCTATTCAGCAGATTAGATGACCGGGAAAGGCAACGATTGAAAAGCGTGACTGCACCATCTTTTACAGCTGTCACGAGAAAAATCATGCATTAGGAATAGATTTTACTGTTTCAAATAGAATAAAGCACCTTATCATTAGATCAACTGCTGTGGACCATAAGATATCACATGTTAAAATATCGGAATTTTTTAAAAATATAGTTGTCATTATTGCCCACGCACCCACTGATGAAAAAAGCGATACTGGAAAAGAAGCCTTCTACAGTAAGCTCTCAAATATATCAAGATTTCTCGAACCATGGGATCAAAATATTTATCGGTGATTTAAATGCAAAGATCGGAAAATAACCTGTATATAAATCAATCTTTTGAAAGCATAGCACAGTAGTAGGTAGTACTGGTTTTCCACGAAGGGATATACACAAAGGAATATGCAGAACGCTGGATGGCAAAAATGTTAACTGAAAGACCACCTCCGACACACATCTGACTTAATGACACGCGAACATGTCGTGGAGCAAATGTTGACTCAGATCATAACCTAGTAATCTCTAGAATCCAATATAGGATATCCAATGTAAAAAACAGAGGTTCACGCACAGAGAAATTTAATATTGAACGCTTGAAATTGCAAGAAACTGCGGAGCGGTTTGCAGCAGCCATACATTTAAAGTTTGTTAATATTAATATCGATTTGGAACAGGAGGATTTCAATATCCGCTGAAAGTCCATTCAATCTGTAGAATCCTCTACGGTTTTTGAAATACTGGGAAGTAGATGAGCACAATCACTAGAGGTATGTTTTGATGCTAAATGTCAACATGCAACCAGTAAAAAGAATGAAGAGTATCTCAGAATCAATAGTGACATCATAAACGTCAAGCAATATTTTAATGCAGAGAGGAGTGCGAGTATTTTGATGCCCTGCTAAATGCTAAACATGAGTGAGAACGATGATAAGAGGGTCATACCTGAAAATACCACTGAAAATTTTCAAACCAATACACTATGCATGGCCTAACGTTGTTTTGGTTGTTTGGGAAATTTGCCGTATGGCATAAACCCTCAATTGTATACATTAATGTACATAAAGTTAGTAAAATAAAAAAATAAAAACAGAATTAAATGTCGATCCTCTTCATAGGTTTTAAGGCTACCTATAAAGGTAAAAAGAGAAAGACTATACAGAGCAAAACCTAGTAAATCACACAATGTCGATTATTGAATGCCGAGTTAGGTTACAAGAAGATCTGTCTGAACCTCTAGGAATTTATAATGAGCTAAGAGACAAGGAGATGCACTCGCCTGCACAGTAAGATGCAGCAGACATTAAAACTACTGGCTATATTTTTAATTAATCTGTGCAACTCTTAACCTTTGTTGACGATATAGATATAATAGCGCGATATAGATATATGTAATAGAGAAAACGAGTTTAAATTTGCCTTCACAACCCTGGCTAAGTCAACAAAAAACATATAACTTGAAATCAATGAGGCAAAAACAAAAGACATACATAGACGGATAATGGATGGGCGTAAGAAACCCCCAAATACACAAATTGATGAATATTCTTTTGAATATATCAGTGAGTTTGTGTACCTATCTTGGCAGTATGGTTATATATATTTTAATTTTTGTTTTTTTTATATATATATATATATATATATATATATATATATATATATATATATATATATATATATATATATATATATATATATATATATATATATATATATATATATATATATATATATATATATATATATATATATATATATATATATATATATATATATATATATATATATATATATATATATATATATATATATATATATATATATATATATATATATATATATATATATATATATATATATATATATATATATATATATATATATATATATATATATATATATATATATATATATATATATATATATATATATATATATATATATATATATATATATATATATATATATATATATATATATATATATATATATATATATATATGTTATATTTGATGTTTTCACGGGTGAAATATGTTATAATATTTTTATCTCGGTTTTCCCGTGTCAGTAGGTCTTGACTAAGACCATTTGTCTTCCGACGTTTCGCCTGAATATCACCAGGCATTTTCAAGGACTTAACGAAAAGCATGCGCGCGACACACGTCTACTCACACTGAAAGCTCACCGTCAAGTGACTCGTAGCGTACAAGATGGCCGCTTATGTCAAATATTGTTAGCGCGACGTGATTGGCTCCTTGTGACACGCCCACCTGCTGTCGTGTTCGTTGGTAATAATATTTTATCATTATTTTTGTGTTGTGATTTATTGTTAATTTTAGTTGTGACATTAATATTATTATTGTTGTGTTTTGGGGTTATTTTCGCTATGGTATTATTAATATTATTATTGTATTGTTTGTCATATAAAATGTTCTTCCAGGTACTAGGCAAACGAACTCCGTCGTCCCGATTGTTCATTATATCCCTTCTCTTATATATTTCTATAGCTTCCCTGTAAATTCTGAGAGGTTCACTGTTTAAACTTGCTATTATTTTTGAATGGTCAAAATCTATTGTATGTCCTTCTGTGAGCGAGTGTTGTACAAGTGAGGATGTAAGTTTTTTGTTTCTCATGTCGACTCTGTGCTCCGCTATTCGTGCTTCAACTTTTCGATTGGTTCTTCCTACATAAGTCTTATTGCACGATCCGCACGGTATTTCATATACTCCATGAGCTTCAAGTGGAATGATGTCTTTCGGGTTTCTTAGAAAGGTTGATATTTTATTTGTTGTGCTGAAAACGGTACGTATGTTATTTTTGTTTAATAGACGGCTGATTTTATCGGTGACGCCTTTGATATATGGTAGTCGGGCTGTTGATAATGGTGTTTCATTGGATTTTTCTTTCACTGTTTTTGGACTCTTTAATGCTTTGTTTATTATATAGTCTGAGAAACCATTACAACGTAGAGCATTTTTCGTGTATTCTAATTCTTGTTTTTTATGCTCGTGGTCTGCAATTCTTTTTGATCTTGTTATTAGTGTTTTTGCGACTGAGCATATTTGTGCGGGGTGATGATTGGACGTTGCGTGTAGGTATCTATCGGTGTGTGTGGGCTTTCTATATACTGTGTGCCCCAGTTTACCGTTTGCTTTTTTTAACACTAAAACGTCTAAGAAAGGTATTTGTCTGTTATTTTCCTTCTCCATTGTAAATTTTATATCTTTATGAATGCTGTTAATAGTGTTCAAAAAATTATTTAATTCTTCTTCTCCGTGAGACCATACTACGAATGTGTCATCCACATATCTTAGCCATTTCTTTGGTTTGAGTATTACTTTCTTTAAGACTTCTTCTTCAAACCTCGTCATAAATAAGTTGGCGACTGCTGGTGACAATGACAAACCATAGGTGCTCCTTTTATTTGTTTGTATGTCTTATTATTGTAATAAAAATATGTGTTATTTAAACAGTGATAAAATAAATTTAAAATATCGTCTGTGGTATTGAGTGTTTCTTTGATTATGTCTAGTGTCTCGTTAATTGGAATATTTGTAAATAAAGAAACAACGTCAAAACTCACAAGAATATCTGTACTTTCCAGTTCTAAGTCAGTGATGAGTGATATGAAATGTTCTGAGTTTTTGACATAAGAGTCTGCGGATTCTACATAGGGCTGCAACATATTCGCGAGGAATTTAGAAAGCATTTGTAACGGCGAACCAATGGAACTAACAATTGGTCTGAGAGGAATATCTTTCTTATGAATTTTTGGATGACCATATAATTTTGGAAAGCGTGACGACTTCTCGTGGAATAAGTGACTTCTTGATATCATCACTAAGTTTTGTTTCCATTATTTTAGTTTTCGTGGTTTTCTCAAGATACGTGATTGGTTGCTTGCATGTATTTTGCACTACTGTGGCATTGCCTTTATCAGCTGGAAGGATTATCAAATCTTTGTTGTTGCGTAATTCTTTGAGGGCTATTATTTCTAGTTTTGATAAATTGCATTTTGGTGGTGTATTTTTTCTTAAAATCGAGCATGTTTCTTGTCTAATTGTTTCGGCAGTATTATTGGTGCATTTGTGAATGGCTGATTCAACCGCTGTAATTATTTCTTCTTTAGGAATAGTTTTATATGATACACCATAGTTAAAACCTTTTGAGAGGACGGAAATAGCATTATTATTCAGTTGAAAATTTGATAAATTGTGAATGACCTTGTTTGTATCCAGAGCGGCTTGGTGACAATATTTATTTTTCT